>CM052438.1:96410687-96443809 GCA_028533085.1 Varecia variegata | reverse complement strand
AAATTATCTGGCCAACTAAAAATATATAGAGAAAAAAAAAATTAGCCGGGCATGGTGGCACATGCCTGTAGTCCCAGCTACTCGGGAGGTTGAGGCAGTAGGATCGCTTAAGCCTAGGAGTTTGAGGTTGCTGTGAACTAGGCTGATGCCACGGCATTCACTCTAGCCAGGGCAACAGAGCGAGACTCTGTCTCAAAAAAAAAAAAAAAAAAAAAGAACTGAGCTGAGCAGTGTGGATCAGGACTCGCCTTCTCATTTCAGACACAGGGAACCTGAGTCTCAGCACACTCATTTTCTTTGTGGTTTCACACACTGAGTTGGAACAGAGCAGGGACTAAAACCTAGGTCATCCTGGCCCTGGACCACTAGTCACATTCCAAAACCAACGAACCTTGCTGTGACTTTTCAAAACCCACCCCACGCCAGGATGCCCACGTAGCTATAGAGTGTGCACCAGCGGTAGCCATAGCCCCGGCCCCCATGCTCTGTGCTGTGCTCTTCTACACACGGCACCAGGCTTACCAGAGGCAGAGCATGCCAGCTGCCTACCACAGACCCGTTGCAGGTTGGGTCCTTCCCCCCGCTTTATAAAGTTAACACCAAGCATGTTCAGAGCGCCGGACACTGCTGAGTCCTTCACACGTCAGGACTGGCTCGGGATCCGTGCTGTTAGTCCCCTCGGATGTGGACAAACTGAGGCGCAGCAAGGTGATTCAATGTGACAAAGGTCACAGAGCCGGTGGCTGAGCCAGGGTTTAAACCCAGGGAGGGGTCTGGCTCCACACCCTGCACTTAATCATTATCCTCTAAAGTGCTAAGGTAGAATTCTCTTAATAAAGAAAACTGAACATAAAATATTGGACATTGAATAACGTGTTAAATTTCAGGCTCACAGCCTGACTTCTGTCTGACTGCCACTTCCTTCCCTTCCCCCCACGTTTGTAGGCCATGAGCTAGATAATCCTTATTCTCCAGTGTTTATTAGATTTTCCATAAAACCCCTTGTAAAAGTAGATATTTAAAGGCCCTTTAGATTCCACACGTGTAGACTTTATGAAGTGTGTCACACTGCCCCGACGATTTCCTCTTCAACGTCTCAGTCCGCTCACTCACCTAGAAAACAAACCCGATGCCAGTGCACACACACCCGATCCGCACTGTTTAGTAACACTCAAACCCATGCCACTAAGAGACAGACCAGTTTCCTCTTTCTAATAAAAGATATATTATGTTCACTACTTATAACTTACTGCTACTCCTAACAAACGTTTCATTCACTCAACAAATACCCCTTAATATACATGCCATGTTCCGGGCAGTAATGTAGTCACCGCAAATGAGAGCAATAAACCCAGTGGCCTGGTGGATCTTACATTTTAAGGGAAGAGACAATAAATAAGTAACAGATAAATACATAACAGACCTTTCTGGGTGTTAAGGGCTCAGAAGGAAATAAAATTAGATAATGGGGTGGGGGGAGGTGGTCAGGGGTGTGGCTATTTTAAATAGTGTGGTCTGGAACACCTTCTCTGAGAATGGGCTACTGGAGCAGACAGGCGAATTCAATGAGGGGCCCGGCCACACAGGACTGTAGCAGATCCTGGCAGAGGGAAGAACATTTCTGAAGTCAAGAATGGACTTGGGTGGTTCCAGGGGCAGCAGAGTCCAGCGTGCAGCACCCGCAGGAGAGAGGTGGCAAGGATGGGGGAGAGGTCTGAGGGGTAGCCAGGCCCCAGGGGATTAAAAAGCCTCTCATTCCATGGATGTGTGCTGTTCTACTCTAAATGCAGCTGTGAGCACTGAAGGGTTTCGAACAGAGTCATGTAATTCATGTTTTTAAATAATAACTGGTGCTGCTAGGTAGAGAATGGACTCCCAGGGAGCAGGAGTGGAAACAGGAAGACCAGATAAGATGCCACCAGAACAGTCCAGGAATAGGATTTCTTGATGGATTAGATACAGTAAAGGAAAGAAAGAAAAAATAGATAAAAGTTCTACTAGGTTTTTGGCCCGGGCATCCGGCTGGGTGGTGATGCCCATTCCTAAAATCAGAGCGACTGAGAGAAGCTCAAGTCGGTGTGGCTGGCAACAGTCCACTGGGGCTGGGTCAAGGGCGCTAGTTGGGAAGCATCCAGTTTGAATGTCAGCTCGTCCTAAAATGGGATCTGTAAATGAACAGTAGGACAGAGGGTCTAAAGGTCCAGAGTGAAGGCGCGTGGTCAGGTCCGATAGCGGACAACGGCAGCAAGAAAGGGACACTGGGCAATACAGCATGGTCAGGACATGTGCTCTGCCCTAACTGCAGATTTTGAGAAAGATGGAAAAGGAAATGTCCAGAAGCCACAATGGGTGGCAAGGAGGACATCTTTCCAGCTTGTGGCAAGCAGGGCAGAGGAAAAAACAGCCGCTGTTGAGATGACTCTGGGAGTGCTGCCCAGTATAACCCAGGGAACGGCCAGGTTTCTGCTCCAGCAAAAAAAGAGAGAGAGAGAGAGAGAGAAAAGAACATTCCAAGAAGAGAATGGAGACATAAGGATTTTGCTGGCAACAGATCATGAAGTCCAGACAGCAGAAAGGTTTGGGGAATGAGGGAGAGGTTTGCAATCGGGTCAGATTATTGGATGCACAAGACCATGTGGCGATAAGAATCTCTAGAAGATGATATATGGCCCAGGGGTTGGGGGTCGGTGGCTGAGATAACTAAGAAGATACAATAGGGTTCTTCCAGACAGTTTCTTAGGAAAAAGAGGGCAATCAGTTCTAATTATATTTCTACCCCGATCAGCCTCTTTGGTATTTGTAACAGAGAGGTTGAGGTCATGGCTGGGACACAGAGAATCATCCTGAGAGCATTCCAAGCTCTGAGGCCTTCCCTGTGGACTGCAGTGGCTCTTGTCCTGGCTGGAGACCAGGTGGTCCAACCAGGTCTTTCTGTGGTCCTTTATATATGATTATTATTATTTAACAAATTCTTTCTTTATAATACCCAAGTATACCAGTTTCCTAGTACTATAATAGAGTACAAAAGCTGAGTGGCTTAAAACAACAGAAATTTGTTGTCTGACAGTCCTAAAGGCTGGAAGCCCAAAATCACAGTGTTGGCAGGGCCATACTCTCTCTGCAACCTGTAGGGTAGATTTCTCCCTTGCCTTTTCCTAGTTCCTGGTTGCTCACTGGCAATTTTTGGCATTCCCTGGCCTGCAGGCAGGCGCATCACTTCAACCTCTGCCTTCACTGTCACATAACACTCTCTGCCTTCTCTGTCTCACGCTGTCATCTTTTTATAAGGATACCAGACACATTGGTTAGGGACCCAGCCTACTGCATCATGACCTGCAGCTAATTATGTCTGTAGCGCCTCTATTTCCAAATAAAGTCACGCGATGAGGTACTGCAAGTTAAGACATCAACATATCTGTTTTTGGGGGGAGGGGAGCACAATTCAACCCACAACACCACAGAATTGCTATTTCCAGTCTTTATGCATAATAACTGTACTAAATTAAAAATAATTTGCATATCTTCTTTCTTACTGATAGGTTCTGATGGTTTAGAATTTTGGATTGAGCTCTTCTGACATGTAAATTTGTACAAAGATGATTATTCTGAATGTGAGAGCACTTTTCCACTTACTCACTACATTAGAGCCTGTTTGAAAGCCAGAGAAGATCAAGAAACTATTTTCACACAAATACATTTTTTTTTTACCTTCATGGGGCCAACAAAGCATTGTCTGAGGTTGATTTCAGTTTCTTTTTTTAATTTTCCATCAGTCTGTTGGTTGATGCTATTTTCATTAAAAATTCTATTATTTTAAAAAGTCCCTTAGCAAGATTACAAGATTAATCTATATTTTTATTTTATCAGGCAAATCTAACCCCTCAAAAGCTTCCTAAGCCAAAACATTTCACACTGACAAGATGGCAAGTTAGCCAATATGCCCAAATAAACCCAAATAACTCAACCATGTGAATAAATGAGATTTGGGAAAAACAGATCATGAAAGATTGAGATTGCGATATATAAATAGTTCACTAAATTTAAACTAATGTAAGACCTTTGGCATTGACTTAAAGCAGAATAACTGTTTCTGTGGTCCCATCAGGGAATCCTGAGATCAGTCACTAAAGCTGAAGGCAATGGTCTTGCCCAGACTTGCCCAAAAGAAAAATTACCAAATGCAAAGAGGCTTCCTTCTCTATGTTCACCATCACCCTGTGATACAGTTTGGACATTTGTCCCCTCCAAATCTCAAGTTGAAATTTACCCCCAATGTTGGAGGTAGGTGGGAGGTGCCTGGGTCAGGAGGGCAGACCCCTCAGGAAGGGCTTGGTGCAGCCCTAGCAGTAATGAGTGCGCTTTCTCATTAGTTCCCACAGGACCTGACTGTTAAAAAGAGCCTGGCATCTTCCACCCCCTCTCTGTATATATCCTTTGTCCTTCCTCTTGCCATGTGATGCCAGATCCCCTTCGTCTTCTGCCACGAGTGGAAGCTTCCTGAAGCCCTCACCAGAAGCAGATGCTGGGGCCATGCTTCTAGTACAGCCTGCAGAACTATGGGCCAAATAAACCTCTTTTTTTAATAAATTGCCCAGCCTCAGACATTCCTTTATATTACAGTAATGCAAACAGACTAAGACACCTCGCAAGCCCTGAGCCTGCCTCCCAATGACCAGGAGATACAAATGAGGAGAATAATTCTAATTAGAGAAACTTAATGCTGCAAGGACCTTAAACACACACTCCCCCCACCCCGCCCCAGATGTCATCCTAACCTCTGTTTTGCCAGATGACTCAAGTGGAATTATCATAGAAAAATTACCCCTCCAAGGAAAAAAGGTCTACCAATCCTAAATCCGTGCATGAATTCACAGACAACCTGCTCCACAGAACCTTCCATACAGCCTTTTCTGGTGGGAAACTCATCTTCAGAGCCATGAACTGTCACAACTTGCTATGCAACATTCTTGTTATGAGAAAAGAAGAAATACCTTTCTTCTCTCTCCCTCTTGCAAATAAAATATCTCAAGAAAGTATTTGAACTGAAAGAGATTCCTAGAATCTAAACAGATGTGTAAGACAGGCACCAAAAAAAAAAAAAAAAAAAAAAAAAAATCACAATTACAGGTGGACAAAGAAGGATTTCTCTTTTCATAGACCTTTCAGAAGCAAGACACCATGTTATCCATCCAAGCAAAGCTATATGGGGTTTAAGCTACAATAGTTTATAATAAAAATTACTATGTGTGTGCAAATTATATGTACATATATGTACATATGCATACATATATATACATGTGTATGTGTGTACACATATGGAGAGAAAGAACTGTGGTTATAGTTATGCACTAAGCTTTGAATGCATTATTTCATTTTAGCATAAAACAATACCTTAAGGTAGGTAATAACTGTCCTCTTTAAACAGAGTGATTAAAAATTTTGCCTGTGTGATCAAAGAAAGAGAAAGTACCAGAGCCAGGGTTAGTAGATCCCTGTCCCACAGTGTCTTTTTTCCCACATACCACTCCTGCTTCAATGTTGAGTCTGTAAGGTCTCTCTTGCTGAAGACCTTTGTTCCCACCAAGAGTGTAATCTCACTAAACTTCCCCTATTTCTTCCTTCTCTCCTCAGCTCATGCAATTTGAAAGTGCCTCCTAAACCCAATAAATTCTTGGTTTTCTAAAAATACTGTTATTTGGCCCTATATATGATGTTGGCAGTCCTAGTTATTTATTATTAGTTATCTGTTACACAGTGGGAACCAAGCAACTTGCTCCCGAGAAAGCAAAATGGCCTCAAATACTGCAAGGATAATGCTTTATTTTACTCATCAGTGGAGACTTTCAATCCAAGAGAACAAATGGGCTGTTACCATTAATTATATTTTTCTCAAGATTCCCCAGGAGTGATGCCAATGATCCTATCACTAGTACAAGAAAAAATAACATTAAAGAAACATACAGGTGCAGGTCCCAATGCCATGGCATCCACATGCTCTGGCTTGTGGAATGGCGTGTCCACCTAGATTTGCTCAGTACTCCATTCCAGAGGAACACATGCAAACGTCCAAGGGATTGTTAACACTCTCCATGAGAGAGGCTAAGGTTGCTGATATCTGAAGGAAAAGAGTGTGGAAGGACCTGGAATAAAAGTCTGAACACACTAGGGAAATGCTAGGATTCTCTGAGGAAAAGGGACGTCTAGAGGCTGGCGGGGTCTCTGAGCCTCTGCGCCAGAGGCTGGGAAAACTCCCCTGCTCCCATGCCCCACTCCTCACACGTCAGGAAGGGGGGTTCCTTGTGCACCACCACAGACGCACTGGGTCTCCAGGACGAGAATAGAAGAAATGGAATGAGACCAGCGCAATGGTGCCAAGAGAAAGAGCCTAGAAGTCAGACACAGCAGATCCTGAGGCCCAGCTCACAACTGTCTGAGTGTGGGATCTGGGAAAACATCCTCATGTGGCCTCTCAGCACTTTGGTCTCCTAACAAGTAAAATCAGGATAACAACTGTATCCACTTCATGGAGCGTCTATGAGAATGAAATGAGACTCTGCTGAACTGCTCAGCACAGGGCCTGACACACAGTACACACAGTTGTTCCACACAGAGTCAGAGCCGGAGCCTAAGAACCCTGGCCCTGGAACCAGACTACACCAGCGGCCGGGAGAGAACGTGGGGATAAATGTCAGCTAATTGCACGAGAAGCATTCACGCTCAGCAAGAAGCTTCTGCACTCAGAGGGAGAAGGAGGCCCTTCCTTCAGGTCGTGTAGACCCAGGCCAGGGCTCACGCTGCATGATGGAGCGTGTGCTGGCTGTCAGCCCCTCCGCGGGAAGGATCGATTATCACGACTCTCGCTATCTGTAAGACAGGGGTTGAACTCCCCAGTCTCTGCAATCCTTTCAAACTCAAAAATGCTAGGCATTTAAAGGAGGAAGAAAGCAGAAACTTTTCTGTAAAGCATCTATGGTGTAGATGAGAGCTGTTAGAGAACTGGGCTGTCCCTCCGTAGCCTCCTCTGGGTTCCAGTGACAACTGGCATATACTCCTACTCCTTCTGCCCCATGGTTGGTTGAGTTTTTAGTTTTTCCATTTTAGTTTTTGGCTCCTCAACAGGCTGAATGTGCTTCCAGGAGCCTCCCTCTGCAAGCCCATCTGTCCGTGTTCCTCACAGCCACGGGCCACTGCCTAGATGCCTGGCAAGGCCCCAAGGTGAGCGTACTGTGGCCAGTCCCAGGAGGGGCAGGGCAGTGGGAACAGCACATGCTTCCTGAGTGGCATTGCTATTCTGAACGGGTGAACTCATAAACAATGGATCAATAGTTACACCACGAGACAGCCACTGCCAGCACACTCCAAAAATAGAGAGAGAGAAGAATGGGCAGAGAGGTGCTTTTCTGTGCCCCTTCTTATCTTGAAAGCATTAATTTCTCTGTGGTCCACCTGGGATTGAGTACATCATTTCTTCGAAGGCTTAAGGACTGGGTAGGAAAGTTGCCTAGCTGAAGGCATGTGCCATCATGGGTGTGGCTATGAAATGGACAACCAACACAGCCCATCTGCATCCTGGACAGACAGACACCAGCTCAGTGACTCATGTGTATTTGTAAACTGCCCACCTGCACCCTAGCAAGAGCAACCTCACAGCTGCAAGACCTGGACAGAAATGACAGTGAGCCAGTATCATGTCCAAGGCCAGGACAACACAAGACAATCCAGCAAAAAGGACACAGGCAAGGAGAAGAAGACAGTGATGTCAGACCTTCATTCCTTCATTCATTCATGCAAAAATATTTATTGAACACCTTCTGTATGCCAGACACTGTTTATACAGTGCTGAATAAAACAGAGAGGGTACCTATTTCTCAAGGACCTCACAGTGC
Source organism: Varecia variegata (assembly GCA_028533085.1). Lineage (NCBI taxonomy): Eukaryota > Metazoa > Chordata > Mammalia > Primates > Lemuridae > Varecia > Varecia variegata. Next base: position 96,435,923 of record CM052438.1, on the reverse strand, counting down.
AGTTGGGAATGACAGACCATACACAGATCACCAAACGAATGAATGGGAGAACTTCAGACAGAGAGCATCCTTCTGCAGAAACAATCCAGGATGGTAAGCCAATGTAAGACTGGTGGTGGCTGTAGGGAATTATTTTGATTTGAGTGTCAGGAAGGGCCTCAGTGAGGGGGTTCCATGGGAGTATAAGCCAAAATGATGAGAAACAGCTGTCCGTGGAGGGCCTGTGGTGGGAGCATTCCCAAAAGGGGGGACCATGAGAGGAAAGGCTCTGTGGCTCGAATAAGTGTTCTGGGTTCATGAAACAGAAGGAAGGCCAAGGGTGTCTACAGCAGAGTGCATGAAGGGAAGGGTGGGAGGACAGTCATTCAGACTTTATTAGCAAACACTATGGGCCAAGGCCTGTGCTCGCATGCAAGCCCAAGGAAGGCATGGTTCTGCCCACAGAGGCCATGGAGTAGCTGGAAGGACTAACAGAGAGTCCATCTGCTTATAAAATGAAATGCTAAGTGCTTTACATGACATGAACAGAGTGCCACAGTGTCCTTTATCTAAAAGAGGACTCCCTGGGTCCTCTCAAGTATCCAAACCACATTATTCTGTGCTATTCTGTGGAGTTGCATATCAAAACTCAACCTAAATCTTGTACAATATCTCAGACCTTTTATTCCTAACTCATCCTTGAAAAACAACATCATTCAGTCCCCAAGCCTACTGTCTAGACACATGACAGAAAGTATAGTTCAGCCTCTGATACTCACTTACCAGATGATCCCCAGGAAATAATTCACTTTACTAGTTGCTGCCTTATTCAGGGAATCTCTGAAACATGAAAAGCATTCATTGAAATTGCCAAGTGACACATTGATACTTAGCGAAGGTCTCTAAGTGAATGACACCCACGCGGCTGGGCATCTCAGGCTGCTGGGCTCCTCGCCGCCGCCGCCCCTGCGTTTCCACGGGCTGAGCTGGGCGCAGCCTTGCCAGCCTCACCCGCCCACTGAGAGCCTCCACCCAGAAAGATGGAGAGCGCTTTGCTCTGGCTGTGAAGCTGCCATCACCCGCATGTTAATGGGCACATGCTGCCTCACACTGTCCATGACATCCTTGTCCACAGTCACCTTTCTGAGTTGGACCCCAGTTCCCTGAGAGCCATGTCCATGTTTCATGCCTCTCTGCACCCCAACACCCAGTTCAGTGCCCTTTCTGAAAGAACCACTCAATAAACCTTTCTTGGTTGGTCATAGTTGAATTTTAAAATAAAATGATAGAGAAATGCAGGAAAGAGATAAAGTGAATATAAGCTGGGAGAGATTTCTGTTTTGTTTTCATTCATTGAATCTGTTTAGTAAACATCTGCAAGCACACAGTGCTCGTGGCATGATGAGGCATGAGTCCTGCCTTCCACGAATTGCTCTGTGGCCCACAGGGAAAAAGAAGCCAGAGAGTTAGACAACATTGCAAAACAGGATCTAAGCCAAAATGAATGGGGCAGACAGTAAGTGCCACTGAGGAATTAGGGGAACACAGAGTCCAAAGGGTCCTTCGTAGTCTGGGGAAAGCTTGATGTATTTAATACAAAGTCAAGGATCAAAGTCCTGAGTCAGCATTACAGCTATGCCACTTGCTGCTTGTGTGATTTTTATGTAAGTTTCTCTCTCTGGGCCTCAGTTTCCTCATCTGTACATTGATGAATAATTAAGTTTATTTCAGAAAGTTGTGAGGATTAAATGTTACTGTGCATATAAAATGTTTAACATGGTAACTGACAATGATTGACAGCACTATTAATCTAGTTAACATTATTATTACTAGTGACTCATAATCTGGCTTCAAAACTTCCTAGCTGTGCCACCTAAATCAAAGGATATAAATTCTCTATGCCTCAGTTTTCTCACCTATAAAATGGGAATAATAACAGTGCTTACATCATAGGGCTATTCTTAGGGTTATGTGTTAATGTTGTGAGGTTGAAAGATGGGTTAGATAATAATATAAGACACCTAGATACTCCCTAATACATAGTGAGCACTCAATAAACCCTGGCTAATGGTATTATTGCAAATTCCATTTTACATAACCTGATTCTTTAAAAATATGCACACAGAATATCAGCAGGAAAGCAGAAAGAGTAGATTCCAAATTGTAATTCTTTTCAGGCTGTTAATGTCATGTTAGGTGAAAGGTTGCCCAATACCTCCACAAGGACTGCTAGAACTAATTGGATAAAATAAAACACTTTTTAAAAGTTTCCTAACACTAGAATCTGCTGGCTGAAGCATTTGTACTTTGGGGACTGGAAAAGATCCTCAAAAAATGATAGTGGTGAGAACAAAGTAGAATAAAATAAAATTAGAGCAAAAAGTCCTCTGCTGGTTGTGAAGAAAACTACAAGCATCAACATCATCACCCACAGCAAGGGGGACAGGGTGGACCTCCAGGACAGAGCAGAGATGCTCAGACCTCCCCTGGTTGTGGTTCCTTGCAGCTTGGCCATATGATCAAGCCAAAAAAGAAAAAAAAAGTAATTAGAAATAAGGAAAAAAAGGAAGGAAGAAAGGAAAGAAGAAGAGCCCCCTGCTCCTAAAACACACAATAAAAACCAAAAATAAAATAGCCCAGAACCCTGAACTATTAGATTGTCACAACCTAGAGTCAGGGTACATGCAAATTTAGCAATTTTTATGCATACAAAATAAATTCTGAAATTCCTACTTGCCTCTCTCTGCATATAATTAGAAAAGGCAGAGCCTGTTTGAGAGTTCAAGGGTTTCCACTCTAGATAATACATCCCCAAGAAGGTAGCCCTTCCTTATTCTAGTGCCTTAGAGTCTGAGAAGAATGAGAGTGATTCTGAAAGGAATGAGTGTCCTCCGTATAGGCTGCTGGTTACACCTGGTGCCTGCTTCATATCCTAAATCAGGCCTGTAGCCACTGGCTGGTGTCAGCGAGATCCTACCTTATCTAATCCCTGCCCTGTAGAGCTCTATTCACTGTGAGCATCATCCTCCTGCACGTCAGGAAGAACATTCAGCCCCTGAGGCTGGCACATAATGGCAGGAGATGTTACAAGAGGAACTTGGCTGGGTGGGGCCCAATTCAAGGGTCTAGAAAGGAGGCGCCACCATATTCCCCTTGCACCCAAACCAGACACTGTGCTGAGAGTATATGGGAAAATGCAAACAAACATTATTCCTGAAAGAGACAAAGAGGGACCTCCAGAGTGAGAAAAAAAGAAACATGGAAGGAAAGACAAAGAAAAAGAAGCCATCCCATACACGATAATGCGATTTTAAAGAGAAGCTGCTCCTGGGCCTGTCCGTGGCTCAAGACATGCTGAATGCAGCCACCCTTTCGGACAGGACCCATTCTCATGAGCCTTGAAGACTACCTTCTAGAGACCAGATCCTGGCCACTGTGAGAGTCTCTGTCTATCAGGGCCCATTTGCTATGGTTTTATCTTCAAATCACTACAGAGCTGACTACCTTCTACCTCCTCCTTGAAAAAAAAATCATCCCATTTGTACCCCATATGAGAACATCTCTGTTTTGTCCCTGGGGGACTCCCCTTGCAGCCAAGGGTTAGGGACAAAGGGGGCATCCAGAGAATACTAAATTCCCTGGATTATATTGCTTGACAGGTTCGTTTTTTTTAAGTAGTCTAAAATCACTGCATATTTGCAAGTCCCATGATATCCCTTTATAAAACAGATACACAATTATTTTGGACTCAGGGCAGCCAGATGTTTCACCTTTGTCCAAAATAGTCCCTAAAGAGCTCAGTGGAAAAGCTGGGGTTCATGAACCAATGAGCAACTAGGAGTTCACTGGAGCCATAAGGGTTCACTCTCCAAAGACAAAGGATCATGGGATGCTTGCAGCCTTGCATGGGTCCTTAAATTACACACTTCCTTGGCAATGTGCTGTTAATTCATCTCGATATTGCCAGTGCCCCTCCTCAACATTTTCTATCCTGTCGATACTGCCTTAAGTAGATAGTCCCCTAACAATCCCATCTTAGAAGAACAGTCATCAGGGGATGAAACGGTGGACACCAGCACCAAGGTTATCTTTCCAAGAAACTTCATGTGCAGAGGACAACAACACTGCCATGTTGGCTTGTGGTTAGTGCAGTTGCCCAGTTCGGAAAACTTTACTTGGGGGAGCATACTAAAGCAAAGAAACGCAGGGAAATCGTTCCCATGAAGCTTCTTAACTTCTACCTCATGCTTACTCTCTTAGAGAATCCCAGAGAGTAGAATTTCCCATGGAATCATTAAGTGCGGTGCCCTCATGTGAGTGGTGTGGTTCATCAACAGTGGAAATGGAGTTTCTGCAGGCAAGGTAATCAGGGAGATAGAATCGTCCCTCCTGACACAAAGCATAGCCATGATTCTTCTTCTCCTCCCCCAGTTCCTGTAAGCCTCAACCCCAGAAGCCTATTAGGACCCGACCCAACACTGAAATTTGGTTTCTGTTCAGCAGACGAATTTTGCACCTTCTGTTTCAGTGGACAGCACAGAGCACAGTTCAAATGACATTTTCCACAGACAAATCAGAATCCATGACTTAGGCCTCAGAAAGCCACATTCAGACAGGAGAAAGCACCTCCCTGTGCCCACCAGCTCATGCCACGAGGGCAGCCCAGGAAAGCCTGGGCACAGTCAGGCCCAGCACGAAACAGTAGCTCTCACAGAGTCCAGGAGCCAGGGCTGGCAACTCCCCACCGCATGGGCGAGTGAGGGCATTCGCACCCAGCCAGACCCCTCCCTCAGGACTCCTTAACTTCAGAGAAGACTGTTCGCACTGAGCCCCAGCCAGGCCCCAGTCACCACGGCCACCAGGCTTAGGCACAGACAGTGCCAGGGCCAAATCCCTCAATCTCAGCGACACCCTGGCCCAGCCACTCCTCACCCTTACCAAGTGCCAGAGGCCCATTTTAGGGAAACAGCTCACCTCCAGAAGCTCTGGGTGTTCCCCCATGAGTACCACATCCCCAGGCAGAGCACCCAGCTCACGCATAAATTGTGCTGCCCAGGGAACCAGCGACCTCTCCGCCAGTCCCTGCCCACTCCAGGGCACACAGCTGCACCCCTGCCCCTTACCCCGACCCCATACAAATCTTTCTCAAATAGAAGAATGGCAGCTCCCTACCTGAGGGTGGCGCTCTCCCCCTGCCGGACTGTCACGTTGTCCATAGCTTTGGGGAAGGTGGCATCTCCGCTGCGCACGGGCACTCCTGTGGGTACAAGGAACAGCAGCCTGAGAGACACGACCACGAGGCACTTCCAGGGCAGGAACAGGTACCCACAGACCCCCATCCTCGACAGCCACAACTTCCCCCGAACTCCGGCAGCGGCACGGCACACGCCCCCCGGGCGAGCACAGGAAGTGGGTGGGGTGGGGGAGCGAGCACGGGGACTGAGCGGTGAACTAGCGGCGACCGAAGGCGCGGGGAGGAGAAGAGCGCGCAGACTCCTCCAAGTCCAATATTCCTCCCCCAAATCCAGCCTCAGCTTGCCAGCCTCGGAGAACCAGTTTCCACGGACGACATCCAAAGGGGGCTGTCTCCTCGCCGCTTTGGCCGGGGACGGTGGCCGAGAAAGGGGAAGCGCAAGCAGGTGCAAAGGTGTGGGCACGTTTCAGGAGCCGCTTCTTCCCATTAACAGTTCAGACATGGCACTTTGGAGAGGAGTAAGCACTTTGGTACAGGAAAGGGACGGGGGTGGGTTCCATCCAGCTATGCAGAGGTGGTCTGCAATTCCTCAGTTCCAAAAGGGGCAATCTAATACTTTCGTCGCAAGTTTCAGAGGAAGGCTCGCCACCGGAAAACAGTCTGTAACAATAGCAGGCGGAAAGTAGAGCACGCAGGAGGCGGCAAGGTTGCACGACGAGGAGATGGCCACGCCGGCTTCGTGCAATCCGGCCCCGGAGATCTTGCCGCAGCAGCCTCGGTCAACTTCCTCGCAGCCCAAAAGCGCGTTGCAGCCGCCGCGATCCGGCCGGTCTCTGCGGGGCAGGGGCTGCGGCCGCGGCCAGGCAAGAGCGGACCGCGGCGGCCCCTCGCTCGCCCGCTCGCTCGCTGGGGAAGGCGAGGCTCAGCCGGCACCGGAGCCGCGCGGACGCCACGCTCAGCGGCCGCCCCCGGCCTCCGCGCCGCCTTCCTCCCGGGAGCAGCCCCGACACGCGCGGGCCCCGACCGCCGGGGTTGTCATGGCAGCAGCTCCATCCCTGACCGCCACTTTCTCCCGGAGCCGCCTCGGAGCGAGCGGGCGGGCGGGCGGCTCGGACTGCGCGCTCATCCCGGCGGGCGGGCGCGGGGCGAGGGCGCCCACCTTAACCCCCGCCGCGCCGGGCCCAGGCAGTGCACCAGCCCAGCCCAGGCCGGGAGCTTTAACCATTCCCCCTCTTGAGGAGCGGGCACTTGCAGATGAAGACGACGACAAAGTTACCATGCAGTCTTGATAAGTGCTAGACATGAGACATCTTAATAAGGGTCACAAAGTAATGATCTGGGAGAGGAAGACCCTGCAGCATGCATACATGCACCTTCAAAATGATCAGACTAATTCCATTAGCATTTAGAGTAAATTTAGACTGTTGGGAGGATGTTTGAGAACAATCTCGTTTTTTATTAAATAGTACAACACCTCCCTCACCGGCCCCCCACAAAACCTACTTAGAACCCAGAGACTCAACACCACTGCTCTAGAGATCTTCCACACAGAAAACAAACGCAAAATCACAGAAGGCTCTTAAGTGTACGAAACTGGCAAAATCGCATCAAAATGTTGGTCAAGTTCCGACACTGACTTACATTCTTTATTCTTGTTTTGTCGACATTAAAAGATGCTAGCCCTGCAGAAGTGCTCACTCGGGTGGATGAGTGTGAGCCACGTGCTTTATTTAGCCAGCTTCTGGGCTACCCAGTTTTGTACAGCTGATTTCATCTTTAAGAGGTGTTTTTTGAATTCTTGAAACCCAGGAAAAGACAAGCTTGCCTCAGCTCCTGTCACTTCTCTCTGGCTGCTGCTGGTCCCTCTGTGCTTACATTATTATTTCTCCCTTGACTTAGGCTCTGATGGGCTGTGACGCAATGTAGTATATTTCCCTTAGCGGGCCTAGTCCCTGTGCAAAGGGGAAGCACAGCAGCCCAGCAGGCACAGTGGCAGTGACACTAATACGCACTCTTCTCAAGGATCCCCAGAGCTGGGCTCCCAGCACTGACCTCGATTCTCCCTGGGGATGGACAGGAGGCAAAAATGGCTTTATTTTTTTCCCCCTAGATTTTCAAATCCAACCAGGAAGGTAATTTTAAACAACTGTTAAAAAATGGGAAAATGTTCTTCCACAAAGCTATCCAGCACCAATGAAACTGAACTATTAAAGCTGAATCACTATTACTGTAAGGGACCTGCTGCCATAAAAATCCTTGCAACATTCAAGCAATACAGATCACTTCCATGTAGATAACATGTTAGAGATGATGCAGACATTTCACCCATCATATCCTGCTCACACTAATGGCTTTGGAGAGGTAGGATGGAGGTAGGCTTTGGAGATGTAGAAGCCAAACTCCAAGATAACCAAGAAAGATTGAGAAGCCTTGCCTTTCCGTTTTGATGGTGGACTAGAAAGTACTCAGCCATGGAAGGTAGAGCAACTTTACACTGATGATCTCAAAATACTTTGCATTAACTCATCATTAGACCAATTGTTCCCTGATCACCTCTGGTGACTTTTCTTGATATTAAATACTCAGGGAAACTCATCTGCTATTTTCGGCCACTGACATATATATATATGATTTGACATATAGGACCAAAAATATCAATTGTCAACTTATGGCTGCAACAAATAACTTTGCTATCAGTAATAAACAATCACATCTATGGGGAGCAGAAGAGTTTTGTTTATATTTTGAAAGCAAAGGAGAAGAATTAACCTATTTCCGCACTAGTCCATTTTTGCAAGATTCTATTTTATCTCCATTTTCCAATGGGAAATTGTGGAAATAGGAAACTGAATGATTTCACTAAGTAAAGTATGATAGCAGACATAAGGCATTAGATGATGTTTTCTAACTTTCAGTCTGCTGAATTTAAGGTTTTTTTCCCAGAAGCCAGGGAGTTACCTCTAATAATCCATTCATTTCAACCACCCCCCATCCTCTCCTGCCCCCAACACATCCACACCACACAAAGTGGTAATAAATGCTAGTCACAGGGAAGGGAGAAGGACTCATTCTGGGCTTTGAAGTCATTTCTCTACAGGCCTGAGAATGGCAGCAATGATTCCCTTTATGATAAATTCTAATCCTGGCTCTTGCATCTAATTTCCAGGTAGGTACAAATGAGCATTAGTTTTTGCATCTAGGAATGTGGATAATGACATCAACAGGCCTTCCCGAGGGGCCTACATACATGATTAACTCTACAGGAAAATACTTAGAAATCCATTTACGATGGAAGATGCTTTATTAATACATTTTTCCTGCCATCGCTTCATTATTATGGCTGGGCAGGAAAATAATTCTTACAGGCCCTTTAAGATGTTCGGTTTACACTGGTCTGCGTGCAGTTGATCTAAGACAGTAAAACCATCTTTGTCTCTGGCTGTGAAGGGACAGTGCTAAGTTGTACCATCCCAGCAGTTGCCTGCATAAAACCCAGCAAAGCTCAGGTGACTCTCAGGTTGGAGAAAGAAAAGCCATTTGCAACCTCATTCCTGCTTTGTGGGGCACAGAGATCCACACTTTATTTAAAAATAGAAGTTTAGAAACTGGTGAAAGGTGAGAGATGCCCCAATAATTAACAAGACAGACTCCACTTTATTCAAACCTGCTATTGAAGTGGTTTGAAAAAATGAAGATCAAAATCTTGTGTCAACTCCCTTCCCATCCCTTAATCCCTAAATATAACCAACACTTAGTGGCTTATCTTATATCCTGTCTCTTGCTTCATAAAAACTGCTGGATTTATTTTATTTTTCCCAGCATATCCAAGTTAATGAAAAAGGGATGACAGTCAGAGCAATTTCATTATTTGTGTTCTTTATAGAAACAACTTCCTTTCTGCCTCCTTGAAAGCAGATTCCTAATGAGCACCCACCTCCACCCTCTTCCCCCCATCTCCCTCTCCTTCTTCCCTTCCTTCTTGCATACACATACACTGTACACATAAATCAACTTGTCACAGCTTGTCTCTGTGCTGACAGCTGTAATTGCTTCAGGTTATAAAAATATCTATAGGACAATGCCTTTCAAGCTCACAGACACACACATACCCTCCAAGCAAAAGGAAACAATCCTGTCCCTCTAATACTCCTGGGACTGCATGGAGGGTGGGGAGGGGCTTGCTGTGCAGACTCCAGAGGGTTGGAAAGCAGGTGAGGAAACAGTAAATGGAGACTTCAGGCAGCCCCTGGCTCTATACACCAGAGAAGGGTTAGAACAGGGAAGAATTTCCAATGAAAGGGAAATCAGCTGCTGTTTCTGTTTTACACTATGTTACCTACAGCAAGCCCCGGCTAGCTAAAGAGTCGTCACTATTTCACACACACAGGAGACCAAAAGAGGAGTACTAGCTTAACAAATGTCTGTTCTGCTTCTCCTTTTCTAAAAAGGCTAAAGGCCCCCCTCTCCTGGTGGAGATCTCAAATAGGAGCACAGGCAAGAAGATGAGAAATGCAGGGCGGTTAGAGAGTGGCGTGACATCAAATAGATATTGGAAGATTTAATCAGAAAAGGCAGCATAAATCTGGATAAAGAGATGACTCTAGGGGAGTAGGGAAGAGCTGGGACCTGGAAAAATATATGCTATTTTTTGCTCCTCTATGAATATAGGATGAAAATAAAATCACTGTTTTTCTGGGCTATAGTCCAGCATGTTAGGATTTCAGCAGGAAGAGCAAAAGGGCAACTTGAAAAGGGGAAAAGGATCCAGGGAGAGAAAGGAGGTCATGAATAGAGAGAAGCACGAAGGAGGATACGAAGGAAAGGCAAAGGTGAGCTCTCTATGGACTTTGAATCCCATAAAACTTTATAAGAGATACATGAAGTGGAGAGATGGCTGGCAGAACAATCAGAGGTAGACAGAAAAGTCAAGTAGAGCAGGATGAGTGAGGCAAAATCAAAGTGCCAATAAAGCAAAAGGCAGGTGCTCAGAGGGGACATCCTAAGAGTCAGGGGTCTTTTGGGCAGAATCTTTCCTTTCTATCTAGGTTTTGGGTCATAATGAGACCCTGAACTCAGAATCACAAAATGATACATGCAGAAGAGGTTTTGGAAGATCTTTAGTGTAACCCACACATTTCATAAGTGAAGGACTGGGCCATAGGAGGGAGGAGTAATTATCATGGGGCATAAGTTAATAACTGGCAAATCAGGACGAGAACTCAGGACTCCTGACTCCTGCTCCAGGGCTCTTTCCAATATACCTCAGCTAAGGATGCTATGTCAGCCAAATAAGAAAATACCTCCTTCTGTTGCTTCATCTGTAAGCAAGAGAGAGAACCACAAAGAACATGATACTATTACTGCCCAGTTACCTCTGGGCATCCAATTATTCAGTTGAATTCAATTTATTTCATGACCAGCAAGTTGAGGTTGAGCTCCTCCTGTGTACCAGGAGCTGTGTGGAGACCTAGAGAGACTAAGAGGAAAGACCTGGCCCTGCCCTCAGGTTGCTTGTAGTCTAGTGCTATTGGGTTTGTCAGTGGTTTTATGTAACTCAGCATTCATGAATGTTGACGTTATAATGAATGCCATCCTGCACTCCCCTACAAGCTCTTGAGAACCTTCTCACTGCTGAGAAAAATAAGCTGGGGCTTTCCCAGCCCTTGGGAAGAAGTTTGTCTCATTACGCTTGTCCAGATTCCCAGGCATTGACCTTGGTTTTCTAGCTTCATATAACGGGGCCTTGGTCGGGGGGTATCTCAAGGATGCCTCAATATAGGGAAGAACTGGATCAGACATGTATGTCGTGCACACTCAGAACCACTAAAGCAGTGAATGGGAGAGACAAAAGCAAGAGTAGCGTGGGCCTTGCCTTCATAAAGCACACTCTACCAGCAGGGCAGACAGATATTAAACAAAGAATTTTACAAAATAGTGGATACAATTGTGATAAGCGCTGTGAGGAAGAAATGGAAGAAGGCATATGACAGAATGTTCTCATCAAATCTGGAAGATCAGGAAATGTTGCCTTAAGGAAATGATGTTAAACTGAGACAATGGTGAGGAGGAGATGAAAGGACGGGCAGGTAGGGGCAGGAATCGCGTAGCAGGCAGAGGATGGCACAGACTGTACAGGACCCAAGACAGGAAGGAGAGTGGGCAGCAGCTGCCTCGTTCAGCCTCAGGTGGTGTTCGCTTAAGCTAGGGACAGCAACCTCTGACTTCTCTGCATTTCATCGATAAACCTCTAACTGCAGCATTCTGTGTTCATGCATTCATCGATTCATTCAGTACTTATTAATGCATTAAGAATAACCATGACCGTGGACTTTGGAATAGGACAGCCCAGAAGTCAGGCGTTCACCGCCTCCATTACCTGCTGTGGGACCCGATCTCTAAAAGAGTGGTGCTCACGGCCCCTAGCGCCCAGGGGTGGCGTGAGGATGCAGTAAGGCAGCCGGTGTGAAGAGTCTAGCACAGGCCTGGCCGCTGCTCCCTGGTTCTCGCGCTGGGAGGGAAGGAGCTGCCATTGGGTGGTGGGGTGGCCTGCGTCCCGCATTCTGAGTCAGCCCACACGTGACATTCATTCACAGAACCCAGGAGCAACCTGCTGAGCGCAGGCCCTGGGAGCACTCCTAGGGTTCACATTCCGAGAGAGTTTCCTTCCAGACAAGAGCAGAAGCTCCATGCTGAGACATCAGAAAGAGGAAGGAGCTTTGCGGCTACACCACCCACGGGAGGAAGAGCGGTGACCCGGCCCCCACCCGCTGTCGGGGCCCTGGTGTTCAGAGGCACAGGGAATATCGGTGGGAAACAGCCTGCGCTTGGAAAAGAGGGGACGCCTTTCTCTTTGTGTAGTAGCCTGGGAACCTTGATCTGACACATTCCCCAGTACACGGGAAAGGAAGCCAAAGAACCCAAAAAAAAGACAAAACGCCTCCGTCTCATCACAAAGTGAGCCACGCTCTCTGGCCTCCATCCAGGAACCTTTAAGCCCTTTTTGCTCCCATGTGCCTGAGGGCGATGGCTGAATAAACGCAAAGCTTTCTCAGGTGCAAGGCCTGACATGCTTAGGTCTCCATCTGAGATGAGTCATTTGATAGTAACCTCCTGTGCGGCCTCATCTCTCCTAATGTCTCCATCCGTAGGCCGTGCTTCAGGATCAGCCTCCTCCTCTGCGTGGAAGGGCTGCCTGCAGACCTTCGCCTCCACCGCATGCAGACACCAGTTCTAATGTGTACAAAGCGCACCCCAGCCAACCAGGAAGTGACTTCTCAAGGGCCCTGTGAACGGCAACCCCAAATTCACTGTCAGCGGAATTTGGCTTTCCTCTGTGCCTACAGCCCTTTCTCCTTAAATAATCACTTGGTACTTGTGTCTCTCTTGACCCTTTCCCCTCATTTTCTTTAGAGGTTGTACTCCTTGTCCCCCAGCCAATAGCAGCAGCAGAAGAGGTCAATTTTAATGACTTAAGAATTTGCTCAACAACATCCGAATTCAATTGTATATTTTATTTGAGTTGACATTTGTGCAAATATCATTTTGTAAACCAGAAGATCTGGGTTCTATTTTCAACTCAGACCATCGTCTCGTCACCCTAGGTAAGTCACTGCTTTTTTTGAACCAGCATCTTCTTCCTGATCTGTGACTCATTGAGACTAATTCACTCAAACAGGCACTTTTGAAAAATTAAAAGCACGATTCCAGAGTACGATGACAACTCGGTGGGGACACTGGGGCCAAGGGTCTTGAATTCAAGCCTGAAGCCTGCGACTTACTAGCTGTGTGGAATTGCCCTGGTCTCTTTTCCTTGCCTTCTAAGTGAGGAGTTTGGATTAGATGACTTCCCAGAACCCTTTCAATTCTCATATCCTATGATTATAATGCTTCTCAACTCCCTACCAAAAGCAGCTTAGCCTTCAGACTCACTTATCAGTTCTTGCATACAGAAATATCCCTCCTTCTACACTCTTCCACTCTTCTCATTCACCCAGGTATCCACTTCAGAATTCAGAAAACTGTTGTACAAAGTAATTAATGAGCCACCCTGGATCTAAGGCAAGCTGATGGAAGAGTCAAGATGATTAAAAGTCTTCCAATAAAGGATTTCTTTAAGGAAAAGAAAATCCCACAATGCAACCAGCAATGTTAATCTTCAATAAATATGCTGTTAATATTTAACTGGCATTTATTTAAACTTACAGTAACTGTCCTATTAAATCTAAATTAATTGCCCATTTGGGAATCTTCCCCTAAAGCCTAGCTGGGGCATGGCTGTCTAGATATAGTCTATGCTAGGCATCCAGCCATAAAGAGAATATTTAAACCCTCCTTCTAAGACGAGACTATTAGAATACCATGGTTGGAAGGGCCTTAGAGGTCACTTGGGCCACTAAGTTGCATATGTTGTCTCCTTTAACTTTCTGGGGCCTATTTTTTCATCTCTCCGGTAAGAGATTATTCTGTGTTTGCTGTCTCTCTCTCTCTTCCCCTCTTCTTTTAAGTTTGATTCCCCTCCCCAACCCTTCCCCTTTGGGTTAGTGAATTTTTCTTTTGGACTTCATGTTTTAGACTCATTCTGCTGTGTTTTTTCTCAGAGTCTTCAGAGTTTCTTATATAAGCCATATAGGGTTCATAATGTATTCTATACACACTCATATACACATATATAATTTTACACGTCACAAATAACATTTTATTGGGAGGCCGAGGCTGGCGGATTGTTTGAGCTCAGGAGTTCGAGACCAGCCTGAGCAAGAGCGAGACCCCGTCTCTACTAAAAATAGAAAGAAATTATCTGGCCAACTAAAAATATATATAGAAAAAATTAGCCAGGCATGGTGGCACATGCCTGTAGTCCCAGCTATTCGGGAGGCTGAGGCAGTAGGATCGCTTAAGCCCAGGAGTTTGAGGTTGCTGTGAGCTAGGCTGATGCCACGGCACTCACTCTAGCCCAGGCAACAAAGCGAGACTCTGTCTCAAAAAAAAAAAAAAATTTATAATAGCGATTGTGTATAAAGGACTAAGAGCTGAGAAATAATCCCTGAGTCACACTGCTTTAGAAGGGGCAGCAAGAGTGTAATTGGATAGAACTGATCTTTGCTATCCCTGAAATCAATCAATATTTTTTATTATAAATGTGGTCCTGGCTGAACTTCTGTGATGTTATTTTGCTGTGATTATAACCCATTTACATTTCCACACCAGACACGCTCACATGCACACACACACTCACCCTGGTTTCATCAGGTGGGTTGACTAGTGAGACGTGCATTTCAGACAGACACCTATCAGATGGGCTAGTGTCGAAGCTGAGTTAGCTGCAAACCAACACACTAAGGCCGAGAGCAGTATCTGAACTTTCCTCAAGGAAGTGGGAAGGGGATGAGACTAAAATCATTCACTCGAAGCTTTCTAAAGGTTTCGCGTCACTGAATTTGGTTTATAAATGTTTGCCTTGCAGGGCCTGGGGAGGGAGCTGAAGGAGGAATGGGCTGGGGGAAGAGGGGGCATAAGTGGGGAGAAGGGGGGCAGGTGGGAAAGCACCCTGCTCCTGTGGGAGAGGACTAAACGTATTCTCAACTGTTTGCTTGTGGAAGGCTTGAATTTCTGCCGCTATAGAAGTCAAGCTTCCTAACTAAACTCATATGCAAACCATCCCATTTCCTTGTTTCTCCTTCAGTCATTGTCAATTTAGACAAAAGACACTACTCGATTCTTACAGAGACCCTAGATTTAAAAAATCCTCCATATTCACAGCATCTTTATCCTTTACTTTATCAACTCTTTTTGCTAATTCAAGAAACAGTGAGGGGCACTTCCGTGTGCTTGTGCATCATTCTGGCTTCTCCATACCGTCTGGCCTTAGGAATTCAGGGCTTTCACAATGAAGTTAGGACACCACAGCCCTGAGCTTCCCCCCTAGCCTGGGAGTTGACATGAGCTTTCCCTCCCACAAAGGATGAGTTCCCTAAATCTTCTGTATGCTTTTTTCCCTCTAGCTTACCACGAAGCTATAGGTGGTGCACAGGTAGTGAGAAAAATCAGAGCAACCTGTGAGTGGCTTGGGAGAGTGGACTTACCTGGTGCTCAGGTGGCTTTGAAGCTGGGGTGGGAGGATGGGGGGGAGAATGAGGAAAATGTGAGTGTGCACGTGGATAAGGCACGACATGTGAAAATAATTTACTGAGGCTTTCACAATAGTTTTGACAAGGTGTCAGAATCACAGATACCTTTTAAAAAAGTGGATAATGAGAAGACTATCTTTTTTTTTTCCAAAGGCAGAGAATTAGCTTAAAGCTAATACAAATCAAGGATAGATTGACATGTTTCTATAGGGAGAAGTAGTAACACTAGACTCCCCAAGGAACAGTTGCTAGGACAAATCAAATTTGATATTTTTACCAATGATCTGTCAAAGAGAATTCATAGAGAACTCTCCCAAGTTTGCGGAAGACATTAAATTCCCTTAGGTAATTACATTTTCAGCTGGCACAGATGAAGTACAAATAATCCAGAAAGTTATGCAACTATGTAGAAAAGTGGGCAAATATAGTATAAGATACTTTAGGAAAAATAATAGAAAGTGTGCTTGTAAGATGCTGGACTCCAGGCAATGACTAAGAGACAGTGATGTGTAGGGGATTGAGCTCGGATGCTGAAGTTAATGGCTTTGACTTTATGTCTAAGCGCCCCAAATTACCAGCTTGACCTTGGAAAGTTCTCTTACCTCGCAGTCTCAATTTTCTCCTCTATTAAAAAGGAATATTATCTACCTCTTATATTTTCTATGAGGGTTAAATTAGATAATTTATGTAAAGTACCCAGTGAAGTACCTGGCATGGAGTACCAACTCCACAAATGGTCGCTAGTGATTATTCTTTTACAACCCAGGAAAATAACCTTGGAATCAGCCACAGCCAGTTGTTCCCAGTGGTCCTTACAGCACATATCAGAGTATGATGCTATAGATTACATTCTGCAGATATCAGGATTTTTGGCCAAAAAAGAAGCATGGGCCCAAATATTTTTATGAAAGATATTAAAAGGGTATTGGAAAAAAAAGAAACAAAGAAAGAAATGTTACCTCTACTCAAAATTCCTGTGTATAAATTCCTCAAATATTACTTATAATAGTTATCATTGTAACTCACAAATAATAAAGAAACCTCCTGCATACAATTGCTGAAGTCAGAAATCAAGAGTCACTTTTAATCTCTCCTTTCTCACCACTGCCCCTCATAACCCAATCTCCCTCTCTCTCCCTCTCTTTCTCTCTCTCTTGTTCTTCCTCCAAATATCTTTCACATCCCTCCACCTTTCTCAAAGCCCACTGCCTTACCTGGCCTAAGCTGTGGTCTTTCCTTACCTTCTCATCTGGATTGCTGAGATTCCCGGATGTCCTACATCTCTGTTGCTGGATCTATTTCAATCTCCACGTTGAAGGGAAGGTTTCCTGAAATCTAATCATGCCACTCTCTTGATTAAATCTTCGGTGGCTCCACACTGCTTTATTCAAATAAAGCCCCAAGTCTTTGTTTCTGAGCCCTAGATGTGGCTTCTGTGCATTTTCAGCTTTATCTTTTAGCCCTTCTGCCCTTAGGGAGCCATGGCAGGTTTTACTTTATTTTATTATTATTTTAATTCCCTAAATTAAACTGTGGGCCTTTTCATATGCTGCTTTCCTGCCTAGCATCCTGTCCCCCTGTTTTTCTGGCTAAGTTCTGTGCATTCTTTTCAGTTCTAACTTCCTCATAAAGGCTTTGCTGTGCTGCTCCATCTGACCTGGTGCATGCCCACTACACTGGTACTCCTAACACACATCATACTTGTATTAACAATTGTTTGATATCTGTCTGTTTCTCTATTACATTCCTAAAACCTAACCCAATGCCTGACATATAATAGATTTTGATAAATATTTGTTGAATTTAAGTGAATAGCACAGCTGGGGAAAATTCAAAAATTAAAACAATTTGCTTGTAGGGACTTCCAAATTAAGGAGCATTAAAAAAATGAAAACATTCGGCATTCATGAAGTATGAGGATAGGGTGAACACAGAATTAATGACTGAACTCTAGCTGGAAATAAAAAAGAACCCCAAGAAATCAAGACAGTAGTTAAAGGATAAGAATAAGCATGTCTGCATAAATGGTTATATAGGCAAAAATACTATCTGAATAGGATAAGAGAAGATTGGGATAAATTAATGTGTGACAGACCCAAACTGTTTATTTGGTTAGGGGTGTCTGATATATATCAAACCTTTGATATATCTCTAACCTTTGAAGTATGACTGCCTTGCAAAATTGCCACCATCCAAAACAGGTAACTAGGACATCTGAACTGACGTGACCCAGTGTGACCTTTCTAACGTCATGTCCCATCTACCCAGTAATTCTATTGTCTACATGACTGGAGATAATTGAATTATGCTTATCTTCCCCCCTGCATACCTTATATTGCAACCCATTCTAGAATATTTGTGTATAGTTGGTAACAGCATGTTTTAAATGCTGCAAGAAAATGTGTGCATGTGTGATTTGTGTGAAAATGAAGGCAGAGTAGGAGAAAAGTCCCCTTTAGGTAGGATTAGTTGGACTGACTTCCGTTTCTGTCCTTCACTCTCTGGGCTGTTTCCTCCATGCCTGACCCCTGACTTCACTCTGAACTATGTCTACACCTGTTCCACTTTGCACTCACTGTGTCCTTGGACGTTGCCTCCTGATTTACCTTGGACACACCCCTCGCCTCACTTGGCTGCCTCCTTCCAAAGGCTCAACTTCCAGTAACAGCAAGTGCTGGATTACAACAAAGTCTCTCGGTTCTTGGCTTTTTGTCCTTTCTTCTCCGCTTCATTGCTTCTCTGTGTCAGCCTGCTTTCCAGGGCATGATGGGAAGAAATTGGTTTTTAGAATTCTTCATTTTTCACTCTTGTGGAAGAGAATTGTGACCGCAATTGTCCAAGACAATAGATTATGCACAAGCCTGACGTCTCAACTTTATGCTCCACGTGATTTGCTTCAACACAAGGTGCTTAACTGTAACTTCACTTGGGAAACTATGCCAACATTCACTTTCATTTCCTGAAGACACAGCTGTGTAACATAGACAGGGCCCCAGAGATTCAAAGAAATGGTAAGCCCAAGACCAGAAAGGCTTTGGATAATTTTCCCCCAAATCGAAGTTGAAGTAAATTAGTTGAAAAGGTTGTTTCTGATTGTCCAGGCAGGATGAGAGCACCTGTATCACATTTATTCAACAGGTATGGACTAGGGTAGGTGATGTGATACAACAGGGACTGCCACACCCTTGGTCCAACTACAGACTGCTACAAGAGATGAATGTTAGAAATAATTGCACAGATAATCAATGAATTGCAAGTAGAATCAACATTACAAAGGGAATGTGCACAATTACAAGAGAACAGAAAAGGGAAGTGATGGTGTTTTATTCATAATTGCTCTATCTCAGCACAGAACAGGAAAAATATATTCAATAATAATAATGAATATGAGAAGGATGAATGAACGAATAACATGTAAAAAAATCTAGACTCTTGCCTCTCAGTATTTTTCCATGAAGCCAGTTGGTCGTACCTTCTCGCAGGCAGACATCTGTACCGGGCCCCTTGCTTTCTTCTAATAGGCAGTAGGATTCTAGGGAACTGGGGTGCCTTCCCATGTTCTTATTATTTATCAAACCAAAATATGAGAAGTTTATAAATCGTATTCTATAAATACTTCCAGCACAGTCATTTTGTTCTTGGGAGAGAGAGAGCTAACCACACCCTCATAACAAATCCACTTTGATCTCAACATTCCACTTACGACCTCTTATTACTCTCCATCCAAGAATAACATTAATAATAATCAGACTATTAGCCAGGGTGCTTGGTTGGAATCTGAAAAATTTGAGAAACGATCTTATAAATTATTTTCCAAGGATATCATCTTTAAGCATTAACAGGCATAACTGACTCTGAATTCTGGGAATTGAGTATAATTACATGGAAATTGACACAGCACAAATGCCAAGAATTCTGTTAACCTTTAATATCTTTTAAAAACTCTCCCCTTGTAATTATCTCTTTCTTTTGTCTTAATGTTACTGATGAATATTTAGAGTCATAAGTAAACATAAAAGTGAATGGATTATGGAATCTTGGTCTTTGGAATCCTAGAATTTTCCAGGTATTCCACAACATAAGAAGTGATAAATAGAATACTTGGTATTTGCCGACTTCCAGAAGTTACTTCCATCTTTGTATTTGCTCTGCTCAGGCTCTGCTTGCAATTCTCCATGTTGAGTAAAAGCTCCTTTGCATTTGTAATAATAGAGAAAGTGTAGTTCTAAGGCATTGAGTGTCTGATGCAATTCCTGACCTGTTCTGTGTCTTTGCAAAAGTCATTGCACCTTTTTGGTGCTTCATATTTCCTTTCAGTACAGTGAGTGTGATGACATTTAACTCCAACTGCAAAAATATTTGCACAGTGCTGTAAACTTTACCGAGGACATTTCCATCTCTCATCTCACTGGTGGATGGGTGCCTCTTTCATTTTTTTCCTTCTTTCCAGACTCCACTGCTACCACCAAGGCTCTTTTTTTCTCTCTCACTCTCTCTCTCTCGCTACTATTTTAATTAAATCCTAATTCATCTCTTTGCCTCCACCCCGGTCACTGCCTGAACCAGTCCTTCTTAACAGGGGCAGGGCAGACTCCTTGAAGGGTGAGGGTGCAAAGTGGAGTAGAGATTGGTTGTCACCATAATTGGAGCGGTACTGCTGCCATTTAGTGTACAAGGGCCAGGGAGGTTAGGCACTCAGCAATGCACAGCTATTCAGTCACGGACGTCAAATGCCTGCCAGACATTTAGGTGAGTGAAACATTTTTTCCCTTTTTTTTTTTACACCTAAGCTTAAAATATACTCCATTTGACATATAAACACAAATATTCTTGCACGATTTTAATGTTCACTAATTCTCCAGGAATGCAACTACCTTGCAAGTCAAGGGAATATTGTGTTTGATTTCTCCAGATCTTTACCAAGAAGCATTCACTAATTTGGAAAATCATGTAACCAACGGGAATGTTTCTCATCACACTTGAGTCATCAAGTAATTCTACATCCTTGTATTGGTCTGTACTGCAGCTTAGCTCTGGCATTCATGGTGATTCTATGCAGAGAGGCATCTGTACTTTATTACAACCTATGGTGTAGTTGTACCCAAATATGTATTTTATACTTACATTATTATCAATCATTTTCTATTTATTTCTCTTTTAGACCCAGTTAGGGCATTACATAGGTCATTTTTTAAAGTCCACATATAGATAGCATATTTTATCTATGAATTTAATTTTTGCACAGTGATGAGTGTATTAGAAAATATTTTTAGATGATTTTTAAGTTAGAAAAAGTAAATAATAGCCAATATAAACAATTCCACATACAGAAGCCAGCTTTATCTTTCTAAAGCAGAGCTCCCAAAATACCCTTGACCTATTTGGGAAGTTTTAATGGCCCCCCCTGCCTGTGACAAAAAGCTCAAATCTCACTTTTACCAGTCAAGATATCTCCCAAGCTAACTTAACAGCATGCTTCTTTGTGGTGGCCCCATTTCTGTTCTCACCTAACATCCTATGATGCCATCAACCTAGGTAGCTGTTCTTCTGGGAATGTTGCTCTTCATGTCATGAACTATGTTTTTGCACAGGCTTCAGTTCTGCCAAGATACCCTCCTTCCATGCATGGCTTTCTAAATCCCATTGAGACTTCAAGGACCAGTTCAAATTTCATTTCCTCCATGAAATGTTACTTTAACAAATGCCCCCCATTCCCTTCTTTCTCATTGGTTGAAATCAACCATATTTTAGGATATATATTCCACAGTTTGGAACTCTATATATGTCTGTGTATTTGCATTATAGTTGACTGTATATTTGTCTGATCTTACCAACTAGGCTATATGCTCTCCGAAGGCAGGTGCCATTTCTGGTTCATTTTTGTACCTTCCCAAAGCTGAGCAAAGTATTGACCCCGAGTTCAATAAATATTCATTGAATTGAACTGATCTCTCAGTAATTGAGAAAGATAGTCTAGGCACTATTATCTTTATTTCATGCATGAGAAAATTGAGCTCTACCTAAGTCCTGAAAGGTTATTTTATGCAGAGCATCAGATGAAGCAGTTGTAAAGGTGGAATGTATGATTACTTCCAGCTCATGCAAGGTCCAGATCTGCACCCAGAAAAGACCTAGAGAGATGGGCCTACATTTTTTCTGAAAGAAAACAAAAATCTCCACTTCTAGGTCAGATTTCCAATATAAGGGTCTGGATTTATAGGACTCACTATGCTAGTGATTATGGGAAATCTTCTACCTCTTAAAACCTAATCACCAAGTAGAGCTGCAGGTTTCCTCTTCTTAATACTGTGTTCTCAACAGAATTCAGCTAGAAATAAGACATCAGTTTCCCAGAAACTTCCCCAGGCTTGACCGGTGGTGGAAGGGTCAGGCTCCAGCTGCGCTCCTTGGCACAGCTCCAGCCTAGACTAAACTCATCCATCACCGTCGAAGCCTGCCCTTCTCACGTGCGGCTTGAGTTGGAAATGGAAGTGGCCTTTTAACAGAACATTGTCTTAGGATTGTGTGAAGCAAGGCTGACAGAGAAAGGAAGATTCATTCCTGACACCAATCATACTAATATCTGTCACCAAAATGACATTTTCCCTTTAATGATGAAAAATGCATCAGGAAAGAGGGAGGAGAATGAACAACCTTCATGTGCTGTTCTGGTGTGATAGGGAGGAAACCTCTGCTGCTGCTGCTGCTGCTGGTTTGCAATTTGGAGGAAGAGAGGGGATGGGTGGCCAGTTGGTTACTGAACAAACACAACCAGTACTTTGTTTGGAAGAGAAGGGTGCAAGCAGATGGAAGCCTGTGGGTTAGGCAGTGCCACTGAACATCTGACTAATTTCTCATTAGGCCCTCTGCCTGGTTTTTCACTAGAACTGCCTCCGTTTCTTTCAGGCCCCAAGCAGAGGCTCAGTACCGGTTTTCAGAGCTGCCATATACATATTTTGCCATATCCAGTTTTGCAGAACTAGGAAACCTCACAGGAATGAAAAGTGGAGTGTCCCCAAGTCTTCATTCCCTCACTCTCTTCCATGGAAGGGTCACAATGAAGACACTGTATGCATATCCAAGGGAGACAGAGTCTGTTGGTGGGGGTGGTCCTTGGGTGGAAGAAGGCACTGTTATGCCAAAGCTTTATAAACCAAGCCTTGAACACATAAAGAGGCCTGGACTGCAAAGCAACTGGTCTGTGTCTCCTAATTACACAAACATGGCACCAGCAGTTAGAGAGAAGCTATGCAATTGCCCAAGTGCTCAGAGTGAATGTTTCCCAACAAAAAATACATCTTTATCTAGAAGTCTGTTGTTTACAAAGGTGTTCAGTGCTCACATCTACATGAAATATCCTTTTCTCCCCTCCCTTATTTCCTACTAGGAGAGCTTGTATTCCTATAACAGAGGCTAAAAATGTCAGATATTCACTTTCTTGTCCCTTTTGCAGCTATGGATGGCCAATTTACGCAGTAGTAGGACTAGATATCCCTCCCTAATCAAAAAAAAGTGTGTGTCCTCCTCCAGGCCCCCTTCATTTCTGTCTGTGATCAAGGTCAGCTGATGGTGTGAGCAATGGAGAAAGGCAGCTGCCTTCCACTCATGAAATGAAGATCCAACGTGCCTAGCATGATGGCAACTGGCCCTGAGGCCCTGGGGCCTGAAGGCCGTTGCTGAGCTAGTGGACGCCTCCAGGCTTCTTTGATGCTCTTATTATTTAAGCCTCTGCTAGTAAGTAAGGGTCTTGATTATTTGCAGCCAAAATCATTCAAAGTATTGCATTCCCATTTCCTTAGGATAAAAATGTTTGAACTTTGTGAAGATGGTGCTTTCAGATTCCTTTACTCAGCCCCAACCTGGTATTGCTGTGTCTACCTGCCTTCTGCCTTCTGCTCCAGCTTTCTCTTATTTCCTCACTCCCATAAATACTGGCAGACCTAGGCTGGTTAATGCACCAAGAATCATACTACTAGAAGTACTAGGGTATATCTAAAGTTTTATGCTTTCACAATTCTTTGAACATTAATTAACACAACACCCACTCATTAGCTAACGTGCCAACAAAGCAACTACACATCATTATCTTCTTTACCAAGGAGGAAACTGAGTCATTTATATCCCTATATTTGCATGAGTAGGCTTCTGGCTCCCCCTCTCCTCCTCCTACATCCTCACTTTCAAATATATTTTAGTCAAGCCATGTTGCCATTTCAAAGGGCCTTCACCTGAACAATGGAGCCCCCAAAGTAATTGATACATAAGCATGTATTTGTAAAGCCTCTAGCCCTAATTCCAATCCCTACAAATGATCCAGACCACACAGTCCATATGCTAAATTTGCATTGAATGTGCTGTCCTTCTCTGGTGTTCTTGGCCTTTTCTGCCTCCTTGTACCCTTTCGGACAAGATAGAAAACCCCAACAACAGCTCAAAGGTCCAAAGTGACTTCTAAGATCTACAAATGACACTCCTAGATCTGCCCTAGGGGAGGGAACAGATATGCTGAGGCTGTTCCCAGAGAACAGCAGGCAGCAGGAGAGAAGCTTCATGTCTGGAAGCTGAAGTGCTGACCCGGTGCCTGCTGTGGGCCACCTGCAATGAGACGCCCTGCCTCGCTGTGGATTCTTGTCAAGAGGAACGTGCTCTTGCTCCTGGAGGGTGCTGGGCTGGCCTGGGCACCACTGAAAGTGCCAGGCGAGGACCAAGGTCTGGCTGTTACTCCCATCTACAATGTCACCTACTTGTTGGGAGTAGAACAAGCTGAACTTGGATGTGACAAGGTCCTTAAATTCCCTCTACCCACCAAGTCCATTCACAGGAGGACAGGATGTAATTGGACTTCACAATAGCTACACAGCCAAATGCCCAGTAGAGGTGCTGGAGGAATCCCTTATCCACTGGAAAATGCATAGAGGAAAATAGGGGCCATTGCACACCTCTTGGGAGAAACTATGCAATATGTGCACACATTTTTAATTCACATATATTTCTTTGTTTATGAAATGGTTGATAAACTTTTGAAAATGAGAAAGATTCTTTGCACAGTTAAAATAACCATAATTGATATCAAAATGTTGTATCTGCACAATAAATTATATTTTGTCATATAATTTAATTCTTCCCTAGCCACCCTGCGTAGCAGAACCATGTCCCTGCTTGACAGATGAGTGAACCAAGGCTCATATTGCTAAAGAAAGCTGACAAAAGTTCCCATGGTAGAATGTGAAAGATCTTGATCTCAAATCTAGTCTCCTAACTCCAAATCCAAGACCCATTTTACTGGGCTGTAGTTTAATAAATGCAAGAAGCTACCCGCCCTGCTTGAGGAATAACCCCTGTGCTGTGGTGCACTTGGGAGAATGAGGGGTATCTAGCAAGGATAATAGGGATAATTTTCAAAGGGCAAAAGGAATACTACAATTGTGGAGCAGATGGAATGAGGACCAGAACCATTGTCAAGAAGTAGGCCCAGTAAAAAAATGTGACACACAGAAGACACAGAGGAGAAAGGAAGAAAGTCCAAAATATCTGAGCAATGTAAAAGGCCTGCCATTTATCTCACTTCTGAATATCTGAAAAGGCAGTGTTTGTGTCCACACACCAACGCATGGGATTTGTAGACACCACCAAGCTCAAGGAGCAGGACACATTTCCCACCAGCAAGAGCCCCATCTGGTTTCCCAGGTGGCCATTGGCAGAGCCTGCAGGGTCCATTAGGAGGACTGGAGGCCTGTTACCTGGAAAGGGGCTTGTTCAGGATGTGACAGCTAGTCTCCATGACCAGTTGGCAGCATGTGGCCCTGTGAAATACCCTCCTCCTTCTTGGAAAGGCTTCTTTCTTTGGAATTCAAGTCATGACACCTTGCAGATTCTCCATCCTCCTGGACAGCATCTCCCCAGTGCCTACCCCAACTGTGACACAGCCATCACGTG
>CM052438.1:96345715-96410187 GCA_028533085.1 Varecia variegata | reverse complement strand
TTTTCATGGAAATCTGTGTTTATGGGGAAACTCTAAGCATGCTTGCTGTAGCCAGATGTTTCTGATCTCTGTCCCTCGTCACATTAAGAATGTTCCCTTTGGGAGATGAACCATCATTTTTTTTCCTCCTCCACCAATACAGGAGATGGAAATAAATTATCAACATATCCTAAAATCCTAAAATCCTGCTCCCTTTGGATGCAGGTGACTCCAAGCAGCCTTTGACAAGGGACTCATTTACCACTCGGTGCTTCTGCAGTTGATGAAAAGAGAGGCAGAACTGAGGGCACAAATTATGTCCACGGTCCTTGTCACTGGTGAAAAAGAGGATTAAAGTAGATTCTGCGTGGCCCATCCCAAGACTGGGCTTCTTCACCCCAGAGGGTCTGCATCCCTTCTCCTCTTCCCTCCCCTTCCGCATATGCTGGAAATTTTTGTCACTTTGAAATTTAATTATATAAAATCCTGCTCCCTTTACCCCCTGTGGATGAGCAATTGTTCTGCTATTTCTATAAAACGCCACAGGAAATATGAAAATAGGAGGCAGGATTTGGAGCAAGACTGTTCCGAATGCCTGTGGTTAGCGTCAGAAATGGCTGCGAGGATTTTACATCTGTGACAAGGAGGGTGGAGGCAAGAGAAAGAGAGAGAGAGAGAGAGACTACAGGCACCACAAAGGAGCCATGTCAGAATACTGCATGTGACCTTTGACCTGAAGGAACTGAACCCCAGGGTCTAAAGGGAAAGGAGGGCAGACCCCCGGACCCCAACCTGTGCCAAGCTCACTGCTTAAGGCAGGAGGGCTGGCAGATGGGTCAAAGATGACTCATAGACTGGAGGTGAATGAACAAAACATTTCTCTGCAGTATGAGAAGCCTTCTTTAAAATAGGCTGGGCAATACCCATGGTCTCATTCATTCTTTAACCAAGTATTTTACTGGGAAGCAGTATCGAGTAGCAACTAAAAGTATAGACACTAGACCTGGAAGTCATGATTTTAATCCTGGCTGCTTCACTTGCTAAAAGTATAAATGTGGCAAGTTACTATCTTCTGTCCTTAATTTTCTCATCTGTAAATTGGGAATGATGATAATAGTACCTCCTTCATACAAAGTGCCTAGAAGGGTGCTATTTTAATTGTCTAATAAGTAACCACAATGTAGCAAATACTAAACTAGATACCAGGGCTACAATGGTGTAAAAGGTCCTGTGGTTGAAACTGACATGTATACACACTCATAACTTAATGGGGGAAACTGACATGTATACACATTCCCCCCAGAGCTAGCTATAGGAGGGGAGACAGTGGCATCTAACAAGTCTGAAATTTTGAAGACCAGAACATCTAAAGATCAAAGGAGTTGGGAACACTTAGCAGAAGAGATGGTTTTGTGGGTTTTATAGAATAGGTAGGAAGTTACCAATCGGAGAAGAGGGATCAGGTGTTTTCTAGCATAGCACGGAAAGAACAAAGAAGTGGCGGTTTAAGAGGTCATGACCTGTTTGGTAAGAAACAGTGAGAAGTGATTTGTGCCTGAGGGGTGGCCAGAGTTGAAGCTAGAAAGAAGCCCATGAGGCTTGCTAGAGAATCCGGGGTTCATTTTGTTGGAAATAGAGATTCACTGAAGTTTCGTTTTGTTTTTGTTTCTTCTCTGGGTACTCAAAGTCTTTTAACTTTTTTCAGCTTTATTGAGGTATAGTTGACAAATAAAAATTGTATATATTCAGGGTATACAATGTGATGTTTTGATGTATGTACACACTGTGAAGTGATTGCCACAATCATGCTAATTAATTAACATATCCATTGCATCACATAACTACTGTTTTTGGTGTGTGTAGTGAAAATACTTAACATCTACTCTCAGCAAATTCCAAGTGTATGATACATTATTATCAACTATAGTCACCATGGTGTATATTAGGACTCCAGAACTTACTCATTTTATGACTGCAAGCCTATATCCTTTGGCCAACATTTTCCCAGTTTCACTGGAGCTTTTAAAGAAGGGTAGAGAGGTGTGATGAGCAGCAATGGATCATTGGTAGGGTTGGTGACAAGAAGTAGGGGACCCTGTTGGGATACTGCATTGATTAGATTAGATAATTGCATTCATGGATAGGCAATGGAGGGCGCTGAGAGCAGCACCAAGTGTCAGTGTTTCCTCCCAGTTGCTCCTTTTCTACCCTAGAACATTCTACGTAGTAGAAGATATCTGACTATGGCGGAACCTGCTATCCCTAATATGTATTCTCTCCATCCTTTTACTCAAACAGCTCTGAGCTGGTTTAGGGCACCAGTGGGCCTAACTGAAGAGCTACCAATGGGCTGAGGAGTGGCCCGCATACTGAGGGCCTGACCAGCCATCTGCAAGCAGAAACTTCCTAGGGATTCCTAAGACAGTGTCATTTTCCTGAATCTGGCACCATTTCTTCCCCCTTCTAACATCTTTTTCTTCTTCCTGCCTGGAAATCAAAGTGAGGGTGGAGATGAAGCAACCATCTTTCAACCGCCAGGGCAAGAATCTGACATTAAAGCTTGCAGAGAGGAAAGATAAGAAGACCGTGGGCTGCTGATGACAAAACGGAGCTGTTCCCCAGCCCTCAACTGCCTGTCGCTGGGCTTCCCGTTCCGTGATTAAGTCTCCGAACTTGGGTTTCTGTCACCTCCAGTGGGATGCCATCCCTGATACCAGGGTGCTCATGTAGATAAATGCCTGGGTGCCTTCTTTTTTAACATGCCTAGCTACTGAGCCACAGCTGTTTGACACATGAGAGGTAAAATGGGTTTCCCTTTGGCAATTGGAAAAAAGAGTCCAGGTCTCTTGGGTTTTTCTGGCGTGTTAGTAATCTGCAACCTAAGTTCCTCTCTGTTGTCAGGTGTTAGCCCTAGATCTCCTAGACTATGGAGAAAAATGTGCCTGTAGCCCCAAATCTTAGCCACCACGGACGGCTAGCCCCAAAGAGAATTAACTGAGATGAATTAGTAACAGGCAGGAGGTGGATAGGGTAACACTGTTGCAACATAGCGGAAAAGTCAGAGACTGTGGACTATATTCATGGGGGTTTTACTAGCTGTTTGACCTTGGGTAAGTTGTTAAATGAGAATTAAGAGTGCCCACTTACAGGTTTGTTTTGAGGGTTGAGACAGTGTACAGGAAAGTGCTAACACACAGTAGGTGCTCTATAAATGAGGGCTTTTAGAATCGGCCTAGGAGGGCAGATAAACTCTGGAGAAGGACGAGTCTCCAGCAGGCCCACCTTAAGGGATGCGTAGAAACACAGAGCCCAGGGGCCCATGCAAGCCCTTCTTGCTAAAATAATATAAAAACAACTCATAGCAAAGGTTGGCTCTGTCATCTTGCCATGGTCGCGGTCAGAGCTTTGTAGGAAATGTCCCTCAAGTTCTCTGGCCTCTTTTTACCCTTTTTACCTTTGGAATACAGAGATCTTACCAGAATCCCCATCTCAGCCCTGCTCCCGGGAAACAGAGGAGCCACAAGCAAACAGCAATCCCACTGGCTTGGTGAGGAAGCAGGTACCAAACGAACACAGTTTACTCTATAAACCTAAGGGACATGCCTAGGACCCAGGCAGAAAGGATCTGTTCAGATGTACAGTCCAAACATGAAGAAAAACGAGAGTGGTCTGCCACCCAGCTACACAATGACAACCGGGGCAGGGAGCAGTGGAGAGGAGCCCTTAGGGCCCTCGCCAAGGGCAGATCCCATCCCCCCCAACACTTGGGCGGAGAAGCTAGTCAGAGAGAGCAAGGCCTTGGGAATTAGAGGCAGCCAGGAGGTCCGGCAGCCCTTTCTGCCCATGTGGAGATTCTCTCTGCATTGCCAGCGAGAGTGTGGGGGCTTGGCTTATTGAAGGGAAACTGATGGTTTTCACAGCGTGAACCATTAACACAAACACACACACGGCAGGGACTGAAGGAAAGGAAGCCTTCAACTAGGACAGAGCGAACTGAGCAGGATTAAATCAAACTCATGCATTGGCTCCACTTAGCTCTGCTGGTGCCTGGCTTGCCCACATGTAGCGGCAAGGTCGAAGCCGCACTGGCTGGCAGCAACAGCAGGGAAGGAGGATGTCTCTTGGAGAAACTAGGAGATTGAAGGAAAGACAGGGAGTCAGGCGCTTAGTCTTCAAGGGAATAATCCACTCCCTTTCCCCCATTGGGTGGGCAAGAATGAACCCAAGAGGCCTCTAGTGCAGAAGTCAGGGTGCCCTACATCACTTTTTTGTCAACTCCTCTCTCTCTGATCTTCCATGGCCACCATGTGCAAGCTTCCTAAACAGAAAGTTTGCTCACTCTTGTGCTGGGGCTGGGAGACCTGGGCCCACAGGGAGCACTGTCCCACCAGGGAACTTCTTGTATAAAATGTGTCTAGTTCTTCCTTAATTTACCTGCAGCCAGAGTACAAAAAGCTCTTTTGTTGCAGTGGCTGATAATGCAATGAGACTCCGTTCCTTCTGTGAGCTAATGACGTTTGTGGGGAGATGACAGGTGAGTATGAAAATGGAATCGGATGGGGTGGGCGCAGCTCTGGCTCTGCTCCCTGCTCTTTGACGTTTCTGTTGCTCGGCTCCCGAGGACGCGTGTGGGATGCTATCTATTAGTCTATGCATCGGGATTTTCATCTAATTTCATAATGAAGATGTTGCTCCATCAGATACAGACGACGTGTCAGCAAAAATGCAGAAGGCCATTTTTATGTGTCAGCCGCTCTCTGCAGGGCCCCACTGCCTGGAGTAGTGTAGCAAGTGCTTGGTAGGGGGACTGGCTCTACCATGCTACATTGCTCGTCACAGATATGCCAGCAATCCCCTCTCTTCTATTTACGACCTTTCCTCTCAAGCTGGAAGCTCTATGAAGGCAGGGATCTTTCTGCCTGTTCACTGTTGCACACCCAGTGTCTGGAACATGGCAGGTCCCCCACTTGGATGAATGGATGAACTTCACCCTCTCTTCTTCCCTTGTGATGTACGGTGCCCCCTGTGTGCAGAGCTCCTTACTCCTCAAAGCCAGGCCCTCCATCAACTCCTCTCTGCTTCTGAGCACTAGTCCTTACATTGGAACAAGATATCACACAGCTTGACCCAGCCTGGTGAGTCTCAGCCTCAAGTTGCTCAGCTGCTACCCAGCTGTAAATCTGGCTCCTATTCTGAAACTTTCTGTGCCTCAATGTCCTCTTCTGTATAATAGAGACACTCACAGCACCTGCCTCATAGTTTGTTGTGAAGGTGGAATGAAATAAAGCATATAAAAGGCTAGGAATGGCACCTGGCACTCAGGAGCACTAAATGATTATGAACCATTATCGAGTTCTGGAAAAGGGCCTAAGTCTTCTTTCCCTGCATCTGAGGGTTTTGTCCCAGGAAGCCACAGGGGATACATATAGCTCCTTCAGGATTTGTCAGTCCATCTCTCAGAGGCACAATTCTATCACCAGCTCAAGATAGGATTGTAAGCCCTCTTCTTTCATGCCACCTTGCCACGATCTCCCATCACTGTGCACTCTCCTTGGAGCTTTCTGTCATTTTCCTTAAACCCAATGCTTACCTGTGCTAGACTCAAAGATTGTTTATTCGTGGAAGGTCATCCTTTACACAGGTGATATTTTCTCTAGGTGCCCAAAGCTAAATGACCACCATGGGGTGGGAGTTAAGAACCGTAGTCCCAGAGCTACAGATCTCAGCTCTGTTCTTTTCTAGCTAAGAGACCCTGGGAATACTGAAAACTTTTCACACTTTTGTGTCCTCATCTATAAAATAGGAACACTGGCAGTATCTATTTCATAGGAGTGCTGTAAATACTAAATAAGTTTATCCTCACCGAGGGCTTAGAAGAGCTCCTGCCTCATATTAAGTATTCCATAAATATTAAATATTTTTATTTTAGCCACTGTATGGCCACCCACAACACACACAAACATGCAGCCTTTTAATTATAGGGTGATACCCCTCCCATTCAATGTCATCTGGCTATGGATAGCAGGTTGTGCCCCTGTACCAATATATAATACAGGATACTGTCCTTTCTTTCATTTCTTTTCTTTTTTTTTTTTTTTTTTTGGTTGGGAAAATGAGGTTTACCTTGAAAACCTATCACAGCCAAGCACCTTTGAAGGAGTGGGAGAAATAGGCCTCTTTTGGCACTGGTCTGTCATCTTCTCCCTACCCCTTTTCTACTTTAATATTTAGACATTGAGTTCCTAACCTAAGCCAAAGAGAATATGTACCTGTCTAGGGTCACACAAACTTCATTCTACCACATATTAGTTTTATAACAGAGAAAACCACTTCTCTCCAGACTCCAGTTTCTTCACTTGGACAATGATGGGGCTGTATTAGATACTGATTTTTTCCCTCTTTTTCAATGCAGAGACTTTATGAATATAATCATAACTCAAAGTTCTCTGAGAATCTGTGATCTGGACAGGCTCTGTTTCCTGAGACCTTGAGAGGGAAGGTGTGACTCACCTGTACACACATGGCTGTGATTTCTGTTTGGATTTTGTGGCGTTATGATGGAGACGCCCACAAGTTCTCTGTCTCCAGCTTTGGGAAGGAGATGGGAGATACCATGACCTTTGAATATGAAATATTAATGTTATGACTTTTTCTTTTTAATTATTTGAGATGCACTATAATTGGCATGAAAAGGTTCTATGCTGATGTGTAGGTCTTGACAAACAGCAAACAGCCAAAGAGAAATCTCTGATTTTCTCATTTCTGGGGACTGCTTGGGCCACTTTTTCCGTGTGAGGCTAGGGAACAGAAAAGTTCCTATTGCAGGTGCTGCCACGGTTTCCATGCTCAGTAGGAATGTGCACCCAGGATGTGCCACCAACGATATGTCCTGGGGAGTATGGCTTCGTGTGCTTTTGTATAGCCTTGCCTTCCTACTGAAGGCCTTCGGACCCCAGCTGGGTCTCCTGTCTGCTGGCCTACCCTACAGATTTTGAACTTGCCAGTCTCCATAATTGCATTAGCCAATTCCTGAAATTGCTCTCTCTTCTCCCATACACACATACATACAAACACATACACACACCCTGGTGACTCTGTCCCTCTGGGCAACTCTGACTAATACACATTTGTAGTCTAATGTTGCCCTTTCGCAATAGGCAAGACGTTCTCTCATGCACTTTGTTGGAATGTATCCTTCCTCTGTGAAGCTTTTTCCTGTATTTCACCCTATCTTCTAAATCTCAATTAATTTATGTTAGGCAAGGAGAAGGACACTGTGTGACATTGTTCTCTGCCAGTGATGGAGATGCACATAGTGGACCCTGCAACTTTTGTCCCATGATGCTGTGCTTGTATTTGACTTGCAATTTCATCTCACAGCCCTGTCCTTTTGAGGGTGCAGGTGGCTTCTCACTGTCACCTGTTGTGTCCCCCACCACACCCCAGTAGTGAACAGTACATAGACAAGGTACTCAGTCGTAGGAAAAATAAATTGTAGGTTAAAAATATGACAATTCTAAAGCCTTCTTGGTACTTTCTAAATACATGCTGGGGGTAACATTTCCCTCCCCTAAGTTTCCTTAGAGCATGTTACAACTTTTCTTGGTGGGGACAGGGTTCAAATGCTCCTGATACTCTTCCTATTTCTATATGTTATCCAATGTGCTCTTAATACTTGTGTCTACTACGTATTGGCTGCTTTCCCGCGTCAGAGATTCTGTGTGTGTGTGTAAGAGAGAGTCCACAATTACCTTTTAGGTAGGTTTTATTTTTTTCCCATTTTTAATTCTTTATTTCAGAAAGGAGAGTTGAGAGCTTAGAGAGAAAATACAGAAAATGCAGAAGTCCTCACCCCAGGTATGCAGAGCCAACTAGGTAAATTTTATTATCCCCAATCGGAAATTCAGCAGATGATCCAAATTACCGAAGAACGTACAGCTAAAAAGTGAGCAATCTGAGATTCATTCTCAGTGTTTCTCACTTCAAATCCATGTGCTTTCCACTGCTGCAGTGCCTCCTCAATCCGTGGAGAGTAGGGTTATAAAAAAAAGTTACATTTCCTGTATCCCTATGGTCCTAATTTCTTACAGTAGGTGCTCAATGCATGTTCATCAGGACAATGGGGTGGAAGGCAAATAAACAATGGAGACCCAGACTCAGTTGGACAGCTGAGCAAGGGTCTTTGAAGGAAATCAGTAATGAAATCAGGGCTTGAAAATAAGGACGTCTGTGTAGGAAAGCAGATCATATGGGAATATACAGATTCCCTTCCATAGGACAGCTCCTAACAAGTTTTATGAAGACACACATTCAGAAAGCAGTCAAATAATTTAAGCAGTAACAATTATCACTGGAATGTTCTTTCTGCTGTTCATGATATCTTTAACACATCTGACAATATCAGTTCCCTACCCACCAAATGTAGTTCAGGAGCCCTACATCTTTGCATATGGGATTAGCACCTATCAGGGCTTGGCACTAGCTGTCATGACTTGACTACGGATAACCCCAGCTTCCAAGGCAACAGAAAAGAGTGAGACTTGGAATTTGTCTTCCCAGATGCCACAGGGGATTGAACAGGAAGAATTTGTTTCCTGAACAGCCAGGCTATAAATTAAATGCCTGAAGCAAAGGAGTGTGTATGGACGCCATCCTGGGAATAGAGATAGCTACCAGAAAGCTGTGGGTGACCTTAATGACCCTTGAATCTGGCAGGAATTCTTCCTGATGCCTGTTGTCATTCTTCTGTCCCTGGTCCCTGGTACTGGACTGCCAAGTCCAGAGCCCTGGGCAGGAAACTCTGTGTGAGGAGCTTTTCCGCTAATCCCCAGCCTAAACTTTCTCTTCCTTAGCTCCAGGCTAGTGCTCCTTGTCCTAGCACCTGCTGAGCAAATGAATAATTCCCTTCCCTCATTTGCATTGTTACCTTGAAGGTATTTATAGCCTGTGATCATCTGCCCCCTGAGTCCTCTGCTTCTCTAGACTATAATTTAGCATTAGACCCAGGTCTGTTAGCCACAGAACTGAACTAGTGCGGGCAAGAGCTGTAGCCTCTGTAAGGCTTAGAAGTGGTTCAAAAGGGAGAAAAATGTCAGTCTCAGAATTGGTCTTCTTGGTTTTCCTTTGAAAGTTTTATGATTTGTCTGTTGGGTTGGAAGAGATTTAGAGATTGGCCCATATGGCTGTGTGTGCGTGTGTGTGTGTGTGTGTGTGTGTGTGTGTGTGTGTGTGTGTGTGTTTGAAAGAGAGAGAGAAAGAGAGAGAGAGAAAGCGCTCTATCTCTGGTCCACTCTTGAAGGTGGCAAAAACCGAAAAATAAACCAATCACAAATACTACACACACAAACACAAAAATCCTAAAACATCCCCCTGTAATAAAGATAATTCTTTCAGCTTTTCAAGATTCTAAGTCCCCAGATCACTGAACCATAAAGAGGACTACATATGGAATCCAGGGAAAGGAAAGGAATTTGGGACAACTATTTAAGACTGCAAGAGAAGAGCTACAGCTTGAGACAAGGATCTTTGTGGAAATTTGTCTATAAGACCTCAATTAGCCAGATTCAGCTCTTTTTGTGATTCAGATGTGAAAAATTAAATAAGTATTTTTCAAATAAATTATTTTTTGAAAAAATAAAATTGAGTATATTTTCAGTTTGAAGTCAGCCATGTCGTTAGTTATGACATTACAATGTACCAAGCTGTCATGTAAGACAATTCCCTTTCCACCTTCCTGAAACCCTCTGTTTAGTCCCATATTGCTAAATTAACCTCATGAATCTTACTTCAGCTTAAGAGTAAGAATGTTGAAGATAGTAGGCCTGTGGCATGAAGATGACTCCAAATTTTGAATGCTCATATTTTTATAAAATGTCCATACAGTGGAGAAATCTGGCAGGTACCAGCTTGGCCAAGGAATCAAGTTTAACATCTTAAGGGGTAGGACTGGTAGACATTGGGCTTTCTGATGTGGTGCATGAGAGAGCACAGCATCATGTCTATGATGTTCCTGCCAAGGTGTGTGGCCGGGGACTGGTCACAGAGAAACGCTGGACAGATCCAGGTTCAGGGTCCTCCTATAGCATGGAGGGTGTGGATACAGTTAAGGTCTGATAAGGCCATGAGAGACCAGGGAAGATCAGGAACTGCTTCCAATGGAAGGAGACTGTGAGTTATGACAACTGAATTCAATACATCTCCCTGGAAAAGACCCCGGGCCAGAAAGGAAAAAGAGCCATTGCCAGGATGGTTGGTGAGGGATGAGCGGAGTCTGTGGAGTGGATGGTGGTGTTGGCATCGGTATTGACTTCCTGACTGGCAGGATGGATAGTGGTAAGGAAGGTAGAATTCTTACCTGGGGGAGGTAAACACTGGAGTATTTAGGGGTGATGGGGACTCATATCAGGCAAAGATCTCTGTCTCCCTCTCTTTATTTTAATAGATCCTGGATCCAGAAGAAAAGAGCAGGAACTCAACAGGATAAGTCACTTCACTGAACTGTGATAGGGAATACTTGGAAAGGAAATGGCTTTAAGGACCAAAGGAATGAATCTCCAAATACAGGATGTTTTGTGCTGAAGTCAACAATGAAGCCCTGACATGCCCGGCACCACAGATGTCGTGAGAACACTCGCCCTGGAGAAGAGGCTAGCCCTGCCCTGAGAACGTGAGATCCCCCACACCCCTTGGAGGGGGCTGAGCACTCTCACAACCCCTTACTTGAAAGGAGACTGTTCTGCTCTAGTAGCTTGATGTAAAGGATGGAATCCTTTAAGTAAGATTCTACAACAGAGCATTAGAAAGATGTGATAAAATATACACGAGTTATTAAATATTGTCAACAAGATGAGTAATAAATCAGACATTTTATGGTTTCTGATTATAAATTCCATTTATTCCGTAAGCGTTTAAAAAAGAAAAATGGAGACCCAACAGAGATTTAAGCATGCCTGAGATGGGTATATTTTATTATTGCTTTGCGGTGGCTGCATCCTGGGTGGGGAAGAGGTGGGGAGAACAGAAGGACCCTCTCAGTGCCAGGAAGTATGAATTGCTGGGTCTCTGATCATTGCCCAGTTAGAAACTTCCTAGTAGTTTTTTTGAAGTAACTGTGATCCCCAGATTCCTTCTGGAAGCACACTTGAAGATCACCTGTCCCTCCAAACGCCCAAACCAAGACAAGCTAGAAGCAAAGTAAGGGACACCAATGTGGTGAGACTCCCCTGGCCCTGGCAGACAGCACTGCCCAGTGCTGGTCCTTAGCAGAAGGGCAGCGTGATGCGAACCGTCGGAAAACACGGTGATTGTGGGTCAGGTGGCTAGGCACAGTTCCAGTACAGCAGGCATCAGTTCAATAAAAACTATTCCTGTGTTCATATAACACTTTACAGTTAACACGTTATGTCATTAAATCTTGCACTACCCCTCTGGCATAGCCATTGTTATTTTTATTCTACAGACAGAGAAAATGAGGATGTCTGGCCCGTGTAACCTGGCCTTTGTCAGCTGCTGCTGCTGCTGCTGCACTCGAAAGTAACCTCTCTTTAAAGGTGGTTCTAGTGTACAGACAGAGAATGAGACGTCATCTCCTGACCTTCCCAGTGGCAGAATTTGACCTGCTTTTGGCTTTGAAATGCCTTGTATGATATTCCTCTAGCAGATTTGTCTAATTATGTTTTGCTTGGGCTAAGAGTACAATTAACTAGTCTTTTCATGGTCAGTCGTCAGGCCAGGCACCTGAGCACAGGGTAGGGGTTAGCAGCCGGTTGTGGACACTCCACGAGCCGCATGGTCCGAATGTGGCGAGAGGTGAGTGGGGCAGGCTGAGTGGGCCTCCAGTGCCTGTCTATTCACGGGACTCCTCATCACAAGCTTCATGTGACAGCATTCAGCCTCGTGTGCCCACAGCCACGCCTTACTGCATGCACACACACACGTGTACACAGGCACCCACGCAGAAGCAGAAGCACAAATGTGCATCCTTCTACAACCCTCCCACTGCTTATTAGACTCGGAGGAGTGTTGGCTTTTGGAGGAAGACCAAATAAATCACTTTGGAGAGGGAGAGAAGGAAAAAAGATGATAAAGCAAAAAAATCTACTTTCTCCCCCCTTCAAATGCCACAAGAAAATGTCAAGGAAATCACTTTACTGGAAATAACAGAGAAGTTCAAAACAAAATTGTCAAGTGTCACTCCCTAGGCCTGACTCTGCCTTGCACCTAGCCCCTCTCCCCCTGCCTGTTAGCGCCACCGTTTACCCCTTAGGATGCCACTTCTGGGGCCTCCAAAGGAGGAAGAATGGAAAAATAGCCCTCAGAAAGCCTTTCGCCAAAAGGAACAATAGAGAATAAACAAAAGACAAAGAAATACGTGGGGAAGAGGCCTTTCCCTGCCAGCCGGCCCCTTCCACTCCAGGACAACGGCTCTGAGAGACCACAGAAGGGAGGTTTATCGTCATTTTCAATGTGGTCCTTATCAAACGCCCTTCTTAGATGATCAATTGTGCAAGTCTGTGTACAAGAACCATATAAGGATACTTTTGCTTTCCCGTAACTTAAAATCCATGACGTTTCACAATCCTACAAAAGGTTCCTCTGATTTACTCCGTAAAGCTATTTTTTTTTCTTTTTAATTTTCTATTCTGCCTCTATTATTACAGCAACCACAACAGTGCTTGGCTGAAGGATATGAGACAAGAGAT
This sequence comes from Varecia variegata, assembly GCA_028533085.1. Taxonomy (NCBI): domain Eukaryota; kingdom Metazoa; phylum Chordata; class Mammalia; order Primates; family Lemuridae; genus Varecia; species Varecia variegata. Next base: position 96,397,507 of record CM052438.1, on the reverse strand, counting down.
TTCTGCATTATTGTGTATTCATTCATTCATTCATTCGACATTTTAAAATTTCAGAGCCTACTGTGTTACATACCAGGTTCTCAGCCAGGCTGTAAAGACAGAGCAGCGGACAGATCGCGGATCTTGCCCTCAAGGAAACCTTATGTAGAAAGAAACACTTTCTTTACATAAAATGTTTCCAAGAAGTCCAATATATAAAAATCAATAAAATAAACTGGTTTTTTTTTTTTTTTTTTTTTTTTGGTTGAGTGGGAAAGGGTGGACACTGAGGAGAGATATATAAAGGAGAAAGTATTATGTGTGATGGGATAAGGCTGGAGGGGGCAGGGTTAGTGACTTTTTTCAAGGTACAGTGAACAGGCAGAAAACCCAGAGTGTGGCCCCGATTCTGTCGGAGCGCAAGTCCCTGTTCTTGCCTTTATTCGGCTGCTGCCCCAGTGGGTTCCATAATACAAATGGGTGCCAGGAAAGGGACCTCAGCCGTTGCCTTACTGAGTTTATTCTTTGCATAGGTAACTAGTATCCAAGTGCGATGCGCACTGTCTAGGGGATGGACACATTTGAAGCTCTGACTCGGGGGGTTGGGGAGGCCATGGGCAATTATACATAACCTAAACTTTTGTACCCCCACAGTATGCTGAAATAAGAAATAAAATAAAATAAAATAAAATTCTTCACAATTACAAATCACAAGGAAGTTTTCCATTTCTGCATACCTATCCCTGCTACAGAAAATCCAAACTGGGTTGAAAATTGGTTTTATGATCCTTTCCCTGGATCAGAAGGAGTCCTTCAGCAATAATGAAGACCTCAATTAATCATTTTGTGAACTTGGATTAGCCAAACCAAAAAGATCCTAATTATTTCTTACATTTAGATGAACTATGTTAGAGCATAATTTAGGCAGTTTTAGAAGGAATGGAGAAGGATTTATCCAAGAGACAAATTTTGCATCAAACTAATTGGTAGACCTTGGCTGAGAACACACAAGAAATAATAAAGCAGTAAAGACTTAACTACAATCTTCAAAATCAGAGCCTATAAGATTTGAATATTAGAATTAAGGACCCATTGAAAGATGTAAAACTCTATATTTAAACTTGGTTTAAAAAGCTGCAGAGCCATATTTCTGTAATGGAGAATATCTTATTGTTATTTTGCTGCTGCTGATATTGTTTTTATTTTTAATGACAACAATAGGAAAAATTAGGCATCATCATGTACACAAGGCACCAAGAAAGAAACGACTGCAGCTCAGGATGAAAGGCACGATGGGATGAAGCACGCCACGTGCCCCGGTTTTGTAGCTCTCACTCCACGTCTTGCTGGACTGTCAGTCAAAGCGGATTACATCATTTTTGTGCAGAAGGAGAGGTGAAGAGCCACATTTTCCTCAAACTACAACTACATGTTTCCAGACCTTGAACCGTGGGAGCCTGGATGAGACTGAGAAGGCCTTTATCTCTATTTTCTTCACTTTGAAGCAACCACCAAGCCTTGGTACAAACACTCTGTTGCTGGTTTTAAGTGTCAGCATTGTCCCCTCTACATCTGATCCAACACCCAACAGTTTTATTGTATGGTTCTTTAATAAAATCTTAAGTGAACCAGCTTTCAATCCAGCCGCTATCAACTGATGGAAGAATATAAATCACCAAAGTGCATGTGTTCTTAAAATACTACAATTACCTTTTATACTCAGTAAACACATCATCCCCATTCTGCCAACTACATGTGCACACATGCACACAGATAGACTGACTCCCTGGGCTTCTGCAAAATTTACCAAAATTTGACAGAGAGCCAGAAAATAATAAGTGACTGTTCGGTAATATGAATAGGATGGCTATTGTGAAAAGGAGAACTGATGATCGTAGATCTTGGCTGCACAAGCCAATATGTGAGGCAGCCACTGGCTCTTCTGGGGAATCAAGACAAATGAAACAACAAGGTAGAAGGATGCTAAGAAATTGACGAATCTAAGTATTCCTGAGTATGTCAATATCTATTTTTCCTTGTGCATAATCATTCTGAAACTTCCACTCCCCCCCAAAAGCCAGCTGCTGCTGAGCCACAGTAAAATGTAAGAGAGGACTTCCTCAAGGTTAATTAAGGGCTGGCCCAAGCTGCTGAGTTCTGCTTCCTCATCTGCTTTTGAATAGTTTGTGCCAGATCTGCCTGAATCTACCCTACTCTTGCTGGAGGATATCTGGGCTTTGGTGGAATCGTACCCGGTAGGGAATGATTTGGTAGTAGATATCTCAGGTCCACTGAAATGCAATCCCCTTGCATGGAAGAATGAGTGAAGCTTGTGAGTGTGCCAAGGGAGTTATTTATGGGAGCACAGCCTGGTTTCACAAAGAGCTTCGAGATCCCCTGAGGGCACTGACACTTTCTCCAAGTTTTAGAACTGAAATTGGCTGACGCTCTTCATTCTTAACTGGGAGAAACTGCAGAAGTTGCAGGGAAACAAGAAGAGACAAGGTACATGGTAACAAAGGAAAGACCTAAGAGACCAAGGTCGCAAATGCAGAGAGAAAAGTGAGAAAGGCTTCCCAGAGAGCCCAGGGCAGGGCGGCCCACAGGAGCAGGAGTGGCAAAAGGCACATGAGTCTCCAGAGGGAGGGAGGAGGGAAGAGCTAAGGGTGCAATACTGCCACCAGGCTTCTCCTCAGATTTGGATTCACAGGGAGAGATCAAGCCCATAAATGCAAAGTATGCATATTGATAAAGTTAATACAAATCAATTAATAAACATATGAGACAACCATGTATAAACTATATTTCATAACTAGTGACTATAGTTTTACCATCATAGTATGAAAACTCATCATAGTAATATTCAGTTGCACTGGGTCTGTCTGCCTGTGATACCTCCACGTTCTCAGAAGTCACTCATTGCCTCAGTAGCTTATTTATTTACTCATAATTTATATATTCCACCTACTTAGAAAAAAGGGTCTGAGACAGCTTGTGATGTTAAAATATATATGAAGCAGAATAGCTACAAATGAAAATAGGAACACAAACCAGTTAAAATGAACAAGGAAAGAAATGTATCATGCACCACCTGGGCTGGGCAACCGAGCACCACTGAGCACTAAATTTAGCTCTGAGCTGCCAAGACTCAGAGGGACAACGTATGTTGGTTTTCATGTTCTCCCTGATTAAAACACAAGCATACCAACTCACATGATCACACAAACTCTTTTTGGTAGTGTTTTGCATGTGCAGCAACAGATAATAAACTGACAATAGATTCAGCTACAGTCTTATAAAAATATAATAATACTTTCAGATAGGCTTTCTCCCGCTTGCTCCTTCTGCCTGGCAGCTTGCAGATTCTGTATTTAGGTTAGGTTAGGTCCTTAAATAGGCCCAATCTTAGCACCTTCTTTCTACTACACCTAGCATGGTGATTCTGAAGCAGGGATATTTTTAAAAGATATACCCGAGTCTCTCTCTCAAGTACTTTGGATTTCCGGGGGAGTTAAGGGAAACTGAAGTGTTTTTTTTTTTGTTTGTTTGTTTGTTTTTTAATTAAGTGTTGGGCAGTCTAGGCAGGCCATTTCTTATGCTCATTCTTGATTGAGAAATGCCATACTCTGGACAGAAAGGGTCTTATTTTGATCATTTTCTCTCTGATAATTAGCTTCTAAATTTTGCAGTTTAGTGTCTTTCTATTGGCATTTTCTCCCCGGAAAGGTTCAAGGGAAATAGAATGCCTCAAGCCTTGGATTTGGTAATGCATCTCCTGCCCTAGCGGGGAGAGGATAGAGAACCTGCTCGAAGCTACAAGGGGCATTGCTTAAAGAGCAAAACCCTCATGTCTCACAGCCTGGAATCAGATCCCAAACTGAGCTCCAGACAAATGACCAGTGCTGGGGCATCCACCAAGCAAAGCAAGGGCTTCCAAGCTTTCTACTCAGGAGAAAGAAACCATTATTCAGAGAGCACTTCTTATTCACCAGGCACCATTGCTAGTCATTGCAACACCTAGAACTTCAGTTAGTGTGCTACTTTTTTCAATAGTGTTATCCCATTTTGTTAATAAAGCAACAAAGGCTCAAAAAAGTTAAAATAGCCTTCTCAAGATCATACAACAACAAGTAAATGGTAAAACAGGATTCAGCCCACATCTGTCTAAATCCAAAGCCCATCCACTCTCTTTAATGACCTCACTGTGGACCCATTTTTCCTTCCACTAGGATTTTGCCCTCACAAGAGTGCAGGAAAATGGACTAGATAAAAGCAAAAGCTCCAGAGTCAGAATTTCCAGGCTCATATCTTGGCTTCACCTCTTGAAGGCTAGGACATTAATCAAGTTACTTAAACTTTCTCTGTCTCATTTTTTCACCTTATAAAATTGGTATCTATTCTGTAGAGTCAAGGTGTGAATTAGTGAGATGATTTTTGCATAGCACATAGGCTGGGATCAGTAAACACCAGCAGACCTAAAGCTGCACTAACAATGAAGCCCTCAGGGTGGAGGGGGTGAGTGAGAGTCCTGCTCACATAGCGGTGCTCCCACACCAGTAATGGTCTGCAGCAGGAGGGGCCAGGCTATAGCCTTAGGGTTTGCTCGCATTTAAAAGAGAATTCCAGGGGCTATCTTGAATGAGGAAGGACAGGGACAAGGTGGAAGTGATGTGAGAGCAGCAGCTGACCTGTCAGCCACAATTAAATTGAGTCTCCCAAATTATCACTGAAGTTTCCCTCTGCTTCTAAAAGTCTATCATCTTACTAAGAATAAAATAAAATGAGAGCATAAATTTTTAGAAATAGCATTTGGAAGGCTAAAAGCTGGCATCGACGAAGCCATCTGAAATCATTTTCATTTTATTTGGGACCAAAGATGAGCGATTAAAGGAGGAAAGGACGAGCCGACTTCCCGGGAAGCAGCGAGGTGTTAACAGATGTCAGAGACGGCACAACTTCTCACCTTTCATTTTGCTTCCACGTTCCCCCCAAAGGAGAACCGAGAAATCTTCAGACTAGGAAAGGTGGGGAGAGTCATTTTAGAACCACACAATGAGGAGCAGGCCTGGAAAGGACTCCTCTGAAACAATGGTTTGCCAACAAGCTGCGGGAGAGGAGAGGTGACCATGAACTCGGCCCACCTTCACACTCTCAGCCACCATCAAAGGGAGGGGCCCAGAAGGTCAACTTGCCTGCCACCATGGCATAGTGTATAGATTTTTTTAACAAAAGATGAAGTCCACTAATTTTTACTAATGCCCTCAATTAAGAGTTGAAAAACAGAAGCCAGATGGGGGAGTGATCGCTCGTGGTCATGTAAATGGTAAAGACTCATCTCCCGCTTCTGAGCTGGGGGGGGGCGGTGGGGGGGTTGGTGGAGGGATGGGAGGGAGGGGGGAAGATCAACATGCCTCAAATTGAAGCTTAACCAAGAAAAAAATGTACAAAAGGTCAAATACTTCTATTCATCTGCCCATAAATCTTTTTGAGTTCCTATGCAGAACAGTTGTGGGACTATGAAGAGAGGTGATCACCTCCAAGGTGGGGGACCTGACGTGTGTACAAACAATCACAGTGTCAAGGGCAAGGGGCAGATTATCGCTGACAGGTCCGGATGAGCTGTCTGGAGAGGCCAGAGCAGGAACAGATCTTTCCAGCTGACCTTACCAGGACGGTTTCATGGGGAAAGGTAGCATGTGAAGGTGGAGGTTTGAGGAGACTGGGGCATTTGGAAAACAAATAAAATAAGGGCAAATAAAAAAACCAGAAACATTAGCCAAGGTAGAGAGAGGAACTGAGCTCAGGATGTGTGTGGGAATGGCCAGGAGCTCAGCTGGCTCTTAAAGAGGGAGAGCGAAGAGGTAAGGAAGCCGTGGCCGGAGAGGCGTATTCTTCCCAAACCGGAGCAGCCTGCAGGCTTTGGATGCGACTCCGCAGTGGGCAGCGGAGGCCGGCGGAAGCGCCTGGGCAGACTCTCATGGGATCCGGGCTGTGCCGGGAAGACGGGCCTGCAGCAGCGTGGGAGATGGTGGACCGGAGCGGGTCAAGTCCGCAGGCAGAGCCCGGCGAGGAGACGCAATGAGCTCAGGTGGGAGGTAAGGGGGGCCTGTACTGGACAGGAAGGAATAAGGGGTGGGAGAGATGTTTTCATAAAAACCTGCCCTCACCCCCCAAAAAGGGAGGATAGAGTGAGAGAGAGGAAAGCACCAGAGAATTAAGCTTTTTCTCACCTGTAAAACAAAGGGATTCATCCAAAATATAGAACGCTAGTTCTAGGTGGGGCGTGGGAGGTCTGGTTATCCCACAATCATACACTGAACTGAAAGGAGGCATTGTGTACAGAGTTCCACCTGCAATTCAATCAACAAGTCCAAACAGCGCTGGCTGCTCCGTGCAGAAGCAAGCGAGACACGGTATGTTCCGTATGTCCTCGCGCTCCCTGCGGGTGGGGCGTGGTCTTCCCTGAGCACCTCCATTCAACACGCTCATTTCTTCTGAGGTCCCGGCAAACCCAGCACGGCCTCAGGTCAGCCTGTCCTCCTGCAAACCTGTACCTACAGCTCCATCTGCTGGCGGTGGGGGTCCCGTGGCCCGCGGTCGCGTGGAAAGCAAGTCCTCCTCTTGTGCCCTCCACACCCTTTCTCCACACTTCATGCCCCACACCGCACACAGAGATACACAGACGCACGTACACAGCTATACACGCAGACACCCAGACCTACAGAGACATACACACAGACATCGGACGTGAGGCGGACACAGACACACAAACACAGGCGCAGACACATGCATGCAGATATCCGCACAGTTATACACAGACAAACACACACGACATACACAGACACAGACGCACATATAGGCAGACTCACAGACAGTCATGCACACAGACACAAACACACACACACATAGGCAGGACCCCCACCACACGCAGGGCTGTTTCCCTCTTTGATGCACCTGCTGCAGACGCACAGCCTCCGCTGTAGCCTCGGTGGACCCCCTGCTTCTTGCCGCTCTCTGCTTGAGCCCTGCTGCCTGGCAGGCCCAGTGTGTGAGTGAACCACGCTCCTTTCCTGGCCCTGTGCACAGTGCAAATAGCAGACTGGTAGGGCCTTGAGAAGAGGCACAGTTAGACATCTGAAAAGCTAATTTGCTGGGTAATTTACTTTTGTGCTGCTAATTGATCCTGCGACTGCACTCTGCCCCCTCCTCCTCTGGTCCAACAGGCCTGCAAGGAGAGGGCCTGGCCCTTCCCCCACACCTGCCTCCTGCTCCGGGTCTTGGCAGCAGCACAGTCTCCTGCTCTCATTCCACAAGGACTGGGAGACACCTGGTTCCACCAAAAACATTTTCTATTAACCTACTTTCCCTAAAGATATAGGTTTGTCTAAAAGAATCCTAAGTTCAAACGGATTTTATTTTTAAACCAGAAAAATCACGACACTGTAACGAAAATAACCACGTTTTTTAACCTTTTAAGAAAAAAATGCCAATTCCCAGCCACATCTCTTAATAGCTGCCTCCTGGCGGCAGCTTAAATGATGAATCCACCAACCTGTTTAAAATGTAAGGGAGGTTATTTCAAAAGTAATCCGAGGGTGTTTCTGACTGCAAATGCAAATTCCTTTGTCAGCGGTCTCGGTGCTGTGGAGGGCGCAGGTATTTTTAGTTCATACATCTTTGCGGGGGGGTGGGGGGGGGAGACACATATGCACCCACTGAATTAACGCGAGGTAGGTCCTTAGTTTCGAATATACATTCCTTTGGGATTTGGAGCTCTGAAGTCACAGTCATGGCAGACCTGTCCCTGTAGATGAATCTGTCCAGGTTTCTGGAGCTGAAGGCCTGCCCTTGGGTTTGCTCCAGGCTCCCAGCCCCCAGGTGCCCAGACTGAGAAACAGCCCTCACCTGTGGCAACTGGCCGGCTGCGCGTTCAACGCACCAGCCAGCAACCTGCCGATGGGCACGCCTATCTTTATCATGTTTTGTTTATTCCCATGTAAATGTGGGACAAGACTGAATAAAAACAGATAGGTGAAAAGGCAGAAGCGTCTGGGGGGCTGTGTGGTGTGGTGCTTGTGGGGGTTGTGTGTGTGTGTGTGTGTGTGTGTGTGAGAGTGTGTGTGCGTGTGTGTAGGAGTGGGAGTAGGGAGGGGTGGGGACAGGGAGCTGGCTCCCCCAGGCCAGGCTAAGGACATGTACATGACCGTACTGAGAATCTGCTAGCATTGTTCTGTTTGTTTGTTTTGGGTTGTGATTTTTAAACCAGCTATCAAGTGCAGAGCAAGAGGGAATTATTAGGCTGGGTGAGCAAAGTATAGTGATTACCTTTAGAATAGCTCTGGTGCTAACCAACCACATAGTCCATATAAATACAACATATTTGGGGTTTTTCTGGGCACTCCTAACTTCAAACATGATTTATATTATGCTCACAAGCACATTCTTACCTGGCATACTGTGTATTCTAAATGCATTTTGGTATGACATAGTAAAATACACACTGGAGTCTAACAGACAGGAGCTTGAACACTGGCTTTTACCACTTGTCAGCCCTGTGACCTTGGGTAAGCTACTTGATATTTCTAAGCCTCAGTGTTCTTATTGGTACACGTTGACCCTAATACCTGCCTTTAGGGTACTTACGCACTGTCTCACGGCAGAGTACATGACATAGCATAGTAAATGATGTGTACGGTGTGTGCCTCCCTGCTCATCTCACAAAAGCTGGGCAATGTGAGGCAGAGCCTCAGAACCTAGGACACTAGTGCTGAGTGGCTCTCAAGGTGGCTATCTGCTGGGCTAGGTGTGGGAGGGGTGGACTAGCTCTCCTCTCTCCCAGGCTCAGGTGACTGCTGGCTCAGCCGACCTTGGGTTGTCCAAGCCCAGAAATTTTGAGTGCAGGGCAGAACAGGGACAAAAGCATAGAAATTAGCAAGGGGTAAATGTCAGCTCAACATTAGGGGAGACATCCTGACTATGAGAGCTGTCCAACAAAAGACCAAGAAGTAATGAGCTCCCTGTCACCAGTTGTGTTCAAACAATGCCAGGTAATCCTGGTCAAAGGTGGCATGTAGGGAAACTCTTTCATGCAGTCGAAGGTTCCACTGTATCAGAATCAAAACCGAACATTCCGCTAATGCTCACAGTCTTTGTTTCTGTGAAAAAGACAGAGGGTATTACTACTCTTATTTTCCCTTGAAACCTAACACTCTAGAAGTCCCTGGTCCCTGCTGGAGGCAAAGAAATAATAGGGAACCTCCAGGGTTTTCAGAACCTTGCACTGGGACCATTAAGCAATCCATTTACAGCAAGAGGGAGAGTGAGTCTGAGAGTCAAGTTTAAAAGGATAATTAGCTTTTGAGTTAGTCTTAATTGAAACCGGTTAGTCCAACGGGAGGATCTCGTGGGTCAATCCTGCCCCATGCTCTCCAGCAGCAGGAGAACGATGTCCTCACGTGACAAACTCCAGTGACTGACCAGAAGGCCTGCATTAGGCAGAGGAGCCTCCGATGCTCTTTGCCTCCTGAGTATTCTGCCCTGATTGATTTATTGATTTATCTTTCATTGGATTCCTTTTCTCCCTTGTTCCCCTTCCTCCCTAACTCTTTGCATTTCAAGAAGGATATATAATATCCTCAACTAGATAGGCCTTGCATTTGGGGTAATTGTGTGGCTGACTCTGCTCTGACTCCCTCACTGTCACTTGTCTACCTTCCCTCCCTACTTCCCTCGCTGGCCCCTCTGACTTGCTAGGCTGGGCACGCCACACAGTGAGGCACACCACACATTTCATTTCTGATTCTGCCAACTCCATGTGTACAAGGTTCCCCCAGTTCATCAGGTGCATTCTTAGGGCCTGCACTGGTATATCTGAAATCTGATTGTGTTAGGTGACACAGTATGTCATCATAACTAGCTCTGATTTTTAAATATGAGTGAATCCAAATGCTTCCTCAACTTAGCCACATCCACAAGCACTGGCCGGCCTCCCTGACCATGTAGCAGGCTGAACTCGTGTTTGATTGGCAGCAGGAGATCCTGAACCTGCAGAAGGTTTTTAGGGAAGAGAAGCAGATGGGAAGAGGGAGGCACCTGAGCCTGTGCTCATATTGCCCCACATCCTGGCCCTGTGCACAGCAGACAGGAAGGTGCTCAGCCTTCAAAGTTATGCTTTGCAGTGTGAGCTTAGGCAGAAGGAAAGGGAAAAACCCGTCCCTCATTTCATCACTAATCTCCAGCCATTGGTTTTCACACCAGTTTATATTTCTGCAGTTCCAAGGTTAGAATGCCAAGTGTCAAGGATGCTGAGGAGGGGCCAGCTAACTGTGATCATCGCTTCCTGGACTCACATCACTGTGCTTCAGTAGACTCTGAATAGCCCCAGATTGATGCATGGTGGAGTCAAGAGGACACCAAGAAGCTCAGGTTTGAAATAAAGGATATGGATACCCCAAGAAATGGAAATGGAAACGTGGACAGCACCCGGGTGAAATCTTCCCCAGAGGCAGGCTTTGTGGGCACGGGCGCAGCAGAGAAGCACCCACAGCACGTCAAGAGATGGCAGGCTTTGCCTCCTGTCCCCTCTGCCTGATTGGTCACCCCCAACACACATCGCAATGGCCTTCCAATCCCACTCTTCTTAGAATTCTGGTTCCATCTTCCAAAACGCTGTATACACAGAAGCATAATTTTACAAACAGAGCAAGTCAATATGGTACAAAGAAAAAGCACTGCTCTTGAGTGCAGAGACCCGGGGGGAAGAATGTCATGTTCTTGTACTAGCTCCTTGCCGGAAGCCTCCTCAGCTTCCTCATCTTAGAAGAGAAAAACTCTGGTGTGATGACCTTGATGTACCTTCAGCTCTGGAATTCTAAAACCCTGTATGAGTGTTTGTGAGATGTGGAGGATGAGCACACAGGTTTCCTTTCTCCCCTTGGAAAGGCTCCAAAGTTGTCTCTATACATTTTAGTTAATTCAGCTAGGTTTATACTTAAACCTGGAGGCAGACATCCAATAACTCCTATTTCCAGGTTTGGAGTCATCTTGCCATTTTGCAGTTTCATGAAAGCAGAGGAGTCATAGCCTTTACTGTATGTATGGCTGGGGGGCATGAAAGTCCTGTGAAACTCCAATGGGAGCAAAAATCACAATGTTAGGACAGTTTTTGATGCTTAGATATGGAATCTTCTTTTAAAAAATAAGTAAACTTGCGCACGCGCGCGAGCTCTCTCTCTCTCTCTCTCACACACACACATATGACACCCTTGTTTCATACATAATAACTAGGCTGTGTGTTCACTCAGAGCGTGGGCTTGTATTCATTCTCGAGACCAGTACTGGCTATGAAACAGTGATAAATATGCAGAATGAACAAAGAAGTGAGTGAATGAATGAGCTTCTCCTCGAAACATACTCCATGGACAGAGAGCTACCACAGGTGTGCTCAGCTCTGTTGAAGACTTCCCCAGGGACAAAGAACTTGTTATCTTGTCTGGTGGCTTTTTTTTTTTTTTTTTTTTTTGCAGGGAGTAGAGATAGAAGATCAGTTAAAAATTACCTCCTTAAGTAGGGCTCGAACTTGGCTGTGCATTCCCTGCTATGTCCCCAAAGTGACCCAGAAATGCAGGTTCCCTCCTCCACATGGCTGTTCTCTGCTAGACTGCTGTAATGTTACCACAATCCAAGAAGCTCCAGATCAGTTGAGACCTGGTTTTGCAATACATGCACCCCCATCCCCCCAAGTTCCTTGGTGATTTACCTTCAGCATCCCATTTTGTTTAGGCTAATGTCAAACTGGCCCTGTGGCCCTCGAGCCCACACTAAGAGCAGCCAATGGGGAGTGAGGTGAGCGTAACGCCTCGCCTGGGGTTTAAGAATGGGCTGTCCAATTTAATAGTGAGTACACGTGGTGTTTATTTTTCCATTCTTGAGATACTTCACTTAGGAGAATCGTCTCTGGTTCCATCCAGATTGTTGCAAAAGGTATTAATTCATCTATTTTTTTAATGGCTGAGTAATACTCCATGGAATGCATATATCACATTTTATCAATCCACTCATGAATTGACGGGCATTTGGGTTGGTGACAGGCACACCTTTAGTCAGGACTCAAACATTACAAAAGTGATCCATGCAACCTAGAACATTTGTACCTCCTTAATATTTTGAAATAAAAAAAGAATGGGCTCCCAATGTGCAGAGAGGCACAGTGAAGGCTGACCAGCCGCAGGGGCGCTGGGGCAGTGCGAACACTAATGTGGCTGGGAGGCAGCACTCACTAGCATCCGAAGCTCCCAAACCACTACCTGTGGCATCGATCTGCACCAGGCCGGCAACACTGCAGGCAGCTGTGTGGCCTACAACACATTTTTTTTTCTTTAGCATTTTAAGACATATTCATTAGTGAAATATCAGAAACCTCAGGGGCAGCATGTGCTTCTAATTCATTTTCCAATTGTATAATGAGCCAGGAGTGAAATTTTTAGGGTGAATTTAATTGACCTTTACAGCAACATCAAGCAGATTGGCTTAAATGCTATTAAAGCAAAATGTAACCCGGAGAGACTTTCCAGAAGGTTATCGGAAAACCTATCAAGTTGTTTTTTTCTTAATTTTTATCAAGAAAGGAAAATATAGACAGAGGACACAGAAGGATAGACAGACAGAGAGACAGAAGGAAAGAGATTTAAAGCAGAGGAGAGATGGGAAGAGACAAGAGAAATGAAATGCCGGGGAGGGGTTGGGCAGCTCAAGCCCCTCACTGCGGGGGGATTACGTTTTAATTTAGAAAGGCTGCTTGAAAACGTGCAATTACACTCCAGGTCACACTGGTCTGAAGTCTTTTTAGCACTTGGGGATGGAACCATACAGCCTTCTCTTTATTAATGTTTTGGTGTTGACGTGCAGGCCCTTCCCAGCTCCACGTAGCAGCGCTCACACGGAATGGAAAATGATGTCTTCTGTTGGCAGCGGACACGGATCTTCTTTCTGACTCCGTTGTTCCCATCATGCTCAGTTCTCAGCAACAGGGCGCCCACGGGAGAGCAGAAAGCCAGGGGTAGGGCCGAGGAAATCCTGGAGTACTAAGATCACACCCTAAGGGAAGGGGACAGTCAATGGACAGGGTCCAAAAGCCCAGGGCAAATTGGGCTCAATTCTAGGTGGTGTCAAATCACAGTCACTGGCCTCAGCATGGCCTCTGGCACCAGGCCGCTCTCACATGCGCGTAGCCAGTGAGATATTGGGAGACAAGTGTGTGTCCGTGAAGGGTGTGAAAATCAGAACGAGGATGCAGCTCCATCACCATGTCACCAAGGAAGAGCTGGTAAGAACTCAGGAGGCGGTCAAAGCCTACATCCTGGGGCCTGCTGCCCTTAGAACGGCCTACCTGCAAGCCTGGCCCTCCGCTGGCCTTGGGGAACTTGGATCTGGGGAGGGCTCCCACTGTTCTTTCGCTAAGAAGGGGGGTTCCTTGTACCTAGCATGTTTGTACAAGCAACGTGATTTATGCTGAATACCTATTTTCTTTCTGGGAATCTGGGATTTTGTTGCGTGTTAGGCAGAGGGTGCTGATGTGACCAGCCTCCCTCAATGTCAAAAAGAAAGTTAAGACCTTGGGCACGGAGTCTGTAATGGGTGTGTCTGGGCGGAACCATCACACTTGTGTTGCTGTGTGTCCATTGCTGAGGGAGGAGAGAGCTCTGTGTGGGCCCCTCCCGGGAGGGAGACGGCAGGAGGAAGCCTGAGTGTGAATCCCCCAGACTCTGCCTGTGTCTGTCCCTTATGGTCCAGCTGCACGTCTTTACTACGCCACTGCAATATGCTTAGCCACGAGGATAACTGTATTCCAAGCCACGTGGGTCCCTCTAGAGACTCTCCAGATGTGAGGTGGTCTTGGGCACCCCTGGCTCACCCTCTCAATGAGAGCTCTCCAGGGGGCTCTTGTCCTTCCTCGATCCTGAACCGCACACCTGCTGCTGACATTTCTTCCAGACATTGATGGAGGCTGTGGATGTGCGCCGTGGCCCAATGTATTAATAGATGCGTCATCCCCCAGCAGTGACTAAGCTCTCCCAGCGCTCAGAGACTCTAATAGACGTTGAAGTTACACATATATAAGAAACACACATTTCTTCCTGCCCAGGAACCTACAGAGGAAGGGGGAGTAGGGAGGAAGTGAGGGGGGTAAAATCTGCCCTTGCTAATGAGAACAACCTTTAATAGTCTCAGAAACAGAGAAAGAAAAAAGGGAACTTCCAATGTGGAAATACAAAATATCTCAGAGTCTATTTTTACTGTCATAATCAACATCACCATCCTCTGCAAAACTGTTTTTTGAGCACTTACAGATAAACTAGGCATTTGCAAAGCCCTTTATATACCATGACTTCAGCTAGCATTCACAATGGGATGTGGTAGGTGATGAGTAACACAATTATTCCTATTTTTTAGATGAGGAAACCAAGGAAAAGAGAGGTTTTATAATGAGCCTGAGTTCTGTGATATAATTCAGGTATGTTCTTCAGAAAGACAGGGAAGTGTCAGACAGAGTGACATCCTCTCACTCAGTATTGTTAGACTTGCAAAATATGGTTAGAAATGGGGAAAGATAAGACAGTCCCTAAAGGTCAGTTTGAAAGGGACAGGAGGCAATCTTACTCCTATTTGTCCCTTAAGGCACCTGGAGCCCCAGGAGCACATGTGGGGAAAGCTGTCCACACCAAGTACTTTTTCCTTTAGCTCCAGATTTTCAGCCCTCTGTATGGTTTTAAAGAAATAAGAGCTTTCTGGAAACCTTATTTTTTAAAATTTTATCTGTTTTACTGGTCAGTATTGTACAGTTTTAGAGTACTCATAAACACAACACAAAATATTTACTAAATTGAGAAATCTACAAACATATGTTTGTATTCTCTGAAACTTATACCTGGCACGAGACAGGCAACTAATGTGTCTATTGGATGGATGGATGGATGGATGGACAGATGATGGATGGATGGATGGATGGGTGATGGATGGATGGATGGATGGATGGATGATGGATGTATGGATGGGTGATGGATGGATGGATGGATGGGTGATGGATGGATGGATGGATGGATGATGGATGGATGGATGGACGGATGGATGATGGATGGATGGATGGATGGGTGATGGATGGGTGTTGAAGGGGAAAATAGACTTTGAGGCATTGAAATGATTTCCTGGGAGCTGAAGTGTGGCAAACCCCTGACTGGCTGAGGTGATCTTTATGTCCCTAGTTTTCTGGGCTGAGGATCAATTAGGTTAGAGGAAGGAGGGTGTTCTTTACTGTCCTGTCCTCTTCCACATTTAAAGTGTCTGAGGTGCCCCATGTGGAAGCAGGGCTGGGGGTGCTTTGGTGGGCAGAGGAATAGCATTGTCTGGATTCTTGCCAAAATTTCACACAATTTGGGGATTTGCAAAGAAAGGTTAATCCTTGTCCGTTCAGGTGAGAAAAAGCACCTGCAGCTGCTGCTGCCTCCCTCGCAAAGCTCTTCCCACATGACGTGGCGTCCTATTTTTATTTGTTTAACCCACCCATGTTCAGGACCTCCTTGGTCCCATGAACTGTGGGATAACAAATGTGATTTATTCAACACGTTCATTGATTTATTCAGCAAATACTGAGCTCCTTATATAGGTCAGGTTCTTTTGTAGATGATAAAGATACAATAATGATCCAAACAGCATCCCTATCTGCTTGTAGCCCAACTAGGGAAACAGATAAATAACTCAACAATTGCAAAGCAATGTGTCTAAAGATATGTGTGTGGGTGGGGCTGGGGAGAAGAAGTGGAGGTGGGGGGAGAGAGAGAGAGTTGTCAGGAAGCAGACAACGAAGGGCCTTTTATGCTGCATGAAGGAGTTGGGCTCGCTCCTGCACGGTGGCATGCCACTGGAATAACTTGATCAGATTTCTGTTTCAGAAAGGTCATCTAGAGGGAGGGGGAGGATGGCTGGAGGTGGGGGAGCCAGGAGATAAGGAGACCAGTTAGGAGACAATCACACAGACTAGACAAGAAATAACAGGCCCGGATTAAGGTTTTTGCAATGGGAATAGAAAAGATGTACAAATTGGAGATGTCATTTAGTGAGGGTGAGGGAGAAGGAGAAATCCTGACTGGTTTTCAAATTTCTCCGTTTTTACTGACTGCTTGCCCTGTGGGAGCTATAAAGCACAAGACAAGGTTCCTATCCTTAGGAAAGGACGTGTGAACATGCAAAGATAACTAACAGCAAGGAGCAACGCTGTTTTACTGCCAAATGAAAGGTACATCCTGTAAGGGCTTGGGGAGAGGGCAGGAGAAATGACTACTTGCAGCTGGACTCACTGGAGGGCACCGATGTGCAGCTGGCAAGATGGGCAGGGCTGGGAAGGGCCACAGAGGGCCACGGCCATGGCAGCCCAAGGTACCGTGTGAGGACGGGCACAGCAGTGGGAAGCAAGGCATATTCTGAGCAGGGAGTAAAATAACTCAGCAGTTTAATTGTAGAAGAGGATGCATAGATGGAAGCACGAAAGATAAAGATGGAAAAACAGAGGGTAAGAGATTTACATGACAAGTAAGGAGTTAGAACTCTCTCATCTGGACTAGTGAGGCCCCAAGTCTGTGATGTGCAAAGCCTGTGTCCCAGGAGAGGTTGGCAACTGTGTTGCGAAATGAGAAGATAGTGGTCAAATTACATTTGGAAAATGCTGGATTAAACGAAGTTAAACTGTTCCGTTACAAATGGACTTCTTAGATATTTCAATATTATGTACAACAATGAAGAGTGAAGAGGAATAAAGAATAAAAAGGCTACAGAGAAATCAAAAGAGATAGAAAAGGAAAAGCACAGAACTGGAAACCCACATCTGGGTTCTAGCCCCAGCTTTGTCATTAGACGTGTGGTCCTTAGCAAGCCGCTGAAAATTCTCCAGGTGCCCCTTACCATCCTCATCTGCAAATGGGCTGTTAGGTTAGGTGAAGGGCTTAACACCTGCACATTCCCCCCATGTGTGAAAGCCTCCAAAAGGTGGTCACACATATTCAACAAATTTTAAAACTACACATAAAAGAATACATTTATCTGCAAAGGGAAGTTGAATCTAAATAAAATATTTCTTTTATTTTGGCTGGTATCACATAAACTCAGCATGGAAATACTGGATATGTCCTACACTAGATCATAAGATTTATGGGAGAAAGGAATCTGCTTTTTTTCATCATTTAATTTCTAGCACCTAACAGAGCACTGGGGACATAATAACTCAATAAATATTTGTTCAGTTTACGAATAAATGCTGGTCAGTAGCTTTGAAAGACAGATCTCTCTCTCTATAGATAGATATATACATATGCCTTTATTTGAAGGAGAAAATGAGTTGTTGCTGAACATAAATTTGGAAAGACATTCTTGAAAATGGTGTCATGGGGATTAAGAAATGCGTGTTATTTGTCAAAAAATTTGAAAACTGTTGAAAGAGATGATCTCTAATATGTCTTTTAAAAATTATAAAATTTTATGATATATGATTTTCTGGAGACCTAAGAAAAAGTCATTGGAAAAAAAAAAAGAAAAGAAAAAGTCATTGTATGTGATGTTTCCAAGAACATTGCTATACTCTTAGAGATGGAAATTTCACAGTAGCAGTGAGATGTGGAAAAATTAGTATCATAACTGCTAAGGAGTGAATGGATGAGGAAGAAACTGAGAACCCGGACGTAGGATTCTCACTTTATCCACCACTACAAGCACCAATGCCCCTAACATAGCACTGCACCCTAGATCAATAAATATGCTTTGACTGTCCAGTTGGTCCAAGAGTTTCTTCTTTCATTTATTCGAGAAACATTTATTGGACACCCGCCATCTGCAGGTATAGGGATCTGGCAGTGAACAGGGTCTACCCTGTCTTACTGTTTTAAACCTAATCCCTTAAATAACATTTCACAAGCATCTGATGTGTGTCAGGCACTAAGCTAGCTATTAGGGTTAGCTAGGATGAAGCTAGCTAGGATGATAGCTAGGATGAAGGATGAATAGAGCACAGTCTCTACCCCAAGGAGGCCAAAATTCACTGAGGGAGGTGACGGTCTCAGATCTGTAGGGAGCTCAAACATCTCTCAGTGCTGCAAATGAGACAGAAGAGATCAGAAGACTGACCCATTGCATGGGGTATTAGGGAATTTTGACTACTCTTGAAAAAGACATTTAAATAGCATTGTTAGGGTGAAAGTTAAAAGTCACTGATTTAAGGAGTAACAGAAAGCAAAAAGGCCAGGTGTGGTGGCTCTGGCCTGCAGTCCCAGCTACTCAGGGGACTGAGGCACGAGGATAACTGGAGCCCAGGAGTCTGAGGTTGCAGTGAGCTAGGTAGATGTCACTGCACTCTAGTCAGGGCAACAGAGCAAGATTGTCTCAAAAAACAAACAAACAAGCAAAAAACAGAAGGCAAGAAAATGAAGGCTAGCAAGTGTACACAGCTACTTCAAGAGATTTGGAAGTGACAAAGAAAAGAGAAAAAAAGCTCTGGTAGCTTGCATCTACTATAGGCCCTTCTGACACAATCTGTATTACTAACTTTCTAGATAATTCTGGCAAAAATAAACATATTATTTATTCAAAGTAAGAGTATATAACTCATCGAGAAAGAAACAGCAGATGACAATGACATAGTTTTCAAAAGAACCTGCTTCAGAATATCTTAGAAGAAGGGGCAGAGTTATTATTCCAATTAGAGGATGAAAGAAAAGTTCAGAACAGATAAATTATTTATTCAAGATCAAGTAGTGCTGAAGTCAAGCGACAGCCCAGTTCTCTAGCTTCTAGTGCGGTTCTTAGAAACTGGCTTTATATTTAGGCAATGTAGACAGTTTTCCAAATATTTGCTCCAAATATAGCAGGGCAAATACTGTGGAGACTCTATACAAAAGCATTGTTGAACCCTGTAAAAATATCATCTAGAAAGGGAAGCAATTGTCTGGGCATCCCACACAGGGCTTGACTCTGCCTTTTCAAGGGGACTCAGCTCCAGCCATCACCTGTGGCTTCTCAGCTTTCTGCTGCTGAGTACTTCAACCCTCATTATCTAATTTATGTATTGATATTTATTCATGTATTTCCATAGAAATTATTACTTCAGTGAATATACTCTCACCATTAGCACCTGGCTCTATTTAACTTATCAAATCAGCTAGTCAGTCACCTAATGGGATTCTGAGAACCTCTTAAGGTGAAAAAGTGTTGATGGCTCAGAGGTCGGAACCAGTTCAGAACAGTGGTTCTCAAACTTTAGCGTGCCTCAGAATCATCCGGAGGGCTTGTTGAAACACAGATTGCTGTGACACCCCCAGAGTTTCTGATCCAGTAAGTCAGGGTCTGAGCCCTAGAACTGGCATTGCTGACACATTCCCAGGTGATGCTGAGGCTTTCCGGATGGATGGGGGTGGGGCAGGGCACACTTTGAGAACCACTGGCTTAGAATCTTAGAGGGTGGCAGTAAGGCAACCAAACTTCCTGGTTTGCCTGAGACTGAGGGATTTCAGAAGAAACGATACCTCAAGTACCACAACCAGGAAAAGAATAAATGAATGATCTGCTTGTAGGACTCTGCCTATGTAGAATATATGCTCATTAAGGGCAGGACCAAAAATTATTCTGTTATTGCTAGCCTCTAGCATAGTTCTGGGTACACAGTGGGTAATCTCAAGATGTTGCAGATTGAATATCTGTCTGAGTGTAAAAATAAACAAATAAGTGGATGGGTGGATGGATGAATGAGTGGGTGGATGGAGAGGTAGATGAATAGATGGGTGGATGGATGGATTGATGGGTGGATGGATGGCTGGAAGCAAATCATCTCTCTCTCCTAGGTACACTCTAAGATGAGCTTGTCCACTCTAGCAATCAAATCATATCAAAAGATCCTAGAGCAGGTGGCTTTATAGCCTGGTAAGGGGCAGAAGATATGATCCTGACCCAGCAGGCACTGTCACTCAAACGATTCCATGAGCTCCCCCAGGGCAATGGCTCAGCCACCAGGGCAGTGGCAGAACATTCACTGTACTGGCCTCCCTCTCTCCTCAAACCTCATTCACTCCTCTGCTCCCTAGGGAACCTTCTAAAACCTAGAGAAAGGAACAGTTCAAAGTGAAGAAAGAAAATAATTAAAATGGATTTATTGAAATGTAAGAAAATTCCTGTTTTAGAAAAATTAGAGGTGTGGGAACCTCTGTTGTATTAAATGTTCAGGATGTTCAGAAAGTAAACACTGTCACTGAGCAGGCAGGAGATTAAGGTGACAGGAAGAGCAGATTTTAGACCTGTTAGATATTAATTTCCCATAGATCATCTGTCTGTCCTCTCCTTGTTTGAAGTTCCCAAGGCTGGAGGCTTCAAAGCACACACTGACTGCCATTAGCACACAGCTCAGGGCTCCGTGGGGAGCCACCTCAGCAGGCTGTCACACTCTGTCCCTGCCTGCGCCTTCCTCCCACTCCCTCTCTGTCAGTCTCTGCCTTCCTCTCTATTCTGGGACATCAAGGACAATTCTATCCCCAAGTCCAGCAGCTGGAAATAAAGCCAGCTTATCCCCAGCATGGTGAGCGCCCCAGACCCGGCTCCAGGCAGGCAAATTGATTTCGGAGATGAAATAAAAAGCGACGGAAATCCTCCTCAGAACTCTTATCAAAATGACAACTTTCTTCTCTTTGCTTCTTCCTCCTTCTTCTCAATCTCCCTCCATTTTTCTCTTCCCTTTATTTTGCCAAATTTTGAGGTAATCTAGGGGCCATTCTTAGGTCCATCATTGGCAGTTATTTTTAACTGCTAATTTAGGGTTTCTGCCCTCAAGCAGTCCACTGCCTGGTGAGACAGAATGACAATATGTCCTAAAAGGTGCTATGTTTGCATTTGTATAAAAATAAGTGGCACAAAAGAAAGATGCCCAGCCCTGCCATAAAGGGCAAGAAGCCTCCCAGAGAAGGAAAGGCTTCCTGGAGTCCACCTTCACCAGGAACCAGACACGCAATGTGCATTTTTACCAAAGCACAGAAGGTTTATAGACCAGCTGGAATATGAAATCTAAATTTGAAATGTCATTCCTTAGATTTATTAAGGGATAAAAACTTTGTCGAATGGAAATGTTAGCTGCACAACAAAAATAATAAAGAATATTTTTCCATTAGAAGGAGGACTAACTTATGAACAGAGAATCATTTAATCACTTAGGGTTTCAGTTTTTTGTCTGTGAAATGCAGGTGCTGGACTGTACATCCTCCCAAGCACCCTTCCTTGTCCAATTTTTGATAGATCTATGATTCTAAGGATGCTACCGTTCTATGATACCAAAGATTTTGAATATTGGAATCTCTGCTATAGTTTTTACTTTTATTTAATAACTTACTTGGATCCACTTGATACCCATCATTATATACAGGCTGAATTCATAATACCTCCTTTGGACTTGGTGACAATACCAACTGACTTTCACAGCATTTGATTCCCCATGGCCCAAAGCAAGTATCAATCAATGCGGGTTAGATGTGAACACTCAGGAGGGCACATGCCCAGCCACTAGCAGTATCAAGACGACAGTCGTACTGGTAACAGTCTGCAAAGACAGGACACAGCTGGTGGGCAGAGGGGACATCTCTGTATACACACCTCAGCCCATAGACATGTCTGTTGAGAGGAATCTGAGAAATAACGCCGACTATTCTTCTGATGGAGAAATCCTGTGGTCAGTGCCCTCCCCTCAGCCCACACCTGAATTAAAGATGGTGCAGTTTGTTTATAGTAATTTCCTGCCAGGACATTTATCAACTGAACAATCCCAGCCAAATCTGATGGCACAGCCTGACCTGCTGACCTTGCAGCCACCTCTGTTGAACATTGATTGCTGCTGCTCACCTCATTAGACCTTCTCCTCAGTAGCCACTGCAAACCCAAAGGAATTGCAGCTAAGCCCTTTTTTTTTTGTTTGTATGTTTCTTGGTTTTCTTTAAGCAAATGGAGGGCAATGACCTCATACTTGGAAGGACAAGCCAAACTTCCCTGTCTAGGAAAGGAAACTTGTCCCCAGTCTCCCAGCACCCTCCCTACTCTGTGTCCCCCTAGTAGACGCGCATACTTTGCAGGGCCCAAGAGCCATCCACAAGGAGAAAAGTATGACTTCCTAGAGGTGAACAGTCAGAGCGGCTAAGCTTAGAGCCAAGAGAAGTGGGGAAGGCAAGGGGATAGTGCTAGCTTTATTTTTCTTGTGGTTACAATGGGCTAATGTCTTATAATATCTGCTAGTATGCAAATTTAACCCAATAAATGGACTAAGTGAATATCCGTGGTGTATTACTAATTGTGTGGCAATCCTTTACTTCAAACAGTTTGATTGCTAACCCAAATACCCAAAGCTGCAATTGTGAATGTAAAGATGCGTTTTACCTGTCAATGGAATGATTTATATTTACACTAACGTTAGCAAGCCATTAAAACTAATCCCAGCATTAGCCTGTTGTTAATGGTCACTATAACCTACACTTTGTAACCCGAGTGCAAATAAGTTGCCTCCAGATCTGAGGTCCTAACTGCATCCAAATATGAGTTTTAGCTAATTTATAAATGCCTCTGAAACTCTATGCAGTAATTTTTGTCAGTAGGGATTTCTTTGGGCAGGGCCATTGTTCTCAAAAGACTCAAAAGTTCTAACTGACCCAAAAGATATTAGGAACAACTGCTATAAATTGCAATCTTTCCCAGGAACAGCATCTATATCACCATCTCCCTATGAATTCTTCACTTGTCTGGTACTGAGCTTTGTTTGAAACATGCCACTGGTAAACCAATATAAGAAAGCTTAAAAATCCTAACTATAATGAGGTAATTTAGCCTTGTGTCATTATTATTAGGAGGAATGATTATATACCTCTTTTATAAATGAAAAAACAACTTTTCTAAGCAGCAAAATAGCATGGTAAGGAATTATTTAAGGCACCCTTTCCTGGAGATGTGGAAAAGTAATATAATAAGGTACTGGCTCAAATAACACTCCTTAATTTGTGGGAAAAAAAAACATTATTGAAACTCACAATGCACTGTAATTAAAAGGTCAGGGACTCAGAGAAGATTTGAGTTTTAGTTCTGGCTCTGATATTTCCTAGGTGTGTGATTTGGGGCCAATCTTCCAGAGCTAGAATGAGAACCAAGGGTGAGGCTATATGTGAAAGCTCTTTGTAAAATGTAAGGACTATCTAAATGTTCGTTATTAATAGTATTTGGGAAATGAGCATGTGCATTAATGCTATTATCAAAGGTCAGAAGGAAGTGGACCCCTTCACGAAGCATGGAAGCAGAGACTGCCACACAGCGTGCACGTTTCAGGGGAGGCACGTGTTCTCAGTAGTAACATCCACAGTGACCTTCCCCACAGCCTGTCAGGCAGCTGAACGCTGTATTACCATTGATATTACCACATCATCAGAGAAGCGCCTTTTATGTAGATGAAAAGGATTCTAAATGGCCACAGTTTAACCTCATCAGATGAGAAGAAATAGAGACCAGATACTTAATAAGCATCATTGAGGAAGCACCAACTTGAAAGTTACGGCTACTTGGAGGTCCCATGTCTTCATCTAGAGTTATTAAACTATTTAGCTGCAATCCAAGGGGAAAATACAAGTTGGGCCTGCCTAGAGTAGAGGAATTTGGGTGAGAGTAAGAAATGAAATATATTCAGCATGTCTTTCATTTTCATACCAATTTTATACCCGAAGTTTAAAACCCCTTAACAAAATTCCATTTAATGACACATCTGTCTGATACTCAACAAATTCCATTATAAAAGAATAAAAAAAATAGAACAGTATTTCTCTCATTCATTAAATATTTTACTAGTACATAATGGACATTTCCCATGTGTGGTAGCCAGCCTCCAAGACAGTCCCAATAGGCCATCAAATAGAAGACATTCCTCAAAATAATTGTAAATCTCATCAACTGAACTGAAATACAGTTAGAGTATGTGAAGTTCCGGCATTTGAAGGATGATGTTGGGGGCTGGTAGTGAAGCGACAGGACTTCCTTAGATGCGTGTCTCCCCTCACCCATCATGGCACGTGAAAACCACTCCCCATCGGCTTGCAGTTTTGGTTCTTGTTGGGTATTTCCCTACGGCTGAGCTCTGAGCATGACCAGGGGACTGACTCTAGAGCCAAGAAATGTTTCATCAACTCTGGACTGATTTCTGACCTGGTGGCCATGCCAGAGCAACTGAGGAGAAGAGGGAAGAATATTGCTGGGTTTCTATTGCTGAAGGAACTGTGTGATTCCTACACATTTGCTTTGGCTGAGAAGAAGCCACAGCTTCCTGACTTCTCCTGCAGGTCTGGCCACAGTCTAGGTTCTGAAAGCAGGTCCTATGCTTGCCCGGCGGACAGGTACGAATTTCTCTTTCTGTACCTTCTCTCACCTTGCTTCCCACTTCGCGTTATTATTCTTATTGTTAGCAATTACAGATATTCTTATTAGAAACTTATCTAATTAAAATAATTTAAATCTATAATAATAGCTAATTCATTGAGTTTGCCATTTAATAATCACTATACTTCAGAGACTGGACTAAGCACTTTATTATTTAATATTTCATTTTCACAATAACTCTATATGGTGCATATTACTATTACTCCTATTTTATAGAAAAGACAGATGTAAATTTGAAATTAAATCTGCAATCACAGCACCAGAAACTTTAGCCCTCCCTTCACGATCAAGTTCCTACGTTATTGCTTTTATGCTGGGTCTCAATACTGCGTCTCTAGCCCTTCCCCAAAGGGGTTTTGCTAAACAGTCCAGTTCCTGATTGCTCCAGCTCTGGTCCCACGTCTTGTCCTTACTTATCCCATTGCCTACCTCTCTATTATTATCTTCCTCCACAGGTAACTAGGTTTCTGTTGCTCAGCCCCAGACCCCTGGTGAGGGCTCAGCTCCTAGCCTGAGGGGCACTGTCAGTCCTTCTGCCTTCTCAGGCAAGCCCTGGTTCCTTGTTTCTTGTTTGTCCCTGGGCCCCTCAGAGACCCTTACTGGGCATTTATAGAAATGAGTATCTTGCAAATTAGAGAATACACATTCTTTTCAAGTACACATGTGATATTTACCACAGATTACTATTTAGGCCACACAGCAAGTCATAGCATACACAGTATATATATTTCAAATTCAAATTTCATTCATACTCAAATTTTATGTATATGAAATACAAATAGAAATCCAAAAATGTTTAGAAATATTAGTGAAATGCTAGGTAATATCCACCATATTGAGTTAATGTTAATGAAATATTAAATGTCAAAATGTATTGGATACCATTAAAATAGTACAGTATTTAAGGGAGTTTTTTTTTTAAATATAAGGATTGAAAATTAATGAGCCAATCATCTACTAATGTTGTTAGAGAATAACAACAAAGTAAACCCAAAGAATGTGTAAAATAAAGAAATAAGAAAAATAAGAGAAGAAGCAAATAAAATTCAAGAAGACTGACAAAGTTGAGAAGTAGTTCTCTGAAAAGACCAAAAACTCTTAAGCTTCTGTTAATATAGGTGTAAAAAAAACAAAACATACACACACACACATGTGTGTTGCATAAATAAGCAATGCTAGAAATATAACAAATTGGTATATGGCAATAAATTCAGCAGAGTCTTTTAATTAGGAGGACCAATATTTGCTGGTAAATATGAAAACAAAAAATATATGAAGAAACTTATTAAAAGCATGAAACATCAAATAACACATGTGGTGTTTAAAACAAAATGTTATCAGAAGTTCAAAAACTTAATGACCACCATTAAACACAGAAGAATTCACAGATAAGTTCTCATAATAATACAAGAAATAGACAACTCAAAAGTTCAATGAAATGTGTCAGAGAGGTAAAAATAAGGAACACTCTCCAGATCACTGAGCTAGAAATAGTCTTGATTCCAAAACCAGAAAAGGATAGTACAGAAAAGGAGATTACAGGTCATTCTCACCTACAGAGATGAAAAATCCTCAGTTAAATATAAGCAAATTCAACTCAAAGATACATATTTTTTTAAAAAAACTCTAGGAATATGTTTTTCTTAATGAACAAATTGTTTTATCTCAAGAATGCAAAGTTGGTTTAATTTTAGAAAATGTATTAAGTGCACTAGATAACCTGAATGAATTCACCTCTGGTATTTGAAGGACAATGTAGACCAAGGCTTTTCAAACTTGAATGTGCATGCAGTGCACTTGGCCATCTGGTTAAATGCAGATTTTGGTTTAGTAAGCCTGGGGTGGGGCCTGGGAATCTGCATTTCTAGCAATCTCCCTGGTCCTGCTGCTGCTGGTCTGACCACTATACCTTGAGAAGCAACAACATCAAGGACTGGTACCAAAAGAGCAGATTTCCATTTTAGATAGGGTTCTAGAATAGGAATACATCCTCACCCCATTTCCATTTGTTTTTGTCTGGAGTATTTTCCTTGAGCCAGGTTCTGGATGTAGATTTATTCACTGAACTCCTTGCATGGTTGGTCAACTTTGAGGAAAAAAAAAATCACTATATTTCAAAGAATAGAGAACAACTCTTAATAAATAAAATGTGATACATCCATCATGGAAACTCAAAGAAAACCATGAATACAAGGGACTTGTTTAACTTCAGAATGGGAATTCACCAAAAATATATGACAAACATCATATTTCAGAGTTAAAATATTACAAGCAATCACTTTAAAGTCAGGAGCAGAGCAAGGATGCTCATTCTCCCTGCTTCAGTTCAGCTATCTGTCTGAGGTCAGAGTCAGCACAGTGAGATGAGACAAAGAATTAAGATAATAAGGATTAGAAAAGAAAACAAAACTCCCTAATGATATGATTATCTATGTAGGAAATCTAAATGAATCTAAAGATTAATTTGAATTAATATGCAAATTTAGAAAAGTTGCTGAATATAAGATCAATATAGAAGTATCAATTAAATGTTAAAACACAAACTGCACACAAATAAAAAAATTAATTAAAGGAGACACTATTTGAAATAGCAACAAAAATAGGACTTGTGAGAATAACTGTACAAAACATGTGTAAGATTTACAGTGAAAATACAAAACTCTATTAAAAGCCAAAAAAAAGAGACTTCAATAAATGGAAGCATATAACATGTTCATGGGAGGAAAAAACTCACTGTCATAAATATGTCAATTCACACAAAATTATTCTATAAATTTTATTTAATACAACTCCAGAGAAAATCCCAAGAGAATTTTGCATGGTACTAGACATTAATTTTAGGAAGACGAACAAATGGTCACGGATAACCAAGATGAATTTGAAGAGCAAGATGGGAAGACTCATACTACCAGATAGCAAGATGCATTTCTGAGCTACAATAATTACTGCAGTGTGGTATGGGTCCAAGAATAGACAAATGAACCAGTAGAACAGGATAAAACTCTCAAAACTGAACCACATGGAAACTGGTTTTAGGAAAGAAACTACGTTGCAGATTCTTGGGTAATCAATAAATGGTCCTGGGACCCTTGTCTTACATCATACACAAAAATCAATTGCAGTTAGACAAAAATGAAAAGTAACATTTTATAATTTTTAGAATACAAATATAAGAGGTTATTTTTATGTCATTCAAGTAAGAAATTATTCTTGTGCAAACACACATGCACACACACACACACTCATCAAGGAAAATAAAATTTTACTTTATTAAAAGAAAATCAACTTCTCTACCAAAAAAAGAAAAAAGAAAACATCATAAAGTGAAGACATGTGTCACAGACTGGGAGGAGAAATTGGCAATTGCAATGCATATAACAAAGAATTAGTATCAAAAGTGTGGGGGAAAAAACAAGGAAAAAAAAAACACCCTACCAACCAATAAAGGAATAAAGAAAAAAAACTGTAGGAAAAATGGGCAGTTCACTAAGAGGAAAACCAAATGGCCAATAAATACATAAAAAGATGCTCAACCACACTAGTAATCAGGAAAATACAAATTAAAACAACAATAAGATATCATTATATGCTCAGCAAATTGCCTACTCTCATGCACCCTAGTGAGATTGTAAACTGGTAAAACCATTTTATTAAGCAATTTGGCAATATTTTGAAATTTTGAAGATGCTTTTATCCTACGCCCAGTAATTCTCTCTCACATGTGCACAAAGAGCCACATATGAGAATGTTTATTGCAGCATTGTTTGTGGTAGGTGGAAACAACCCAAATGTCTTGCAACAATAGACAGCCAAACAGTGGTATATTCATAAAGCGGAATATTATGCTGTAATTAAAATGAGTGAATGGTATGTATATCTACCTGTATTGATCTATCTTATATAATGGGATAAATCAAAGCTCAGAAACATCAAGTCGCATAAATAGGGCAAGTAACTGAAGGATATAAGCAGATTGAGATCATTTTATAGTAGTTCAAAATCATGGATAAAAGTATTATATTTTATTTACACACATACAAATGCATTAGGAAAGAAAAACCTGATAACTTCATAATTGTGGGTACCTCTGAGGAGGGAAGAAAGGACAAAGAATGGATTTCGAAAAGAACGAACAGGGGATTCAGTTTGTATGTATATTGCATTTCTTTAACTATGAGGTCTGAAATAAATTTAGCAAAAATGTTAAGATATGAGAAAAGTGTGTATTTAGTAATTTTTTGGTTTTATTCTTCCCCATAATTTCCTATATATTTGGAATATTCAATTATAAATGTTGCTAGTTAATAGTGTTTGCCTAAGATGTATGCAAATTTTCTTATTCGATGGCTGATATACTCAGTCAATGTACTTCTGTTGCAATGTCTTTTTTAAAAAAGTCAGATCATGATTCCCCCCCATCCTGGATGCCTCAAACATGCTCAGCAGGTGATGTTCATTTTTAGGTCACCTTCAGGAGGCAGAAGATTTGTGGACACCGTATTTTATGGGAGACTGCTGCCTCTCCGTGCTCTACTTAACATGCTGTATTTTCTTAATACAGTAAGAAATGAAACAGAAACCACAGCAAAACTGTGCTGTGATTCACAACAGATACACTCTACGGAACCATGACACACAACACGAACAATATAAGCTCAAAATGTTTTAGTTACCAGCTCTTTCAGCCTCTTATGTTCCAAAATAAGACAATAGACAAACTGATTTAACAATAACTTGTCATGGACTCACATATTCCAAAGAACAGGCCACCCACTGTTCCAGTGATTCAACTGGTTTACACAATCTGACCAGTCCCTGCTCAGGGACCTCTGTCCCCTCCTGACTTCTGACCCTACTGAGATGCTCTCAAGGTGTTGCCCCTGCATGTTCAGCAAGTTGAGTTAACCAATTTTATATGATCGGTTGGTTTCCTGGTCGTATTTGAGTAGGGATTTGACAACAGCGTGGGAACGAATATGGAATTTGTCCATCCCAGTGTGGCTCCTGCCTGACGGTTGCTCAGCATCTCTGGCCACTTTCTTCCTACTTTGCACCCTGGCTCTGGCCCTGTGAAACCATTCACAGCCTTCTGAACCGGACCTGTTCTTTCACCACTCAGCCTCTGCCTCTGCGCCACACCCTCCCCTCCCCCACGCCTCACGGTGACTTCCCACCATTCTCTCCCCAGCTCAGGAGAGGCTTTCTCTGGCAAGTCTTCACTGGCCCCTCTGCCCGAGGGGATAGACCTGCAACGGGGCTCCCCTACTACCTCGTGCTTCCCTATCTGACAGCATTTAGCACAACTATATTTCCACTTTCTGTTTCTTATCTGTCTCTCAGCCTAGGCCAGCAGTTCTTTTCCCTGATTGTATATTGGAAACACTGGGGAATGCTAAAATTTCTGACTTATTGGTATGAGGCATGGCCTTGGGTATCTGGATATTTAAAAACACCCCAGTGATTCTAGTGTGCTGCTAAGGTTGGAAATCACTGCAGTGGTTGGTGCGCTCTCGGAGTACAGGAGGGATCCGACTTGCCATCGTAGCACTGACACTGAGCACCGTGCTGGACACTTGACAAATGTTTACTGAGCACATGGCAGGTCACTATGGAGAACCACATTCTGATCCCGATGCAAAATATACCACCAGCTTACTGTGTCACTATATTTGGCAACAGCACTTGGCAGTACTTCCCAAAACAATAGCTATAACTCAATTATAGAATTATTACAATTTATTAGAGTTACTGCTTTCATATTTCAGTCTCTCTCTCTCTCTCTCTCTCTCGCTCGCTCGCTCGCCAGGACTGTGAGTTCTTTGAGGGCAGGGACAACATCTTATTCATTTTTATAGGTGCATGACCTACAAAATGTCTCAAAAACATGCACTTCATATATTTAACTGACCATATATTGAATGATCTCAGTTTACACTCATCATCAGAGGTCTCACATGGGTCTCGTACTGCTGGACAATCATAATCTCCCACTCCCCAAGACAATCAGTTCCATCGTGTCACACTTTCCCCTCTCTTCTTCCCCCCAACACTCCCTCCATCATTCTCAGATTTGCCTAATGGCCTTGCTTCCTCCTTCACTGAGAAAATTAAAACTATTCAGAAGGGCACCCTGCCTTGGACTTGCCACCCCTGCACCTGCCTGCCAGGACCAGCACCCACACCTGCCTCCAATAGGCACCAGGTCCTGCGCCGTCTACGGTAGGATGGAAGACATCCATCTCATCTCACATTCTCACCTACAGGTCACTGCTTTTCTCCCCTCCAGACCATTCCCATCTATATATAAACATGTTCTTGTCCATTTCATTTTTTAAGAATAAGCCTTTTTTTTGGACCTGACTTCTGTCATTTTTGGCTCTCCTCTGTAGGAAAGAAAAAAAAACTTCTTAAAAAAGTTGTCTATTTCATTGTCCTATTCATCTCTTTAGATTCTTTCTTAAATTCTCTTCCATCAGCCTTTTGCTCCCACCATGCATCTGAAAATGGTCTTGAGGTTACCGGTGAGCTCCCTATTTCCAAACGTAATGGTCAGTTCTGAGGCCTCGCCTTACTTGATCCGTTGGTGGCATTTCACACATTTGATCACTCCACCCCCGTTGACACACCTTCCTCATATAGCTTCCAGGAGACCATGCTCTCATTTTTCTCCTGCCTCACTGGATGTCCTGGCCAGGCTCCTGCTCTGTGTCCTCATTTCCTCACCTACTCCTTAATATCGGGGTTCTCAAGGAGTCAGTCTTTAGCCCTTTTCCTATTCTCGTTCACTTTGTTGGGGATCTGATTTGGTCTCCTGGCTTTAAATAGCATCTATATGACAACTTCCAAATGTATGTATCTGGTAGATGCCTGAGTTGCAGGAGTGTACGTGGAATTGCCTGCTCTTCAACTCCACATATGTCTAACAGGCACACAAAATGCAATGTCTTCAACACTGAACCCCAGACCTGCACTCCCAAACAATGCCACTCACAGCCTTTGTCATTGCAGCTGCTGACAAGTCCATTCTCCAGTTGTCCAGGCCAGAAGACTTTCAGTCATTCCTGCCTTCTTCCTTTTTCTAACACCCCAAATTCAGTCCATGATATAATCATGTGTCCCTATCTTGGAAATACATCCAGAAAATGATTGCTTCTCAATGGCTTCAATGCTACGGTCCTGGCCCTGACCTGGGCCACCATCGGCTATCCTATGGTTACTACAGTAGTTTCCTTACTGTTCTGCAACTGCATTTTCTCACACCCATCCAAATGGAGTTTCAACATAGCAGCCAAATATTAATAATTCATGATTCTTTTCCAGTGTAAGTTAAATTCTATTGCTCCTCTGTGCAAAACCCCCCAGTGCTGTCAATTTCTATCAGAGTAAAAACCTATGTCCTCACAATGACCTGTAAGCCTCTCCTTTCTAGTGTCCTGTTATCTCCCACTAATCTCCCTGCCTCACTCGGTTGCAGCCACACTGCCTGCCTCGCTTGCACTGCACATGCCAGCCTCTTCCCCAGGGCGTGCGTGCTGGCCGGCCCGCACTTGGATTCTTGCTTCCCTGATGGCCACCTGACTCACTTCCTCAGTTCCTACAGATATATGCTCAACTGTCAGCCTATAAATCATGCCGACCTTGAACACTCTGTTAATATTGCATCCTGCCCTAGCCCTGAAACTCCTAATTCCTGAACCTTTTTCTGTCTTGTTGTTTTTGTTGTTGTTGTTCTACCTAAGCACTTACCTTAAAGTATGCAACGTGATCTATTTGACTTATTAGGTTTATCATTGATTGTCCACTTTCTCGCATAAGAATCTAGACTCAAAGAGGGCAGGAATATTTGCTTAATTCACACATGTATACAAAGCACCTCCAAGAATACCTGGTGCATAGTAGATGCTCAGTAGATATTTGTTGAATGAATAAACAATGGATTTTTTTTGTATTCTTAAAAACTCTTTCCAAAATTTAATAAAGCCCTCTTTGTTTTATCCCCAGTTCCAATATCTTCCATTAGATTAATTTGAGTATGTATATTGTATTGTACACACTCACACACAATGACATTTTTTTCCCTTTCTTTCATCTGTTCCATATTTTCTAGCAATCACTTACATATACGTCATTGATACTGGCACTGAGCCAAGCACCTTACAAAACTATCTCTAACCTCACAACGACGTTGAAAGGTAGACATAATTATTCCCATGTTAACATTGCAGAAAATGAAGCTCAGAGGGACTTTAGTAGTTTCTAACAGAACTAATACATGACAGTCAGGATTTGAATCCAGTTGTTTCCATTCAGAGCCATAGCTCTGACCTTCAACGTTCTGCTACCCGCGTAAGAATGCAGAACACAAGGAGACTGGACACTCAATTTTATTATTTTTGTATTTCCCACCAGTACTTAATATAATAACGAATACTGTGGACATGGATGACAGAACCTGATTTCGCGATTAAGTGGCCACTGAGCATGCGCACAGCCCTGCGCCGTCTACACCCGCCCACTGCAGGGGCAGTGCTGGAGCCGAGTAGTCCTTCCCACTTTTTACCTGATGCAAAAATAAATAAATAACTGTGAAAAAAAAATCCAATCTCTGTTTGGAGGCATTAAATCCCTTCTCCTTTCCAGATGGCTGGGAGATTTTTCCCAGGTGGTAAATATATTATTAAGAACTCATTTCACCGTGAAATTGACTATTCAAAACACAGACAGAAGTTAATATATTAGGACAACCTGTCTGAAAACTCACGTTAGAGAAAATTTATTTTTGTTTAATATAAAACCTAGTATTATACACAACCTCCTTCTAGTTCAGGCGATTAAAGGCATCTCCAGTAGGAACATGTGTTCCGATGTCAGGGGCTACCACCAAGAGTCGCATCTCCGGTGGGCAACCGGCGGTCACTCCTCCCGGAAGGGGCCTTACGTCATGCCGTTAACGATGATGGGTCGCCTACAGCCTTACACGTAGCCCTGGGGTGCACAGTACCTGTTTCCGTCCAGGAGTTGGAGCCGGTTTAAAAACTCTTAGCGGGGCTTGTCTAGGTTGGCCTTCAAGTTGACGATTAGAGACCTTCCAGGGCAAATGTAGTAGAATTATTATTACTTAGGGGTGATCTGTTTCACCATTAGAAAAACTGTATTAAGCACAAAAAAGAAAAAGAGCTTTCAGTAAGGACCCAGTTGGATGTGAATCTCCTAAATATTAACTCATTCCTGTGTTCTTGATTCACTCTTCAGTAACTAGCCTACTTTCTTAGATTGCAAAGACAATCACTCAAGCAAGTCACAGTCTGTAGTGGATACCTACGTTACCATGAGAAGAGGGTTTTAAAATGTGCCAATATGTTAGAAAACCCTAGCACCAAGAGTCACTAAATGCTTAATTGAGGAGGGGGAGGGCACGAGAAGGCATGGCAGCGGAGGAGGTGCCCTGTGAAGTGATCTTGAAGGAAGAATAAGCTTTGTAGGAGCCTATGTGGAGAAATGCACAACATGCCTGGCTCCCACCTGCCTCAGCCTTGACACTGATGTGGCTCAAAAGGAACTCTCTTCCTGCCCACCAGAGTATTTTTCATGTTAGTACATACGTACTTCTATACCTTGACTCTTTTGTCTTAAGTTCTGTCAGTAATCTCAAGTTTAAAGACAGAATGCAAAATAGTTCATAGCTATTATGTGGGGAATTCTGGGATTCCCCTTAGGCCTCACAGGAGACTTCCCTTTGGTTTCAAAAAGAATACCTTCAGGAGTGGCAGATTTATTACTAATCACACAATGAGTCTGTTATGCATCAGCAGTAGCAAAATCAAACTGACACCTAAATAATGTCTATTAAAGAATTTCTTAATTTGGTCAATTATTTTGATTCAACTAATTACTCACTTAAATAAGAATTCATTCAAACAACTGCCTAGACTCCTTTTTAAAAAAACAGTTCCAGAGTAATTAGTAAACCAATAATTAATAATCCCCTGAGGAACGAAACCATTTTTCACATAGTTAAAGTAAACAAAGAATCCCTTATTGGGTAACTGACTTCTACAGCAACTCAATAAAGATCCAACCATTCATAACATGGAGAAAACCACACAGAGAACATGCTCATTGGAAAGCCATTGTAAATGAATTTAAACGTCCAGGCTCAGATAAATTGCATACTGGTATAAATACTAAACAAACTCATTAATGTGATTTAGAACATATTAATTTAGCCCTTCATACATCAAGTATTCACTGTCGACATACTGTGTTCCAAGCATTGTGCTGCATGATGGCATATAAAATTGAGAATTTCCTTAACAAAACTTTAATTCATTCCCTGTTTAAGTCCAAAAAGATTTAAAGGGAGGTTTACAAGATGAAAAAGAAAGAATTCTGACTTAGAGAGGTTTCTCAAGCTCATTGAAATGAGTTAGAATTCCATGAGAAACCTTGAAAACAGATGAAAAAGTAGAAAATGGAGGGTGCTAAATATCCTAATTATTTTTAAGAACAGTTTTATTGAACTGTAAGATACATACAGAAAAATGAACACATCATAAGTACATAGCTTGATAAATATCCATGGTGAACACAACGGCATTACCACCAGATGAAGAAATGGAACATTACCTGTGCTCTGTAGTCCTTTCTCCCCCGACTCTGTCTCTACTCTCCCAAAGTATCAAACTATCCAATACTATCCTGACTTTTATGTGTAGGTCAGTTTTGCTCATTTTTACACTATATATAAACAGAATCACTTATTATAAATTCTTTGGTATCTGGCTTCTTTTGTTCAACATTATATTTGTGAAATTCTCCCATTTCATGTATGTGTCATTAGTCTTAGTGTTTATATTTCACTGGATGAATATATCCCAATTCATCTATCCATCTGACTGTTTACATTTGTGTTACTTTCAGTTTGGGGCTAAAAACATAGTACAGCTATAAATACTTTTGTAAAATATCTCTGTGCATGTATATCTATGCATGGGAGGAATAATGTGAGATTCTGTAATTAATAGTTCTAAATAATTTTCCAAAGTGTTTGTACCAACTCGGCTCCCAGCAGCAAGGTATTAGAGTCCTATTTGTTCTACATCTTCACCAGCACTTAGTATTGTCAGTCACTTTAATTTTAGCCATTCTGATGGGTATACAGTCATATATTGTTGTGTTTTAATTTACATTACCCTAATGATTAGTAAGGTTGAGTCCCTTTTCAATTTTTGATCATTTGTGAAGTGCTTGTTTAAATCTTTTGTCCATTTTATTGGATGTCTGTCCTTTTATTTTTGATTTGTAGAACTTGTTTATACATCCTAGAAATAAGTCTTTAGTCAGTTATGTGTACAGTGAATATCCCAGACCAGAAAGCTTAAAATCAATCCCCAGCAACATTCAAGATGAGATATGTGTACTGGCATAGCCTCCAAGACACAGATACCCACATGTATTTGGCAATTTCAATTTGCCATTTTGAATGATTAGGATTCTACTTGTGCATTAAACTTTGTACTATCACCTTAAAAACAGAGAAATGGCTTCAGATCTGAGCCCAAAGCGATATGCTGAGTCTAAGTAGAAAACAAAAAATAGGTATCTACCATTCCCAAAATCTCCTATTCTACTTGTAATACATCTAATCTCCAGGTTGAAAGCCCCTGGAGGGGAAAGGTTTTTGCAGATTTTGTTTGTCTCTGTATTTCTCAGGGTTGAGAACAATACTGAGCACGTGGTAAGAATGCAAAAGATGTTTGTTGAATGAACCAACGACTAGGGTTGCAATGGCAGTGACCTCTCCCAGAGGGTTTCAGCTGCCTAATACCCACCTATAATGAACATCAACTCCACTCTACTTGTTAGACATTAAAGAAGCAAATATTTTGGGTCACACATCCAGTAGAAAGGAGTGTAATTAAATGATTTAAATCATGGGCTATAGAGCAAAAATACCTAAGTTTGGATCCTGGCTCTAGGACTAAGTAGCCGTGCAAACTGTGTTTAGTGACATAATCTCTCTGTGCCTCAGATTACTCATGCGTAAAAAAGTCCAGATAATAATATTACCTATCCCACTGTGTTGTGCAGGTAACATAAATAAATATATGTAATCTATTTCAAGGGTACTTGGCTTAGAGTAAGAGCTCACTAAGTAGTGATGATGATGATGATGGGGTGATGGGGCTCAGAACAGAAGCTCCATGTGGTCAGACCTCATCCTAATTACTCAAAGCTACAGCTCCGAGCACAGTGTGCCTGCCACATGGTAATGATTCCACAAATAGTTGTTGTCTGAGTAAAAGATGAATGAATGATCAGTTAGATGCAGAAACCATGAAATTGACTCAAAGAAGTGGCTTATAGGTTATAATTAAGGCCATAGGTGTGGAAGACAATGGATAGTGAGAAAATATAGAGTGAGAAGGGAGGAAGCCCTAAGACTGAGCCTAAGGAATTTCAGCCTTTAAATACTTGCCAAAGGAGCATGAGGACGGTGGGCTCTGAGTAGCACCAAGACAGAGAACTAAAAGTGAGATTAGACAGAGGCCAAGGGACAAAGACAGGACAGAGGATATCAGGATTAAAAGAGACTGTCCATGTGCCAGATGTTCTTCTACGTCTATCCCCTCCCCTGCCAAGAGGCTGTGGAAGCTTTCCAGAACTTAGATTAATCCGAAATGGAAAGGGAGAAGACAGCAGGGTGAGGAGGAGAGAAGGTGGAATTCATAAAGCTTCTGAGAAAAAGCCTTGGAAATAATTAGACGAAGATTTCTGTCATTGAGCAAAATGGAGGCTGGAAACAGAACCCGAGTG
Organism: Varecia variegata; assembly: GCA_028533085.1. Lineage (NCBI taxonomy): Eukaryota > Metazoa > Chordata > Mammalia > Primates > Lemuridae > Varecia > Varecia variegata. The sequence continues at coordinate 96,360,235 of CM052438.1, read as the reverse complement.
GTTATAGGAAGGAAAAGGAAGGTATCCTTTGTGCACAGCAGAGTCTGTGCCCTTGAATGTTGCATCACCTCATCTCTAACCACCAGGCTATACTATCTCCCCAGCTCAGGAGAAAGGACACAGAGCCCCTTCCCTTAAGACACAGGGGTGAATGGAAAAGAAGGTGGGTGGGGAAGAGAATCAACTATGTGCTCCTGTCACTGGATATTATTTTAAAAGACCACAAGTCATTTAGCCTTGACAGCCACCTTCCCACTCGCATGTAAGTGAGAGATGCCCTCAGTCTCACGAGCTGGCGTCCCCCATGCGTGTCTGAGGAATGCCCCAGTACCGCTGCCTGTCGGGACTCGGGACTCGGGACTCGAGGAGCACTTACTCTCTGGTGGCCCTGGGCTGTGCATCTGAGTTGATGTTAGCACCTTCTGCTAGTCTCTGGGTTTCCCTCCTGCAGACTATTGCTTACATTTCACGCCCGGCCCCCAGCCTGGGTCCCCCCTCCCATAGCTTCCCTGCCACTGGCTGCCTCACGGCATGCCTGGACCTGGAACCTGAATCTCAGGTCAGATCAAGGCTCTAGACTCAGTTTAACCAGAAACTGAGTTGTCTTGTCGAGAGGCAAGAACTTTACTCATAAATGAAACCTACTGTAAAAGCCTGGAGTTTGGATCTAGGCAGATCTGGGCCAGGATCTTGGCTCTACCTTTGGTGACCTGTGGGAGCTGGGCAAAGTTTTTGACAGTAACCTACTAACTCTCACTTTTCTCAATACATAAATGAAAATTGTACCTATTTTATAAAGTTGATGTAAGGATCAAAAATGATATGCTGTATATAAAACACTGAGTAACGTGCCTAGAGGTAGGCAACTCTTACAGGTGATGAGAGTCGCTAGTAGTAGTGGCTGAAGTGGTAGCCATTGTGTAACGTGACACTTCATGACCTTCTCTTACAGTTAGGAGCATGGGTCTATGATCAGCTGAGTGCAAAACATCCCTTTGGCACTTAAAGGCTGTGTGACCTTAGGAAAGTCATATAAACCTCTTTGCACTTCAGTTTTCTTTCCTGTAAAATGTGGAGAAAATTACTATCTACTTCATCAGGTATGTGGAAAATTAAAAGAGATAGTGTGTGTGAAGCACTTAGCACATTTCCTGGAGCATACTGTCAGCCAGCCTTAGCTATTGACAGCAATGATACACACAGAAAGTGAATTCGTTGCACTGACACAGCTGAGATATGTCAGAGTGAGCGGTCTGACTCAGACCTCTGTGACTGCAAAGCCAACATTCTTTCCACGCACCACAACTGTTTAATACAAAACCAAGAAAGATACCTAAGGAAAATATGTGAACAGGTGGAATCTGATATAAGTGGTAGCAATGATAAATTTCTATTCAAAATACAGCCAATAAGATAAATTTTGTGAGCTTAATATTTTCTGGGCTAGTTACTAGTAAAGAGAAAAACTTTATTTTATGAGTATTAATGACAATTCTGATCTTATTGTCTCACAAATATTTTATTCACCCTATGAGCAATAGCAAAACTAGTCCATAATTACTAAAGGAGAAATCTCATTACAATAAATACCTTACAATGGGGCAGCCTAACTTACATTTTAAAATTACTTTATCACTTGGATAGAACTTAACAGTCTTCAAAGAGTGTTTTCATGTATTTATGTGTGTAAATGTGTGTTTATGTGCATAAATACATACATGCATGTACATATATACACACACATACATGTACACACATGCACACATACACACCACTTCCCTCAGTTGATCCCCAAAGTGACCCTGAGAAGGAGTTCCTATCATTGTCCTGTCTTTACGGCCAAGGAAGCTGAGGCTTACGGAGTCTCCGTGGCTCATGTGAGGCCACGGAATGAGCAAGTGCGGGACCCAAGCTCCGATGCCAGGTCCCGTTTTGAGTTAACCTGCGCTCAGCTGCCTCATAATCAAGCTGAGGGCGAAGTCAAGATTAATTTTTATAGGCTATTGGGATTTATCACAACAAAATGTGTTCTGTACTGGGATTAAAATTAAAGCTTGTAGTAAATTCTTTACTGCTAGTGAGTTTATAGAAGCATGATTCCTTTTTACCATCAAAGAACAAATATGCAGGTCAAAGCCTCCTTGGGGTACCCATGGTTTTTTCCTTAGAAGTGAGGTTTCTTTGTAATGATTGCTTTGCCAAACATCACGTGCTCAGTCCCCTGGCCATTGAGTCTGAATTTGGTCTCAGACTCTGACACTGAGTTAGCAAGTGAAAAAATTACTCTGCACCCACGAGTGAGAAGAGGAAGCGTCGTGCATACATATGCCCTCTGCTTTTTCCCTCCTCTAACGCCTAGAATTTGCCCTGAGTGTTTCTGCTTGTGTTTGAGTGTGTGTGGCTTGTTTTGATGGGTGATTTGGGAGTTTGAGTAGGTTTGGAACAAAGTGCTTTCTCTTCATTTATCCATCTGTATGCAGAAAAATTGTCCTTGGCAGGAAAACTGACAAATATCGATTTTATTATTTCACGTATATATATGTGCTAGGCTTTTCAAATGTGTGTGTGTGTGTGTGGTGTGTGTATGGAAACCAGCCTTCTTTTTTCTCATCCTTCAGCAGTAAGTAGATTGGTTTTGAGATCCTTTATGCATTTCTGAATATTTAAGGGGCTCCTAGAAGCCCTGAGACAGTCTGATCACTGGGCTGGCCTGAGAATAGTCAAGTACAATCCAGTCATTTTAATTTAGGGCTAGGATAAGACTATCTGCTACTTAATTTTTTCTGAAAAGCTATAAGTGGACATGATTCCAGAATGCTCACCCCCAGAATTTAAGGAGTGGCTTTCCCAGAGAAAGTTATTTTCTATACACTCTGGGAAAAGTTTATGCATTTACACATTTGGGAGTGTGATGGCTTTAACATGGCCTGAACCCTGTGCAAACTACCTGGAGCCCACAGACTGGGGCTGGGAATCCTGTCGGAACTCACACGTGGCCTGGGCCCAGCATGTGTGGACAGCACAGCCTGAGGTTCAGGGCTCTGCTCTGCCGTTTCCTGGCTGTGGGGACTTGGGCACCTCATCTAATCTCACGGCAGAGTTTGCTCATCAGTAAAAGGGGACACTAGTGCTTTTTCATATCCATGCTGGGGCTCCAATGTAGATCAAATTTGTTAGTGTGCTTTGTAACAACAGCAAACCACAACAATTTGGTTGTTTATTAATATTTTTGATGGATGTAGACCTGGAAAAGAGCCCTCCAATGTCTTGGAAGCTACTGTTTTCAATTTAAAAAGTGAGTCCCAAACAGGAAGAGGTTTTCTCTGAAATGATAAGGAAGATTGGTGCTCTGGAAGTTCTCATCACTGGATCTAAACCTAAGTAAAGGAGTGATTAAGGAGGTTGCATGGTCTTGAGCTTTGGATGTAAGTGTGAGCATTTGCTTGTGTGTATGAGAAAGGAACAGAGACAGACGTGGTCATGGTAGGGTCATAATCATGAAGCTAAAAGGAACTTTATTGATAGCTTTAATTTTTTATGGTCAGTTGCATTGAATAACGAGTTTCAATTTTAAAAGCGGTCTTTAGATATTGTAATACTTTTAAAGTATAATAGAGACCAGCTTAGAAGAATAGAAGGAAAAAGAAACTGGGGGAGTAAAACTGGTACACATTGATCTGGTTTGGAGAGATGCTGTGGAACATGGAAGGAAAAGAGCGAACGATCACAATGAGACAACAGTGGCAGTGGTGGTGGGGACGTTGGTGATGATGGTGAAGGTGGTAATAGGGAGGGTGGTGATGCTGCAGTGATGGAGAAGGTGGTGGTGATGGTGATGGTGTTGTTGGTGGTGACAACTGTGCAAACAGTAACAGCTGACATTGAGCACTTGCTGTGGGCAAGGCTGTGATAAGTGCTTTGCCTGAATCATCTCATTTAGGTTTCAGAACAGCCCTGTGAGGTAACTACTTGTACACTCTTCATCTTACAGATGAGGAAAATGAGGCATGCAGAGTTTAATAGTCATATAACTATGTGTTGAGGCAGGTATTTGAACCCAGGCAGTGTGACTCCAGACTCATGAGCCTAACCACTTTACGGGGTCTGCCTAGAAAATGCAGAAAAGTAAGAATTGGACACCAAGAACAATTTGTCCCAATAGGAGACTGGTTTGCATGTCAATGCCTGGGCACAGGAGGCCTGGAGAGTATTGTGACCTGGTGATGGTGGGGGAGAGCTGGAAGTATAGATGAGCATAATCTTAGGGTAGAAAAGGATGGACTTAGAAATAAAGAGATAACTGTCCATAAAATTTGATCATTTTGTTAGAATGTGACAAGCCAAATTGAGTAATGACACCAGATATTTGTAATTTACCTGCCTATGCATAACTTGAACTTCAAGATAACTACTCAGTGTGAAAATAGACTTTTACTTTCACTCTTAGCTGGCTCCCTGGTTGTGGGTTATGCTGCATAATTACTGTAGAGGGAAGTGACAAAGGGAAAGTCGTGTGGCTCCAGGGTTCAGATTTGGGAGAAAACATAGGTCATTGAAAATGGGTTCACAAAGGACAAAATGAGAGGCAGGTTGTTTTAAATAGCAGTAGCATTCCCAGGAACTGATATGCATGAGTTCTGAATCCACCTAACCCATCACACCTCCGTTTGTTGCCTTCTACAATTCTGTCCCCACAGCACAGAATCATCCCTTGTCACCCCACTGCATGCAGCCCCACAAGGGCTCCCCATTGTCCTTTCCCATCTCCATCAAGATTGCTTGATCCCCAACTGTTTGCCTGGCTGGGTCCATCTGATTCTTAAAAATCTCAGGCTTACAGACTCAAAGTGTCTGTGTAAGTTTCTTCTTTTATTTCCTATCATGGCATCTTGCCCTTTTACCTTTATAGCCCCTTTCTAACATTTTATGTTTCTTAGTTTTTGTTTGCTATTTATTTTCTCCTTGCCAAGTAGATGCTAGGACTATGAAGGCAGAAATAATATCTTTCTTCATCAATATATACCCAGAGTCTGGTACAAAGTGAATACCCAAAAATGTTTATTGAATGAATAAAGGAAAGGATGGATGCGTGCATGAATGAGTGAATGAAAGCACTCCCTGGGATCACTACCATTTCTAGCCATGAACTAGAGGGACAGAGACTGTCACATGTCATCTGCTCTCCAGCTAGTTAAAATGCCACTTCCCCATGTGGAGTGAGTTCACAAACTGCACACGTGGGTTTGCAACCCCACTACTCCTAGAGGCAGAGACTACAGACTCTGGAGCTCACATGACCAAAGCTCCGGTAAGCCAACTGTCTGGCTCTTTGGGACTCGCACACATTTTCCTACATCCTCCTCAAAGAGACTATTGAGACTGAACCACTAACCACCTGGTTCTTGTCCCTTTTCATCTCTGTCACTGTCAAAATGAAAGACCCCTCCACACCCAGACCTCCCACCTGAGCCTCTGCTCCTCTATCTCCCATTCCTCTCTCATCCATCAGGCCTTCCTGTGCTTGATGCAGAGAACATTTCCTCCAAAAACTGTTCAGAATGTTACGACCAATTCCTTGGCTTAGCTGACTGTCTGATCCTGCGTGTCTCCTGAGGACCCTGCTCTCTTTGCAACCTTAGCTCTGTGTTCTCTCACTTTGACACTTCTTCCAGAGTCTGGAGGTTGGAGGTGTCCTTCCTGATTATCCTCGGTGGCACTTCCATACTCATTCACCCTCTTGCTAAAACTGCTTCTTTGAGGCTCAGGCCATGTGTCATGTCCACCTCCAGCTCTCCTTGTTGCCATCTAACTAACCTCCTTTTCTCTCCTGTATCCATCAAAGACATTGGAACTTGCATAACGTACACAAAACTCTGGTTTCTCGGTTCTTGACCCCCTAACTGTGAGTGTCCCTTTCCCTCACCCCACCCCAAGGATCTCCATCTTTGTCAAAACCTGTAACTGATCTATCTTCAAATTATTGACTTGAACGTTTACTTTTTTGACATGACATCCTCACTATCCAGTTTTCTTTTTCAATAACTTCCACTAGAAACATTCTTCAAATCCACTGATCATTCTATTTTTTTTCCAAAATTATCATCCACTTTTTAGCACATTTTTATCCTAAAACATTTGGATCCCATGGCCCTACTTGTCAATAACTGTCTTGCTACTAGCTCAAACGACTTTGCCCCTTGATGATCCCTTTGTCCTGTTCTTGTGTTTTGAATTGGGTAACATGTATCCATGCTTGATCTGTGCAGCCAAGTGTGGTGGAGAAGGTCACACCGTAGGGCAGGTGATCCCTGTACTAACTCGTCATCATTGACGTCTAGTGAACCCTCATTAATGCTGGGAAATCCTCCTTTGTTACCTGTCCAGCTTCTATTCCAAGCCTTCACTCTCACCTATCATCATCTGCCTGCTACTAGACCCATGTAGTAAAACAGGATAAAGTTCTAGTGGTTCCACTCACCTTCTCAAGGGATTGACTAGAAGGTGTCTGCTTTACAAATCCTCTGTATGATCTGAGAGAGAAGGCCAGGCAGGAGGGGGAAGCCATGCTTTTGAGGAAAGTGGGATTTGTGAGGGAGAGGGCAAGGGAGGAAAAATGTCTCTTGATTCATTCCCCTTTCTGAAGTGGAGGACGATTGCTGCAAGAATTGCTCATGGAGTTGGTGCTTGTCTCTAATAATAGAGTGAGTCTTACAGTTGTCACCCAGTTAATAGTCTGTGGAGTTGCAAAACCTGCTGACCTGACTTGTGTTAGTGAAGTGGAAAGATGAGCACTGAGGAGAAATAGAATGCTGTATGACAAGAGTAGCAGAGCATGAACCATTCTCTCGAGTTTCCAACAGTGCTGGAGATACACAGGTGATCTACCTAGCAGAGCCTATGGGCTGTCGGGAAGTGGGAATGGATGGTTGTGAGGTCAAGGCTTACTGTGGACTTCAGCACACTGGGGGAAAATGTCTAGAGCAGAGGTCCCCAATGTTTTTGGTACCAGGGACTGGTTTCATGGAAGACAATTTTTCCATGGATCAGGAGGTGGGGAGGGAAGAGGGGATGGTTTGGGCATGATTCAAGTGCATTACATATATTGTGCACTTTATTTCTATTATTATTGTCACTTGCCACACACTGATAGGGTTTTGATATGAGTCTGCAAACAATTGATTTATTATGGTCTCTGGGTAGTCAAACTTCTCTGCTAATGATAATCTGTATTTACAGCCACTCCCCAGTGCTAGCATCATTGCCTCAGCTCCACCTCAGGTCATCAGGCATTAGATTCTCATAAGGACCACACAACCCAGATCCCTCACAAGCACAGTTCACAGTACGGTTCATGTTCCTATGAGAATCTAATGGCACTAGAGATCTGACAAGAGGCGGAGCTAAGGCGGTGATGAGACAGATGGGGAGCAGCTGTAAATACAGATGAAGCTTCATTTTCTTGCCCGCCACTCACCTCCTACTATGCAGCCTGGTTCCTAACAGGTCACAGACTGGTAGCAGTCCTCAGACTGGTGGTTGGGGACCACAGGTCGAGAGCATTGAAAAGGTGGTGAATTGCCATGAGATAAGGGTCAGCTCCAAGAAGCCATTGATTCTTTGCAGGAACATCACCCATTCCAGGAAGATGGAAGAGTTTAAAGAATGAATGAGCAGACTATATCCACAACCCCATCTATATCTCAAGCCATGCAGACCAAAACCTTAATTCTTGTGGGGAATAAGACTCTAAATAAAATATGAAATTATAATATGAAATCAGACTGGTCAAATTTTTAGAATGAAATTGATTAAAAGTGTTGGAATTAAACACTTATTATTAAGAGTCCCTGATGGCCACAGGAGGAAGGGGATTTTAATTTTTCAGAAAAGTTGACAGCAGTGATTAGAAAATATTTCTCTGTTTTTACTCAAAATGGATATACCCTCTATCCTACCTATACCAGAAGAATCATCTTTTTTCCTCCCTACTTAGGAAATAGGAATTAACTCTCTCTCACTATTTTGCTTGGGTCCAGTCTCCTCCAGCCTTCTCCAGACCTGATAGCATTGATTTTCCCTCCACTCTTTTGTGCAAGTAGCTGTTTCTTGGATCAGCATGAATGTGCTCATCTCTCTGTCTTCCAGATCTTTCCCTTGACTCCATATCCCTCTGCATCTGGAGCCCCAAATCTCTTCTTGCTTTCACAACAAATATCTCAAAGTAACTATGTCCACTTTGTCTCTTTCCTCTCCTCTCGCTTACTACTCATCCCACTGTTAACATTGTCCACGCCACTGCACGGAGGGTCCGTTATCCTTCACGCTGTGGAGTCCAGTGGACACCTCTTCTACCCCATCTCAATTGCCTCAACCACCAACACTTTATATTGACCTCATCCCTTCTTGAACTATTTTCTTCCTTTGATGTGTATGGCTGCCTTCTACCTCTCTCTCCACTCCCCTTCTCGTTCTCCTGTGTGCTTACTCCTCTCTTATCAGACTTTAAAGTTGGAGTTTATCAAAGCACACTCCTAGACTCTCTCTACTTTATACTACCCTGACCTTAAGACATTTGGTTCATATGCATAGTTTAATTTATGAATTGACATATAAAGCAATAACTCCCAGATTTATATTTCTAGCATAGACCTCTATTCTGAGCTACAGAGTATTCCAACAACATACTCAACATCTCCTCTAGGGTATTTAAAAGGTGCTTCGAAGTTTCCATAGCCAAGCTGAAATTCAAGATGTTCTTTATTAAATATGGCCTGTGTGAGTAAGTGATACTGCCTTCCATCCAGTTGTCACCCTTGACCCTATCCTCTTCTTACCACCCAAATCCTTCAACTGGTACTATTAACTGTTTACCTTTTCAACATCTTCTTAATCTATTAATTCCCATTTTCTCTATCCTAGTACACCCTAATCCATCATTTCTCACCCAGATAACTGCAATGTCTCCAATAGATTTGTTCACACTCAACCTTCCTATAATAAATCATAAAATGCAGAGGCAAAGATGTTTTTTGAAATGCAAATTTGTCCATAGCATCCTTCTGCTCAAGATCTTAGGATAAAGAACCAAGTCCCTAACATGACCTATCAGTTCTCAAACAAGTCAAAGGCATAAAGTGCCAGCCTTTTTTCCAGCCTCATCCCATGTTATTGAGAAGTTGAATTATCCCCCCAACCACCCTAAATTCATATGCTGAAGTCCCAACCCCCATTACTTCAGAATATGGCCTTATTTGGAAATAGGGTCATGGCAGACGTAATTAGTAAAATTAAGATTAGGTCATAGCAGAATAGACTGGGCCCTTGATCCAGTATGTCTGGTGTCCTTATGAAAAGGGGAGATTTGAACACAGACACACAAAGGGAGAACGTCTTGTGAAGATTAAGGCAGAAATCAGGATGATGGGTCCACAACCGAGAAACACCAAAGGTTGGCCCCAAATCACCAGGAGCTGGGCCAGTGCCATGGAACAGGTTCTCCCTCAAAGCACTCAGAAGGAACCAGCACTGCCAGTTCTGTGGTCTCAGGCTTCTCGCCTCCAGAGTTGTGAGACAATAAATTTGTGTTGTTCTAGGCCACCCAGTTGGTGGTACTTTATTACAGCGACCCTAGCAAACTAATGCACACACCATGCTCCTCCTTGCTCCGTGAGCTGCAGCTGTGCCGGCCTTCCTTTTCCTGGTAACTTGAGCTCTGCTTCTTACAACAGTACTTTGCAAGTGCCCTTCCTTCTATCTGGAATACTTCCCTTCTCTCTTTCACTTCGGTAAACTCCTACCATTTTCCCAGTTCCATGGCCAGAACCCCTGAGGAAGACCACAGCCTAAGCAAGGTTCATTTATTGTTTGACATGTTTCAGCTTATAATTGTGTATCATTCAAGTCATTCTTTGACTAGCATAATGTCTGTCACAGTGTAGGCAAGCAAAACATATTTGCTGTTTGAATGAAGGAATGAATGCTTACATGAATACACATTCTGGGTTGATTTAAATGCAAGCCCAAGCAGAATTAATCGTCTACTCTTCTACATTCTCCTAGTGATTTATGCTTTCTACTATTACATAATTTGCCATATTACCTTCTACTCATTTATCTTATGGGTCCATCTCACACTCTGCGACTCCTTTGACAGTGGGGGCTATGACTTTTTTGAGCCCTTATGTCCCTTAACCCAGCACTATGCCTGGAACTTAGTGGGCACTCAACAAACATTTGTGGAACTGAATTATGTAGAAATTGTAGGGGACAATGAACTGCAACATGCTGAACAAAGGTAAGGGATAATTACGAGCAAATGGCTTGAGTTATTTTCCCCTACACCAAGAACTTGTTACAATTCATTTTTCCTGGTAAGTGAAGTTATGCCCGGTAAGTTCTTCTATTCAGCCTGAAGCTTATGTGGAAGGAAATTAAATGTCTCTGCCTTAGATACATTTATAACTCACTCCTCAGCTGATGGGCTTCACAATGCCTTTTGAGAATTCTTTTCAATTCTCTTTATCCTCTTATTCTCCCGCCTCCCTTAGATGTTTGTAACCCAAGGGAAAACAAAGCACTTAAATGCAACTAACACTGTAATCATACACAGCCTTGAACTGCATAAGGAACAAACAGAAACTGGAAAGTATTCCATGTGCTTGCATGTCTTTCTGACTTAAACCCTTGTCTTTGGATACTTTAGATGCAGAAGTAGGCCAAAGTAACAATGTTTTTACATTTCAGGTTAGCCATTGAAATCCATTTAGTTCTAGTTGAAATACTATAAACACAATTACTCCTCTAACCTAAAGTTTGTTTTTTTAAAACAAATTATGTTAAGCAATGCATGCTGAGGTAATTAGAAGATATGGGAATTTTATAAATATATAAATATGGTGGGAACATGCTCTTTTCAGTTAGGCGATGATAACATTAATAGTAACTTGTATTTCTGTATTTCTTTTGATCCAAAGTTCCCAAAGCACTTTTAAAGACTGTATCCTATTTTATTAAGGTCAAGGAAGAAGCATTATCTGTAGTTAACAGATAACAAAAACCAGATACTGTATTTATTAATTAGAAGTCTTGCTAGGGGTCATCCAGATGGCTTATAGCAAATTCCTTCATTCAGCCAAGATGTAATATGCATCTCCAGTGGACCAGATGAGTTAAATCTGTTTATAATACAGTTTCTCCCACTTCTCATTTCATGTGCACTTATTGCTTTGGTCATTTAACCATCCTGTGAAGGACAAAACCAAGAGACTTAGATAAATTCAAAGACCAAAGACGTTGTGAGTGCCTGAAGGGCGAGGACATCTTTCAGCTTTGCTCTGCCCCCAGTGGCTGGGTTTTCTTTTAGCCAAAGTTACAGAAGAAAATAACCCTCTATGAGTCAATGAGGAATTTCCATGGTCTCTGTGATGATCACCATTAATGTAGCTCACCTACATTAATTTTCTTCCCCATTCCTTACACTAACTTTGAGATGCATCTGTGCAAGAATCATCCCATTGGATTAAAGACCTAGACCTAGCGTATCTGTCTGCTGCCTTTCAGCATTAACAAGAAAAGAAAAAAAAAAGACAAAAAAAAAAAAAAAAGACAGAAGGATGGAAGAAGGGAAAAGCTACTGTATTTCCCCATGTATTTGACTTTCCTTTCAAATATTCCTTTTTTGAGAGGCAAATCAGTCCTCAAACATTGAAAACCCACATCCGCTCCCACCTTCATTTTCACATTTTCCCCCTTCTCATTTGCCCTATTCCGTGGAATATCATTAAGCCATGGAAAGGAAATGAACCCTTCACTCAAATATAAGAACACATCTGAACTACACACAAAAGTGGCACATTGCATTGACACCATGAAGAACAATGCACTGGAGAGGTCTCTCCTTTCCTTTATCAGTTGCTCATTCAAGACACTGAAACCAGCTGTTATGAGGGGCTGGTATTTGCTTTACAAAGGAAGAAAAGCTCCCTCTGTAACACATGCTTATTCTTCCTACAGATTGAAGCGTTAATAGTATTTGACAGGTTGGTAATTTGTTTTTTTTAAAAAAACCATAATTCATTTAGTGCCATTCTGCTTTATTATTGTACATTTTACACACTGGTGCATAGAAAATATTGTTGTTTTTTAACAATTCTATTCCTTCCAGTAATCATTCATTCAAGAACGCTGCGTGAGAGTCTTTGGGGACAGGGGGTGAATTGTGGAGGTGTCAGGAGGCCATGAGAACAAGGAAGGAAGTGTGAGGAGAGGGTACCCACAGGAAGAACACAGGCCGGGGGGCTGGGGGGAGACAGAGAGACAAACAAAGACAGGAGGAATAATTAAATGGGGTGACAGCTACATGAGGGAAAAATGAGGACTGTGAAGAAGAAATAACATAGAAGTATCACAGCTTTATGCATATGGTGGATTCTGAACCCCACCCTCTCTTGTACGCCACTATAGGACCTTTGGGAGCATCTTGGCATGCCCAAGCTTTTATCCATAGAGGGAGGAAATTGCTCCTCCACCTTCTCCAAGTGAAATTGCACAAAGGTGAGGAAGAGGGTCAAGGCAGAAGGCTCACGTACACATGTGACTCTTCTGTCCCAAAGAAACTACTTCTACTAGTCTCCGTGCAGGGGTGGGACACCTGTGGCCTGTTGGCCATGTGTGGCCTTTTAGGTGCTTAAGTGCAGCCTTTTGACTGAATCTAAATTTTATAAAACAAATCCTTTTATTAAAAGGGGTGCAGCAGAGAAAGATAAAGCTTTTCTTGCCTGCTTTTGTGCTTGAAAAAGAACCATCTTGAAATCAGAAGGCCACAGGTTCCCCACCCCCGCTAGGCCTAAGAAAGCCCTGTGAAATCAACATCCTTCCTAAACCACCATGGATTGGTCAATGGTGGAAAAGCCCTCAGTGTCTTCCAACCCTGGTACTTGGTCCAAACGAAGGGAGGTAGTGGGGGCGGGGTTCTCCCGCTGCCCCAGGAGTCTTCCCTTCCACGAGGCCTTCAGGCCACCTCACACCAAACGTGAAGAGCAGTGTACACATTTTGAAGTCACTTCTGCCTTTCACTGGACAGCCACTGTCTGCCAAGCATTGTGTTTTCTTTGCTTTGCTTCCCCAATCCTCACAAATTTTTTGCACAGTAAGTACAATTATTCCCATTTTATAGATGAGGAAACAGGATCTGAGAAGTTAAGTCTTTGATTGTGGTCACAAAATCAGTGAGGGTGAGAACCCAAATTCAAGATAGAGTCTTAACACAAAGCCCAAACGTCTGCCAGTGTGACCACCTGACACGCTGAAGCATTCACAGAAACGGACTGTGCCAGTCGGCTTGGAGCTCTGGGTAACGGGTCCGCACATCCCTCACAGAGCAGGAATCGCCCTGCCTGGGCCACAGGAAAGAACAGGTGGTGACCAAGGATCTTACCTGTCAATGGCTCAAGTTTGGAAAACAAAGTCACCAGGGAAAGTAGGAGCAGGGATGAGTTCCCAGTTCCACTAAGATGATGGTGATGCTTCTTTTCAGTTAAGAGACCAAGAATGGAAACTTGGGGGAACAGTTTTCCTTTCTCCATTGCTGTTGTTTTCCCAGCCAATCATTAATCCATGCTGTCATGTGAGATGGGAATACCAATCCCTGTTTCATTTTATTACACCATTAGGAAAAAACCCTTTAGAGGCATCTTGGTGTTATCTACTAGAGTTGAAGATGCACAATCTTTACAACCCAGCAACTCTACTTCTGGCTTGTGCCTAAGGAAAGGCTTGTGTATATGCACAAGGAGGTGCAAATCCGAAAATGCACAATGACGATGCTTGTAACAGTAGAATGGATGGCAGCCACTAAATGTCCTCTAACAAATGGCTTGGTAAGCACATCATTGTGATTTATCATAGGACACGTTATCTCACGTATTGAGTGGAAAAATATCACAGATAAAACCTTCAGATTGTGGAATACACATAGTGTAATAATATTTTTATAAGTTTAAAAATATAGCAATACTTCATATTGTTTAGTGATACACATATGTGGCAGAAATAGAAATGAATGTGTGGGAGGGATAGATATCAAATTTAGAATAGTTAACTCTGTGGAAGAGAGGGTGCGCAGATCAGAAAAGGACGCCCAAGAGGCCTGAAGTTAGTCACATTTTTTTTTTTTTTTTAATCTGGGCAGTAGATGGACACTACTGTTAATTTTTTTCTCTCTTATTTTGTATGTCTAAAATCTTTCATAATAAATATTTTTCATGGGAAAATATGCAAAAGCAAGCACGAAACATAGAAACACCAAGCAGCAGCGATACTGGAGTGGGTAGTGCCAGTCCCCAGAGGGTGGAGGCACATGGCAGAACTGCCAGCGACCTAAGACGGCTCCTCTTCCTCAGCCCACTGTGCGGCTCTGGGCAGCGGCGGAGTGTCCAGAAGCAGACAGAGATGTAGTGGGGGAAAGACAGAGGGAGACAGAAGAGGGAAGATGGAGCGCTGGAGCCCCGGCAGCTGGGCGGG
>CM052438.1:96252232-96345615 GCA_028533085.1 Varecia variegata | reverse complement strand
TAACACCCTGTGCCGCAAAGGCGAGTGTCAGGGAACAGACCAGAATCAATTATCTGGGTGAAATTCAGACACAGGAGGAGCAGCCCCCATGCACACGGCAGCATCCAGACCACGTAAGCCCATTAACAGGGTGCTGCTGCTCTCACGGGAGGGCAGAGCCACGCAGGAAAATTATAATTAAAAGTAAATAAAGGGAAACGAGCTCCTGGTACCCTTCTGTCATGCCCCTGAACGTGGACGTGGTTCCACCCCACAGTGGCAGTGCTCCGAGAGACTTGTGCGAGGCCAGCTTGGAAAGTGGGGTGAGCTGCAGACTGTCATGGGCTTGCTGGCTGATCCTGCTGGTCAGGGATGTCTAGTAGCAGGCAAGGTGCTGGGATGCACCTATAGTGTGCTAAGAGCCTGGCAGAATCTTCCTGATACAGGACATAGATAACTTTGGAGATGTTTTTATGCATGTCTCTCTCACTGAAGTAATATTTAAGGCAATATGAGAAATGGATTGATGGATGAATGAGTGACTAGGGTAGTAGGACACATAGATGAGTGGTCCATTCCAGTTTTCCCTAAAACCAATGAAGAATCATCAAGGGCATCTTTTTTTTTTTTTTTTTTTTTTGAGACAGAGTCTCACTCTGTTGCCCGGGCTAGAGTGAGTGCCGTGGCGTCAGCCTAGCTCACAGCAGCCTCAAACTCCTGGGCTTAAGCGATCCTTCTGCCTCAGCCTCCCGAGTAGCTGGGACTACAGGCATGCGCCACCATGCCAGGCTAATTTTTTCTATATATTTTTTTAGTTGTCCAGTTAATTTCTTTCTATTTTTAGTAGAGACAGGGGTCTCGCTCTTGCTCAGGCTGGTCTCGAACTCCTGACCTCGAGTGATCCACCCGCCTCGGCCTCCCAGAGTGCTAGGATTACAGGTGTGAGCCACCGCGCCTGGCCAAGGGCATCTTTTGAAAATTTGGATGTCTGGACCTGACCCCAAACCAAATAAATTAAAATTTCTGGGAGAACTCAAGCTTTGGTCGCTCTGCATGCTCCCTTGGGAGCCTCTAAATGTGCAGCCCAAGTTGAGAACCTTTGGACTAGATGGCTCTAATAGTCTTCTTCACCTGGATTTATAGGTTTTTATCATGAACATGCAGAGTAGAAAGTACAGACAGAAGGTAATGAAGACAAGTGGGGTCTGAGCTCAACTCTGCCAATAATTAGCTTTGTGACTTTGGACAAGTAAACTAAACTCTACAAATCTCAGTGTCCTCAACAGTTTAGAAAGCCCGGAGGTGATAAATAGATACCTTTGTGGTTTCTTTGGGTTTGACAGCTCTGTGACCTTGAAGCCTCATAACCCAGAACTCATGTAGAACAACCAGCATAAATGTTTACTGAGTGCATTTTCTGTGCACTGCATCTCTGTGGGGAGGTCACAAAGATGTGCATCCAATAAGAGATAGAGAGAGGACCCTGTAATGCCCATTATACTCTACGTAGATGTTGGATGAAAGGACAGACACACAGACAGCTGGTAAGTGTACATAAGTCGTATAGATAAGCACTACAGCAACTTCCTTTGACACTTATTATTTCCCTCCATTATCTCCAGTTACTGAAAATGCCTGACACAAGATATTCAGTAACTGTTGGCTGAATCATTGAATGAATGAATGAATGAATGAATGGAATCCCCCTAATGCATGAGTCAAAGGTGGCTATTCTTTGGAAATTAAGTGTTTCTGCCTCACCAGATGTTAAATAATCACCCTCCCCACAAATTTCCAAGAGGCAAACTGCTGTGCTGAACTGTGCTTAATGGTTTCTATTATAATATGCCAACCCAGCTATACAAACCCATGGGTTCTATCAGTATGCAAATCTATGTCATTAGAGCCAAGAGGGATGTGGTCCTTTCTCCAGGAAAGCTAAGTTTATACCTGGTGAGATTTTAGTCTATGTCACTAAGTAAAGATCTTTGTAACTCCTTAAAACATTGTCTTCTATTATATTTTGTTTAAGTATGTTTTACCCATTTCCCAAAGTCACTAGGAAGGAGTCTGGGTTAAAATCAGGCAGGCCTGGGGTAGTGGGTGCCCTCTGAAGAGATACCAACAGGATTGAAGAAAGCAATTTTAAATTAATTCCCTGGAAATCATTGCAAAGGATGCACTGCAGCGTGAAGGTGGGTTCTGAAGCAAGGAGAAAGATTTCTGGCCATTGTCCCTCTCACACTCCCTCAGCTGATGACTGGTGGGTGCCAAAAGCTGCTAATGTGAGCGAAGTGTGTGCTGTCAACACCCAATCCTATCGTCTTCAGTGCTGCTGGTGGTGAAAAAATCTGTTTGGAAGAAAGTGCAGTCAAAGGATTACCCTTATTTACAAAGACAGTAAGTGGTGCAATTCAAACCCAGCGATAGCAGCTGGGACCAGCCCCAAGGCCTTCTCAGCTCCTGTGGGAAGTCATTTGGTTTAACCCACAGGGGCAGCAGTGAGTCTCAAGTCAATGCACACAAGGGCTGGTAATTATTGTTAATTGAGATGGCGTGGCCAAGAACTGGGCACTGGAAAATGTGTTAGCTCTGAAAGGTAGGGCCCGAGGGGCACAGGGAGGTGGAGCTGGGGAACCATGGGCACAGAAGCTCAGCCTCCCCTCCCAGGACATCCTTTGTAAACCCAGGTGTGTGCCGTGCGTAAAACTCTGAGTATTCCTGGGTTCCTTGCCAGGGAACACCAGCATTGGCTAAGAGAGGCAGCGGCAGTGAATGTGAGGGGAGGAGCCGCTGAGATGGCCACTGAAAGTTGAGTCTACTTTGAGGTCAGGCTGAGGCAAAAGACTGAAATAAACAGTTTTAGGGTCAAGCATTTGTTTTAAAAATAATCAGTACCATCCATTAGATTCTCACTCTCCCTAAATCCCTAAAGATGGTTTTATTTTTTAAGCAGATCTGTTCTATGCAAAATAATTCTTAGTGTTAAATGCCGTGTATATGCCCTGAAGTCGCATTGCTTAGGGTACAGTAGTAATGAATCAAATACATTATTAATACACAAGTGCGATGGTACACTTGAGTCCTTCAGGGATACAGAGCACTCAAAACAGCCTGGATGTGAATGCAAAGAAAAGCTGAGTAATTCAGGGAGAGACTCATCTCAACATACTGAAATTAAAACCTAAAACAATAGACCCAGCTGAACCCAAATTAGGAGATGGAGCCTCACATGCCCCTGGGTTTCAAAATGCCCACACAACCTGTAGCCTGAATTGGAAATATTTGGAAACAGATGCTGTGCCACAGGAAAAAAAGAAAGTAGTTAAACATCTCAGGGAGGGTTAGGTAAAATGTTTGGAAGTTTCAAACACTCAGAATCCCACTCAGAGTACATGCAAACTAGACAACATGAATTTAACATTTATTCAATTAAAGTGCATTGAGTGCCTCATATGTTTTGGGCTATGCGAAGTACAGACCCTTGACCTAAAACTTCAACTCTAAGCTCTCAAGCTGAAAGGAGGCTCGGATGATGAATGGCCCAATTTAGCTGTGCGTAGGGCTCCTATCAAAGACACAGACCTATGAAACCCCAACCTCTAAAATCTCGAATTTGGTATGGCAGAAAGCATACAGATTCTAATTCTAATCCAGTAGGGTCTATACAGAGTTGCATGATTTGGGGGCAAGTCTCCAAAACTCAGATTCTTCACTTGTCAATCAGGTCTTGGACTAAATAATTTTAAAATTTCTTTTCCTGTTTAATATTCAAAGAACTTGTTCCTCCACTCAGAAGTCAACTATAGTACTTTTGTCTTTCATATTAACAAAGCCTCTAAGATATGCTGTATCCAAGAAGGGATATACCTAGATTTGGTAAAAATATCAACTCCTCTTTTCAGGGCTTTTAAGTAACTAACATGCTAGGTAATCTAGGAAGGTGACTATTTTCTGTTTGGGTAGCACAGGGGACTGAGGGATGGACATTTTACCCCCAGGCCATAACACATGACACTTGTGAAAATAGCACAGTGATTCCGGATTGTTGCATCTGAGATGCATTCACGATGAGTGACTGGTCCTCAGATGTTTCCTTCCATGGATTCACTTGATGTGATACAGAATAAATCTTCTGCTTTTGCATCTCTGGTTCAGCCTTGGTTGTTATATAATCCAAAAATGCAAAATTTTCCAGGGACTAATGAGAGCAGCTCTCACATTTAGAAATATGAAAGCTTTCTGACTTGAAGATAAAGGGGGAGAAGAGAGAAGATGATTCTGTTAGGTTCTTAAAATGTGGGGACAGAAAGCACATTCTCCATTCCCAGCTCCGGGCTTCCCCAGCCCGCAAGCCCCCGCAGCCTGTGGAGACCGGCTGAGGTTCCGAGACACGGGGCCCAGCGTGTGCACACAGCCCTGCCCACACTCTGGAACCCGCTCCCACCACCGCCACCCGGAAGGAGGCGAGATTAAAGGCAGCTGCTTAATCCTCCTGCAAAGCTTCTTAAGCATTTCTATCAAGGTCAGCTCAGTCAGTGCTTACTCAACCCGCCTCTGGAAAATATCCCAATTTAGGCCCTTCTGCTGACTGTCAAGTTGAGAGAAGTGAGAGGCTGGATCTGATCAGGAGGGGCTGGGAAGAGAGGCTTGGCAGGAGGGCAGAAGTGGGGTGAGAAGCCATCCACTTGCCTGTGCAGAGAGGGGTCCTCCCCACTCCCAGGATAATTGGGGTTTCATTCCTCATTGGCTTCAATCTCCCTCTCAAAAGGATTCTTCAAAAGAATTCTTAAGAAACCAACGCCAACGTGTATCTGAGCACCTACTGTGTTTCGGAGCCATGCTGGAAGACTGCTGTCAGGGAGAGCGCAGCCAGCCAGGGAGACAGCCAGCCCGCTAAGCAGCTAGGGCGGGGTGAAGGGTGGGTGAGGGCAGTGATAAGGGGTTCAGAAAGCCGTGGAAGCCCACCGAGGGGCAGCGCCCAGCAGGCAGTGGTGTTTAAATGAATCACAGCCGGGGCAAGCAGAAAAGCAGGGCTGGGGAAGGAGGGACAGAAGAGCAGCAATGGGTAGGAAGCGGGCACTGGGGACCGGATGGTCCTGGGGGTCTGGAAGATCCTCCTAAGCCAGGTAAAGGAGTTCAAGCTGGATCCTGAGGGTGACAGAAAGCCACACAAGTATTTTTATTTGGAGAGGGACATGATCCCCTCCGCAGTTTTAGAGATCCCTGATTGCCAAATAGAAAAAAGACTGGAAGAGACCAAAAATGAAGAAGGAAGATCAAAATTCATTGCACACAGCGTGTTGGACGGGGCAGCCAGCAGCAGAGCTGGGGAGAAGTGGTTGGTTTCGAGAGATATTTAGGAAGCTGGGTTGGCAGAGTTTGCTTGGTGGTTGTTTGGGTGTGATGGCCGAGGAAGAGGAATCGAGATTAAAGCCCGGTTTCCAGACTGGGCGCCAGGAGGCGAAGCAAGGCAGGAGGAGGAGCTGGGACCCAGGGCAGCGGGGGCAGAATGCAGGACGGCACCGAGGGCTTGGCGTGGTGGTTTTAACTCGGGTGCCTCTCACTTCCCTGTTCTAGTTGTGTGTTTAATTTTATTTTCTCTGGATTGACTAAGAACAGGGACATGTTTAGGCTTCTGTTTAGGATCCAAGCCATAGATAAGGTTTTTGTTTGTTTGTTTTGTTTTGTTTTTTAAAGCAGGAAGGGGAGTTGAGAAGTGAAAATGTACTGCCATCTGAAACTGCTGAAAAGGTTCCAGAACCTGTGTTTTCGGGATGACAAAGCTGTGTATGATAAGAACATATTTGCGTGGACTCACAATCTGGTTCTGGGAGGAGCAGCCAGAGGCACCTAGCGGGAGGTGGGGGAGGGGAGCCAGGTGTAGGCTTTCACAGTGGCTCTGCTAAGGATCTGGAAGAGGAAGCAAACTGTTCATTCAGGACGTTTTTAGCTGAGTAGCAAAAAAGGGAAACACCAGGGGAAATGGCAAGATAATTGGCGTAAAACCCAAGTGGCAAGCAGAGGATAGGGACCATGTGTGTACCCACTTTTGTGCTGGTGATTTATTACAATGAGACCACAGTCTTTCCGAGGAGAGATGAGTAGAGTGCTCTATTAAGGTCTCTGGGAGGTACATTAGCTCTATAAACTCACTAGGTTGTGGTTCATTCGATGCTTCATTAGGTGTTAAATGACAGATAATAATAATAATATTAATCATACATGGCTAACATTTATTTAACTCTTACTATGGGCTCAACACGGAGCTAAGTCCTTTACCTCTTGTATACTCTATGAACTCTGTGAAGTGGGCACTCTGACACGAGGAGAAGGAAGGTCGGGTTGACGTGACCTTGCCAAGGCCTTACGGCTATCAGGCAGGAGAGATTAAATCAGAACCCAAGTGTCCTGGGTTTTAGAGGTTCTGATCCCAACCACCATCTAATACTGCCCACAGTATCCAAGTTTCTAGAAGAAAGAAAACATTATCTGTAGAGCTGAATGAATCTAGTAATTATAACACTATTTTTATTTTATTGGGGAAACTCAATGAAACTCTATGTAGGTGGGCTATCTGCATCAAGACTCCCCAGCTTCCCCATCTGGGAATCTGCCTGTGCAGAATTCTTAACTGTTCTTTAAGATAAAGCTCAAACACCTCTTTTGTTGCACATCCTAGACTCTCCTGGACAAAGTATCAATGCCTTGACTCACCAAAGCCATGGTCCATCCTTTATAGCAGCTCCGATTATGAGGTCTTGGCCATCGTTCTGCATGTGCCTTGCTCATTAGCTTATGAGAAGGAGTCTTCTATTATTATTTGCATCCCCAGCAACTAGCAAAGTGCCTTGAACTTAGTAGGTTCTCAATAAATCCATTTTGAAGGAATGCAAGAATGATTGGATCATAAAGTACAGTTGCTATTAGCTTATGTTTAAAAATAATTTGGTGGCATGAGGGCAATGATCTGACTATTGAAAAAGTATATAAAACACATTAAACTGAATTTATGTTTGGTAAATCTTTAGTACTTACCAATGAGCACCCCTAAAGGCATGACTTTGATGGTAATTTTTATTATTGTCAACATATCTTCCTTACCACAATTGATGATCATGTCCAGAAATAAGACCCAGCTTATTAAAGGCAAAGACATAGATAAGGCAAATCTAAAACATGATCATAAGTACCAAAGGATCCTTCACTGTGCAACAGTCTGTACCTTTTAACCAGGTATAGCAAGGCTCTTAAGGATACTGATGCCTCTTTTGCCCTATCTCTCAACTGTCCCTTCTCACATGCTCCTTTGTTCCTACCTCATACTCACTGCAGGACCTCAAATTTGCTAAATGGACAAATGTGCGCCATTTTTTCCTTGGTATAATCTCACCTTCCCACTTTACCCTCCTTTACCTTGCTTCCTTCTAGTCCCTCCCTTCAGTCTTGGTTCAGATACGAGTTCCTCTAAGAAGTCCTCCCTATTTATCTGACAGCCCCCGACCCCCTTTGTCCCATGGGAACACTCCTGTGCAGCCCCCTGGCTCCTGTCTGGCATTTCCAGCAGCCAGCCAAAGTACTGGCCTGAGGGTCTCTCCTTCTCTGCACCCCATGTTCTAACCTGGTGTTTTCATTCGCCCCTTTGTCTGTCCCCAGGACCTAGCTCGATGCCTGGTGTATGTCGTATGGAGGAGGAAAGGGAAAAAGGAGGAATGGACAGAGGGAGGAAAGGCAGGCAGACGCCAATGCTGTACTCTCATTTTTCTAATGTTGAGGGGGCAGAAATGAAGCACTCTCCTGCCAGCCGATTGAAGTCCAGGAGTTTATCCTCATGCCTGAATATTTAACTGGAGTTGATCCAAGCATCACTATTTGTTGAAAGGATAAATCAATTCCCCATACTCTCATATGCAGTAGACATTGGCCCACACATGATAATGGCAGCCTTATTAGCAGAGAAAATAAAGGGGGAGGGGGAGAGAGACTAATTCTCTTCTGACAGAGGGCAGAGAAAACCATGAGAGAGCAAGAGTTTGGGGGAGGTAGACTGAAGTTTTAAAGTCAGTGTTCTAGTCTTTCATATTTTACGGCTGGGGATAGATAAAGTCCATGGAGTGTCTAGGTTTGCTAACAACCTCCTGCAACCTAGTTTCACACCAGCAGCATCTACAGTAAACACTTGAACCAGGGATGGTATGGTGACTTTTTAGAAAACCTTATAAAAGATGTAGATTATCTTAGGGCTAAAAGGTAAAAAATAATTATATCTTTAGAGGCCATTGCAAATTCCAGATGCTGCCACAGCTGTATTTTAATATTTCAATACTAGGACAAGAGTGAATCTTGCTATGTGCCTCTTATCTTCCCTTCACATACCAATGCTGTCAATGCCATTGGCAATTTTACATGTAAATGAGCCCATCCATCACTCCTTACTCTGCAGCAACTCATTTCTAAGCCTGCCATAGAGTTACACCATTAAATCTCCCTGCTTTACAATATACATCATGACATATTTGACATCAATCAGCTGTGTCAGCCTGCTCACTGTAAACCATAAACTTGCTCTGCAGCCCTCCCTGCACGGGGTGATTAAACCTGCTTGGGGTAGCTTCCTGATTACAGTGATAAATGATGATGCATTTCCAACTTACTCTTCCCCCACCTGCTCCTCACCCGGGCTCCTCGTGCCTGCCTGCTGGAGGAAGTGGTGGTCAATGGGAAGTGCACACCGAAATGCTGATTTGCACACTGGGGTTCAAATCCTGACTTTAGCCATCACTGCTTGGCTCTGGGTTATGATTTTTTTTTTTTTTTTTTTTTTTTTTTTTTTTTTTTTTTTTTTTTTTGAGACAGAGTCTCACTCCGTTGCCCGGGCTAGAGTGCTGTGGCGTCAGCTTAGCTCACAGCAACCTCAAACTCCTGGGCTTAAGCGATCCTACTGCCTCAGCCTCCCGAGTAGCTGGGACTACAGCCATGCGCCACCATGCCCAGCTAATTTTTCCATATATATTTTTAGCTGTCCATATAATTTCTTTTTATTTTTAGTACAGATGGGGTCTCACCCTTGCTCAGGCTGGTCTCGAACTCCTGACCTAGAGTGATCCTCCCGCCTCGGCCTCCCAGAGTGCTAGGATTACAGGTGTAAGCCACCGCGCCTGGCCTGGGTTATGATTTTGCTGTGTTAACATGACGATGAGAGGCTGCATCCTTCATTGTGCTGTGAGGACATAAGAGATGGGGACTGAGAACTCTTCTAAGGACAGTCCTTCTGCCTATTAGGGAGAGACAGACCAGGACAGTAATTCTCAACTCCCGGTGGTGGATACTGGCCACATACCCATCAGACCCCTATATATAATACAACGTGTGATTTCTGGCAGGTTAGCTCTAACTACATCCCACTCCTACTCAAGAAAGCATATTGGAATTCATGTGAGTAAAAATGGCATTAATAGAAATATAACCTGGAATCCATTCTAATTGATTTTTTAAAGTATTTCATTTGCAAACTTCAGTATTTTATTGTTAGAGGTAACAAATTACTCGTGACCTGCTGGGAAGTTGCATCACACCATACGGCTGATGGTAACACACCGGTGTATCCACCATGGCACTCCCCTTGGAATCCGCCAGACTAGATGATACCCATGCTTTTTTTTTTTTTTTTCCAGCGAGGAAATCCAAGAGAATTTTAGCAATGTGAGGAGCTACTCCACTGAACTGACTAGGCAATCCATCTGATCACTCCAAAAGTCCTTTTGCCCTTCCTTCTGTTGAGTCTGAGATAGCAGCGACTTCTCCTGCGTCCTGGCACACTGACCAAGCCATCTGCTGACCAGTGGAAGCAGCCTGGATCATGTGTGCACACCAGAACATCTCCCAGGCAATAAATCAGAAGGCTCTTTGGACCCAACAGAACGCAGAGTGGTAAGCAATCCTTGCCCATGCTTACCCCCTTCAGTCAACAGCCCTGGTACCTGTCCACCTGCTGCTCGTTCTGATTTCTACCAGTCTGGCTGCTCAGGTCTCCTCTTTCTAATGACCTCATTTATCTATCAGAGTCCACAGTGGTTTGTCCAGACCAGAGAGTATGACCCATCTGGAAGAAGCAGAGTGGAGGGCTGTGCTGTTGATATACAGCCACAGATCAGATTCAATGTAACAACACTTTCAGGACGCACACAAAAAGGTCAGGGCATCTTTGGGGTGGGTGGCAAGGGAGGGAAGAGAAATATAAGTGAACATGACCCAGATGGGGGAAGTCAGTAATTCTGTTTAGGGGACTTGCCAGTCCCATGCAGTGGAAGGAGCGAGAGGGCAGAGAGAGAGAGAGGGACAGAGACAGAGAGGAGGGGGAGGGAGAGAGAGAGCGGGGGAGAGAGAGGAGGAGAGATGCAGAAAGCAGAGGAGGGGCAGGCCGGGAACGGAACAAAGGAGAAAGTTAGCTTCTTGCTTTCATTCTTGGGACATCCAGAGTAATGAACCCTCTTTCTGGAGAAGACAAATGGGCAGCTGTAGAGATTATGAGTGAGGCTTTATTGCAAATCAATAAATCTGTGTCACAGATCCCCATCTGGAGGGAGTTTTAATTTAAAGGAAAGAGTGATGAGCTCACAATGACAATAAATCAAAAAGTTGTGTATTCACGTATGCATTAACCTTCTATCAAAACATACATCGACGTCCAGGCAGGAGTTTGGAAACAAATCTCGTAGGTGATTTCGAAGGACAGCTGCCGGAGTCCCATAGCTCACCTACCACACAGTCAGGAAGCTGCCGTCTCACTTGGCACCCTGGCTGCGTCTTCAACAAGGATTGAGGGGCAAGCTCAGGATTTATATTGGCGCCGTTAACAGAAACTGCCGGTTGTCACCAGACGACAGCTGCCTCAGATCCAAATCAGGAAGAGTTCTCCAAAAAGGAGAAAGGAGATTTCACAGCAACAAAACTGAGATAGCAGCTGACCAAAACCAAAAAAAAAACAAAAAAACAAAAGGAAGAAAAGAAAAAGAGGTTGGGGGAGTGGGGAACATGGGGGACGTATCCAGGAAACCCTGAGACCTGTGTTCAAACACAATTTGAAGTGCTGGCTGTAACTGTGAGCTCCACCCCGTTGTTCTTTCTGAGCTCTGTGGTACCTGGCCTTACACGGCCACAGGGCCATAGCAGGGACTGGCTGCCACACGAGACGTGGTCATGGACTGGCACCAGCAAATCCCCTGGGACAGGGCAGGGTGGGTGCGCACCAGCAGCGCTTGGACTTGAAACAGCTAATCAGGCAAAGACAGTGTTAATCAGCTACCCAGGGTGTCTCAAGAAAGCTGGCAGTGTGAGGAGGAGGGCCACTTATTTGCTAACCAAACAGTGCCATTGCTGCATGGTGATTTAGGTGATTGTGTTATTCTTTCAAAGTCTTTTCTGGAAATCCAGGAAGAAAGTAAAGAAGTTAACCATTTAGAGTCTATCAATCAATCAATCAATCAGTATCTCTCTCTGCAGACAACATACGTGTAGAATTGTCTTTATGCATATGTTAATGCTAATGTATCTATGTGTCACATATGTATGCATTAATTCCTTTATTTTCCAGTATATAAAATGTGTGAGGCATCTCTATTCACATCTCTAGTCACATTCTGTTTCCTGAGCCCTCTGCTAAATATATTGAAAGTGATAGTCTGTTTTAGAGAAGATTATGATATCATTAATAATCTTCCTCATATCGATGCATACTATCTGAAGATTCTAGTTGTAATTCTTATGCAAATAACTTCATATACAATCATATCGGAAGGATATAAAGGGAGAAGCTACAAAGAAGAAGACATTGACAATAATAATAATAAAAGCAATAATACTTATTAAATGCCTAATATGCACCAGACACTTTTCTAGGCACGGAATACAGTGGTGAGTGTAAGAAGTGTCTGCTCTCCCAAGACTCGCATTCCAAATTAGCATTTTTATGCCAACAACCACCAAAAATATTTATCAAGACCTTTCTATGAGCCAGTCACCATTTTTAGCACTTTATAACTGAAACACTGTGACTGGACAGTGTAGCCCCATTTTGCAGATTAAAAAACTGAGTGCAGAGTATTTAAGTAACTGGTGTAAGGACACAAAAGGGACAGCCAATCTGAATCAAAAGCCCAAGCTGCTAATTCTTCTCCATAATGTTTCTCCTATTTGCTGCTTTCTTCCTTTTCTTAGCACTACTTTCCTATTTAAAGAGAACTCATTCTGGATTTTAAAGTGGCATTGTCACTTCTTCCCTTGCCTAGAGCCCTTCTACTCTAATGCTACTGCAGCTGGAATCGTTCTCCAAAAAGAATAGCTCCCATCTCCAAATACCTTCACAAGCTCCTTATTACTTCATTGCCTATCCACTGAAGTCCTAATTCCAAAGCATGGCATTCCTGGCCCTCAATGACCTGGACAAATTCACATTCCCAATCTTTATTCCATAATTTCTACCATGACCCCTCCAAGTCACCAGCTTAGGGAAAGCAGGGCCATCCGTTGTGCTTTTCCTCTGCTCAGACTGTCCCTTCTTTTCTTAGTTTAGGACGGCCCTGTGATCTTTCTTTCAGAGATCAGCCTAAAGACATTTTCCCCATGATACCACCCCATAGCCTTCAACTTTGCCCATCCTATAATCCAACTGAATAACTCCATCCACTGTGAGCCCCGACACTTTCTTTATATTCCTATGGCAGTATTTATCTGCTAAAAGTATTTGATAGTGGTTTGTGTGTTTTTCTTCTCCATCTAAGTTTGTGAACTTAAAAGCAGAGACTGTATAATTTATCTTAATCCATGCTTAGCACCATGCCCATAACCTAATAAGAGCTTCACAAATATTAGTTAAATTGAATTTGTTCTTTCTAGTATCAGAGAGTATATTGCTTAAGTGACATGGCGAATGTGGTGTGAAGTGTGTGAAGAGCATTAGACCAGGAAACATGAAATCTGCTCCTTGCTCTGCCACTAGCTTGCTGTGTGATGTTGGGCAAAATCCTTGTTCTCTCTGAGCCCTATTACCTCATCTAAAATGAAAGTGGCACTAGATAATGTCAATTCTACTATGTTGCACTTTAAAATGCTCAGCAATTTTCTTAGTATTCCTCATGTGTTTAATAGATATTTGTTGAGCACTTTCTCTATTCTAGACACTCTACTAGGCTTCAGGAATGTGGGAACAAAGACAAACTGGAATCAAGAAGCTCAATGCGGTTTTCATATCAACTTTGTGATCTAAGCAAGGCGATTATCATTAACCTCTCTTTTTCAAATGAAAAAAATTATCGTTCAGAGAGCTTCATATTTTATGATTACTAGATATTTTTAAGACTCTGAATCATAGTAGTTGAATGCATACAAACAATTATAATAATTTGTCCTATATTTGGGAAAAAGTTCCTCACAGAATTTGTGCTTAAATTTATAGAAAAACTCAATTATCACATGAAATTTACCAGGTAATCTAATTTACCTCATTGACCACCTTTTAAAAGAATGTTGTCAAGTCAATGCTGTTTCATGTTTTCATGGTTATATAAAGATACAGCAGACAGAATGAGCAACATTTCTGTTAAAGATACTAAATTGAAATGATGGATGTCTAATCTGATTTACCCAGAGATAATATGTTGTCATGTAGGTTACATTCCTCACCCAAAGTGTGATGTCCAACATTTTATAGGCATGACCATAAACACCAGATTTAATTTTATACAAATAATAAAAATATATTCTTTTTTAAAGCATAAAGCTTTCCAAATCAGTTTGCTCCATTAAATGTAACAAATATTCTAAGTAACACAATTATATAAGGGTCTGTGATATTCACTGCTGGGAAAACAAATGTGAAAAACATATTGTTCTGCCACTGGGAGTTTTGTTCTATTATTGACGATAAAAAAAGTACACGAACATGCTAAAAGTCATGAAATGGTAAATGCCTTAAAGAAGGAAGAACGAATGTCAATGGATTGACATTTATTGATTATTTGCTATATTCAAGTTGCTATCATAGATCTTTCATAAGTGTTATTGTCCCTGCATGGTGAGTTATAGTATTTGAGTAGTATAAGCTATTTAAAAAGGAATAAAGTTTTATTTATCTGGGTCCAAATTCTAATATGGGTCTGATAACTATAAATCAGGCTCTTTCTGTGAGTCAGAATTCTCCCTCTCTCCCCCTCTCTCTCTCACACATATGCATTCTCACACTTGCAGGTTTGGTAAGAAGAGATCACAGAAGGCTTCTTGTGTGAGAAGATATTTACACTGAGCTTTGTTAAGGATGGGTAAAATTTTGGTAAATCCATAATAGAGAAGGAATTTCTGCTGAACGGAAGGACCAGGACAAAAGTAAAGAGGGAGGAAATCATAGTATACGCTCACATAAAAACAAGCATTTCAGCTTGGTTGGAAGGTGAGGGTTGGTCATTGACTTTGTGTTCATTCTATGTTAGGTGCTGGGGCTACAAAGATGAATTAGATCATCAAGGTCTCTGCTTTATAGAAGCAGATATTATAACATAGATATCTTAGTCTGTGCTGCTATAACAAAATACCCGAGAGTGAGTCATTTATAAAGAACAGAAATTTATTTCTCACAGTTCTGGAGGCCTGGAGTCCAAGATCAAGGCTCTGTCTGGCGGTTATGGTGTCTGATGAGGGCCAAGTCTCTGCTTCCAACATGACACCTTGTTGCTGCATCTTCCAGACGGAAGGAATGCTGCCTCCTCACATGGCAGGAGAGATGGAAGGGGAACAAAAACAGCCTCAGCTGGTTGCCTCCAGCCCTTTGACAAGGCACTAATCCGTTCACGAGGGTGGAGTCTTCATGACTTCCCCAAAGGCCCCATTTCCCAACCCTAGCGCAGTTAGGGATTAAGCTTCAGTACATTTTGGAGAAGACACATTCAACCAGCCCACAGCAGTAGAGATATACAAGTCACCCTGGGCGTACAGAGAGGGAATGGCTAATGCTGTCAGGTTGGGTGAATGAAGACTTTGCAGTCATGCCCTGCACTGAGTTTTGAAAGGTAAAGAGTTTGTCAGGTCAGCAAGGAGATGAAGCACAGTGGGTAGGATGGGGCGGGGGAGACCATTCTGCAGAGAGAAGAGCATGATCACATTCAGAGGCCTCACGGAGCATGGCATGTTCAGGAAATTACTATTGCGTGATATGGCATGAAGCTTGGTGTGTGCAAAGAGGAAGAAGGTGAGGACTTGTAGACTGTAGCAAGCATGGGCAAGCAACAGTGAGTCCAGACTAGGAGTATGGCCTACCCTTCCCACCCAGGCCTGAGAAAATAAGTTAGACTTAACTTTGTGGCCAAAAAGGCATCATTAATGGTTTCTGATCAGGGAGGGTCAGGGTCAGAGCTGTGCTTTGGGAAGGTTAATCTAACAGAGATATGAAGGACAAGAGACAGAAGGAAGAGAGATTAATTAATGGGTTGTTCTGACAGTTCAAGTGAGAAGTAATGAAATACTAAACTAGGATGCAGGTGGTGGAGACGAAAAGGAGCAGTGGGAAATTATGAAGTTAAAATCAACAGATCAGCAGACCCGAGAGACAGATTTTATGTAGGGGCAAGGGAGAGAGAGCTGGTAATATTCTGAGGGCAATTGTAGATGCAAGATTAGATTTCAGGATAGGAGTCAAGGCTGGAAACAGATTTAGGCATCCTTCCCACAGAGGTGATAATTGGACAGTGGGAGGTGATGAGAACACCAAGGAAAAAAAATGCGTAAGAAGAAAAGAGAAAGATGGAGGACAAAGCTCTGGAGAATACCTTCTCCTGGGAGGTAGAGACAGGAGGGGAGCAGCAAGGGTGGAGGATGCGCAGACACAAAGGGAGGAGAAGGCAGGAGGGTGGGTCTGCAGGGCAGGAAGGCAGGTTTCACAGAGGGCAGGAGATGGCCCCGAGCAAATGTTGCAGAAGGGAGTAGGTTGGCTTGAGATTCAGCCAGTTTATTTGATAATTAATAAGTCAGTGATAAACTTCAAGAGAGGAGTTTATGGGAAGAAAACAGGTGGCAAAATATGGAGATGCATAGAGATGCTGGTTTGTTGTCAGTGAAAGGAAGAAAAACATCCCATGGAATTAAGCTCACCCTCCTGCCACAGGGAGAAAAAAAACGTATTTAAATTTGCCTGTTTGCTACTTTGCAGCTCTGTGAAGTGTTTGGAAAGTGAGGGTGCCGGGTAAGTAGCGTGTTAGAATTATCAGTGGACGTCTGTGATCCACGCCCTTCCTGAGCAGTGCGGAGCCGGCTGCACCCGCCCGCTCACACTGGCACACTCCAGCCACCAGACTCCCTCCTGAGCAACAGGCATCTTTTGCAATTCTCAACAGTAGCAAAGGCTATTGCACAGCATAACGGATAAACCTCAATCAATAATCCGATGAGCAATTTTATAAAGTGGGAGAAAATAACACTGTGTTTTTGTTTTTCCCCTTCTTTTAGCAGTTTCTCAGGCTATCGGCTATTCACTAGCCGTACGAAGTGCAGGAAGGAAGGTTAGCAGGGCACTTTCTTGGCACAGGAAATGAGCCACTGCTTTCTGCACTCCCGACACACATGACCATTGATTAACAGTTCGCCAGCAGAGCTGCTGACGGCACAGAGGAAGAGACTGGCGGCTTGCCCATGACCTGTTTTCCCACCCATCACCTTTCTGTCCTGGCCAGGGCACCCCGGTGACAGTCAGGCCCCCAGGGTCCTGCAGAGGCTGCTTCTCAGGGGCACCAGCTGCGTGTCCCCTCCTATCTGAAGGCACCTCCAAGTTGGGTGGGTGCAGGGATGGAGGTGCTATCAGGGGATTACGAATTCTGAGGGAGAATAAATGGCAGCAGATAAAACCCCAAGTAGCTGAAATGCTGTTTTCATGCAAATGGCCCTAAGTAAAATGGAAAGAAGCAGGGCCAGGCAGGGGGAAAGGAACAAAAAAGGATGCAAGAGAAAACTGAATTAAGTCTAAATAGGAAAATTTTAGGAGAGGCATTAGCCACTCTTGAAGAAAATGAATAGGCTTTCTCTTCACATTTATTAAATGTCTATGATTCTCTAATTTAGGAGTCTTTCATTTTCAATTAAAGATGGAAAACTTCAGGTGCGTATTTCACAAAAAGAGGGTCTCTCTTACGTATGTATTCTAATGTTCAGAATTAGTTCCAGAGGGGAGGGTAAGAGGAGGAGGAAGTTCCTTGAGGAGGACAGAGGTATAGCAGGAGGCCCGCAGGGGTGCGCAGGGCCGGGAGGGAGAAGGTTACAAGATGTCAGAAAGTGTTATGGAAAGAGCACAAGCTTATAACAAGGTGGCCTCATTCTAGTGCCACCATTAACTAGACATGTCATTTAACTCCAGTTTCCTCATTTATGACACTGCGTTGGAAATAGTTCAACCCCCTTCTGCAGTGTGAGAACAAAATGGGATACAAACATGGAAATGTGCAAGAAAATTAAATGCTCAATATAAACACAAGACGCTAATATGTTTGAAAGAGGAATAGAATGTCCCTTAGTAAGGACATTTTTAAAGGTCAAATGACTCTGTGCTATGGCAAACCTGCCATAGGATCTATCTGCACGTGCTGCATGGAACACAATTTCTAAGGGAACACCAAGGCTTCTTTGGGGGAAGTGAAATGGCCTGAGGTTGCCACAGTATTGAAGAAGTAAGAGAAGGGTGAGCAACAGGATCAGCCACTGGCTTGTTCCCTGGCTGGGGAGGACCCAGATATCTGGGCTATTTGCCACCCCGTGTGGCAACTCCAAATACACAAGTGATTCGAGTGAGCTGCCCTAAGCTTCAGACAGACAGATGCATCCTATCCACATGTGCTGTGTTCTGATTTAAAATTCAAACTTCAGAAAAAGCCGTTCCTATGCTTTTTCTCCTTGACTTGGTAAAAGGAGTTCACACGGGTCACAGCAGGTTTGATTTGATGCCGAGGTGACCTGTTGGGTGTTGTGTAAAAGTGCTAATCTTCCCTCAACCACTTCTGAATTCTTAAATTCCTTTGACACATTAATTCTAACCCTAGCCCCAAGTGCCCCAACATCCCTGAGAATCCCAGAACAGAAATTATAGCAATTTCCTATAACTGGAATCAAACTCCAAGGTTGGAGAGCGTGGGCCACGTCCTGCCATTAATTCAAACCTCCATGTGAAAGATTATGGTGGGCAGCTACGATTCCATTAAAGGGGGCAATTTCAACTCCATTTCCTTGATAAACAGACACAAGCTCACCCCTAAATTGGGCTTGATAGATTTGATTAGGGTAGAGTTTTTGGAGGTTGTGATGTCTGCAGGAAAATTGCTGTTTGATGTGCAAGGCCAAATTGCACTTGAAATCTCCTTGCAACCATAGAGGGGGGAGAAGGAAAAGGATGGAACACCTAGCCAATTGCTATCATCCAAGCAGCAGGGGAGTCAAGCTGTTGTATTCAAAATATCTGTTAGGTATGCAGCCCGTGTGTGCTGCAGAAAGCATGCCAGGCTCAGGGGAACCAGTGATTAAAAGCAGCAAAACCAAGTGGTATTTAAACAAAGCCAATTTCTTCAGCCCATAGGAATCTTTTGTAGGGAGAAGGCAAGATATGTCACTTCCTTTGGGGACACATGTGGTTCTATGTTTCACAATTCCCATTGAGAGCCTGGAGACCAGAAAGGGCTAGAAGTTGAAGTGCACAGCTTTACAGCATGTTCTCCAACAACAAATGCAGGATGCTGGGCTACGTGGAAGTCAGACCTATTAGCCTGCTTGACTCGTCTTCAGGGAAATGGAAATTCCACTTCTTCAGGTAAGCTCTACAGGATGAAGCAGTGGGATGGTAATTACTTCTTCCCACCCCGTTCTCAGAATCCAAAAGTCATAAACTCTGTATGTTGGTAAATCTTTTCACTTTTTAAGTGAAAGTACTTAAAAGTAACACTTGAATTCCTTCATCATTGCCTGTGTGTAGGGAACTGAGATTTACTGAGGATCCAGAACGTGCTAAGAACCACACCAGGTGCTTTGTGTACATCATCTCATTGAATTCTTTGATAATTTTAGAGATGGCTGTTTCCCCGTTTTCAAATAAAGGTATTAAGTTCCATAAAAGTTAGAAAAAAATGGCCAAGGTCTTGTATGTGGTGAGAGGTGGACTAGGAAGTAAACTAAAACCACTCTGATGCCAAAGTCCAAATTCGTTCCATCATACTGGGCTCCGGCTACGCTCAACTCGAGGGCACTAGGACTCGAGTGGGGAAGAGAGCACACCAAGTGGGTCATACTGGTCTTCTGTCTCTCTCGTTCCTCCCTCCTGACAGGTATTCTGTGCCCACCCCAGAGAAGGAGGACTCCTGGAGGAGACAGTCTACTTGGAAGTACTGCTTGGGTCAGGTTCAAAGTTCCGGAACCTGCCTCTGACTTCTGGCCTACAGGCAGAAACCAGCTGAGCCGGGATGTATTAGGCTGGCGCCAAACCCAAAGGCCTCTGGTTCCCTGCTGTCTTCAGGGGCCTTTACCTGCCTCCCCTCTTCTCCAGCCTAGACCTCTTCATGAATCCTACCCTATGCATGGTCCATATGTGCCCTGAAGGTATAGAACCAATAAATCATTTGACATCTGATTTGTGCACCTACAGGATTCCTTCTTGATGAAAAGCATGAAGATATCCATTAGCCCAAATGAGACCATTCCTGATGTGGTGCTCAGAGCATGCGAGTCTTACAGGCGTAGGGGACCTGCAGCCTTGGGGCCACATGTGGCCTGCTGGATCCTTGAGTGCAGCCTTTTGACTAAATCCACATTTTACACAACAAATCCTTTCAATAAAGGGATTTGTTCTGTGAAGTTTGGATTTGGTTGAGGAGCCACACTTGGGGATCTGGAGGGCCACATGTGGCCTTGAGGCCACAGGTTCTCTGCACATTGGCAGGAGATAGTCTGATGCTCACTCTCCATTAATGATGGATCATATGGGATGGGGCCAAATTAGGATGGGGTGGGGTGGGATATAGTGTGTATAGCCCGATTTGTCTTTCTTAGTTGATTATAAAATTAATATCAAAATTGAATATTCTTAATTAATTATAAAGGGGGAAGGTATTAGTTATGAACACTACAGTTCCTGACTAAACAATTAAGTAAACAAGTAACAATTAAACAACAAAGTGCTTTAGTAAAAGAGTTGCTGACAATTTTGCTCTCTGCTGTTTTTACTGTTTTGGAATTCTAATCAACAACTAATTGAACAAATATTTACACTGAACTAATTGCTGGGAGTGCATTGTTGATTAATACGCACATGGACTCTGCTGTCATGGAACTTAACAATCTAGTAGGGGAGATACCATTGAACAAGTAGTTAGAAGTTCGCTGGGCGTTACCATCTGCTTCCTGAAAGCACCTAAATAACCCAAGGCAGGTGCCAGTATAGATGGTTGTTATCCATCTACAGGGAAGGAGGTTGCAGATACCCTAAATGACCTAGAACAATATCTTGGAATCAGGAGAGTTGGAGACAGTCTCTCCATATCACATCAGATATTCACTGCTTAGTAGAAATGGACAAGAACCACATACTGCTCTATGGATATAAATCAATAGACTTTAAATTGTTTAAGGTGAAGGAATAAAGGAAGTGTATTGCTTCTGCCTTTAAAAGTTAGGCAGTCTTTAAATCAGCATTTACATAGTACCTAGCACATAGTAAGTGCTCAATAAATATTTGTTAAATGAATCAGTTGAAGAATTGCTATCTGCTTTATAGTAATAAGGCTTTGGACCCCTCATTCTTACCACCTCACTGCCATGTTCTTCTGGTGGAAGCTAAGCTGTGGGAGGGCAGATGCATGAAGCATTTGGAGGAGTCTCTATCTCCTCTCCTCCCTAGATGTTATTCCCTAGCAGAAGGAGGAAAAGGGGTTGCACTACTGTGGCAGTTCTCTGATATACCCTAGTTGTCATGATGACAATGACAGCTAGGAGGAGAGATGGGCAGGTGCCAGGGGGAGCCTACAGACTGCAGCCTGTGCACCCACACGCATCGTTAAGATGATCACCAGGACCACATTACAGCAAATCTTCAGTGAGTTTATTTCACCCTGACACCCATAATCACTACCCTTTTCTTGTTTAGGTCTTATATCAATATGCTTGGCTAATTTGTTTTTGCCCAGCTGCCAACCTTGGGCAGTAGAACATCTGGTATATCCCCAAAGGGCATTAGCCCATTAAGAAAGGCAAATTGACTTTTTAAAAAATTTCATAAATCAGCAGTCAAATGAAAAATGTCATTTTAAATTACAAACACAACCGAGTTGAATGCTTAGCTACTACTTGTGCACAAGTGGAATTATTTATGACTGTTTAATATTTGTTGGGGGGAGCATTGTAATTTTAATTACATAATACAAGGTGAGATAATTATTTACTGATGCTGACATGGAATTGCCAATAATTACTTAATATCTGTTGAAAATTATTCAACAGTTTTTAATTAGAGATACATACTAAAGTAATTGTTATTTTTCAGCAAATACAAAAATCCATCTATGAGAAAAGACACCAGGGACTTACATTAGTAATTGTTCTAAAATGCATTATTGATTTATACATATTACCATACTTGTGTTATTACTTTTCAATATTTGAGGGATTCTTGCTTTCATCAGCAAAAGAACATAAAAGTAAGCAGCAACTCCCAGAGTAAGTCATCAACTGGAGGAAAAGGCATGTATTTGAACTGGCCCCATTTGTCTCATTTCCTTAGATTCTACCCAGAATAAACAAATGCATTGCCAGAGTCATATACAAATGCTCTTTGCCCACTTAGTGTCTGCATTTCCATTATAAATTCCTGGAGGGCAGGAACCAGGAACCAGGTCTTTTTCCAGGGCTCGCTGTAGCATGTCCTCCTTACAGACTCACACCTAGAGCAAACATAAAAATGTGTGGCTGAAGATGCAGAACAGAGATAGCTGTCAATCCGTACAAAATGCCTCTCACTGCTTTGTTGGTGTTCTTTTGCTCACTCTTGGAAGCCACAAAGAAGAAACACAATGAAAAAATATCTTATTAGCTTCTAATAAATGATCTCAAGTCATTTGCTTGCTGTAAAGATTACTCAGGAACACCATTACTTACTAAACACATTATTCAGAATCTTTTTTTTTAGTGTTAAAAAGCATTTAATTAGAATTACATTAGTAGAGCTTTCTAAGTATTTCCTTTAGTTATTCATTAAACAATAAAGTGCCTTACTAAGAGAAAACAAAAGTAAGAAAGATATTTCTATT
The DNA here is from genome assembly GCA_028533085.1 of Varecia variegata. Classification (NCBI taxonomy): domain Eukaryota; kingdom Metazoa; phylum Chordata; class Mammalia; order Primates; family Lemuridae; genus Varecia; species Varecia variegata. Next base: position 96,323,320 of record CM052438.1, on the reverse strand, counting down.
TAATCATTTGGTAAACACTTTTGATTAATTGCTAAGGATCACTTTCAACTATTTGTAAGTATAATGAATTCAACTCCTTCTACACTGAGTTGCTAATGCCACCCTCTCTAGGAGGCAGGGAGGCAGGGATTCATCCTCCAGATGGATGAGGCATTGTCGTCACTGGGCCATGCACTAGGCGCGTATTACCAAGCCTTCCTCCTCTGGGCCCTCCCTAGCCCCAGCCCATCCATCCATGGGCGCCAAAGCCTCCCACATAACCTGTGTGTCCCTGAGTCTCAGCTCCCGGGGGCACCCACTGTATTCTGCCTCGTGGTGCTAAGACTAGGGCTCTACAAACTACATGTCTTCTTTGCCAGCTAATTTCCCACTAGATTCCTCAGCAGGGGTCACTAAGGCAGGGCGGAAGGCAAGGAAGGGGACACTTGCCCCTTCCTGTTGGCCTGCTGCTCCTGTTGGCATTTTCCCAGCAAGGCATCTTCACTCTGGAGCAGTGCTGAGTTCCAGGGGCAGAGAGTTCCACTTCCAGCTTCCTTCCACACTCACCCTTCATTCTCAGAGAACTGGTAGCTGCAGCCATGCCTGTCCCCAGAGGTCCAACTTCCAGCTCCACATGCACCTCCTCTGTGCTCCTGAGACACCAGAGGCAGGCAGGAACCCTCCGCAAAGCTTCTTCTACAGGTCCTACAAAGTCTAGTTTCCAACAGCCCTAACCTCTTCCTTGGTTTTTTCAGCGGCAGGAGGGATTCACTATTTCCTTTCGCCCTTCAAATTCTCCAACACCTTGTGGCCCAATTCCCTAAATTAGATGCTCCCTGTTAAAATAACTAGCATGGCTTACGTCTTCCTGCCTGACACTGACCGTTAGGCCTCAACACACAGGTGCTAGCTTGCAGCTGAGTGCCCTTGCTCGTGACTTCCTCAGTCTGCAACACCTCTTCCCCTCCCTCCCACCTGGAGTGTCCCATCCACTTCCACGATGTAGCTCAGGCACCCCTACTCCAAGAAGGTTGCCCCTGCACACTGGATGAGGCAGCCCCTCTCTGCAGTTCAGGAGCACCCTGTGCATGCTTGTGACTGTGGCCATTACTCTGTCCCTCTGAGAGTTCTGTGGTCCTGTGTCCCCAGTCAACTGCCCCTGCAGGGCAGTGTCATGATGTGAACCACTGCCTCCCTACCACCTCGGGCCATACCCAACACACAGAAGAAATCCCATAAATATCTATTGTTTTCCCTGAACTCATGCCCACTGGCACTGTCCTGGCCTCAGTGGGAATTGAACCCCTAAAAGTGCACCCCATGCCTCTGCACTGGTGGGGCCACAGTTCTCATGGGGAATCCCAGCAAGATAATGTCCTCGCAGTGTCCTGACAGGGTAGTGTTTTGCTATGAGACATAATTATAGAAACAGAATAATAAAGGGCAGCTTAGGGGCAACCTAGTAGCATTTCCTCAAGTTACATATCAAGCATTTGACCTTATACCAACAGTATATTTAAACACAGTCCAAAAATACCACTATTCCTTTCTTAAGTGATGCTAAGCAAATAGCTAATAATAATATCTACCACTTACTGAGTCCATATTAGGAGCATCCAGACACTACACTATGCCATTAAATCCTAACGACAATGCTGTACGGGAGAAATCATTGTTCTATTTTGCAAATGAAGAAAAAGAGACACCGAGAGAGTTAGGATTAGGCTCAGGTGGGTGAGACTGTCACCTTGGGAACAAAATTTAAGGGGTAACAAAAAACTGAGGAATCGAGATGCATCCGTTAATGGAATATTTTTAAAAATCAAAATCAATGAAAAAATCGATGATAAACAAAATGTGAACATTTTAAGTAAAGACCAGATCAGTAATACTGTCTTTCCCTCTGGCCTCAGGGTCTCAGGTGGCAGCACTGAAGGGTGGGAGAGGCGCTGACATGCAAGCTCAGACTCCCCAACTCCAAATCCTTAATTCTCCAGCACTCACTACGATGACAAGGGTGCTCCTAGGATACTCTCTATAGAGGCCATTACCTACCACAGCTTTCTGAGCTGGGTTTTTTCTTAATGTAGTACAATCCAGATAGGGGTTTCCAAAGTTAGGATTGCTTTTCACATGGTATGTGGAACTTTTTGTTGCTTTAAATTCTGCATAACCTGTCTCTGTTAAGACGTCGTGCATTCTAGGACACTGTCTTAAAAATGACTGCCAAAGATACAGTTTTGACTATATATGTATGTCTTATTCACTCATTCACTTGTCATCAAGTACTTATTTTGTATCAATTTATTGTCATTATTTATTCAAGTATTTGTGGAATTCAGTGAACAGATAGGTCAAAAGTAGCAAGGAGAGAAGTTCTATCTTCCTTAGGATAACTTCCAAGAAACGAAGCCGTGTAAGGACTAAAGGCGGACTACGTCTGTGTCCATTTATACGGAAACTATGGAGCACGAGGATGTGGGGGAGTTTTTGGCTCACGGCTCTTGCCAGTCTATTACCTGAGTTCCATGACTTCAAATATGACTGAGTTAAAGGATTTTTCCCTTTCCTCCGTTCCCTTAAGTTAAGCCATGGCAAAATGTTTCCCCTGGTGCTACAGACTGGCTTGTACCCAAAACACCAGTGCACTGCCCACAGAAGAGGTGCAGAGATGGAGCTGCCCTCCAAGGCTGGAGGCACAAGAGAGACCCTGAACCCCTGGGGCAGCATCAGGGAGGATCAGCACACACCACGGAGCTCCACACCCTCCCGACCCAGCTCGTTCCTTCCTGACTGGCGGCATCTCCTTGCCTGGATAGCCATGTCTGCATTCAGCAGTCCGAGGTGATCACGCCCAGCAAATATTTGTCGATGGCTATCCCATCCATCCTACAGTCACAGCTCAGACAAATGATAAATATTGGGGTCTTTTAACCTTATCGCACCAGTCAATCCCTCTAGTTCTTTAATCGTTCTTCCTGTTCCATGGTGAGGACCTTCCAATCTGCCTACCTTCCTCGGATACAGATGTGACCTGAGCGGAGCCCAGCGCAGCAGCTGGAAGGTAGAGGTGGCCCTCGGCCCCTCATGCTGCTGCTCTCACCCAGGCAGAGGCCTCAGCACGTTCCGCCTCGGCTTCAGGAATCTTCTGCCAGGGTCTCTTCCTAGCGTACCAATTCCCATTTTTTAAAAGAATGGGGTGGGAGGCTGGAAATGTGATGGGATAAGGTTTGCATCATACAGGGATTCCAGCTGACCCGAGAGAGGCTTCCACCTGGCAAACCTGCTCCATTGCAGAGCAGGCAGGTGCTGTGTAGACTTCCTTCACATCACACTGATCTGCGATGGAAACATAGGTGCTCTGGCTTTGATTAATTGTTTCACATCTCTGCTACTCGGATTTTTTATCTGTGGAGTGGAGATAGTAGTTCCTATTTCCTGGAGTCATTTCAAGTTAAAGGAGAAAATGCAGTAAAGTACTGGGCACAGTCTCTGCTTTGCCTTTATCCCGTCACTCAATTGCATTGAGTCTCTGGTTTGTGCCGGATATTGTGCTGGGGATGGAGAGCAAAAAAGACAGAGATGGTCTTTCCACTTCATAAAGCTCAAAAGATACTTTTGTTTAGTTATTGTTATTCTTTTTGTTAATAGTAATAATAATCAAAGAAACAGTGGCAGTCCAATAGTAGCAGCCTTACCATTATTGCTAATGTGAAAATCACTCTGAGCACAGCAGGTTCCCTATGAACCTCTCAGACTGCATTCATAGGTGGCTCTCAATGTTTTGCGATTTTTTTGATGTAGATGGGTAACAGAAACATTGAAAAGTCCTTCTAAGCACGTTGGCGATTCTCACTAAGGGGAGGTCCCAGGGCCTCTATTTTAACGGGAGTCTCTCCAGTGAATTTCCAAATGTGCACGTCCCTAGCTGTGCTCCGGGGAATCCAATCCAGACTATTTCTATTTTACAGTACAGATAACTGGTAGAAAGAGAAATTAAGCAACTTAACTAAAGTAAATATGATCCATTTCACCAGTATTTATCTACCAAACAGATATTTGGCTAGATCTGCAGAAAGCAAGACATTTTAAGCCCTAATCTTTCTTCTTACATTTGAAACCAGCTACCTCTATGCATCTGCTTCTTAACTTGAAAACTAGATGAAAGCAATATGGATTCAAAGAGCAAGGGCTGCACTGCGCATGGCATTTCTGAGGAACAGTGTCAAGACGTCACACCTGCTCGTTAGGGATGTCTTAGCTTCATCCTTTAAGCTGCAGATGGCAGGGGAAGCTGCAGAGGGCGGGAGGCAGGGAGGCTGGGGCTGTCGGTCAGAAAGAGGGAGTCTGTGAAGAGGTGGTGGCAGCATTAAACAGGAGTGAGGAACAGGAGCTTTAAGAGGGGAGGTCGCGTGAGGCTAGGTTACCCGGGAACTAGAACAGCCAAAGCGGAGAGTTCGAATTTAGGCTTCATCTGATGCCAGCTTAAATCCAACCAGGCGTGGCTGATGAGCCACCACCACCAGCAGTAGGCAAGGCCTGGAGGGTCAGAAATCCACACAAATGTGCCATGACCAGAGGGCACGACAAGCAAAGCCATAGAAAGCCAGATCTCAACCTAAACTTGCTCGGGACACAAACTAGTTCCATGACCCCCCAAACATTTTCTGTTTATTTAGTTTGTGTGTTTTTGTTGTTGTTTTTATTTTTATTTTTCTAGGATATTAAACATGGTTAAAACTTGTCCACTACATTAAAATTTTGTCATTTTTAAAAGGATTTGAATGTTATTTAAAACAGAAAAGATCAAGGTAAAGAGATTAGTTATTTCCCAAATGCAGATGGCTCGATCCCTTGCTCCTCATAACAACAACAGTTATTGGGTATCAACAACAGCCTCCTAGGTGCCAGGCACTGGTCCTACATGTATTAACTTTAAGGCTTACGAAAAACAGCCTTATGAGGTAGACATAGGCATTTCTATTTTTAGTTAAGTAACCTGAGGCTCTATGGAATTTAATAACTCGCCTCTAATTACACAACCAGTTAAGCTCCGATCTTCACTTCACACTCTGGCTCCAAAGCCACATTTGGCATGGCTTCGCCCTCCAAGGGTCTTTTCACTTGATCATTGACTCACTCAGTTATTCATCGATGCAATCATTCATTTATTCAACCAAAAAAGTATTTCTCAAGTACAGCAAACATTCTGTTCAAATGGTAGATATAGAATGGCAAGTCAGGCTGTCCTAGCAAAAGTCTTCTAGGCTGTTGGATGTCAGGGTCATGGTTTCCCTTGGCAGGGGAGGCAATGATTGCAAAGGAGAATGAGGGGGCTTCTCAGATGTTGGCAATGCTCTGTTGCTTGATCTGGGTGGTAGTCTGGGTGTTCAGCTTGGAAATTCATGAGTTGCATGCTCATGACATGTAGATTTTTCTGTATATACATACCTATGTATGTATACTCACACACTCACAAATTACACTTAATTAAAGTGTAAACACACACAAAAACAAACAAGCAAAAACGATACTGTTTTTGGCTTTAGACAGATAACACTGTACTGAATTAAAAAAGTAACTCTTTCTTAGAATATCTGAAAGGACTATATTCATATTAATGTTGGAAGTTCCTTACTTTATTATATAGTTCAGCTTAAAGTTGACTTCCTCTTGCTTGCTAAAATATTTGTGCAAAAATCTTTGGATTTGGAGAGACAAAGCCTTGGTCTTCTTGTTTGTTCTTTACCAACTTGTTAATGCAGGCATTGCACTAAAACACTTTGAGCTTGTTTTCTCACAATAACACCCATAACATAGGATGATTTCAGGGATCAAATGTATTTTGTAAACTTTAGAGCACTAATATTAATTAGCAGTAGTTGTTATTGCTGCTGCTTGCATTCTGGGTTTGACAGTGATTGCTCCAAAAATATTTCTGAATGATCAGTACAAACTTAGTACAGTGTAGATTTGCATGCTTCTCTTTTCTCCTTATTTCCAACTTTAATTTCTGTTGCCCCATACATCTGATGCTAGCCACTCTGCTGGAATTGCTATGAAGAGAATTTCTGTAAGACTGACTCATCTGTGAGCTGGAAAAGAACTAGAAATTAGCCTCAGGATGTTTTTGTCCAGGACCAGAAGGTGGGGGATCTTGGGGCAAGCCTATTTCACAGCAACCTGCAAGATCTCAGGTGAAAATCAACATCTCAATACCTGCCCGGTTTGAATGGCCTGGTCCTCTCAGGTCCCCAGGAAGCCTAGAAGGAGCTGAATAAATGGGATGCATCCTGTCCCTCTTGCCCCTGAACATGTGAATGTTGGGGTGGGGTGTCACTATTTTTATACCACTGACCCCGGGAGGAGATCGCCTTCCCTTCCCACCTATTTAGTGATTTTACAATATGACCTGAATTTAAGAAGGTCCAGCATTAGAGAATAAGAGTCTATCAAAGCAAAGAAAACACATGTCCTGTAAGACAAAGCTGCTGGAGATGACAAAGTGAATAAAAAGTAATAGTAATAAATAAGGAGATTTAAGTGCAGCACAGAAGTATTTCTGCAGAAAAAAAAAAATTGCATGCTTTCTCAACCAAAAGGAAAAAATGTAATTGAATGAAAGAGAAAATGCTACTGTTGAGAACCAAATTAGTTGCCTGGAATACCCAGCACAAAGCATATCTCGAAGTTCAGATTAAAAGGCTACAAAGATGACAATCATGAGGACAGACACAGAAGTTTAATACGCAAATAAAAATTATTTCATGTGGAGGAAAAAAAACTGAGAAAACAGGGGCAAAATCTGAACAAATAGTAAAAGAAAATCTGGGCAAGCTGAGAAGAGACCTGAGTCTGAATATCGAATGAGTCTGAGTTTGCTCTATTCCCGGCTGGACTGACGAGAAAAAACACATGCCATGTGTTTCATTGCATAGGCACATTGCAATGAGATCCCTGAATTTTATATACATATATAATCTTACAAATTCCCATGTGGAAGTTACCAGTTGCTCACAAAGGAAAAAGAAACAGACTGGTGCTGACCTCACTGGCAACATAGGAAGCTAGAAGACAACTACTTAGTACCCACTGATGACTAAGAGAAAAGGGCTCCAATACTAGGATCCTCTGCTCAGTCAGGATATCACTCACCTGTCAGAGCAAAAGAAAGATATTGAGAGCAGGCAATCATTCAGACAGTGCTTCATGCATATAACCCACCGGAAAGAAACCCTCAAGAACAGCTCAGAGCAAACAAAGGATGAACCAGAACAGGGACCACAGGGTGGGAAAGCTGAGGAAGAAGAAACTCGGGTGAGGAAGGACCACTTTCCTGTCTTCCTCCCCATGGGGAAAGGAGAGATTGACCAAGAGTGTGTTTAACCCCACCTTTGAGAACGAAGGCATGTACCCAAAAAGAAATTCTCAAAATTGTCTAGAACACTGAATCATAACCTAGAACTTCAGGTGGGAAGAAAATAAAGAGGGAGTAGCACCCTAAAGAGTACCAAAGATGTAATATGAGCTAAGTGGGGAGGAGGCAGAAACGTTTTCCAAACATCACATATAATTGGGGAGGATTAGAAGGAAAAGCGATCCTTTTGGTAGGTGAAAGTCAATCTTAGTGAGGAGATTATATTTCATATTGTTTTCAAATAAGAGAGAGAAAATATTTGTCTAATTGTTTCATCAGAGAAGGCTATAACTGTTAAAAATGTAGAATGTAACTTCTAAAGCTACCAAAGGAAAAGCCATACAATGACTAGGGATTAAGATGTGATAGGGGTAGGGCCAGGCACCCCTGTGGCTCACGCCTGTAATCCTAGCACCCTGGGAGGTGGATCATTTGAGCTCAGGAGTTCCAGACCAGCCTGAGCAAGAGCAAGACCCCATCTCTACTAAAAAAATGGAAAGAAATTAGCTGGACAACTAAAAATATATAGAGAAAAAATTAGCTGGGCGTGGTGGCACATGCCTGTAGTCCCAGCTACTCGGAAGGCTGAGGCAGGAGGATCGCTTGTGTCCAAGAGTTTGAGGTTGCTGTGAGCTAGGCTGATGCCACGGCACTCTAACCTGGGCAACAGAGTAAGACTCTGTCTCCAAAAAAAAAAAAAAAAAAACTGTGCTAGGTATAAATTTCTATATCCTGTACAATATGTAGTCAATTATACAAAATGAAATTATTTATAATGAAAGCAGAACTTGACAAAAATAGTCATAATAAGAAAGAGTAATTCAAATTTTTAAAGTTTGGCATATTTAGTGGAAAAAATAATCATAAGCAGATAGAGGACTTGAAGAATATAATTAATAAAAGTGACCTCACATGTAATCTTATATTCTTATATTACAAATGTGTATATATAGAATATTAATGTGTATGTACAAAGGACAGTTTTAAAAATGATCTTTCACTAAATGCAAGAAAACTTCAAAAATTTTAAAAATTAAATATTTTACAGGTAACATTTTCTGATCAAAAGTCTATAAATCAGAATAAATAATAAAAGCATGATGGAAAACCTGTACTTAGAAAATAAGAAATATATCCCAGATCATGGATGGGTCAAAAAGTGAATTGCAAGTTATGAAAGAAGCAAATAAAATTGACATATCTCACATCAAGTCTGTGAAACATTAGGAAAAATAGTGTATTCTTAATTGTCTTTATTATTAATGAAGAGAGATGAAAATACATGAATTAAATACTCACCTTAAGAAATTAGAGAAAGAACAAAAAATAAGCAAACAGACCTAGAAAAAAAGGATTAACATGGATACAATCAAGAATTAATTAAAAACAAACAAACAAGACTAGGGGAAAAAATTCAAAAGCCAATTCATTGGAAAGCCTAATTAAGAAAGCAGAGAAAACAAATATAGACAACAATTGGGACTAAGGAAAGGAAAAAAAGGAAAAAAAAATCACAACGAATCACTGACTCCAGACAGATTAAAGAATTTTAAGAAAATACTACATGAAACTCAGTAGCAGCATAGACAAAATGCAAATTACCAAAATTCATCCAGGAAGTAGAAATGCTGAATAGATCAAATCAATCACCTGCCATTTTTAATAGGCACCAGGACCAGAGGGGTTCACAGTTGCAGTTCAACTAACTTTTAAATTTCAGTGATATTTAAACCATTCCAGGTCATAGAAAAAATAAAACTTCCAATTTTTTTTATAAATCCAATATTATATGAACACCAAAATCTAGTAAAAATACTGTAAATTAATTTCACTCTTGTATATAGATACAAATATCTCATTAAAATATTAGTGATAGAATTGAGCAATTAACTAAAAAATATTATATTATAATAAACAATGATTTTATCCCAGGATGGAGGAAATCTAAGGAAAACTGCAACAGATTTAAGAAGAGATTACCAGAAATTAGAATTAGTGAAGAGGTATTATATTTCAACTCAGGATCTTTAAAAAGTAATCTCTCTACCTTAATGTGTTTAGTTTCTATATTTAATAACCAAAGATTTGGTCATTGCTATCAAAGAAAATAGAAAGTGGAGATTTAGTGCATGAATATTTACAGGAAGCCAGAGTTTATATATTCCATTTGTATAATTTCCTCATATAAAAACCAGCACTTGACAATTAATTAAAGCCTATTTCTAGTATTCATTAAATCAGCCTTTAGCTCAATGGACAGGAATAACCTGTAGTCAACAGACCCTACTCTATGAATGCTTCTTCAGACTTACATATCTAAACTTTTTTACTAACCAATGTTGATGACGGGAATGGCCTCCTGCAGATATAATCTCTAATTTAAATGCTATCAATTGGAGCTAGACTTTAACATATTTTCTAGTTCTCCTTTCATATTTAAATAGCATGATAAATCTGAAAAATCAATCAATCTGTCTTTGCATATTTCGAGTTCTTGGAGTGTATTTTACTTGTTTAAATGTCTTCTACAACATCCGTACTTTACTCATTCTTTACTTGGAGTATGCTTAGTAATTATCTGGGTCATTAAATAATGCTGAATAAAAGGGCTGTATTCCTCCAGTTTATGCTTGACTTTAGCAATGGTTAGTCTCAAAAAGAATTTGGACTTGAGCATCTCAGCATATCACTCTTACCCAAACTGTAAATGCTACATACGTAAAGCATTCACGAGCATAAACATGGTAAAACATACATAACCCAACGCACAGCTGATGTTTTCAGCTCCCCTTGTAGCTCACTCATCTTGGCAAACACATCCAGGTGTAGTCTGTCTGAAAGCTAGCTCTCCCACTGTGTTAGCACTGAAGTTCCTTTGATGGACAAGGTGGTCAGCTATAAGACTTGTGTTACGAAAACTTCAAGCTAGCGCCGTTTTTTCCAGGTTGTCTGGAACTTTGAGGTCTTAACCAAACACATGCTTAAGTACTTTAGAAGTTAGAAAGCTCTTCCCTGAAGAAAATGCTGGCTCTCCCTGAAAGAAACCCTGCTGTCCCCACCTGTTCTGAAGTGAGATAGCCTTCTGTCTGGCTCCTCAATTTTCACAGCAGAATGACATCTTCCTTCCCATCTGGTATCTAAAGCATATGGCCATCACAGCAACATAGAATGCCTGCACTACAGGTACCTGTTAGAGAATTCAATCATAAATTGTCTGTGTCCCAGCATTAGCCAAAGGCTATAATAATATATCTGATATTTGAGAAAGACTGTTTAATAGGGATATCAACTATTTTTTCCTTTTATTTAATCCTAGTCCTACTGGCACTCTTTGGTTAGATTATCAGAAAGCAAAATGCTGTAACCTCATGTCCCAAACGGACAGTCTTTATCGGGTCTCCATCTTAGTGTTATCTCCTCTACAATCTTGGGCACAAGAACAGTGTCTTTGAAGAGGGTTTATGCCTTATTAAAAATTCTCCTGAAGATACCATTTACCTCATTACCAAAGGTTCATTGTCCTCATAGTAAATTCTGTCTTGAGTTCTGCGAGTTCTGCTCAAGGAACACATTTTCTAGCAGAAAACCAGCACACTTTTTCGTTCAGCGGAAAGGGATAATGAAGTAATACTACATAATTTCTTTGTTAGCCTTGGCTGCCAAGGGCCCAATTGTAGAATTAGCTTTCCTGGGCATCTGGAAGAAGCAACTCTCACTTTTGAGACTATTTCTAATCTATTTTTATCTCTGTCTCATTTTACACTATGTTTAACTTGTTAAAATTCATATAATCTTGATTTTTGCTTCTGATTTGACTTTGGCCTCATTAAAGCTGAGGAGCTCTCGGGAGCTCTCAGGTGCTCTCATTCTGTCTGTGGTCAGTTTGCCAGGCTCCCATCTGCCACTGCCCACACCCTTATGTCACCAGACCAGAAATTGTACAGGTCAGCTCCAGCAAGACTGATGAGGAAAATTATAAATGCAAAGGCTCATCATCTCCTGCTGTTTTTTCTTTTCTTTTTTAAACAATGAATCCAGTATGCCTTTGGTAAAAGAAAACCTACACACACACACACACACACACACACACACACACAAACACATACACACACACACATATGTGTAAAACTATAGTCTTTAAATTGTCCTTACTATATATATATGTATATATATGTATATATACATATATACACATATGTATATATGTTATAAATAGGATATATATACACATATATATATATTGTAAGGAAGATTTAAAGACTATAGTTTTCATAGATCTTGATTATATCAGATCAAGTTAACTATGTTGCTTCAAAAAGTGCTTAGATAGGGTCTACTGCATGAGCAATAAAAATGGATAAAAATAATCTTTTAATTAGTTTATCTTTGATCTTTGATAAAAATATCAATACACAAATTTGGGCAGAATTTGGAAAACACAGAAAGGCCAAAAAGAGAAATTTAGAACCATTTGTAAACTCACTCATCAACTTTAAGGTGTATGACAAAGTGCCACCATTTAAAGTGTACGATTCGATGAATTTTGACAATTTCATATATATGTGTATATAACCACCACTGTAATCAAGCCATACAACATTTCCAACATCCCTCAAAATTACCTCATGTCTCTTTCCAGTGTATTTCACCAACTGTCAACACCCTACACCCTGACCTCAGACAACACAGCTTTGCTTTCTCTTACTATAGCTTGGTGTGCCTGTTCTAGAACTTTGCATGATTAGAATCATATAATACGCACTCCTTTGCATCTAGTTTCTTTAGCATAGCATAATGTTTTTTGGATTTATTTATTCTGTTTTGTATATCAGAATTTCTTTTCATTACTGAATAGATATTTGCTGTATGGATCCAATATAATTTTCTTATCTATTCACTTTCTGATGGGCATTTGAGTTAATACCAGTTTTTGCCTATTAATAATGAAGCTGCTATGTACCTTTGTGTGGGCACGTTTTCATTTGCCTTAGTTAAATACCTAGGGATTACTAGGCCATATGGTAGTGTATTTTTAATTTTATAAGAAACTACCAAATTGTTTCCCAAAATGGTTGTATGATTTTAACATCCCTACCCCCAATATATGAGAGTTCTACTTGTTCTCACATCCTCGTTAATATTTTCTTTTTCAATCTGTTAAATTTTATCCATTCTAGAAGGTGGGGAGAGATAATCATTGTGATTTCAATTTGCATTTTCTTGATGACTTGCTTGATGCTGAGCATATGTTCATGTGATTATTGACCTTTCATATTGACCTTTTGTGAAGAATTTGTTTAAACATTTTGTTCATTTAAAAAAACATGGAGTTATTTGTACTTTTACAATTGAGTTGTTAAAATTGTTCTATAGCTCATGGATACAAGTCATTTGTCAGATACATGCATTAAGAATATTTTCTTCCATTTTGTGGCTTGCCTTGTAATTTTCTTTATACTTTCAAAGAGCAAAAGATTTCACTTGTGATGAGGTCCAATTTCTTAATTTTTCTTCTTTGGTTTGTGTTTTTTGTGTTAGATCTAAGGAATATTTATCTACCCAAGGTCATGAAAATTCCCTCCTATTTTTTTCTGGAAATTGCATAGTTTTTGCTCTTAGATTTAGATTTATGATCCATTTTGAGTTTTGTGTATGACATGAGATAAAGATGGATATTTATTCTTTTCTGTATGAGTATTCAATCTTTTGAGTACCATGCATTAAAAAGACAATCTTTTCTCCATTTAATTACCATGGGCCCTTTGTTGAAAATCAATTGACTATATGTGTATGGCTTAAGTCAGCTTGTCAATTTCTTCATCAAAATGCTGAGATTTTGACTGGAATTTTGTTGAACCTAGGTATAATTTGGGAAGTATTAACATTTTAAGAATATTGTCTTTTAATCCATGGATATGATACGTTGTCTCTTTTCTTTTATTCACCTATTCACTAAATTTCCTCAGCAATGTTTTGTAGTTTCAAATGAACTAGTCATATATATCTGTAAAAATTCATTCCTAAATATTTCATGCTTTTTTGATGCTATTGTAAACAAGATTGTTAAATTGAATTTTCCAATTCATTGCTAGTATACAGAAATAAACTTGATTTCTGTGTGTTGGTCATGTATCATATAACTGAGGAAAGAAAAGAACTTTCATATGAGGAACAAGAGCCCTTTCAAATTATTAGGCCCAGAGAAGCATTAAAATCAAACAGCAGTCATGTCCTACCCCTCCCTTTGAGCTATGTATTCATCTCTTAAAACTTCTTAATATTGCCACAGTAGCTATAAATTAACCTAATAATGTCACACTAGAGACTATAAACCCCACCCTATGGCTTAACAATGTATAGCCAATCACTAATCAGTGTTATTTCTGTAAACCAATGAGAATTTCTGACAAACAACTTCATATCAGCCTACTCCCTGTCACCCTTTTTAGCTTTTAAACATCCACTTGTGACTGCTACTGATCAGAACGTATATTCAGGGCAACTTGAGTCTATGCTCCCAAGTTGCAATCCTCAAGTTTAGCCCAAATAAACTCTCCACTTATGTTAATTTTGCCTCAGCATCTTCCTTTTAGGTCAATATATCCTTGTTAAATTCACTTATTAGTATTAGGGGTTTTTTTTTGTAGAGTATCTCAAATTTTCTGTGTATACAATCATATCATCTGTGAATTCAGACAATTCAACATCATTCTTTCCAATCTACAGGCATTTTATTCATTTTCTTACATTACTGCACTAGCTATGACCTCTACCTCAGTGATAAACAGGATTAGTGAGAATAGACATTCTATCCTTGTTCTCAGTCTTAGGGGGAAAATATTCAGGACTTCTTGCACTATGTGTGATAATAGCTATAGGTTTTCTGCAGATGGCAATTATCAGGTTGAGAAAGTTACCTTCTTGATCAATTCGCTGAGAGTTTTTTATCATAAATGGATGCTAACTTTTGTCAAATGTTTTTTCCACTTCTATTGATTTTTGGCCTTTTAATTTTATTAGTATAGTTACATTGACTGCTTTCCAAATGTTAAACCAGCCTTGCATTCCTAGAATAAAATCTGCTTGTTATGAATTATCCTATTAATATATCTCTGGATCCAATTGTCTAATACATTTTCAAAGATTATTCTGTGTTTATATGTAATTTTGATTTATAGAGTTTTTTCTTGTAATTTCTTTGGTTTTAATAAAAGTATAATGATGGCTTTATAAAATTGACTGAGATTTTTTTCTTCTCTATTTCCTAAAATTATTTCTATATATTTGTTATTATTTATTCCTTAACTATTTTATATATTTAACCATTGAAGACATATGGGCCTAGAATTTTTTTATGTGGGAACATTTTAAACTTTCTATATATGTATACATAAAAAGCATTTTAAATCATAAATAAATACATTTGTATGCGTATATGTATATCTGGGTTTTCTATTTATTCTTGTGGCAATTTTGGTAATTTTTGTTTTTCAAGGAATTTTTCCCTTATATCTAAGTTGTGAAATTTAATGAAATACAGTTTTTATTATACTATTCTTTTAATATCTGCAGAAGCTATAGTGGTATCCTTCCTTTCATTTTTTTTTTTTTTTTTTTGCTAATTATCATCCTTGTATTTTATTAATCAGTCTCCTTGGGACTTATCAATTTTATTGATCTTTTCAAAGAATAAACTTTTGTGTTTTTTTTCCCACTCCTGTATTGTAATACTTCTGGTGTCTTCAGTGAATGTCCCAATAAAGTCTCTCCACTCTAGCTGGTCAGAACTCAAACATCTCCCAGCTTACTGAGTTCCAGGCATTATCCAACTGAAAGCTCCCTGACAGATCTTCTCTGGCTGTGTGCATGTTCACCCTGTGCATGTGTCCCTCAGCCCACACCAATAGAACCTAGGGGACCCCATGTCAATTTCTACTGCTCTACCCCCATTCTCAGTGTCCTCAGCCTCACTGAACACTGATCTCTGTCTACCCAACTCAGTAAGACCAATATACTTCCAGAAAGTGCTTCTAGGCAGAAAACGGAGTGGATCATAGCTTTCCGCTCATCTGTTCTCATTTTCTCAAGGATCACAATCCTCATTGATTGTTGTCCCATGTCTAAAAAACATTGATTCATACCTTTTGTGCCATTTTCTAGTTGCTTACAGTAGGAGGGTATTTTGTTACTAATTAATCTTATGACTAGAAGCAAAACTCTGGAAGCCTCCTAATAATTTGTAAAAAAATTTATTTTTTTTATTTTTAATTATTATGGGTACATAATAGTTGTATATTTTATAGGATACATGTGATGTTTTTGATACAGGCATACAATGTGTATTAATCGAATCAGGATAATTGGCGTATCCATCACCTCAAGCCTTTATCATTTCTTTGTGTTAGGAATATTCCAGTTCCACTCTTGGTTATTTTAAAAGTATACCCTAACTTATTATTGATTATAATAATTTTGTTGTGCTATCAAATATTTTTCATTCTATCTAACTATATTTTAATAGGTACAAAATAGAAAAAAACTATTAACTTTTTGATGTTTATTTTCTACTATATTTTATTAATCAATTCAACAGTATCTTATTTAGCATTTGCTATGGTAACACATTTAACAATATTAAATTAATATATAACATTGAAATTGGTTTCATATATCACTATGTTCTCTTTTTCATTTATTTCACCTGTTTACTAAATGTTTTCTATATATAAATGAAAATGTTTATTCAACTGAGGAAACAATTATGTATTATTTGAATACTGCTCCCATTTGGTAAGATTTGTTCTTACATGGTACAAATTCTCCTTAGGTCGGAATGGTTATACTTTCTGCTTTAATTTTTTAATTTCTTTGTTCCTTATCTTATGATTTTGAAAAAAGAAAACCATTCTAAAATGTGTTCTCTGCATCACTGATTAATTTTTAGATTGCTATTTCTGTCCTACACTCCTTCTCTTGCATTTATAGTTTCCTTAAATATTTCTGCATATAATAGAACTCTCTTTTTAACTCAGTCTGCAGTTACATCACCTTCTATTTTATCTCTTTCTCACAGTTAGAGATTTTTTTTTCCTTTATGGAAATTACATACAGGATACTTTCTAAAGTTGTCTTGTGGTTTCTATAATATAATTTTTTTTAAATGTTCTCTCCCTTACTTCTTGGGTGTAGTGGTATTCATCTTGTGAGTGCATCAGGGATTCTACCAAATCTTTCACAAGTCTCTCATGGTTACTAGTTTTCTTCGTATTTATCCAGGAGGGGAAGGTGCATGAAAGTTGATGGGTGGGTGGGTTTTCCTCCACAGCGGCATCACTTTCCACCTGGGAGCCATCAGAACCCTCTCACAACAGAATCACAAGGGCTGCTTGACGTAATTAGCATTGGATATATTCATGTATTTTCATAAATATTCATTTAATAAGGTGGAAGAAGGAAAATCAAGTACCAGTGGAAATCTCAAATCTGGAAGTCTCAAGAATTTTAGAATAGAACATTGAACAGGAATGAGCATCTTGGAAGCTCCCCTTCACTCTCACGACTTCTGGTGTGTACCTACCCTGGAAGTCCCCAACGTTCGATTTAATGATCCAGACTCTCCTAGTGACCTCAGACCCATACACCGACTTCCTCCTAAATAACCTCACCTCAGTCCCACAAGCATCTCAAACTCAGCATGTGCAAAATGGAATGCATCATTTCTCCTTTGTTTCCTACATGTGAAAATGACCACTCCCTCACATCATCTCAGGCAAATACCCGAGATTCCCCTTAGACCAGTGGTTCCCAACTTTTTTGGCACCAGGGCCCAGTTTCATGGAAGACAATTTTTCCACAGCCCAGGGGTGGGGGGCGTGTTTTGGGATGATTCAAGTGCATTACATTTATTGTGTACTTTATTTCTATTATTATTACATTGTAATATATAATGAAATAATTACACAACTCACCATAATGCAGACTCTAATGCAGCTGCTGATCTGACAGGAGGTGGAGCTCAGGCGGTGATGCGAGCGGCTGTAAATACAGATGAAGCTGCTTGGCTCACTAGCCCACAGCTCACCTCCTGCCGTGTGGCCTGGTTCCTAACACGCCACAGACTGTACTGGTCCGCAGCCCCAGGGTTCGGGACTGAAGCCTTAGACAACAGACCATTCCTCAAGAAGCTCATCTAGCCTGTCATTCCAATTCTAGATATTCTGCCCCCTTAAAACCTGCCTTATTTATCCATTCCTCTCTGTGCCCACCACCCCTGCTTGGCTCTCTCATCTGGACATTAGAGTCGTGCGCCAACTGGTTTCTCTGTTTTCTGATGTGTGCCTCTCTAATCTGTCTTTCCTCCTTCTTCCAATGCTTTTGCTAACAGACAGGTTTGACTACATTACCAACAGACTTAAATCATCTCAATATCTTCCCTTGCTCTGAAGGGCAGCATCCAGATTTCCTACCCTCAAGATTCCCGAACCCATCAAAGTACCCGTGGCCCCCTAGGGATACGGTGAGGGCCGAGCTTCTGATACGGTGGAGAGCATGGGGCTGAGACTCTGCCTCTGTAACAGGTTCCCCGTGCAGTTCACAGCCTCCCCTTGGACCACACTTGGAGCAGCGCCTCTCTTAGCCATGTCTTCCTGTCCCCAGGTACCGCTAAGCTCGCCTTTGTCTCTACCCTCCACGGCACTCCTATTTTTTCACTATTCTTACCTACTTAAAATTCCTAGAAAAACATCTCTGTGTGATTAGTCCTATAGTGTCTCTCTCATATCCCCTTTCCAAATAGGGATGTCAGCTACTCCTCTTGCAACCTTACCCCGAGCTGCATTTATAATAGACTCTCCTTCTGTCTCCCCTACCCACTGGTAGACTGACTGACTTCCTCCTTATGCCCTGGCTGTGTCAGGTATAAGCTTCTCTTAGCACACATGTGATACTTTCTTAACAGATTTTGTTTATATACCTGTTTTCCTTCCTAGTGTACAAAACCTAACGGCATAGACTATGTCATTTCACTGGCACCTCACACACTATCTATCACACGCTGCTACTTAATAAATAGTGTTGCAAGAAAGAATGAATATACAATGAAACATAAAAATGAGTCAAATATTGATTTAAAATTTTGTATATAGTTGTATTAATTTTCCTTTGCTGCATAAGAAATTTTCACAAACTAGGCAGTTCAAAACAACCAACATTTGTTACCTTGTAGTTTTTATGGGTCAAAATTCCATGAGTCCTCTGCTCTGAGTCTGCCTAGGCGGAAATCAAGGTGTCACCCAGGGCTGTGATTCTCAGCTGAGGTTTCAACTCCTCTTCCAAGCTCACTGGCCGTGAGAAGATTCCATTTCCTGTGCTTGCAGAACTGAGCTACTCATGTTCCTGCCAGCTGTGGCTGGGCCCACTCTCAGCTCCTAGGGGCTGACTGTAGGTCTTGGCCACACAGCCCCCATGGGCAGGCCACAGCCACACTGCTTGCTTTCTTCCTGGCCAGCAGGAACTCGACTTGCTGACTTCCTATAGCTCCCCAGTCAGCTCTGACAAAAACCTACATGATCTGGTGTAATCACAGGAGTGACTATCCCATCAACACTTGCCACATAGCATAGTCTAGCCTGGGTCGATCACACACTACTATCCCATGGTATTCACAGGTTCTGCCCTTACTCAAAGATCAAACATTATATCACGTGTGTACCAAAGGATGGAGATCTTGGGGGGCCGTCTTAGAACTCTCCCTACTATAATAGTTAAATGGAAAAATTCAAGTACTTATCACAAGTTTTGGAAAAAATGGGAAAGGGAGCCAATATTGAAGAGAAAGATTAAATGAGACTTAAGTGCATACACTCGATAAAAGTTTTACCATCACTGGATGCTAGAGCTACTTTTTTACATTTAAATTCTTTTTGTACATAAACATAAAATTAGATGAACTTGTAATTTCTGGTAGATGCAGAATCCTGACCACTACCCTAAAGTGACCTTTCTTCTGCTGCATTATTGCCTTCTATTCCAACTCCTTACAACAAATAAAGAGTCCTAAGCCTTTTGAAAGTTGAATATATAAAAAGAGACTTTACTTTGGAATTCAGTCTGATCAATCACACTTAAATTTTTTGTTCAATTTTATCAACTCCGAATAGAATCTTGAAGTTTCAGAGAATATAGTTGATGGTCTTTGAAGTAAGGCTGACAGCTTATCTTTTGGCAAAGCACACGAATGTAGAAGCCCGTAGTGTTAGCTTCAGTTTAACCTTTTGGGAAACCATCCGCCAACTACCATTCCAGGTTTTGGCTCCTTGTAGAGGCTGTATGTTTCTTCTCTACAAATCCATCTTGATTCCAGGCTTTGAACGACAGGTGCTTAACTTTACTGAACATCCTAGGGTTACCTTTTCATCTTCATTGCATGGGGTTAAACTTCTGAACTGTGACAGGTGATGTAATGACAGTATTATCAGTTTTGAAATTTTTAACACTTGCTCACTTCTGGCTTATTCCCTTGGGATAGTTCCTTCCCTCATCTGGAATCCACCAATGTTCTTTGTATCATAATTCAATATATTTATTCATCCCTCACCATGCCAGCATAATTGGGTCAAACATTTTTGCTCATAGGTAAAAACTCCCATAGGCAATTATCAATTCCCTTTATGATTAATGTAAAAACTACAGTGTTTCTATTAATGGAAATGTATGCTGGAGCATTCACAGTCATATGCTGTAGATAAACCCTGTCATTACACTAATATAATGTACAAGTTCCTGAAGCAACCAGAAACTTGGTAGCAACTGTAGTAGCTGAGAATGCTAATTTGCCGAGAAATTAGAGAGAACTAGCAGTATTACTAGCAATACTTTTGAAAGTCATTTTTACAAAACTGAGGGTAAAGATTTTTTAAATATCATATTTTGAAGCAAGAACACAGAATAAGGGAGCACACTGCAGAGTAGGCATCTCAAAGTCTGGTAGCATTAGAGAAAGACCTGGTACTACATGCTTCTGTGCAGACTAACACAAAGATTGCATAAGGAGGAGAAATTTACTTATAAAAATGCATGGTTTATATATCTCACAACCTTAAAAATCCCTTGTGTAATAAGGATGAATATAATTGGAATCATATTGTTCACAAAAGAGATCTTCATTTAAGATATATATGCATATGTGTGTGTGTGTGTGTGTGTGTGTGTGTGCGCGCGCTTGAATGTCTGCTTTCTTTGTGAAACCTAGTGTTTCTCTTTAACATTAATTCCTCCCAAACGAGGTTGTATAACTCAGGCCTGCAAAGAGAGGGCATCCTACCAAGGGAGTAGTGGACATTGGTAGAAATGTTATATTCAATACACATAAATATACTGAGTACTTTTCTCAATTATAAAACTCAACAATTTCTTCCAGAAGTTTTTCCATGTATGGCAGAAGCAGCTTTCTGCCACCAAAACTTTGTGATTCAACCTGTCCTAGAACATACACTGCTGTTGCTGGGAAGTGGCTGCCCAGACAGAAACTCCTATTACCAGTCTCCTTACGCGTAGATACAGCCGTTTGCTGAGTTCCAGCAAAGTAGAATCAGAGCAGAAGTTACATGCTCCACTCTCGAGACTGGTCCACTAATGCCCCATACTCGTCCTTTCTCTGGATTCTGAGGCCCTGGAGGCCGTAAGGCAGATCGGAGTCACAGAACAGTAGGAGCCTGGATGCCCACATCACTTTGTAGAAGAAAGCTAGCCCTCTACGTGCCAGGAACACTTGCACTAAATTTATGTGCAGGAAAAACAAACCTTTGTTTTATTATGCTATTAAAATATTGGAATTTGTTTGTTGCAGCAGCTAGCATTACCCTAATCAATACAGAAATCATGGCCTTGAAGTAGACGCTACCACACACACACATACACACAAAAAAAACTGTCTGAAGTATCTGACACCAGCTTAGCCGTTTTGTGGTAGACAGTGAGGAAACAGACCTAGCAAGCTGGAAGTCCCTGCTCCACTGTAGTGAAACATTTGGTAAAACTGTCACCCTTGTTAACGTGGAAGGCAGACGAGTGCCTACTGCGCCTGTGCATCTCAGGGAAGTGGCTGGAAAGAGCCGGAATGCTAGCATATGTTGATCTTCCCTCACTGTGTTTGGCAAGGTATTTCAAGAAAGAAGAGTTCGAGATAAAATCAACTGGTTTGCACACAAAAAGAAACAGAATGAAAGTATCAGAAATTTGGAGTGATGCGGGTTTGAAACTACTTCTAGAGGACAAACAGTGTGAAATAAGACTTGCAAAGCCTTTCAGCCACAGATGCTGATTAAAACACCTCAATTAAATAAAGTGACACAGCTCTGTAGCTTGAACCAGATTAAGAGTGGGGCTTCCACTCCAGAGTGTTGCTCCAGATGGCCTCCAGGGACCCACCATAACCTTGACAGAGAGGGACACAGAGGCCAGGAGGCATAAGCAGAGAAGTAAAGCAGGTCCCAGTACTGTTCCAGAACAGAACTTCAGGTAGCTTTCCTGGTGCGTGGAGCTGCTGGGAACACAGTGAGGAGCATGAGTTGTCTTGGCCAAAGCACTTACTCCGCCCTAACAAACACACCATCCCAAATAGTCAGTTAAGAAGTGTAACATCCATCACAGCCTGCTCTGGCTCCACATTAATTTCACATTATCAGGGTTTTTTGGAACAGAAACCTTCATTTAGCCATAGTCATCATGTTGACTGAGCTTCCTATATCTTTGTATATCTTGAATTAAAAGCTCTTAGAAGGAATAGACCAAATACGTGCAATTCTTTTCATGCTGTGCCTAAGTTAGACAGAGCTGTAATATGTACCATATACCAAGAGTTGCTTAATGACTACTCTTTTTGGATGGAGGAGATGATCAAAACTAGTATCTCAAAGATATGTTCCCTAAATGAGTACCTCCCTGGTATCAGCAGAGGGAAGACATTTTCCTTTGGGGATTCATTAAGTAAGAATAACTAAAATGACAAAATTTTCATTTATCTTGATTCCTGCTGTGTAAAAATCACCAAAATTTCATCTTGTCTTAGCCTGGCAGAGAAGCTCACTTCCTGGGAGAAAACACATGATCTTTTCCCTTGCTACATACAGTAAAAAGTGACCTGGTGTTAGACTAAACCAAGTGAACTAATAGATAAAGATGCCAACTACCTTTGAGAGTTGAGTCATAGTGCTCCAAATTTAACATTTTCAGGAGACGGGTCACATGCAAAGCATTTCCACGTATTTTTTCTAAGATGCAGCCAATTGTGTCTTGTAAATTGTAGATTAGCTGAAATTGCAGCATTCCCCTGGAATCCAGGGACATAGGAATAGAAGCAGTGGTGAGTCTGACTGTAAACTGGCAACCACTCACCTGTGGAATGATTATTTCCAACTCCCCTAGAAACACAACATCCAGAGAGAGGTGCATTTGCTGAGCCTAGAGAGACTATTTCTGGGGAAGGAGAGAAAGAGAAAGGGGAAGGGAACCTGTGCACTCTTTTTTTTCATGAGACATCGTAGGATTTCTGCAGCAGGCTGGTAATATGAGTCTGCTCTGAAAACCACAGGCTAGGAGGAAAGGAGCCCACAGTAGCACTCGGAGAATTAATGATACACTCATAGTGAATGTTCAGGCAAAGTCTTTGCACCTTAAGTTAAATGCATTCCTGGAAACCACAAAGAGAACTCCTCTGATGAGCATTCCTTAATGGCAAGTTATAGAAATAAAACAAACCAAAACAAAATAAAACTCTTGCTACAACTCTTTGCAACCTCACAATTACCTAAAAGAGAGGAGGAAAATTATATCTGGAGCCAAAAAATCTGGCCTCCTCATATATTCTGCATGTGCTAAAGAAACCAGCAGCACATAGATGCTCAGTTGGCTGAGGTGGAATGATACAAAGCAAAGACTCTTCCAGAAAGCAGACGGTGGGGAAATGTATATTATTCTGCCAAAAAGAAATATGGTGAAGGGACTTTAGGGAATGATTCCTCTAGCTCCTTAAGGAAGTGTGTGTAAATGTGTGAGAAGTCAAGAGTTGGCGTGAGTGACAAGAATGGACTTCACCGAGGGGAAGAGACACAGGCAGCGAGGGAGGACACGTCTGTGCGCTCGGGACATGCCGCTGCACCAGAAGATATTGAGGTTGCAAGGGGCAAAAATCAGTGCCTGAGGGGTAGGAAGCTTAATAAAAGCTATTGAAATAAAAGAAAGCTCTTAGAATAGATGGGATTCCCACTGACATTTATGAAGAATTCACTGAGGATTAAGTACTGTAAGCTCGGTGAAAGGTTTCAGAGCAATTTTGGAACAATGGACAAAGGCAAAGTCAATGACACCAAAGATATTGACTATTCTGGTTAAAAATGGGACCACGGAAGATATCAGGAATTGGAGGTCCTTAACACTATTGAATTCAGGTTTTAACACACTTGTGGGAATTGTACAGTAAGTCCAGCAATGGTAGCTGACAAGATGATGCACGAGGACCCCCACCAGGTAATAAAAGGGAGGAAGATGACACACTGCTTAGTCACCCGGAGAAGCTGGAACACAGTCAGGTTACTAACCACTCGGGTAAGGACGCGGTATCTGACAAGACAGTACGTGACTTTGGATGGCTCAGGTTATGAGTCTGAAGCAACATACGAGCCATGGAAGGACGCAGCAGTCAGAAAGAAGAGAATGCTAGAAGGCCGGGCAGAGAAGTCCACTCGACTTTCGCTGTGTGCATCAGAATAGATTTCTGATTTTAAAATGCATCCATACAAGACTAATGTTGATAAAAGGGATATAGAAAATGCTGGACAACAACATCTAGGTGGGTCATTAATGACATGAGAAACTAGGATGAAGGTAACTTCACTTTTTACCCATGGAAAAGTCCATAAATATAATCGTGAAATTGTTGTCTTTAGAAAAAAGACCTGTGAACATAGGCTCCCTACTGCTGTGGCTTGAACGTATGTGTCCCTCCCAAATTCATATGTGGAAACCTAATTACCAAGGTGATGGTATTAGAAGGTGGGGATTTGGGGGGTGATTAGGTCATGAGGGCTCTACCTTGTGAATAGGATTAAAACCCTTATAAAAAAGGCTTCAGAGAGCTTCCTGGCCTTCTTTTGCCCTTCCATCCCTTATGCCAGGTGAGGACATGGTGTTGGTCCCCTCTGGAGGATGCAGCAACAAGGCATCTTCTTGGAAGCTGAGACCTGGCCCTTGCCAGACACTGACCTGCTAGCACCTTGATCTTGGACTTCCCAGCCTCCAGAAACTGTGAAAAATAATTTTTTTTTATTTATAAATTACCCAGTCTAAGGTATTTTGTTATAGCAGCAGGAACAAACATCTGCCCTTCAGTTATCCCAGTCCATCAGGGGTCCTACACGCATATTGTGCATATCACAGCCATAAACATCTCTGCCCTTTGTCTGTCTGAAAAATCCCTACTTTTAAGTCTCACCTCAGATATCACCTCCTTCCTATAATATTCCTACCATCTTTCAGATAGAGTTACCTGTTCCCTCTTCTCTGATCCCCTTGTATTTGGTATAAACTCCATGCGTGAGTTTTCTGTTGTTGCAAAACAAATTATCACAAACTTAACAGCTTATAACAAGACGAATTTATTATCTCACAGTTTCCATGGGTCTGGGGTCCTTATATTTGCACTTCACTTGATCTTAGCCAAAAGGCCGAGAAGCGAAGGTGGGGGGCGGGGGTGGCCTTATACTTGAGCTGGCCATTGTGCTCAGGGTCTCACAAGGCTGAAGTCCAGGTGTGAGCTGGCTGCATCCTCATCTAGAGACTTGAAAATAGGGAAAGAGCCACTTTCAAGCTCCCTTAGGTTGCTGGCACAACTATTTCCCTGCGACTGTAAGACTGAGGTCCTGTTTTCTTGCTGGCTGTCTTCCAGGGATTACTCTCAGTTCCCAGAGACTGTCCTTTGGTTCTAGACACAAGGTCCCCTCCATAGCCTTCTTCCAGGCCAGCAGAGAGTATCTCTCTGATACCTCCGCTTATCAGGGCTTACCTGTTAAGGTCAGGGCCCCCAGGATAATCTCTCCCCCTGCTTTTTTTTTTTTTTGAGACAGAATCTTGCTCTGTCACCCTGGCTAGAGTACAGTGGCATTGTCATAGCTCACCGCAACTGCAAACTCCTGGGCTCAAGCCATCCTCCTGCCTCAGCCTCCCGAGTAGAGTAGCTGGGAGTATAGGCACGTGCTACTGCACCCAGCTAATTTTTTCTCTCTTTTTGTAGAGACAGGGTGTCATTCTTGCTTAGACTGGTCTCGAACTCCTGAGTAATCTCTCTTTTGATTAAAGTTGACCAATTAGTAATCTGATAACAGGGTTGCTATCCCCTGATACAAACTGGCCCCGCACTCACTCAGGAGAGGAGCTTGTACGGGGTGTGTACTAGGGTGAGAGGACAAACTAGAGGGTCATCTTAGAATTCTGCCTGCTATGCTCTGTGACAGTGAGTGTGTGGGGTACCTATAATGTCTACTATGACTGGAGCTCCCTAAGAGCAGAGACCGTGCCTTTTTCAAATTGGTAACATGATGATCAACTTACATGAAGCCAAAAAATATAGTAGAAGTTCAAAAACTTTTAAGTTAAATAGCAGTAGAAAAGCAGCATATAAACAAACAACAGTGAAACTTGCAGTTGGTTTGGGGGCAAATAATGAGAAATGGATTTGAAAATGGCATAAGTAGTTAGAGAATAGAAAAAAAAATCCTGAGGATTATGGAAGATGTCTTCTGGCAATGGGTCCAATTCGGCCTGCCATGTTTCATCCCAGACTTCTTAATAAAACATATACTATTTTATAGTACTACCGAATTGTCCAATTTTTTCAGAAATAATTTTAAATCAAAGAGAAACAACATGATTATCTTAGAGGTGCAACGATCAGGCTCTACACTGTACTCCCTCCTGGTCACAGAGCTTTGAGTCTTTTCCCCGGGGAGATGTGGAGCTAGAAGGAGGATCTCTGATAAGGAAGACATCTGAGAAGGACCTCTGAGCCCCAGTGTTCTCACAGGTGGTGCTGTACACGGCTGGATCTGAGACGATCACCTTCAGTGATTCAATCACAGAACTCCCGTTTTGAAACTACTGCAATTTCTGACAATTTTCTGAGAAAATTAGAAGTAATATGGATTTGGGCCCAAAGGAGGCCTTGTAACTTTAAACTGCTACCAGGTTTAATCAGGTGATGAAGAAAGTTAATGTCTCAGAACATGCCCCAGCAAATCCTGAATGGTAAACCTGAACAGACTGTGCTATTGACCTGGTCATATTCTGGGGCAACCATGACTAAAACCCTGGCATCTTCATTTCCAACCTTATCATCTATGTAATGGACACAGATCAAAGCATGAACCCTGAGACCTTCCTGTCCAGCAGTACACTTGCAGAATCACATAAAAACCGAACTACATTTTACTATAGCCATGAACAAGAGTAACATAATTGATAAAGGCTTTACGGTGAGATGGAGGTAGGAGTTTGAGAATTTCCAAGATGCCATGTATCAAGAAATTACTTTTTTTATTGCTAGACTTGGTTTTATAAGTTTTACAGCTGCTGGTGGTTGATTTTTACAGTTTGTTCTGAGAGATGGGTCTCAGTTTTGCTAGGCACGTGCTTACAGGACTCTTCATGTGAGTCACCAGTGCTACAATAAAAGTGAGGGAACATTGCCTTGAATCTGAGCATCTGCAAAGACCAGTCTAGTGCACAGAACACAGCAGGAAGAACAAGTGCACCACCCCAAAAGCTGCAGGCTTTGGATATAGGGACAGACATGTACAGTGTCTCTTCAATGATTGCCCTTTCTGATCTGACCCTGATGCAAGAACTTGGCAGAAGAGGAGGAGGAGGCCGGTGGCGGTGCTGACGATGCTGACTGTGGAACTGCAGGGCGAGGTTTGGAAGGGCCGTGTTCCCCCTCGTTTCAGGCACCGTGGCAGAGAAGGGCGCTGGGAAGGAAACAAGCAGCAGCAGACTTCAGGAAGCTGTAATTCGGTTTCACACGGCTCAGAATTGGGGGATTTCTGCAAGTGCAGGCTGTCATTTCCACCAACAGACTATTGATTTAATTTAGCAGACTTATTTCTTATTAAAGAAATCTCACGGCTCAGTGAAGGCAGAGCTCAGAAGCGGTCATAACCCTGTGGCTTGGAAAGTAAATAGCCAATTTCTCTCAGACTTGCCCAAGAACTCATCCAAGGATTGCTGCACTGACTGCTCTTGGAAGCCCTAAACTTGTGTTTTATCATTTGAAACTTTGAGTACTTTTGATGGAAGGAGAGAGAGTTCCCACTGCAGAGGTTACTCCAGCTGGCGAGGCCTGGGATGCTCTCGAGCTGCAGCCTCCTCTGCCCATCGACCCTGACACCCTGAGTGTCCAGCCTCTGTGCAAAGGGAGGAGGAAGCACAAGCCTGGGTCGGGCAGGCAGGGGCCGTCTGGTCTCCTCTGGTAGGGGAGGGGCAAATCAGGTGACTGGAACATGAATCCTGCTACCTGGTGAGCTGGATAAAAGATTTAATTAAAACTACACCACGGCACTCTAGCCTGGGCAACAGAGTGAGACTCTGTCTCAAAAATAAATAAATAAATAAATGAACACACAAAATAGCAATGTGGGCTATGTGGGAGGAGTCTGTTGCTCAGTGCTCTTGAGTCTGGGAGGGAACCTGAGTCACTCTGGTGCCCATCTTGCACTCACGGAGAAAGCCCCGCCTGGGCAGCCAGCCGGACAGACTTCCTGAGCATGGGAGCCCTGGGTGCTGGCAGGAAGGGTGCCCCAGGGCGCAGTCTCCCCTCCTCAGGGCACAGACAGGGTGGTGAGCAGCCTGCCACAGACGCAGGTCTGCCTAGGAACGGATAGAATTTATTACCAGTGACAAAGCCGATGTTGTCATCCTTCTTGTGACTTCCTGCTGTATTTCTCAATGGCCTTAGAAGATGCAGGCAGAGGTGTGACGGGTGCTCCCCTTGCCCCCAAGCCACCTCCCCTCAAGGACAAGTGGAAAGAGCACAGCATTTGGGACCAAAGGACTTGATTCAAGTCACTGGATGTGTCACCTGGAGAACTTCTCACCGGTGCTCTGAATCTCACTGCTGCCTCATTTGTAAAGAGAGTTAATGACGTCCGGTCCACTGGCAGGGCTGTGTGGCCACTCGCACAGGACAGCATCATCCAAATGTCTGTAATTAATAAGCTCAACATATTTTGATCTTTTAGAAAAAAAGGAAATAGCAAATGCTTGATAAATACCGGGAGAATTAATTACTGATGAAGACTTATTTTTCTCGTTTGCTCTTTAAATTTCTTTCTCTTTCTCTCCTTCTTGCTTGCTTGCTTTCTTTTCTTGTTTTCACACTGGAGCTTCTCTGCTAGCCTTTTCAGAGGCACAAGCTTGGAGAGGGTTTGAGGGCTTTTCTCCCTAATTGAAAGAGTAGTTTCAGTAGGAGACTTTTTAGCCTTAAAAAAAATGAAAAATGCCAAATCATTGGAGAATAAAATAAGAACTCATAGAATGGGAAAAAAAAATATATATATATATATGTGTGTGTGCGTGTGTGTGTGTGTGTGTGTGT
Organism: Varecia variegata; assembly: GCA_028533085.1. Lineage (NCBI taxonomy): Eukaryota > Metazoa > Chordata > Mammalia > Primates > Lemuridae > Varecia > Varecia variegata. Next base: position 96,294,284 of record CM052438.1, on the reverse strand, counting down.
GTGTGTGTAAAGGATTCTAAGCAGGGAGTGAAGTGTCACATCTAGAAAAGCCTTAGGAGAGAATCTCTGGGAGATAAGTACATCAGCATCAGAAAGGAAGCCTTTAAATGCTTAATTGCCTGTTCCTGAGAGAGGACAGCCTAGAGCACAGGGTACAAGCCTGGTCTTTGGACTTGTAACTTATGTCAGTGTTTGCCAACTCTTTCAGACACCACAGTCCTCCACCTCCTAGATTAAGATTTACTTTTTTTGATGAAATCAGTAGCACTTAAATCATTTTCATATTATTAAGCATAACAGCAACCACACACTTTCACAAATAGCACAAAAAAGTTGAGGGTGTATTATTTATCCAGTCCACATTGGCCTGGGGTCTGGATCCAGAGATTGGAAATCATGATTTACTCTCTACTGGTGCTACAAGTACTATAAATGCTTCCACCATTGCTACTACAAATAATAATAATAATATTAATATTAATAATAGAGTTCAGATGTATTGAGAAGTTACTAAGCATTTTACATGGTGCCTTAGCCCAGGCTGCTACCACAAGATAGCATGGGCTGGGTGGCTTAAAAGATAGAAATGTATTTCTCTCAGTTCTGGATGCCAGGAAGTCAAGGCCAGGGTGCCAGCAGAGTTTGTGTCTGGTGAGAGTGCACTTTCTGGTTTGCAGAGGGCCCACTTTTCCTTGTACCCTCACATGGCTTTAATCTCTTTATTTTCTTATGAATACACTAATCGTATCATGGGGGTTCCTCCCTCATGACCTCATCCAAACCTAATCACCTTCCCAAAAGCCCCATCTCCTAACATTATCCCATTGGGGATTAGGGTTTCAACATATGAATTTTGGGGGACACAAACATGTGGTGCATAACACATGGATTTTCTTGTTTGATTCTTACAACAATCCGAAGAGGTAAGACCATTGAAATCTCTTTGGAGATGAAAGAACCAGGCCCCAAAAAGGTTAAGTAACTTATCTTGGGACACTTAGTGGATCAGGAAGCTGAGACAGGAGCCTGAATTGTTAACCCTTAGATAGCAGTTGTCACCTTGCCCATAGCTCTGAGCATAAAGGCAAACACCTACAGAGAGCTGACTTGAATAATTAACTGATTTTTACTTGGTCACATTAATGACTAATTTAAAAATGAAAGAAATGGGGGCAAAGACTCTTTAAAAAAACATGAGGTCATGGTAACAGAGCTACTGGGAAAAAGAGAGAGGACTATGGTTATGAAGGTGAAGTGAGAAGAAAAATGGGAACAGGAAAGGGGCACAGCGGGCTGGATGGGAATATTTATGTGCCCTGTTACTCGCATGGCAGGGACTAAAATGGGACATATAAGAATGAAGAGAATCTGATTGAAAAGGAAAATAGTCAGTGGAAAGGAGAAGAAACGCATTGCTATAAATAATGTCATTTATATTTTTAAAATCGTACATATATATAACCCAAGGAAGGAAAATGCTTCAATAAAATAATAATAGCTCAAGGACAGGTAGAAGAGTGGAGGTTGGCCTGAGTTCTTTGGTTGATAATTGTACAAATGAAAGATCGTCTCAGCAGAAGGGGAGCCTGTAGGGTGAGCCCTGGAAATGCAGCTTTATGAGTCCCGGAGTTTCCACTCAGATGTCAGTTTAGAGCAGCACCCTGACTGCCCTCTTGCGTATACAGTGATGGAGAGCTGTCGCTCCCCTAGCCCCTCCCGGTGCATCTGATTCAGCTGCATCCTCTCCCCACGCCCTCTGCACTTGACTGACCCCATCACAGTCCTGCCACGCTCCCAGCTCCTGGCCTCCAACACCCAACATCGTCTGCTCCAAATCTGAGCTCTCCAAGATGGTGCTATACAACTTCTTGGATCCTGACCGTCAACTTCTCCTGAGAAAATGCATCCTGCTTTTCTCCCATTAAATGGGAACTATTGAAACCCAGGGGCACATCTGGCCACACAAGGGCAGAGAGTCATTCTTTCCTTAAGCAAGTGTTTCCTGGCTGCCTGCTTTGCCCCAGGTGCGGAGCTGTGGGCTGGGGGTACAACTGTGCACATGTTAGTCACGGTGCCTGTCCTCGTGAGGATTATATCTCGATGGGAGCACATGACAAAAACCAAATGATCAAAAAATAAAGAAAGCAACTGTGTAGATAGTGCTTCTTATACACGAAACAAATGGGACATGTATTGACCAATAGCAGGCATGGGGCTGGGGTCAATTTAGGAGCTAGAGCTTGCTGGGGAGATTTCTTAGAAGAGATGCTACATCAGCTGAGACCTACAGACTGTGGAATGGAAGGAATTCTGGGAGGAGGAAACTGAGTGCTAAGGCCTGGGGGAGATGGGGGTTGAACTTGGCATAGTCAGGGGAAGTCTGGGGGCCCAGCCTGGGATGGAGAGTGGGAGGAGGAGAGTTTGCAATAGTGAGCAAGGCTCAAATCACAAAGGTATTTAGATTTAGGCCCTGACAGGAGGGTGGGGTTTAAAGTAATGGAAAGCCACTGCAGGGTTTATAAAGGGCAGTAATGGCATCTGATTTGTATTTGAGGACGATGAGGCTGGCTGCTCTGTGGAGAATGGATTGGAGGCACCAGGGGCAGCAGGAGTTGATCCGTCTGAGGGGGGTGGCCTCACACGGCCCCTTCCCTATGTGGCTGCGGACGTGCACCTGGAAGGAACACCTGGCAGGGCTGGAGGCAGGCTGGGTGGGCACCCCCAACCCAACACTGCCAGGGAGCCGCAAACACACTGGCATGTCTCTTAAACTTCTGTGCCTCGTTCTTCATCTAGAGGGTAACAGTCATGGTTCCCTTTTAGGATAATATCAGATAATGTGTGTAAGGTATCCTGCACATAGTTTGTGAAGTGTTATGGTGACTTTTGGGCGTCTGTGAGGGAGAGAGCTCCTGGCCATGAGCTGAGAAGGTTAAGACAAGGTGTTCATAGAAAAAGAACAACTTCAAGCCATGTTCTCCCTGTTAATCTCATCAACTGGTAGCTCCCAAACAGTAGTTGCCAGTAGGCATCAATTACACACCAAGTAATCATATACATCATTGCATTTAATTCTCACAATAGTCTTGGAATATAGATATTATTGTATTATATAATTATCTCCACTTTAGATATGAGGAAATTGTAGTCCACAGAGGTTAGGTAATTTGTTCAAGGTCACCTAGTTAGTGGCAGAGCCAGAATTCAATCCAGATCTGTTCGAATCCAAATCCCACTCTCTTTCCACCATAATGGCCCATCAACAGTATGACACCCGCATTCCAAACACATCTTGGGTTCTTGGGATTCTGCAACATCTGTGTCTCTCAACACAGGGTATCCTATCTAGGCAAGGTCCCCAGGTGGCATGAAGAAAAAAGAAATCTGCCCACTGCAAGCCTTATAAAGAAGGACAAAACAGACCTGTTCCATCTGGTATTCTATAAAGCACAGCTTTGCCAGGTAAAGCCTGGAAATGAGGTTGCACCCACCGCTGAGTACCAAATGTTATATAGCTAATTAACCACGGAAATTTGGGAAGAAACCCATTAAAGAGACCAAATACAGCATGAAGAAAAAGCAAGTAGTAATGTCGCTGTTTATTACCATTATGACCATTAATATTAATACTATTATTTAGTTTTATTATTACTCTGATATATCATTATTATTGCTGTCTCCTAGCATCTGCCCTATAAATCTATCACCAAATGTTTTAGAGGTTTAATATTGTTATAGTTATGTAATTAAACAAATAGAAATAATAGTTGCAGAATTGCAGAGTTACATAATTATTGCTCCTCAGTGGAAACAATAAATAAAACTTACATGCCTTGATAGCAGTTACATTAACAACAATAGAAACATTGAAGGCTAACGCTGAAGAATTATGTAATGGTTACATAATTAAATAATAAATTATCCCAGAACTACAGGGACATGCAGTATATAAAGAAGCTCACAGAATGGAGCAGAAAAGGAAATCATTAAGCAATACCAAAAAAGAAAGAAAGAAAGAAAAAAGAATAAAGAGCGAGTGAGCGAGAGAGAGAGAGAGAGAGAGAGAGAGATTTGCCTATGGATAAGAAGCAAAGCAGCATGGATCTCGGGATGAGGAGCCCTGGGGTTTGTAGTACCCAGAGCTCTTCAACTTCCCATTCTAGATTCAGACATGTATGCGGATTTTATCACCCCTGGAACACAAAGTAATTTGTCTAAGGCTATAAATCACTTGGATAATATAATCCCTTTAACTGAACAGCTTATCACATGTGGCATACATTTAATCTCTGTGTTTTAAATTATCTCAAAATTTAGCTTTAGTCTTGCCTGAACATTATATAACTACTCAACTACCTGCATTGATTCAATGACTAGTGGACGCACGTGAGATGAAATGCATGTTGGGGCCGGGGGGAGAATAATGCTGTTTTGAAAATTATTGAAACACTCAATCGCTGCATCACGACATTTCTCTGGTTGAATTATCACAACATTAACATACCCAAATATTTGGAAAGACTAGAATATCTGATGTTAAATCAAATATCCAGATGACTGACTGACTTGCTAATTTTTTTAGACCAAAGTTCTGTGGCCAGGCTGCCTCAGTTTTATAGAAAGTTATGCTTATTGAGGTCTGGAGTGAGGCACACAGTCATCTACCTGAGGACACAAAACCGGCACCTGCTCTAAAGCCTGAGTTCAGGTTGGGATGCCAGAGTGATAGCAACACACTTTGCACTCTGAATCCACCTGTCTCCCTGGGTGTCAGCAGAATTGAGTTCGTTGTTGGAATGGATGGCACGATGGGGTGTTCCCGGGATGCCAGCAGCATGCAGCATGAATAAGCACATGGCATCACTCAGCAGTGACAATGGGGAGGCAGAAGGCTCCTGTCCAGAGCCAGCAGGGAACAGAGCGTAGTCTGCCAGCCTCTCTGTGATTCACATTTCAAGGAAGTTCTCGCTTCTCCATCAGGCCTGTTCTGAGAGCAGCCAGGCTGGGCCATTATCATAATGGGGTCACCTGGGAGGCTGGGAACAGACAGAGGAGCAGTCTATTGGGGAGAACAAATTGACTCCTGTCTCATTACTTGGCTTAGCTTGACAGGCAAAGCTGATGATTGGAAAAGGACGGCCTCAGAGGAGGCTGACGCCAAGAAAGGGCAGGGAGGCCATGGCACCTGCTGGGCCTGGGGGAGTTGGAGCAGACTGCCCAGTGTCAGCCCCACAAGCTCGCGTCGTCATTTTCCAGCATGCAGCATCGACCTGCCCCTGACCTACATGGAGACCGGGCTGCTCATCTGCCCATGTCCCTGAGCTGCAATGATGAAGGACACTTAGAACTCAAAACCTTTGGCATCATTTCATCCCCTTCCCCCAATAACTCGCCTTTAAATCCTGTGATTAAGATCCTTTGCCCCTTGCCCCAGAGGAGGGTAAAGATAGGGTCCTTCTCTAGGTAAGCAGGGCAAATTCCCAGGATCTTGGGACCACAGGCAGTTTTCCAAAGGCTCTTCTCACCATTGCCACATTGAGGCATGTGGGAACCTAAGTAGACAATTTCCAGTTTCTTCAGGTGCCACTGAGGGTGCTCCAGGAGGTACCCTGTGCTATTGAAAGTCCAGGGGCTTTGAAAGCAAGCAAATCTGCTATGTAAGTCAGCTTGGGCTGTCGTAACAAAATAACATGGACTGGTGGCTTAAACTACAGAAATTAGTTTTCTTACAGTTCTAAAGGCTAAAAGTCCACGATCAGGGTGCCAGCATGGCCAGGTTCTGCTGAGGATCCCTCCCTTGCTTGCAGACAGCTGCCTTCTCATTGCACACTCGCACAGGGGAGATCTCTCTCTCGCTCTGTCTCTCTCTCCTTATAAGGGCACAGATTCCATCATGAGGGCCTCACCCACATGGCTGTATTTAACCCTGATTGCCTCCCAAAGACCCAATCTCCAAATACCATCATTTGTATGTAGAAGGTTAGGCCTTCAACATACGACTTTGGGGGAGCACAAATATTCAGTCTGTACCCCCTGGGTTTGCATTTCAGCTTCCCCTTCTTAGTGGGTGTGGATCCCATATGACTTAAGTGCTCTTAATTTCAGTTATCTCACCTGTAAAATGTGACTAACGATACCTACTACAGGGAACTGCTATGAGGACTAAGACGTGCTAATGCAGAAAGAGCCTCCCATGTACTAGGTATTCAAAAGGTCTATTCTCTTCTCTCCCTCTTGCCTCTTTCAAGGGGTCTCTGATTTATTCTAGCCTCAGTTTTCACCAGAAACTCTGTCCTCCACCACCACCCCACATGAAAAACATCTCTTCTGTCACTCCCTCCATTCTGGTCAATTTGCCTGGGTTGCACCTATTTTCCTGAAAATGACAACCATAAGAATTATCCCCCAGTAGCTAGGAAGGCTCCTTCTCTCCTGGGAATCCCGGCAAGGCAGAGGTCACTGTGATAGGGGCTCAGGAGAGAGGTGGAGATCATTTTCCATTCTCATGGGCTCAGACTTCATATGCTCTGATTTCCCCTGAAACAGGTTTCCTGAGCTCCCTCAGCACCCCTGGGTGACCCCTTCCTGGGGTCTCTCCTTGCCTCACTTCAAAGTCCCCTGTGCTGCAGAGCCCAGATCCCATGAGTCTCTTCTTGGAGATGGAATCCCTTGGCCCTCCCCCAGCCCCCGGACGCCACTGATTGTCTCAGCGGGTTTGTCTCTATTAACCGCTGCCGACGTCAGTGCATTGAAACGGTGCAGTGTGAGAAGCTTCCCCTGACTAACGTCTTTGTACTGAGCGGGGGAATCAGAACGGAACAGATGTTTTAAGGACTCCATAAATCTGTGAAGATAAAAAACCACCCACCCAGCACTTTTTAACAATGCGCCATGCTGATGAACCAGCATATCGGAAATACCAAAATAAATATAAAATCCCACTGAAGCCTTGGAATAAATCTTAGGGTTTTTTTCTTCTTTTTACCCTTATAATACACACCAGACATCATTTTTAATACTCAGTGAAGACCCACAACTGGGAACAGAAAGTCTATAAAACGCTGCTGCTTCCATCTGAAGTGACCCAGTGATCAACCGCAATATGCATGCACCACCCTCCAATTGCTTCCTGAAAATCTCATTTCACTCTCCCCCAGAATGCTCTCCCTCTCTCAACACATCCAGTGTTGTCATGTTTCTTCTCATAACTCCTTGCTGAATTCCAATGAGGTTTTCTAATTAGCCTAATTAATTTTCTGCCCAACTTAATAAGACTGTCTCTGGTTCAGAAATAATTGGACTTCCCAAACACCATCTTCCCTCCCTCTATTTCTCAGTGGTGAGTTGTGATCCAGCCTCCTTTAATAATTCAAAATTAGCTTCTGTTTTTCAGATGATGGGTTAATGTTCAGAGAGTTATTTAGTTTTTTCATTAACACTCTCACATCGCCCTCTCCCTCCTATGAAGAACACCTTAAAAAGCACTAAAAATAAAATGAAACTTGGATCCTTTCCTGGAGAGAGAAATCCATTTGGGATCAAGGATTCTTGCTTCCTACATTATCAATTTCAGGAAGATAAATTAATGACCTGGATAAAGCATATTCTGTCCCACAAAGTTTGGTAGCAGCTATGAAAATAAGCCCTAAGAAGCCAAGTACTAAAATCATAAAAAGGATCTTAAATATTTTCAGGCAACAGGCTTCCTATGGAAGAGTAGCCTTCTTTCTAGTGTCTTACAAATTTGTTTCCCATGCTTGTGAATTTGTTACTCTAGGAAAGTAGCATTGTTTCTACTAAGTGTGTTCCCCAAACAAATGAGTTGGCTAAAAGGAGGAAGGGATAAGACCTAAGAAAGGGGAGAGATGAAAGTAAAGTTGGTGAGCCAGTGAAAATGTCCATGTCCCAGTGCATGTCTGAATACGACCTGCAAAGCTGTGTAAATTGCATATTGCCTTTTGTTTGCTCTCAGGTTCCAGAACGCCAGGCAATCTCGGCCTCTATGGTATTGGTTTTGCAGCCGCAGGAATATTTCTCTTGGAACCATGGAGATGGAATTATTTTCTCATTCCCTAAAAAGCCTGAAGAAATTCTTTAGAGGGCTTATAAATATGCCCACGAATAGCGCCAGGGTGTAGAGAGCATGGTAAGATTCGCGCCTCCGATCCTTCCCAAGCACGGAGGCAGCAGAGCTGTGAACCTCTCGTGATGCTCGCCATGTTCTAGTGGAATCATAAGGGTGTGAGGCTTTCAAAGAACTGAATGTAAACAATAGCTATAAGGGTTCTCTTTGGACTGCCCTAGACCAAACTTCTCAAAAATGAAACTCCTGTAGTTACTAAAGGTGGACCCTTCTGTCAGCGAAAATGGGTGATCTATTCATGTTCCAAGAGTCACTGCTTTTATTAGGACTCATCTAGATAGGTATATGCTTTAAGGGAATATGATGCAGGAAACTCTAAGCGTATCAAACTGGTAAGTTTGGGAACAATAATTTCCTACTAAAGAAAAAAATCAATCTCTACTATCTGTCTCCATCTTTGTCTCTCTGTCTCTGTCTCTGTGCCTGTCTCTGTTTCCTACTCCTCCTTTCTCTTTCATTGAAAGAGCTTTGGGGATGTTGCTTCAAAGACAGTATTTGTAGTGAATGTGAAGTATGATTCAATTTTTTCAAAAGTAAATAACATTCAATTTTCCAGAAATGAAGTATCCCTATATTATCAGCCTATATCATCAGAGTTTTCTACAACTAGCTAATGAGGGAAAAAACACAGAAGCTGGATTAAAGGATCAAAGAAGAAAATGGAAAGAATGGTACCATTTGTAGCTATATATTTAAATAAAGCTACCCTTGGCCACCATCTAGGGTAATGTGACACTGACTAAAGAAGTCTATATTGTACTTAGAATCTTGGGATTTCCTGCTTGTTGCTTGAGTAAAGCTGCTTGTTCTCAGAGGAATTCTGCAGTGCCCAGTGACCATCTGGAGATTCTTCGAAATATGGTCCATTTAAAAACATAGGCTATTCAATGGAGTTCTGTTCAGAATTTGAAGCTAGTAGAATAGTAGCTAAACATTAAGCCTTTTATCCACTTAGCCATTTTATTGCTAGAATATACTTTTCATAATGGCATTTAAAAAATGTTCTCTGCATTTTAATGTTGGGGTGGGTTTCTTTCCTTAACTTGGATACATTTTGTTAAACTTTGTCCCACTACTCCTGCCCTGGTTAAACTCCTTTCTACAATAATTAGATTATTTTGAATCCTGATTTTGTATGAATATATTAGGGATAACATCCTGCTAAGAAAACAAAACAACAAGCATAATAACGATAACCACTGAGAATTTATCTTCATCTCACCAGTGAAGGTTCAAAACATCACATCGTGGCATTGCCTCCACTTCCCCTGAGTTAATGGGAGAATCTCCTGACTCTACCCCATCTCACCTGGCATTGACCCAGCACACCCCTGGGCATGGGCTCTAGAACAGCAGGAGAAGAGTTAGTACCCAGAGCTTCTTCCATGCAAGTTTGCCTTGACCAGGTAGCCATGCAGGCCATAACTAACACATCAGTCCTATTTAGATGAGATGTGATAGGCAAAAAACCCAGGGAAAATGGCAAGCCTAGGTACATCATTGAGGGGCCAGTTAGGTGGAATTCATGCATGCCAGGACTCCAACAGCAGGAATCTAATAGTGAGCATTAGAAAGAGGAGATGCTGAGATAGCGCAGGGATCAGCAATGACAGGAAGGCTCAACAGGCCTAGGACTGAAGAGCCAAGGAAAGAAGTGATGTGTCAGTGCCAAGAGCTGGGGCTTTCTGGCAGAAGCTGGAGCCACCACAGTGGGTGGGCCTTGTAGATGGAAACTGCAATCGCAAAGGAGATGTAGCTATTCCCAGAGATGGCACCCCTTCCCTTGCAGGAGATAATGCCCAGGAATGTGTGGAACTAGGCTAGGAGGAGAGGACTCAAAGATAGCCTGCTCCTGCTGAAGGCGCTGGACGTTGCTCAGGGCTCTGAGGTGGCACTTGACACCCCTGCTCTAAGCCATATCGCCAGCCAAGTTTTTATGGATCATAAAATTGCTGGATTCCCCCTTTTTAAACATAGCCCTTGGTTCTGCTTCAATGACCTGCCTCAGCGGTCAACTGCATAGCCGACAGAGAAGTATTTCCTTTTAATGGCTGAGAATTTACTGGCCATAAATTTCACCCAGTGCCCTGAGGTCTATGTGTTATTTTCAGGTAAAGTAAGGCAGGGAAGTAGTCTGTTTTCACTGTTCCCCTTGAACAGTATTTCTTCTTCTTCCTGAGATGCAATAATCTCCCATTGTAGCAGTCCTTTAACATAAGGAGATCCCTTCCAGTTTCTCCAGAGTAGTTCAAGCTCCCTCCCCATTACCCCTCTTTTCTGCACCTCCTCCTCTTCTGCAAGAAGCATTAGCAGACAGTGAAGATGACATTCCTGTCTCCTTCCTACCAACACTGCTACAACACCTACCTCTTCTCCAACACCAGTGAACATGTGGGGCATTGATGGTGATAACCAAGATGACACCCCAGGATCTCTTTTAGGAATAGATCTAGTGCTGACAAGAAGCTGCTCCTGCCTTCAATCCAGGCACCACAGTGCTAAATACTCTCCGGAAGTCAAGACACTGATCTCCACTGGCAAACGCAAAGTGGCAGTGGCTAAAGAAACACAGAGTCCTCTAGATTTGAGGAACAAATATCTGATGCTCCTATTGCCACTCTTTAGATAAAACATTGAGTTAGATGTTATTATGTTCACTTTGCAGAGATGTTAAGGAATTTGGCTAAACCCTCAGAATGAGTTAGGGCACAGAGTTGGCATTAGACTCAAGATCTGACTCACTCTAAAACCCACATTATTTGCACTGTATGGTGTTGCTTCCAATTTTCTCTGTGAATGGCATCATAAAATGCAAAACATGTTCAAAAGAATATCCTTCTACTTATGAATTCAAACATTCTGGTGATAATATGGCATACTGGAAGATTTGCCAGGTTTAGGAAATAAAAATACAGCATGCCCAGTTAAATTTGAATTTCAGGTGAATGAATATTTTTAACACAAGTATGTCCCAAATATTGTATGGGGCATACTTATACTAAAATTACCTACTGTTTATTCAGAAATTGGAATTTAGCTGGTCATTCTGCATTTTTTTTCTGGCAACCTAAGTGCAGTCCATCTGTATCTTAATGGTTTGAGCTTCCAGCTTCACTTCACATTCACAAAATGCTGAAAATGCCACCAAGGGACATTTAATTGTTCTCTCTTCTGCTGTGTTGGCAGTCCTCACCCCTAGGGTCACTGGGATTCTTCCTAGGTCAAGAGTAAAATACTGTGTATTTCATGTATATATCCACTATATATACACATTTGCAATTGAGGTGCCTTGCTTTTGTTGTATAATTTACATACAATAAAATGTATCCACTTAGCAGCGTGGCTCAATGAGCTTTGATGGATCTTTACATCTGTGTAACCAACCCCCCCATCAACATCGATAACATTGTCACTGCCCCACAAGTCAATCCCCAAGGCCCTTCAGCTTCAGACCTTCGCTTCTCTGCTTTCTGTCACTATAGATTAGTTTTGCATTTCCTAGAATTTCATATTAATATAAATGGAATCATGGAGTTTTACCACCTGTACTCTTCTGTACCTGGCTTCTCTCACTCATCATAATGGTTTGAGATTCACTCATATTGTGGCAGGCCTCAATTCAATAGTTCATTCCTTTTTATTGCTGGGTCATGTTTCATTGTTTGGATTGGCGGTTATTTGTTTATCTGCTCATCTGTGGATGAACATAGATTGTTTTCAAATTTGGCTAACATAAATAAAGCTGCGGTTAATATTTGTGTACAAGTCTTTGTACAGACATATGATTTTATCTGACTCAAGATGTGAAACGGCTGTGAAGAAATGTGTGACATGTGAACTTTTGTACCGTTAAACACAAATGACCGAGGCAGGAGCCTTGGTTGAAAGAGTGGAAATGGAAGAATTTAAGATGAATTTTGGAGATGAAATCAACAGGATTTAATAATGACTTAGGTCACAGGGTTGTAGGAAACAGAGTATCAGGAGACTAGTGGGCCTGGGGCTGGAGCAGTTAGGTGTGTTGTGGTACCAAATAGGGAGACAGGAAGACTGGTGGAGGCGCCAGGGACCCTGCAGTTGTTCCAGGACTTGTATGATGTGCTCGTGTGGCAAGCTCCAGGGAAGGAGGGGAGAGACACTTATTGCCAGAGTGACATTTTCCTGACAGTAAAAATACATGAGTATGTGACAATGTGCATGTGACTTCAGGCAATGACTTAGGGGTATCCAACTAGACATTGAGGAAGATAGGGCCACCACATAGTGTAATCATGCCCTGCCCAGCTCAAACAACAACCATATACAACAACCCCAAAGTTGACAACAGCTAGTCTCACAAATAAAATAAAAAGATGTCTCAAAAACAAATGCAAGATAGGGATTTGGAAAGACAAATTAAGAGAGAAATGAGAACATTAAGGGAATTGGTGCTTTCTCACTGTCAGGCTAAGCAAGTGCCTAATGGCTTGTCCCCTGAGGTCAGGGGGACTTTAAGTAAATGAACCAAGGCTCACATGGCCCCTGGACACCTTACCCCGGCTTCTCTCATCTTGCATTCATGGATGAATGCATCCACTGCTGTGTGCCAAGAACCCTACTAAATTTAAGAAACAGAGGAATGTTGAAGAATCAGTGTCTGCCTTGGAGAGCTGATAGGAAAATGTCCTGTGATCCTGTTTGTAAAGCCATGATAATGCAGGGACATATGTCTAGAACAGAGGTGCATCCCAGGGGCCAAGGGATCAAAGTAGGGACCTCCATCTAACATGTCAACTTCCTTCAATTTTAAAAACAAAAAGATTGCTATTCCTATGGCATTAATTATGTAAATTTAATAATGATAACTTGCATTCTTCTTGCCATTTTTGGATGCTGCCTCTGTGCCAGACACAGCACTGAGCACTTTGCAAGCTCTATGTCAGTTAATCTTCATAGCAACCCTGGGAGGTGAATATTATTATTATTCCTTTATTAAATGCCAGGAAACTGTGGCTTAAATATGTTAGTTTGTCTGTCCAGAGTCACATTCTTAGGAAGTGGTCAAACTGGGGGCATTAAACTTAGGTCTTTGTGATCTGTGAACTCATGTTCCTGATTACTTTATGATTTTAGATGCTGAATTTATTCAAAATAAATACATGGAGAAGTAAAGTTGCTTGCATCTGTGACACCTTCTCCAGGGCTCACTCCTGTTTCAAATGTTGATCTATTGTGGTGCCTAAAGAGTGTTTATTATTTATGTGCAAGGGCCATGGATCTAAGTGCTGAGGACGTATGCTACTCTATGCCCAAAGGACCCCTCTGATGTCAAAGACCCCATCCTGCTGGAGAATCAGGTCTGCACAGCATCGGGGCGCTGTGCTACCCCACGTGGCCCCTGCACGCTGTATGTAGAGAGCCTACGTCTCTAGGGGAGCCCGAGAGAAAGACAGAGGTAGTGCCGGGCAGTCCCCTCCCATCTGTTTTGCAGAAGAGAGCCATTCTGAAAAAGCACATCCGATTAAATAAATTAAAAGAATTGCATCCCCCTGGGAACATTCTCAAAACAGAAAGTCATTTGAACCGATGTACGATTCACTCAGAGCCTCTCTCCTTATAGGAAATGAATACAATCAAAATAAGAATCCCTTCATGGGGTAAGAGGCGTAGATGGGCCCGAGGAGGTGGGGAGCAGGCTGTGGAAGGCACAATGTTTACAGAGCCATTAAAGGAGAATGAATAGATCTAGTCTGGTCCCAAAAGGCAAAGAAATGTGAATTTTCACATATAAATAGGAAACGTTTAGAATGGCATTAATTCAAGACAAAGCTCCTAATGCCGCTCCGTGTCAGCGGTGCTTGGGGCATCTGCTTAGCTGCACTGACCCCTGCCGGTAAGACTCCGTCTCTGCTGCTCGGCGCCTCTATTTTCAGCCAATGTCTGCGGTCCTGGTGACTACTAGGCAAGCCTGTGTCCACATGTATGTGCCACGTGGTACACAGTCAACATCCAGCCAAGAACCCCTTCCCTGCTGTCGCACCTAGAAACTACTACAGTACTTGGCACATAATAAATGATAAACCCTTAACAGAGCTGGCTGCGTGATAGATATGACCAATCTTGGACGAATTTAGCCCATGGCACTTTAATGTTGTATTATAAACAATAAAATGGAAACTTCTTGAGCACAATCAATGGGTTCTGCTAAGAAAGATGTCTCAGGTAAGACCACAGTCATTATGTGAAGCCACAGTGCCCTGGGGTGCCCAGTGAGTGCAGTGAAGGGGCCCTCATTAGTCATGGTGACAGAGTGGTGAGGTGTTGGCTGCGTCCTGGTCGAGGCACGCCTGAGATCACAGGATAATGAGGAGCTTGCTGGGCGAAGAAACAGGGAAAGGGGTTCCAAACAAAGAGAACAGAATATCAATGTCAGGGACATGAAAAATTGCATGGAGCTTTCAGGAATTCCCTTGGTACTGCTGGAGTTCCAAGGAGAAGCAAGACTGGCAGTGGCTGGTGTTTGAGAGGTCAGATGCAAAGTCCTCTGCATCCTGCCAAAGAGTTCGAGATTATCCTATCGTCCACATGGATCCGCAGAAGTTTTGGCATTTGGAACATGGTTTGCTTTGCATTTTATATACATTACTCTGGCCAGATGTGGAAGATGATTTCAGGGGTATGGAAGGAAAACACTGGAGGCAGAGAGCCCAGCTACAAACCCATTGCATGTAGTAGAGACGCAAGAAGGGCTTCATTAAGATGTCAGTAGTCTGAAAGACAAGGAGAAGGCTCATGGGAAAAAGATTTAGGGGGCACAATCCAAAAGCACAGGTATTTGTTCCAGAAACTGGAAGGAAGAAGAGTTTCTGCAGGGATGTCTCAGGAGGAGGAGCAGGTCTACAGGGAAAATTCAGAAGAGAGACTGAGCTTGGGTGCTTGTTAGTTATTCAGCCAGCATCTCCACAAGTGAGTTGTAAGCTCATAGGAGAGTTTTGACTGCAGGTACAGTTTGGGGAGTTGTTAGTTTATAGATTTTAGTAGGAAAAAATACATTTTCCATCTGTACCTTAGTTTCCCTCTAGCATATTAGTATAAAAAGTAAACTGCTCCTAAGCTATGCAGTGGCTTCCAAGAAATGTTTATAATAATCCTGTCATATTTGTATAATGCTTCATAATAAAACAGGTGTCTCATTTTTTTTCCTCACCACAACTCTATAGGTTGGATATTTTTAACCCAATTTTACAGGTAACAAAATAGAATTTCTAAGATTAAATGACTTGGCTAAGACTACTCCAGCAAATGGTGAGTCAGGACCTCAACTCTACACCTATGATTCTTTCTTGTACATGTCAGTGACTCTGTTATAATAATTTGTTGACATAGTTGCTATTGTTGCTTTTTTTTTCTGATGGTACACTAGAGTCATGAAAGATGATACTGAGATTTAAAATTTTATTAAAATGCCGAGTGTTTGAAGCAGAGAAAAGAAAAAGCAGTGTCCCATCATTTATAAAACTGAGCTCTTTGGAAGATAAAGGTTATTTAAATGCATAGCCTTATTAATGTCTCCCACATACTCACAGTTCTATCAGTCTGAGCACAACCTGAAATTGCAAATTGTACAGGAGGAGACAGACAACATGCTTAATGCTTATCCTGATTTGGAAAATTATACCGTAAGGATCAAGAAAGGTAAACCTAGTGCCTGGGCACATAATGGAAAAATGCATTCATGAGCATCCGTCTTTTTTCTCTTTGCAGCTTCCTCCTTTCCTGTCTGCAAAAATTCTACCACACCAGTTTGGCTACATCATTTCCCTACATATGAGTCAATGGAGAGCTCCCCATTGAGCAATGCTTCACGTTTCCAGGGTGGAAAAAGAGCAGCGTGCCTCCAAATCCCGCCGGCGTGCAAGAAATGTACCCAACCAGCTCTGTGAAAGATGTCCGTCCCTGATGGTTGCCACAGAGAAATAAATTAAATCTCACCAGCCCTGAAAGTCACCTTCTGAGGGAAGATTTTTGTTGTTGTTCTCCACCATATAGGGCAAAACAAAAGGCTCCTAATGGGGACAGGTGGCCTAGAGGCCCTCGGGTACCTCTTACGGAGGGCTGTTCTGTAGTGAGCTCCTGCCAGCCCAGGTATTATAGAGGGCACCAGAAAGAGGGACACAGATTAGAGAACGAGCACATTGCCTTGAAATGCTTCCTTTGGTGAATTAAATAAAAAAAGAAGCAGGTTGTTTTGCCTGCTGAAAGGGATGTATTTTCGTGCTACAACCTCTCTTATTTTCTGTAAGGGGGTTGGTTAGGTTCACTAAGAGCTAAAAATATTTCCAAAGAAATGTTTATAATCATCCTATAATATTTGTATAATGCTTTGTAATAAAATAAGTGTCTCTTTTTTTCCTCACCACAACACTATAGGTTAGATATTTTTATCCCAATTTTATAGGTAATAAAATTCAGATTCTAAGATCAAGTGACCTGGCTCAGACTACTAAGGCAAATCAGTACGTGATGAGTCAGGACCGCAGCCTCAGTCCTCTGATTCTTTTCAGTATGTGTCATTGACTCTTTGGCAACTAAGGCAATATTAAGCCAAGGAAAAGGCTCCAGTCACAGCAAAAATTGATTCCAGTACCAATTCAATACCATGATTCCAGAGCAAGAGCAAGACCTCGTCTCTACTAAAAAAAAAATAGAAGGAAATTATATGGACAACCAAAAATATATACAGAAAAAAAAATTAGCCTGACATGGTGGCGCATGCCTGTAGTACCAGCTACTCGGAAGGCTGAGGCAGGAGGATTGCTCGAGCCCAGGAGTTTGAGGTTGCTGTGAGCTAGGCTGACACCACGGCACTCTAACCCAAGCAACAGAGTGAGACTCTGTCTCAAAAAAAAAAAAAAAAAAAAAATACCATGATTCCAATACCATGATGTTTGCACAAGGCCTTTAACCTTTCCAATGCCTTCCTAGTTGTTATAACACTTTGACCTCATCTTGTAAGGCTGGTGCTTTAATAACTCTCCCCATTTGAAAGCTGAGGAGACTGAGAGGGGCAGAGCCCTTAACCTGTCCTGAGCCAGGCTCCCTGGATGATGCCTCCTAATTCCCAGTGCAGGGTACAGACACTGTTCTTTTTAGGAAAACTTTCAAGTCCTACAGGGAGAGCTCTAGGAAATACAGCCCCAGTAATACAAGCCATAATCTTTGTCACCCAAGGCTATAACTCCATAAAGTGGTTTCTGGTAGCACCATCAATCAGAGAGCAAGTCCTCACAACTCCAAGGGAAGTCCCTTGGTGTGTCAGGGTTTGTTTTAGTAATGCCATCCCTTTATAAACACAAGAAATGACTTCAGCTGAATCATCATTTGTGGACCTGTCTAACCCTTCTGCATCGGTACACAAGGCCCTTGGATTTGCCCAGGAGATAAATACATATGCAGCTAGCAGCCTACCACTGTCTAATACGTAGTCAGTATCCACTGATCCAGATATGATACAAGTGCTTGTGTTGACACACCAACGTGGTGTGGTCATGTCACAGGAATATATAGTATCTAGGATTTGAGCATCTTTGGGGTTAAAGAGAGTTCAATCAGTTTCATCTTCTGCCCCTGTGTGCTGAAGAAGTTGGCTTGAGGATAAGGATGCAGTCTGTCCTTAAATAACTACAGGGGACGCTTGAACTTGTTTACCAAAATTGTTTCAGAGTCTAGGAACAGCATAATTAGGAATTAAAAAAAAAACATTAATTGTTTAATCCATATCCAATTCCTTAATAGACTTCTCTCTTCCTTTGACCTGCTTCGACAGGCTTTTTGCAGACTGCTTAAAGAAGGAATTGCCAGCAATTTTTGAAATTGGGAGACACTTTCCCCCAGGATACTTTGTTTGCTTCTAATGGCAGTCATTCCTTTTATGTTTTTATTAACTTGAGTAGGCAGGAGGGGTCGATTTGCATCTTCTGTGTTACAAACAATAATAATCTCTGTACAAATGTTAGATGGAAAAAAAACCCCCTATGTTTGTGTAGATTTACTGAAGTATTATAAGCTTATAAGAATAAAGGCAATTATTCAGCTCCTTTATATGCTAAATTGCAATTTATTTGTATGGAATTTAGTAATACTTAGCACTTTACATATCTAAAGCACATTATAAACACTAACAAGTTAATCCTCTCAATGGCTCCTTAAAGTTAGGAATAAGTACCTCTGATTCACAAATGGGGAAATCAGGAAAGGTTAAGAGACATACTTCAAGTTATAGAGAAAGTTGGTATCTCCAAAGACAGGAAGCAGAGTAGGACCTGCTCCTCAAATATGGGCTGATTTTGGAATATCAAGAGTTTCTAGTGTAAACAGTCATTTAGGTTTCATCTTAAGAACCAGTTAGATGCTGGCAGATTTATTAGAGTGTGAAAATGCCGTAAGAAAAATGGAATGACTACAAAGTGCATATCTGGCCCGAGCATCAGAATGAATAGACTAGATAGTAGAGTCCTATATGGACTGTGGAATTGTACCGGATACAATAGTTCTTCCCTAAAATACTGGATACTTCTAAAACTCTGCGTGTATTATGTTGAAGGGTGCACACAATTTCAGAAAAGTGTGAGAATGACTGCTTCCACTCATCTGACCTCCCATTCTTGTTTTTTGTCTATTCTTCTTGAAATGTGGAGGAAAAATGTACAAAAGTGTAGTGGTTTATAAATATATTTGGATAGTGGGGTAAGTCATCATTCTGCCGGATATAACTTCACTCTGGCCAAGTGCTTAGTAGGAACTCACATATGGCAATTAAGTGTAATTGAATCTATGATCCTGAACTCACTTAAAATCTGCATGGCAAATTTCCCCTCTTAGGAGGAGTACTATGAAAGCTCTGGTGGCATAATTTGTTTGGTTGTATTTTGTTTCATAATTTTTGCAGAAACTTGCCACATCTGGTTTCTAGAAAATAACATTTTTTTAAGGGAAACTTGGTAAACATAAACCTTATAATATGGCTTTTACATTTTATTTTTCTTCTATATTATCTCCATAAAATTATTTCTTAAATACTACCAGCCACTAGAAATAGAAATACCCTAACCAAGAGTTATTATTTCTAAAATTTGAAAAAAAAAGTTAACAATAACCAGTGAAATGCACAATTAGGAAAGAGTTAATAATAAAAAACAACTTGTTAATGCTTTTGTTAAATGTATGTCCAGGCTAGGTGGTTACCACAAAGTCTCAACTTTTGTTGAAATGGCATACTTTATGAGAGACGAAAAACAAATAAACAACGATGAATTTTCTGAACTCCCTTCTTGCAACAATTAAACTGAACAATCAAACAAGATTAAAGACCTCAGATGGTTCATATAAATGCACAAGCAACTAAAAAAAGTGAAGTTGAATCTGCTGGGCTCTAGTGTCAGCCTTGAGTGGTCCCTCTTCACACATCCCCTCAGTATACAGTCAGCGCTTACGCAGTCATACAAATTTAATATGTGTGCTTGCTGCATTGTTGCCCTAAAAAGTAAAATATTATTTTATTCCTATGTTCCTACCCTTCACCTCGATTCTTTTCAGCTTGGATATATGAACGTTCTTTCTATTTCTCCCTTAGCAATCGATTCTATTTACATTGATTATTCAATAAGAAATTTTTTGATTTTTAGCTGACCAGCGTGTTTACCAGAATTTCCCTGTTTTAAATGAAAAGAAATTAAATGAAAAGAAATAACTCATAATATCTTTCAATTGACAAAAGTGCCCTTTTATCTAATACTGGAAACAGCCTTCCTAAAATCATAGATTCTATGTAATTCACATAGGTTATTTTAGTGAATTATTTCCAGCTCAAGAGAAAAACCAAATCATAATTCAGATCATGAATACCAAAGAATGTTCCAATACTTTTTGGCTGTATAGGTGCTTTTTCTTTAAAAAAAAAAAAGTAATTTCCATAGTCTTTATCACAATATAAATAGTTGAACCATTGAACCAAAGGATCACAAAATGAATAAATCCAAACACAAGCAATGAAGTAAACATGTGACTTGTTAAATAAAGTAACAAGTTATTATTAGAAATATCATCTACAGGCTACAATAAAATTTACCTAGAATATATATGTATTTTTTGAGTTTGTGTATTCTATGATTATACATTTTTATTTTTTAGCTGTATTTATTTCACAAATTATACAAAATGCAGGCCATCATTCATGCATTCATTCATTCATTTATGCTCTTCTCTTTGAATTTATTCCTTACTTTCTGCTTTTTATTTGTAGTTGCACTTGCAAAGAAATCGTTTCTAATACTGAAATATTAAATTAGTTTAAAGACATATATATTTTATTTTATAATTATGTTTCCACCAGGAAGTCCATGATCACCTGAGTGAATGAAGAAGGCAAGTCAGTTCAGTATTTAGGAGCAAAAATCCCAGTTGCCAAAGATGATCTGAAAGAACATAATGTTTCTTTGTGATCCCAACACACATTCTTTGTGATCCCGACACAATGCAGATCAGTGTCACCAGGGGAACTCAGGACTCTCCAGTGCTCAGACACTCAGATCTCGATGATGAAGGGATGATGGAGCTTCACCACACAGGTGTGTGCAGAATGCAAGCCCCACCTGGCTGCAGCCCCTTGTCTCCTTCCAACCACGCCCAGCACCTCCAGCCCTGGCTCAGGCCATTGCCCGACTCAGGCTGCTTGGAGACGCTCTCCAGGCTCCACAAAAACACCTTGTCTCTTAAAGGTCACGGAAATGATCAAAGATGATCAAACTTGTATTGTGACCATTATGCTCCCCCGAGCCCAGCCTGCCCTCAGTTCCAGCTGCCACATTCAGGGTCAATAAACTATTATTCTAAGCGCTGTTCACAGCCCACTGACTCGAAATTGACTGCCTGCAGCTCTGTTTTACTGCATGGAGGGGGGAAAAGAGAGAGAAAGCGAGAGAGAGAGAGAGAGAGAGGGGCACCCATGGATTACACGGAAGGAAATCCCAGAGTCAAGAAAACAATTGAAAAAAATGAAAGTTTTCTATGGATTTTAGTATGAGCCGCTAAAACACACACACAGAGTTTAGTGTCCTATCCTTGTCCAATTAGTAGGTAAGAACTATCTATTTTCGTGGAAAATAAGCTATAAGCAATAAAATGATAATGTTAACAATAGCAATTTATTAATGAAAAAAAGGAAATCTTTGTTGAGCGTTCATCACGAGTATTCACTAGGTGTGCTCAGGCTTCTCATGTGCTTCATAGTCAATCCTCAAACACCCTTTGAGATGGGCACCAGCTGTTATCCTCATTTCACAGGTGTGGAAACTGAGACAGGCACACAGATGTGAACTGCTTTCCTAAAGACCCAGAAGTGTAACCAATGGGGCTGGAATCGAATGCAGTCTTACTCCCGAGCCCAGACTGTGGTCTCACCCACCAGCCCGTGAGGGTGGTGTTTTGTAAATAAGAAAGCTGAGCGGTGGGGATGGAAGTATTACTAACTTACTCAGCACTCTGCTTCAAACCCATCCTTGGATCCAAAACTGTTGATCTTTTCATTAAACCAAAATGTCAAATAATCACACTCCTGGGTGTAGAGACTGTGCGTTTAGCTCCCTCCTCTTTATAAGTGTTTCCCTGTCATTTTGAGGCCCCCTTGCTCTTGGCTTTTCCAGGGTCTTCACCTTCAACCAGCTGCTATAGATGTGTCTGCATGTGAAGAGGGAAGAGAAAGCAAAGCCTCAGGCAGCCTTGGGCAACCACCGTTTCCCACCCGGGATTTTCTGTGACACTGTAACGCTCCTGCCAGCAAACACTGCCACCCTAATTGGGACAGTCCTGGAGTAACACAGCAGTGTCTTCCCATCAGTGCACTGGAAGCAAATAGAGAGGCTACTCGGGGGCTCGACAAGTTCCAGCACGTGGCACTGGATGCCCCTGGTTTCCAATGCTCTCCAGAGGCGTCCCAGGAGGACAGGAGGAAACACACAGGCTTGCAAACGTCCACCAGACCAGTGAGTGGTGGTGAGACGTTAGCCATAAGGTCATAAGGCAGCTAAGAAACAAAAGCTTTTTTCTCAAGGTTGGAATTGACCTGATACCATAATGGCAGCTAATAATTCCTGCAGCCTTTCAAGGGAGCCATTAGTATCCCCACTTTTTATATTGGGGAAAATAAACTTCCAAGAGAGTGAGTAACTGACTTACAACACCAATAAGTGGTAAGGTTGGGATTTGAACCTGAAAATGCTTGATTTCAAAACTCATCTTTTTTTGTTTATTCCACTCCAACAAAATAAGCTGTTTTGATTTTTCAAAAGCAGTCAAAACACTTATGACACTGGTTTCTTTAAAAAAAACAAAAAAACAAAAAACTATGGGGGTGGGAACATGAGAAAGAATTCAGTTGGTTACACTTTTCCTTCTGTTCCTCCAGAGCCCATCAGGGCTTGGAATCTCAATCATCTTCATAATGCAACTGTAAGCTTGGCAATGGGAAAGGATTGTTACTTCACTTGGTAGATGGAAAACTAGATGGATGGCCAGTCGGGGCCAGCGAGTGGCAAGCCTGCAGGGATGGAAGCCCACATCCCTCGGCCCCCAGTTCAATCTGAGAGACCATATAATTTTGTTCTTGGTCTTTGGCTCATGTGTTGGGAGTTGTCTACACTACCCAGGTTGACTTTCTAGTATATGAAGTATAACTTCTCTCTCCACACATAAATCACTGGGATCCAACATATTATGGGGAAATTGAAGAAATGCTAGTCTCATCTGTGAATAAATAGTTTGCATTCACCTTGTAGATGTCAAAATCAAATAGACTTTTCTGCAGAGTAATACATGGCTTATTGGCAAAGAGCAGATGTCCGGCTAGGGCCACAGATCGTGATGTCTGATTATACCAAACAAACAATAGTGAAGCCCTGTATGAGCAATTTAGAATTGGCTATGAAAGCTAGGATATGAAGGGGCCACGGTTTTCCTGGAAATTCCTCTAGAATTCACAATATTGAATACAGCATAAAAACCACTTCCCTTTCATTACTCTGGAAAATTTTGTGTTGGTTCTGCCTTATTGCACCAGTTCACACTTTGATACTAATTCATAGTGACCCTTTTTAACAGGTGGACACAGACTTCTGGTAGGCAGGGTGGTGATGGAAAATGAGTAGAGACCACGGGAAACGTGTCTGATACCTAAAACAGGAATGTGGCAGTGCCTGTTTCACAAAGGTGCAGCCTGCAGGAGGGGGCCACCCCATCGCCAGCCCCGTTCACCCCCCACATTGTGACGAGAGACTTGCAAGCCCGCGTCCTGAATCTGCTGCATTTGTCTGGGTTGCACGTGTCCGTCCAGAAAAAGAATTTGAGGAGAGAGACTTAGGAGTGATGGCTGACCCTGACCATCCATCCCCAGCCCCTGCTCTGCCGCTAATGAAAACTGCTGCTCCTGGCGAGCCTGGCAGCTTCAGGGACATCAGAGAAGGAAAAAAGCCACTGAAAACGAAGGCGTCAGTTTGATCTACAGTGTAATTACAGCCGTGCTGGGAGACAACACAAATTTGGCCCTTGTGCAGGCATATTTCTTTTTGTCCAGAAATTAATTTTCATATCAAAAAAGAGACCATTTAACTTCGGGAACCAAGTCAGACAAAGGAAAGAAAATGTGGAGAATGGTAACCTGGGGCCTGAGGTGTCAGCCTTGTACTGGGCATTCGTATTTTTGACAGAGTTTGAGGAGCGTGGGAGTGTGCCCCCCGCCACACCACTGCGCACTCCAGGACAGGAACCAAGACCGAGACTCCAAGTGGAAGACATGTGCAGAGGCGAGGGGAGGGGACCGGGGGGAGGAACCGCAAGAAGGAGGAAGAGAAAGGGGAGAGGGAGCAGAGAGCGCAGACATCATAAAACCCAGATCTATTAATCTTCCCCCAGGATCGGGAAGGGAGAAGTAAAATGATGTTTGGTGCTCTCTTTGGAGTTCTGGAGGGCAAATGAAATAACAAATAAGAAAATGCTGAAAAATCAACACAGTTTATACCAGATAAAAATAGATGTGCAGTAAAACAAATAGCACTAGTGGTTTCTCTTCTACTGAGAAGTAGAGTGGAACAAATGTGCGAGCTGAACTCCAGAACAAAGGTTCTTCTTGATCTCGGCTGTTTGCGGCCCAGGCTGAGTGTCTCATTTAAGACAGAGTGGTGAGATCCACCATTCCCACAACCAGGGCTCTGCCTCGGCCCTTCCAGTTCACCTGGAATCATTCCAGTCGCTTGTTTCCTCTCTCAGCCTTTATTGCGCTGAGTGGTTGGAGCTCATCTCACAAGACCAGCTCTCTCTCCTTAAATGAACTATTACTCTATGTGGAATGCCTTGCGAGACTCCAGATCTACCAGAACCTGGTGAGTGTCCCTTCCTTGCCTGCCTTTGTCACCATTAGCCTGACAGCTTGACATCCAGAAGTAGCAGCTTTGTAAATAAATGTAGAGCACTGTCATGCAGAGCAGATATGACTTTAAGCTCCCTGAGGATAGTTACTGTGTTTAAGAATCTTGCAATGACTTTGGCCCCTGCATAGAAATCCTCCATTAAGGATGGCATAGTTTGCAGTACATGTATGTCACGACAACATGTGCGAACGTAACAGATCAACAGGGAATTCTTAACTCAGATGGATAAACCTCCTTTCAGGATGGAAGCAGGATGACGATCTCTCCAATTTCTCCTCATGCATCCTCCTCCTCTTTCCCTCCTCTCCCCGCATGCCACCCAAGAGGAGTTGGGGACATCTCCGCACTATTTTTACCGAAGTTGAGTTAAGCTCATCATCTACCTCTTTTTACCTCCCTTATTGCCAGGGAGTGAGAGGTTTTTGGCAGGTATGGAGCTGACAGAGCACTGTTTCTGAGCCCTCTCCAGCTGATAAAGTGTCAAATGAGACGGAACAGAAAGTGAGCTGCATCTGAGGCAGCATCTCGGCTGGGCTCATTGACAGGGGGGCATGGGCGGGCTGGCTGCACTCCCCACTGGGCCACAGAGCTTTGTAAGTGGAGAGGAGTTTGTGTCTCAGGCAGGTTATGCAGTCTTCAGAGTCACCTAATACACCATATTTGCTAAGTACTCTTGAAGGCCTTGGCAGCAGAAGAGGCCCGGAAGGTAACTGGAAGACAGGTAAAGGTGTGCATGACCATGTAAAGGAGAGGTGTAAGTATGTCCATGACATTTTGGATACAAGTAGCTTGGTGCCCCAGAATGAAGACTGGATTCTAGGACTAGCTATAGAGAGTTCTAGAAGTCCAGCATCCACTGAGGCATATAGCTTTGGACAAGTCACCCCCCCTGGGCCTTAATTTCTTATCTGTGAAATGAAGGAAGTATGTCAGACTTGGGAGAGGCATCTTGCTCAATGCCTTTTTTTTTTTTAATATGAGGACAGTGAGATGTGGAGAGGGGTGATGGGTGCAAGATGCTGCTGCTTTGAGTAGTATGTGCACCGTAGTGGCTCAAGAACACTCAAGGGCATTTATCTCTCGTTGAAAACCTAGCGAGGGGCCCGGGTCTCTGACTCCCACTCCCGTGCTCCCTCCGTCACGGGGGTAGCGCCTCACAACGTGGATCTTTGCTGGAAGACCGACGGGAGGAGCCAGTGAGTCAGGGAGCGTGAAGGCGCCCAAGGAGACTGCAGAGCACCATGTAAACACAGGCGACGATTCAGCACATACCAAAGGTGAGGCTCGGAAGCATGTTCCTTGTTCAAAGTCAAGCACCTTGGCAAGGCACACACGAAACAAAACTAGCCTATTCTAGATGTCTCTTTTTTTTTCCCCCACCTTAAGTTCCACATAGCCCCTGATTTTTAATACCTATGTGCTTCACCAAAATGACTGTCACATTCCTATTGTATATTTTATATGTAAACAAATATTTTACTTGGCTTTTCTCATGAGCTGTACGTTAGAACCTTATATCCATTTTTCAGATGGAGAAACCTGAAAGGAAGCATAGAAGATGGGGGAAATGGAGTGGAAAGCCCACTTTAAGTTCCACAAAGCTTTCCGCAGGCTCTGGACAGCTGTGAAGAGAGCCTGGGAGCTTTGCCAACATCGAGCCAGAGGGGATAGATCCTTCAGTGTGGCTCTCATAATGAAAGAGTTTTCTTTTCTTCATCTTTTTCCCCCCTTTGCAGCACATTCTTGGCAGGATCAGCTAAATAAGTGTTATACAATCTAGCACCTCTGGAGACCTCAGTGGCGAAAATGCCATTGGGTCAGAAGGAGAGAATTTTCAAGTTCTCAGGGAGGATTTTGTCACATATTCCTAGTTGATCTTATTAGCACCTGTCACAGTGAAGTTAGCCCCTTAGTTACGTTTTCTTAGCTTTGTCAGTATTTGTTATCGCATTTCTATTGTTCTTGGTGTTATTTTAATTATTCTTTGTTCTTATTATTGGATTTTAATTGTCTGAACAGCCCCTGGGTGATGGTGGAGAAATAATAAAAAGAGGTATAATAATAATGACTGTGAATAGTGGCACGGGGGATATTGTGCTGCCGATGACACTGATATTGTTACTTGGATTATTAATAATGATACTCGCAGTGACAATAAAAAGAGTAGTTTCCATCTTAGAAACTAAGAGTGTTTTAGAGAAATATTAACTTGCACACACTGACATCTTGGAGGAAAGCAAGGACAAAGAGGCTGGTATTCAGAGCGTACCTAGCCTAAGTGAAAGAAAACAAGGCCATGCAAGCACAAGGAATAGTTGGGAGTCAATATTAAATGAACAGTACAATCAGGGATGGAAATCTAAACTCTTGACTCTGCCTCCTGCGAATGATGAGCGTCACTCATTTCAGAGGGACTATGTCTCATTCACATCTGGGCTCTTTGAAAGGATGGGAGGTAGGAAGGCAGGAAGGCAGGAAAGGAGGGAAGGAAGAAGAGTGGATGGGAAAGATAAAAGGCTCGCTAAAGTAGAATAACATGAATCAAAGGAGGAAAGGAGCCAGGGCACTGTACCGCACTGGGTCTGTAAGTGGGCCTTATTATGTATTCCAACGGTATTGCAGTGGGAGTGGCTATTTAACCACTCCAGAACCAAGCTCACTTCCGAGGGACCACCAAAATGACAAGCATCAGTTCACCTAGGAACACAGCTACTGAGATGGGGGACGAAGTAGGAGGATTACGGATGGGAAGTTGTGGATTGATAGACTTGTTCCCTGTCTTCCCTTATCTTCTCCCTGTACAGCCCTGTCGCAGGGTCCCTTTGTTGTCACATCCATCTGTGCTCCACAGGAAGTCTGCCATCAGTTGCTATTCTAAGCATACTTTCAGGTTGTCAATAAGTTATTCCAAAAAAACTGCTAATGTAGACAAAAAATTACACACAACTCTATTTTCACAATGTTATTCATAATACCAGATAATTGGAAATTATCTTAATGATCAACAATATGGGAATGTGAAATAAATTATGGCACATCCATATGATAGATTATTATGCAGCTATGAAAATAACATTTTAGAGTAATTTTTAATGGAACAGGAAAATGTCATGATGTTAAACAAGGGAAAAAATCCAGGAAAGGAACAAGAGAGCAAAGTCCTTGTTAGAGGAGCAATGAAAGAGGGGGCTGGATTATTCATTATAATTCACCTTAAACACCATGCTAATGGGATTTGGGTTTAATTCATGAAGATGGAAGGAATAGCAACATTTCAACATTAGAGAGTAATATAACTGTCAGTTGACATGAAAATGATTTTTTTCATTAAAGCAAGGCTTAAATATTTGGTTAATAATTATATTTGCCATGCTAATGCTACAAATTAATGATGATTAGCACTACAATATTAAGGTAAAACATCACATTATCAAGAGAATCACAAAATTAATCAAAAAATAAACTGAGACGTATAATTGGGAACAAAGGACAAAAGCACATGAGAAAGTATATATGCATAGGGGAAATATATGTATCTATATCATCTATAGACCATGTATCTTGGCAAGAGAAAAATGTCAATACCAATGGACATTACTAAGGACTACTCCAGTGGGTGCCCCCTAAGAATACAGAAAACTAACAATGTAAGAGGATGGAGTAATATCACACCAGGCTTGAGATAATGAGACTTTCTATGAACAAAAAGATTCATGAAAATCAAAATATGAGGACATTTCATCAAAATTACAATGAGTAAATTGTCTTAAAATTCCCCTGCTGAAATCTCACATTGAGAAAGTTGGTTGTTCAATTGGACGTGACCAATGCTGTGTTTTAGAAAACAGTTCTGATGAGGTTGAGGAAGACAGGACAGACAGATGGGGGTAGTGGGGAGGGCAGAACCCCCAGACACGGTGAGGCCTGGATTAACCAATGGCTCTGGGAATGGAAAGAAGGAGGTGGATGCTAGAGATTTTCTACGACTCAATGAGCAGGAACAGGGGCCAACTAGATACAGAGAGGAGGAAGAAAGAGAGAAGAGAATATTCACAAAGGCTCAGGAGTTTCCTGCTTGGACAGTTGGGTGAAAAATTGGGTTAATAAGTAACAAAATGCAAGCTAGATTTTGTATTTTCTATTGTACCAAGAACTTGCTATACCATATCTCATTAATTCTCATGACAGCCCAGTGAAACAGGTTCTTTAATTATCTTCACTTCACAGATGAATATATGGTGGTCCAGAGAGTTTAAGTAAAATAAGCCCAAGATCTTCCAGTTAAGAAATGGTAGACACAGTTGAATTTGAAAGCACATGCCTCTTCCTAACTGTTATGTGAAGCCAAGGTCATCAGATGCACAAGCGTATGTACACATAGACACATGGGGGAGAGATCTACTGAGGCAGCATGAAGGCACAGAAGAGATGCCAACAATGACCAGTATGCCCAGCCCGAGAAGTATTATATTTCTGGAGAAGAGGGAGTCTCTGTCTCTGAGACAGTGCTGATCTGGCCCTACCCTCTGTAAATGGATTTTGGTGAAATGGGTTATGGGGTCCAGCCAGCCAGCTGCCAGCTGTTGGTGAATTTCTTCAAGGAAGCTTTGCAGCCAACATCGAGAGCCAATTCTGCTCCAATTGCTTCCACTAAATCAAGAAGAAAATTGAAAAGATTGACAAATGCATGCACAGGCCGTGTGTGGAAGTCTGGAATGGTGATGACTGTCGCCTCAGCCATGACCTTTATTTTTCGTTAATGGACCTGGATGAATGTCAGTTGTGTTTGAAGTTGCATAAAATGAACTGAAATAAGAGGGATAAACAGGAGCAATTGCAGGCCTTTTCTAGAGGTATTTGGAGTTGATTAAATAACATCATATACAAGGAAAGTCTTTGATCTTGCTCACAAATGGAAGATCAGCATTAAACCCAAGTGTTGACCTGCCCAGGGAGACTAAAGTGAGTTATTTTAAGCAACATGAAAATGGGAGCTGATCTACATATCTTAGATGTAAAGAAACCGGGTGAACATAATGAAGAGAAAGATTCACAATGCTTGTGATTTTTCTTTTGAGTCCTCTAAGTAGAACAAAATTGGGGTCAAGAGATTGGATGTGAAGAAATAAAGGAAGAAACCACATTAGAGGATGAGGAGGTGGGTCATGCAAAATTTTAGAACCAATGGTCGGATGTGTTCTGTCAAATTATATATTTTTTTGTCTTGAGAAATTATAAGGGAAAACAATTCAATATTCTTAAACTGTAAAGTATTTCACAGATTTTTTTTTAAAGCAGCCTTGTAGTCCACCATACTGAAGCATTAGGTAACAATACTTTAACTAGGATTGTTTTTTTATAACAAAACTTGGGGAGATCCTACCATCTGGTTTCTGGGCTGGCAATGACCTTGCTTTGGACTCTTTCATTTCATAGAGAAACCACTGACCTCTAGCAGGTTGCTGATCCTAGTAGAGCTCCTTCAACTCTGAACTTTTCTCTCACAGAGGAATCCTAGATCCATTCCTGACCTTTGCAGATCATTTTTCTTTCCTTTTTCTCTTTCTTTTCCCTTTGATACTGTCCCACTAAGTGTGGCCCAGGGATTCCCTGCTCTTCTCCTCCTACTAGATATTATTCCACCTCATGACTTCAGCAACCGTCTGTATGTTCATTATTACAAAAACTGTAACTCCAGTCTTGTCTGCTCACAAATATGTCCATGTCTTTACAGGGCATTTGTTACCTCTGGACCATTTTACTTAGACCTGCTATCTCAATCTCAAATACACCATATTAAAATTAATTTCTGAAGATATACAAATTGCCAATAAGCACATGAAAAGATACACAACATTATTAGTCATTAGGGAAATGGAAATCAAAACCACAGGGAGACATCACGTCACACCCACTAGGAGGAGGATAATCAAAATCACAGACGCTAACAAGGGTTGGCAAGGATGTGGAGACCCTCCTACATTGCTGGTGGGAAGGTAAAATGCTGAAGCCACTTTGGCAAAAAGTTTGGCAGTTCTTCAAAATGTTAAACATAGAATTACCATATGACCAATAATTTTACTCCTACATATATGCCCAAGAAAAATTAAAACATGCATCCACAAAAAGGCCCCTGTACATGAATGTTCACAGAAGTGTTTTTAATGAGAGCCAAAAAGTAGATATATCCCAAATTTCTACTAACTACCAACTGACTAATTGATAAACAAAATATGGTACATCCCCACAATGAAATATTATTCAGTCATAACAGGAAATAAAGCACTGATTCATGCTACAATGTGGGTAAATCTTGAAAACATTATGCTAAATAAAGAAGACAGACACAAAAGGCCACATATTGAATGATTCTGTATATACCAAATACAGAATAGGCAAATCCATAGACACAGAAAGTAGGTTAGTAGTTTCAAGGGGCTAGAAGGAGAAGGAATGGAAAGTGATTGCTAATGGGCACAGGGTTTCTTTTGGAGATGATAAAAAATGTCCTGGAATTAGATAGTGGTAGCGGTCATTAAATTTTGTAATTATACTAAAAATACCATATTGTACATTTTAAAGGGGTGATTTTTATGGAACTTGAATTCTATCTCAATTAAAACAAGCACACTTATATACAGTGAAAATTAACTTTTTTTCACAAAATTATTGTCTTTTTCAACATTCCATCTTCATTATCAACACATGGTAACCTCGGGTGCTCAAGTTTGAGCTCAGAGTACACTGTACCAATGTTTCTCAAATGTCCACTGTGTGTAATGGCCCTAATAGCTAACACTTATTGGACACTCAGGCCATTCTAGGCATTCTTTGACATTCTCTACATATATTAACTCATTTGATCTTCATTAGCAACCCCTTTGAGTAGATGAAAAATTCAGGACAGAGAGGTTATATAACGTGCCCAAGGTCACACTTTTAGTAAATGCGGGGACATTTCAGATTTCAGATCCATATAATCTGACTCCTAAATTGATACTTTTTATCATCACACACTATTACCAACCCTATACTGCATTTTACCATTTACCATTTGTGATATTGTAAAGTATATGAAGTGTGTCTGGAAAGTATCCAGCCATTCATTATGAAAATGTAATATGACAATGGCTGAATACATTCTGGACAGACCTTGTATATTTAGTCTTCAATCCCCTTTCCTGTTTCTTGAAGTACAACTCTTAAAATCTTTAGAATCTCCACAGTGAAGTCTTTTGTATGCTTATGAGTTGACTGGTGGCTGGCAGCCCCTAGGCAGTCAGGATGGGGCTGGTCACCTGAAGGACCAAGGCAGGATTAGAGAGTTGGCACTTTCCACCCCATCCCCCAACCTCTGGGGAAAGGAAAGGGGCCAAAGGTTAAGTTGATCACCAATGGCCAATGGCTTAATCAATCATGCCTACGTGATGAAGCTTCTGTAAAACTCCCCCCAAAACTTGGGCATATATGTAGGAGTAAAATTGTTGATCATATGGTCATTCTATGTTTAACATTTTGAAGAACTGCCAAACTTTTTGCCAAAGTGGCTTCAGCATTTTACCTTCCCACCAGCAATGTAGGAGGGTCTCCACATCCTTGCCAACCCTTGTTAGCAGGATAGCTGAACACCTGGAGCTCCTGGAGGCTGTTGTGCCTGGAGGGAGCGTGTACGCACCGCGGCCCTTCCCCCATACCTCACCCTATGCATCTCGTCATCTGTATTCTTTGCAATATCCTTTATAATAAAGTGGTAACCTAAGTGTTTTCCTGAGTTCTGTGAGCCACCCTGGCAAATTAATCGAATACAAGGAAGGGGCCGTGGGATTCATAGCTGGCCTGGCAGACGCACAGGTAAAACAGCCTGGAGCTGGCAATGGGTGTTCCAAGTGGGGGGCAGCCTCCTGGGACTGAGCCCTCGCCCTGTGAGGTCTGCTGCCGTCTGCAAGTAGAGAGCGTCAGGATGGGATCCGACTGGTGACACCAGCTGGTACCCGCTGCAGAGCTGACTGCTACTTGTCAATGAGGAGAAATTCCCACACTTGGCCACAGAAGTCCTCTGCGCCCATTGTTGTCCAGTGAGAGAACAGAAAAACACTGAGTGTGTGTTTTGCACTCACACCATTAACTCCACCATACTCATGTGTGCCGAAAGAGGGAGCCTCGCCGGGCAGTGGAGTTCCCAGAAGGGATTTGGTGCTGTTATGACTGTTATTCTTGCTGTTGTTATTATTACTCTACACGGACGCCACATAGGCAAGGTGGTGGATGAGCTGGCCCCTGTTCTCAGGAAGCTTATTTTCTAGTAAACATGTACACAAATACCTGCAATACAGGTGTAATAAATGACATGTGCCACATGCTGTAGAAGAGCGGAAGACGGAGCGCGGCTTGCACTGCGGGCACGGTGAGTCTGGCTTTATGTGGCAGCTGCGCCAGCAGGTCTGGCTGGGGGTGGCCAAGGGCAGCCAGGCAGCCTCGCCTGGACTCAGCCCCAGACCCACACTCTCCATCCTACAGTCTGTCTTGAATAATTTTTCCAGAATGATTGTCCTTAGATATTGTTTAAAATCTCCCTTTCTTTGAACAAAAACCTTAAGCCGGTGACCATTTTCTTTCCTACCTAGTCTAAACTCCTCTGCCTGGCATGTTCCCGAGCGGCCCTCTAGCTTGCCCCATCCGTGGTTACCTGCTGGCTGTCCCTCGGGCAGGCCCCGTGCTCAGTGCCCTCTTACCTGAGAGCCCTGGGGAAGCCACATCCTTAGCTGTCCTCTGGCAGCTGTGTGGATGGAAAAGCAGGTGTTTGTGTACTGGCTTCGCCTTATTTTTTACTTCCATTTTAGTCTTGTCCCCCAGCTTTTAGGTATATTTAAGTTATATTTGATTCTCCTCCATCATGTGTGTAATTAGATGGAGGGGAAAGGTGTTTCTATATAAATGGGCTGCTTTTGAAGCCAGAGGCCCCAAGAGGACTGCAGAATTTGTCTTCCTAAGAGAACTCTGCTTTTCTTTAGGGAAAGGTCTTGATGATCTTTTCGGGGTCATGAAATACAAAGCCCTAAAGGGTATAGGCTGGGGAAGAGTGAGGTGGCAGCAGAAAGCCATGCTGCTCTCCATGACAGTGTGAGAGGGGCTGGGGTCATCCCCAAATGTGGACAAGGGAACCAGCTTTAAGAGCAAGGGGTTGGTGTGTTCTGGGGAGAGAGGAATGAGCCCAGTTACAAGGAGGAGACAGAGGATTGGGAACAATAGCCAACGAGAAATTCCTAGAGTCATGGATGGCTGAGGGATTTTTAGGCTGTGATAGTTGGTAGCCAATTTTAAGCTGTTTTCTGTTCCATGCTGTGCTGTCACTCTTCAGAACCAACAAGCCTCAGGAAAAGCCTGTCACGCACACAGACTTAGGTTAGGGCTAGTTTGAGCAATAGAGTAAAAGGATGGTGTCTTGCAAAGGAGATGTGTTGCCAACAGAGGGTGGCGGCCACAGGCTCTAAGCATGAGTGGTGCCAGGAGACAGAACAAGGGGACTGCTGAGGAGACCAAGGGCAGACATTGGCTTGTGAGACCTCTGTTGTCCTTTAAGTGTAATATGAGAAGGTGAGCTTTGAAAAGGTGCATGGAGGGGCTTGAACCTGCCACAACAAACGTAAGGTCTCCAGAGAGACCTCTAGGCAGAAAACTGTGTAGATAAATGTTGTATAAACCCCTCTACACACTTTCCAAAGCCACCCTACATTCTCTGCGGCAGCAGGTAGAATGGGAGAGGAAAACTCTACGGTCTGCATTTGCTCACATAATGCCTCTTTTCTTTAATGGGTCTACCTTTTCCAGTCCAAAATCAGGGGTTAAAAATCAATCTTCCTCTTCTAGGAAGGCCCCCTGGACACTTTACCCCACCTTGCTTTTTATTGTTTCTCTTAGAGCAATTCTTGAAGTGTGGTCCCCAAGACCAGTAGCAGCACAGCAGTAGCTGGGATTTGTTAGTAATGCAGATTCTCAGGCCTCCCGAGACCCACTGAAGCTGGAGCTGAGGCTCAGCAATTGTGTCTCAACGAGCTCTCTAGGGGGTTCTGACACACATAAAGTCTGAGAGGCACCTGTTAGAAGGGGAGTCAGATCACACTCTCTTCAGCTCAGCGTCATCCAGGTGCTTCTCATCTCACTCCTAACACAACTAAGAATGAAGGATCTGCGATGGCTTTCCAGGCCCCACATGTACATTGGTTCCCCTTTGCTCTCTCTGACCCTACCTCCCTGGGTCCGTGTCACTCTGCACTCCAGTCACTGTGGCTTCCTTGGGGTTTCTAAAATGCACAAGGCTTGCTCCTGTCTCAACACCACTGTTGGGGGCTGCTCCTTCTGCCTGGGACGCTCCTCCCAAGACATCTGCATGGCTCCTTCCCTCACCTCCTGCAAGTCATTTCTTCTCTGGAGCCTGCCCTGCTCGTTTGTATTACTTGTGACTAGGCTCACCGCCACCAAGACTACACTTCTCTGCTTGGTGATTTTTTTCTCCATGGGATTGCATATCATCATGCATATTTTACTTCTTCGAAGTTTATATTGTCTGTTAGAATATATGCTCAACAAGATTAAAGATTTTGTTTTCCTATTTTGTTCATTGATACAGTACTTGACCCATGCCATGAGAAGTAGTCAATAAATGTGTTGAGTGCATAAAGTTAGCCCTGATTTTTCTGTACTTCCTTGTTTGGGAATGACACCATCCATTATAGCCTTTGTTGCCAACTTGGTTGTAAACTCCGTGAAAAGAGATACCCTGTCTTTGATGTCTGTTTTCCCCACTGTGCCTAGGGTCATGTTGAGAATTTAGAGAGGACAAGATGCTCTTTGATTATAGGTCTGAACTTTTTGTCCCCTGGACTTGGGATCCCAGACAGAAAACCTATGCCATGGTCTGGGACACCCGTAGCTTCTCCTTCCAGCCTTTCCAAAACACAGTTCAAGCTCTACGCCTGCTTTGCCTTCCTGGCCCAGCCATAATTTTCAGTCATTTCCCCTGACGTGCAAAGAATCTGCCTGTCCCTGGCTGCTCTCCCCAGCCCCAGGCTGTGCCTGCTCAGGCAGCCTCCATCTGTCCCTCACCCCAGTTCCAGCGACCCAGCATGACAGCTGAGATCCATAATTTATTGGTGCCCTTCTGCCGTGCCTTTTCTTTCTTTCTTTTTCTTGGGCATGGCTGGGGCATAGCAGGCCTTAGTCAGCACCATCGGAGGGGCTGCAGGTGTTTGAAAGGACCACAAATGGAGGTAGTCTGAGCCCAGCACAGGGCTAGTATAAGTGATGTGAGATTCTGGAATGTGCTTTATTATGTTAAACGGTGTCCTGGACTCTCTTCACTACCCTTCCGATTTGCACTTGCCTGCACATATAGTAAAACCACGTTATGTTCTTTGAAGAAATGTGAACACAGGATAAGGCTGAGAGCTCCCGAGAGTAGGGCCAGACAGCACGCATGAGTTGTCTTCTCAGACCTCAGTAGCAATATGTGTTTTTAATAATCATCTGGTAATTAACAGCTGTGATTCAAAGCCTTTCATTTAGAAAAAAAAATAATTTTACTTCCTGGCGCCAGGAGCCAGATGGGCAGACAAAGAGAGAAGCCTCCAGCTACATATCAGACAAGTAGAGAAGGTGAGGTCCATGGGCTCCCTGGCCATCCTGCAGCTGGCACAACATCTGGACAGGACAACAAAGCCGTGGCCCACATACCTGCACCCACCACTTCTGGCACACTTGTCTACTTATTGCTAAATAGAGTATTGGTTTGTAAAAAGTGTAGTCTCTCCTTCCTCTGAGTTGTTCTAAATGATCTCTTTAAAAAGATGCACTGCCTGATTAAGTAATGTCAAACTGGCAACTATTTTGAAGCATCACATGACCATGAATTCTTTATTTGGTTCAAAGAAATTGCCTTGGCCCTTAGGCCTTCTAGCTGCTGCTACCGCTGCCCAGCCAGCTCCCCTGCCCGTCCTGAGCTCCACCACCTGGGGTCAAGGAGCAGCAAACCACCTTCCAACACCATGTGTCTTCAGCAGATATTCTCAATGTCCTCATCACTCTCTCTCCTCCCTCTTTCTTTCTCATACACACTCACACACATATCTCTTTTGCTAAATATATTGGAGGATGGTAATGAGATAAAAGAGGATAGAGACAAGAAGCAAACTATCTGGATGTATTTATATTACACTTCTCATTAAGTCCGGTGTCCGGTCTCATAGAGGATTGGGGTATGACGGCTCAAGTTCATCTGCTTGGCTGAAATACACTGAACATGGATTTTAGGACTCTCTTATCCTTTGCTTAAAAAGAAAGAAAGAAAAGAAAGCTGGAAAGAAGGAAGGAAAAGAAGGGATGGTCTTTATTCTACCATTCTACCGTCTGTATTCCTGTTTTTATTTGCTGTGTGTTTAATGTGAACCCATCATGGGGTGGATACCACACAACAAAGCCTTCATGGAGAAGACCAAATTCGGGCCCAGCTGCTGCACAAACCAGCCACGTGAGAGGAGGAGGATCGGTGGTCACCCATCCCCAGTGCTGCCCCATTCCATCCATCGTCGGGAACAATGCAGAGTTGCAGTCGCCTTGCCAGCTCCCCTTTGAGGGGTTTAATGTGTTGATGGTTGTCATGGCAAACAAGCTTAAAACACCACTGGATAATGTGAATGGCAGAAGATAATGCTTCCTAACTTTCAAAGGCTAGACTCTGAAAAGAGGATTTTTGTATTTCCATCGTGTAGTGGGAAGAACCACAAAATGAGGACCAGGAGAAGTGGATCTCAGCCTCAAATCAGCCAGTAACTGACCATGTGGCCCTGCATAGCATGCTATCTAACCTCTCTGGGCACAGCCGTTCCTCCTCAGAAAACTTAAGAAGTAGTAAGAAACATGCTCAATACTGAAATTATAAGAAGTTAATAATATAAGTGATGGCCAAAGAGTTGGAATCTTGTCCCTCCTCTCCATTATAGCTGAGAAACTATAGCTCTTTCACTTAATGTCTCTGGGTCATCATTTCCTCATTGGGATAATCAGAGATTAAAGATACACATTCTAGATGTTGTGTTTGTGTGATTCCAACAATAGGTAAAGAAAAGCTGGTCTTTCAGACCAGCAAATCATAGTGGGAGAGAAGAAACAGCTCAGGTGGCCATGCACTGTCACTTCTCAAGTGCCCGGGAGCTCCCTCCAAGTGTGCTGAAGCTACACCGGACGAGTCAAGCATCTCATTGTGATTGTCACTATGGTTCTCCTCATCATCAGGATGTATTAGAAAGCAGAAAGCGAAATACCAAGAGCATATTTACTCTCATCGGTAGATTATCTCTCATCTTCCTCCTTCACTCTCTGTAGAGATTAGCCAAGATCTTGAGCTCTGTATGTTTCCAAACGAAAACATGGATTCAATTATTTCTGTGCTTGAAGAGTGACCTTGGAAACTCGCTGCATAGTTATGAGTCCATATGAAAGGAATCTCACCAAAGGTTTCCTTTTGGCAGTCAGGAAATAGGCAACCTGTCATTTTGCAGCCCAAACAATTCATTCTTACTGATTGAGGTTTGGGAGAAAAATTCCCCTGAGTGTAACAAGCTGGTTTGCATGTCTAGAACCTTGCAGAATATTATTTAAGCACATAATGGTATTGACACAGTAGAGATCAGATGAATGAAAGAATAATTGGAATAATTATAATTTTACTTGTCTGTGTTATTATTTATTGGACATTAACTGTATGCCAGGCATTGTGCATGATGTCTTATAAGAGTTATTTTCTTTAATCCTCACAGCAACCCCAAGAGATAGGCAATGCAATCCTTAATGTACAGATTAAAAGATGCAGATGAGGTTTAGGGAAGTTAAGTAACCTGACCGAAGTCATACGACTCTTTGGCAAACGAAGGTAAGACTCAAATCCATACATATTTGACTTCAAAGCCAGTGCTCTTAGTCATTACACATATTTAATATTTATTAAGCACTTAAGTTGCCAGACAATGTGCTAAATCTATTATAAACATTATCTCATTTGTGATCAAAAAAACCTAATGAAAGAGTCATTGTTATCTGCATGTTATAGATGAGAAAACCAAGGCTCTGAAAGTTTCACTAACTTGTACAAGGCCATCCAGCCAGTATCTAGAGGAATCAGGAATCTATCCCGTGACTTTTTGACACCAATGCAATTGTGCTAAGATGAAATCTGAGAAGAACAAGGGTAGCATCATAACATAAAGGAAAGAGAAATCCTGTAGTTTCCTGGGTTCACTTAATAATACTGCTGTTAATTAGCTGAGTTACCCTGGTTTCCTGGGATCACTTATCCTAGTTTGGCAGAGGTTTCTCTGAAGGGGTAACAATATTAGGTATTTTAAAAGACATTTTCTATTGTTCTTTCTAGTACTAAAACATTGATTTAATGTACAATGATTTTTTTTAAATAGGAAAGTAAAACAATTCCCATTAACTCTAAATAAGAAAGTATTTCTAGATTAAAATGAGGAAGAGAAAGATGGTAATAATAGTAATAATTGGGGTACTTACCATGGACCAAACATTCATTTAAGTGCTCTCCTCATTTAACCCTCATAAAAACTCTATCAGGTAGGTACTTATTATCACCTTCATTTTATCAATGAGAAAATTGAGGCAGAGAGAGATTAAGTAATTTACCCAAAATCTTATAAATAGCAAGTAATAGAGACGGGATGTGAACTCAGACAGCTTGTTTCATAGTCCACACTTTTAACCACTAGAAAATACTGCCTCAGGAGTTAAAATAGTTCATTAACCTAATGGCAGTCAACATGCTGCCCAACTGTGCTGGGGATGCTGAAATGTGTGGCGGAAGGAGTTCAAGCCTAGATGGTGGGCAAAGTTGGTTTTGAATCTCAAACTTGCTACCATCACTAGATTACCAGCATCTAGATTACTCCCAATAAGGAATAAGAATCTAGTCTGATTTATTCTCCTGCCTCTTTCATTGCCTACAATATATATCCGTTGAGTGAATGAAGAATGACTTTTCCAGGTAGTGCCAGCCTTCCCAACTATGTATGTCAGATTCCAAAGCCCAAGAGCTTTCTGTTTTCCAGGGCTGCCTCACAGAATAAATTAGGTATAAACCTGTCCAAAGGTAAGGATTCTTCAGACAGCATAATCAAAGATCTGAGGATTTCAAGGTAAACACACTGCATCTAACAAGGTGCATGGCCCCTCTCAGTCTCCATTTCATTCTCCATAAATTTGAGGTCATGTTGTCATACATGCTTGTTATGAGAATTAGAAGCAACATCCTATGTCAAGCACCTAGCACACTACCTGAAACAATGTAGGCACACAGTAATCATTAACTTCTCAATTGCCTTTCTAAAAACACATCAAGTGAAACAGTAGTGTCAGTAGCCTGTGTTGATTATCTCCGTTTTTGGATCATGGTGTTTTTTTGCTCTAAGAAAACACCCCTGAAACACCAGGGTGGTGGGCTTATATTTCCTCCCACAAAGGTTTACAAGGCATCATACAGGAAAAATACACGCATGGTGAGCACAAACATCAGTGTCACCTTGCAACAAAGGAAGTCCACCATCTGGGCACAGTCAGACCAGAGTAATTTCCAATTATCTTCAGCTTGCACCCTTGTGAGTTTCGCCTAAAGTTGAAGCTGTTGTTCCTTTTCCACTTAGATCCTGGAGAGTGAATTTCCCCGTAGATGTAACGCCTGATGACTTGGCTGCTCAACCCCCATTACCACTGATGGAGCACAACAGGACGCTTAAAATAAGCAGGGTCCCCTTGGCCTTCATAAATGCCTCCATACTTAGCAAATAAGTAGCATATTTAGCTTGGAATCACAGGCATGAAACGGCTTGTTGTCGAGTTCGTACATCACCCAGAGGACCATTCTGAAACTCATCATTTCTCCTCCTGGGCCTCCTGAGGCACCGTTCCCTCTACCGCACTGAGCCTGCAAGGCTGCAGGGCCTCCTGCTTCTGTTATGGGCACCCTCCCTGTGACCTTCCTACACTTCCCCCTGCCTTTCACTGCTGTGGGTTATTAGGAGCTCTATCCTCACTCCTGTCCCCAAACATTCTCGCTGACATTATGGAGCTGGCAGAGCCAAACTTGGAGGATTTATGCATGATTTCTCCTAGATTCAAGAACAAAAGGGTGGACTTCCAGTTCTGGTCAAGAGGGAGTAACAGGAACTGGATTACCGTACAGCCCGAAGCAACAACAAGAACAACCACCAGAGAGACAAAACAGCTGAATCAGAGGTTGTCGGGACACTGGATATCAGGCAATGAAGTGCAGTCATTCCTGGGAAACAGAAAACAGATGAGGTGAGTCCTGTGGTTGCCCCAGCTAACCTCCTGGAGAGCGTTTCCAGGCCTGATGCAGGGAGGGGTGATTAGGTGGAGCTCTCAGGGCTCCCTGAATTGAGCAGCTGAGAGTCCAGGAACATCAAGACAATTACAGATCTCGGAATAGAGTGCCAGGGAGGAGACACTTCTGCAGAGAGAGAATTCCAGA
Organism: Varecia variegata; assembly: GCA_028533085.1. Taxonomy (NCBI): domain Eukaryota; kingdom Metazoa; phylum Chordata; class Mammalia; order Primates; family Lemuridae; genus Varecia; species Varecia variegata. The sequence goes on along the minus strand of CM052438.1, from coordinate 96,253,129 downwards.
GGTCTGTAGAGGGTCCCCTTGGGTATTCAGTAGAGTACTGATCCACGCATGTGTGTGATAAAACTCCCCAAAGCTATGCAAAGAACCTTCCCAGAAATGGAGGGAACAGGTCTCCACACTCCCACAGGGCCAGGAATATTGCCTGTTCCTACCAGACAGACTAGAAAACCAAATTATTCCTGAGGCACTGAGTAGGGCCCTCATGAGTATCTTATGTCAGTGGTGGAGCCTAACAGTAAACATTGTTCTGATCTCACCTAACAGATCTTAAAAGCAAGATACAACATAAAAAGAATTTTTGGATAAAAACCCTCCCAAACACACACACAAAAAAAACTTGTAAGCTCAGATGGCTTCAATGGTGAATTCTACCACACATTTGAAAAAGAAATAATATAAATTATACACAAACTCTTCCTGAAAATTGAAGAGGAGAGAATAATTTTCCATTCGTTCTGTCAGGTCAGCATTATCTGGAAACAACAAAGCTGGAAAAAAGACATTACAAAAAACTAAAACTACAGATCAGTGTCCCCATGAACATAGATGCAAAAATTCTGAACATAGTTTTAGTAAATTGAATCTAAAAATATGTGAAAAGTATACATCAAGGCCATGTAAGTTTTATTCCCAGAATACAAGGTTAGTTTAACATAAAAAATCAATCAATGTAATTCACCATATTAACAAATTAAAATGAGAAAATCATATGATTATCTCAGTGGGTAAAGAAAAAAGCATTTGACAAACTCTAACATCCATTCTTTTTTTTTTATTTATTATAGCTTATTATGGGGGTACAACAGTTCTGGTTAAATATATTGCCCATGCCCCTCCTATCCCCCCGAGTCTGAGCTTCAAGTGTGTCCATTCCCCAGACAGTGCACATCACACTCA
>CM052438.1:96229724-96251732 GCA_028533085.1 Varecia variegata | reverse complement strand
TGAAGTTTTTTTTTTTTTTTTTTTTTTTTTAAACCTCTCAGCAATTAAGAGAACTTCCTCAATCTGATAAAGAGCATGTAAGGAAAACCCATAGTTATGAGCAGATCTACAGATAAAAGACTGATGCTTTCCCTGTAAAATGAGGACCAGGACAAGGCTGTCCATTCACATGACTTCTATTTAACGTTGTACTGAGGTTCTAGCTAACGCACTAAGGCAAGAAGACATGAAAGGCATCCACATTGGAAAGGAAGAAGTAAAACTGGCATTTGTAGATTACACTATTGCCATCATTGGATATCTGATGGAATCTATAAAAACTACTAGAACTAATTAATGAGTGTAGCACTGTTATAAGATAAAAAATTTTATGTAAAAATCAATTGTATTTCTCTACACTAGCACTGAACAATGTGAAATTGAAATTTTAAAAAATGCCATTCAAAAACGTCATTGAAAATTTAAATACTTGGAGGTAACTTCAGCAAGCTATATCCATGGTCTTTACATTGAAGACTACAAAGTAGCACTGAAAGAAATTAAAGAAGACCTAGGCAAATAGAGATGTATACTGAGCTAACCAATCATAAGACTTAACATTGTTAAAATGACATTTCCTCTGAATTCATCTATAGATTCAATTCTAACCCAAATACCAGTAGATTTTTTTAGCAGATATTGACAAGCTGATTTTAAAATCCATATGGAAATGCAAAAGACACAGAATAGTTGAAAGAATTTTGAAAAAAGAAAACAAAAGTTGGAGGTGTAACACTATTTAAGTTAGTGAGTTGGTTTACAGCTACAGTAATCAATAGCATAGTATTAGCATAAAAATAGAAAAATATAGATAAGTGGAACAAAACAGAGTCCAGAAATGGACCCACACTGATAAGGACAACTGATTTTGATAAAGATGGCAAAACAGTTCAGTAGGGAAAAGATAGTCTTTTCTATAAATGGCACTGGAACAATTGGATGTCCACATTGTTTTTTTTTTTTTTTTTTTGGAGACAGAGTCTCACTCTGTTGCCCGGGCTAGAGTGAGTGCTGTGGCATCAGCTTAGCTCACAGCAGCCTCAAACTCCTGGGCTTAAGCGATCCTACTGCCTCAGCCTCCTGAGTAGCTGGGACTACAGGCATGCACCACCATGCCCAGCTAATTTTTTTTTCTCTATATATTTTTAGTTGGCCAGATAATTTGTTTCTATTTTTTAATAGAGAGGGGGTCTCGCTCTTGCTCAGGCTGGTCTTGAACTCCTGACCTCAAGCGATCCACCCGCCTCGGCCTCCCAGAGTGCTAGGATTACAGGCGTGAGCCACCACGCCCGGCCTCCATATTTTTTTTAAAGTGTTTTAATTCATATAAAAAAATCAATTCAAAATGGATCAAAGACATGTGAAAACTGTCTAGAAAACAGAATAGAAAAAAATCTTTGTGACCTTGGGTTGGGCAATGATTTCTTAGATATGGCACAATTTCCTAAACTATAAAAGAAAAAAATTGATAAGCTGGACTTCAACAAAATTTAGAATTTCTGCTCTTCAAAGGGCATTGTCAGAAGAAAGAAAAGATCAATCACAAACTGGGAAAAATAGTTTGGATCATACATCTGATAAAGGACTTGCGTTTAGAATGTATAAAGAACTTTCAAATATCAATAAGAAATTTTTAAAAATAATAAAAATTCTGAAAACATTTGAACAAATACTTCACCCTAGAAGACATACAGTTGGAAATATGCACACAAAAACGTGCTGAAAATTATTAGTCCTTAAGAACGTGCAAATTAAAACCACAGTGACATACCCCTACACACCCATTAGAATTGTTATAATTAAAATTCCAAATGTTGGAGAGTCTGTGTTTGAACTTAAACTCTCATGTACTGGTAGTGGGAATGTAACCTGGTACAACCATTTGGAAAACAGTTTGGGAGTTTCTTAAAGAGTTAAACATATACCTACTATATTACCCAGCTACTCCATTCCCAGGCATTTACCCAAAAGAAATAAAACCATGTGATCATTTTCTATGTTCTGAAGATTTGTGTCCACCTCAAATTCATATGTTGAAATCCTAACTCTCACGGTGATGGTGTTAGAAGGTGGGGCTTTTGGGGAAGTGATTAGGTCATGGAGGTAGAGTCCCCATGAATGGGATTAGTATCCTTATAAAAGAGGCCCAAGGGAGCTTGTTTAACCTTTCCACCACATGAAACACAGCTAGAAAGTGCCATCTATGAACCAGAAAGTGGGTCCTCACTGGACACTAAATCTGCTGGCAGGTGATCTTGGACATCCCAGCCAACTGTGAGAAATAAATTTCTGTTGTTTATTAACCACACAGTTTATGGCATTTTGTTACAGCAGCCTGAATGGACTAAGACACCACACAAGAATGGGTTTATGAATGCTCAGAGCATCTTGATTTTTACTAACCCCAAACTAGGAACAATTCAGATGTGCATCATTCAGAGAATGCATAGCAAATCGTGGTATATGTACACTGTGGAATACTACTCAGCAATGAAAAGGAATGAACTATTGATAAATGTGACAATATGAATAAATCTCAAAATAATTATGCTGATGAGGGAAGTCAGACAAAAGTAAGTGCATACTGTGTGATTCCAAATACAAGAAATTCTAGAAAATGCAAACTAATTTATGGTGACAGAAAGGAGATGAGTTGTTGCCTGGGGTATGGGGTAGGAGGAGAGGGGGCTGACAGGAAGGAAGGATTACAAAAAGGCAAGAGGAGACTTTTGGATTGGTGGACATATTCACTATCTTAATTGTGGCGATAATTTCACAAGTGTACATATATGTCAAAACTTAACAAATTATACACTTAAAATATGTGCAGTTTATTATACCTCAATTATACCTCATAAAACTGTTAAGCATATACATTAAAATACTAAAGAGTGACTGGTGGAGGACATAGACTGAAATGCTAAAAAATCCACCTGTTTGTCCTATACCCACCTTTGACGTAGGTTTTCCCCAACCTCTGCAAACTGCCTTGCCTTTGGGAAGCATGGTTGGACTCATTGCCCAAGAAACTTATGATTCCCTGCTTCAATCTTGCTGTATGTAGGAATTGCAGCTCTGTAACTGCCTCCCTCTTTGTATTGCCTCTTTCCCTGGTATGAACCTAATCTTCAAAAAAACTGTATTTACTTCAGAAACAATATGTGGAAAGCATCTAATAGCCTCTGTATTAAGGTTAATTGTGTCCCCCCCCCAACAAAAATATATACATTCAAGTCCTAACCCCTGGTACCTGTTAGTGTGACCTTATTTGGAAATATAGTCTTTGCAGATGTAAGCAAGTCAAGATGTGGTATTATGAGCTCAATTCTGTCCCTGCAAAAGTCGTTTTTAAGCCCAAATCCTCAGTACCTAAGAAAGTGACTGTATTTGGAGATAGGACTTTTAAAGGTGATTAAGTTAAAATGAAGCCACTAGGGTGGGTTCCATTCCAATATGACTGGAGTCCTTATAAGAAGAGAAAATTTGGACAAAGACATACCCAAGATTTGCTATCACAGAGGAAAGACCATGTGTGGGCACAGTGAGAAGGCAGCTGTCTACAGGCCAGGAAGAAAGACTTCAGAATAAACCAAACATTTGACAACTTGATCTTGAACTTTCAGTGTTCATAACTGTGAAAAAATAAATTTATGTTGTTTAGGCCACCTAGCCTATGGTACTTTATTATGGCAGCCCTAACAAACTAATACACAAAGTCACACTGGATTAGAGTGGTCCCCAAACCTAGTAATTAGAACCTTTAGAAGGGAAAGGAGAGGAAAACTTGGATACAGACACACAGAGAGGACAGTGTCATGTGAAGACAGAGGCAGAGATTAGACTGATGTGTCTACAAGCCAAGGAACACCAAGGATTGCTCATAACCACCAGGAACTAGGAAAAAGTTGGAACACGCTCTCTTTCACAGCCTCCAGAAGGAGCCAACCCTGCTGGTACCTTGATTTTGGATTTTCAGTCTCCAGAACTGTGACAGAATAAATTTGTATTCTTTTAAGCCACCATATTTGTGGTAATTTGTTACAGCAGCCCTAGAAAACTAATATAGCCTTCCGGAAACCATTTTTCCTTTGTTCCTTTCAGTAATAGAAACCACTTCTCCCTATCTCCAGTTGCAACAGGGCATCCAGCTATGCACCTGTAGACTACATTTCCCAGATTTCTTGCAGTAGGTTTGCTCATGTGACTAAAGTTGAACCAATGGCATAAGAGCCAAGGAGGTGTGTGTTGCTTGCCTTACATTCTTCCTTCTTTCTTGCTAACCAGGAATTGGTGATACAGGTGTGCCTCAAGCTATTACGGGTTGTGTTCCAGACACTGCAATACAGTGAATATAAGAATAAAGCAAATTGCCTAATTTTTTTTATTTCCTAGTGCAAATAAAAGTTATGTTTACACTACACTATAGTCTATTAACTGTGCAATAGCATTATGTTTGAGAGAAAAATGTACATATCTTAATTTAAACTACTTTATTGCTGTAATATGCTAATGATCATCTGAACTTTCACTAAGTCATTATCTTTTTGCTGGTGAAGAGTCTTGCCTCAATGTTGATAGCTGCTGACAGATCAAAGTGGTGGCTGCTGAAGGTTGAGGTGGCTGTGGTAATTTCTTATAGTAAGACAACAATGAAGTTTGTCACATCAGCTGACATTTCCTTTCACAAAATATCCTCTCAAACCTTCTGCTGTTTTGTAAACTAAGTTTATGCAGTAATCTAAATCTTTTGTTGTCATTGGAACTATGTTCACAGCATCTTCACCAGGAGTAGATTCCATCTCAAGAACTACTCGTGTTCAAGTTTTATCATGAGATTGCAGCATTTCAGCCACATATTCAGGGCTCACTTTTAATTCTAGTTCTCTTGCTGTTTCCACCACATCTGCAGTTACTTCCTCCACTGAAGTCTTAAACATCTTAAAGTCATCCATGCTCCATGAGGCTTGGAATAAACTTCTTCCAAACTCTTGTTAATATTGATATTTTGACCTTTTCCCATGAATGGTCTTTTTTTTTTAAATTTCAGCTTATTTGAATGGTCTTAATGATATCTAAAATGGTGAATTCTTTCCAGAAGCATTTCCATTTATTTTTCCTAGATTCATCAGAGGAATTACTATCTGTGGCAGCTAAAGCCTTACAAAGTGTATTTCTTAAATAATAAGACTTGAAAGTTGAAATTACTCCTCAATCCATGCATTGCAGCATGGATTTTTGTGTTAGCAGACAAATAAGCAACATTAATCTCCTTGTACATCTCCATCATAACTCTTAGCAAACCAGGTGCATTGTCAATGGACAGTAATATTTTGAAAAGAATCTTAGTAAGTCTCAACATTGGGCTTAAAATATTCAGTAAACCACACTGTGTACAGATGTGCTATAATCCAGGCTTTGTTTTTCTCCATTTATGGAGCACTAGCAGAGTAGATTTAGCATAATTAATTCTTAAGGGTCCTAGGATTTTCAGAATGGTAAATGAGCAATGGCTTCAACTTAATGTCACCAATTGCATTAGCCCCTAACAAGACAGCCAGACTGCCTTTTGAAGCTTTGAATATAGGCATTGACCTCTCCTCTGGAGATACGAAAATTCTAGATGGCATCTCCTTCCAATATAAATCTGTTTTGTCTACATCAAAAATATGTTGTTTCTTGTAGCCACCGTTATCAGTTATCTTAGCTTAATCTTCTGGATAGCTTGCTGCAGCTTCTACATCAGCACTTTCTACTTCACCTTGCACTTTTATGTCACAGAGATGGCTTCATTGCTTAAATCTCATGAGTCAACTTCTGCTAGTTTGAAACTTTTTTCTGCAGCTTCCTCACTTCTCTCAGCCTTCATAGAATTGAAGAGAGTTAGGGCCTTTCTCTGGATTAGACTTTGGCTTAAGTGAATGTATGGTTGGTTTGATCCCCTATCCAGACCACTCAAAGTTTCTCCACATCGGCAATAAGGCTGTCTTACTTTCTTATCAATTATGTGTTTTCTGAGTAGCACTTTCAGTTTCCTTCAAGAGCTTTTGCTTTGCATTTACAACTTGGCTAATTGTTTGGCACAAGAAATCTAGCTTTCAGTCTATCTCAGCTTTCAACATGCCTTCTTCACTAAGCTTAATCACTCCTAGATTCTGATTTAAAGTGAGAGATGTGCAATTCTTCCTTTCACTTGAATACTTAAAGGCCATTGTAGGATTAGTAATTGGCCTAATTTCAATATTATTGTGTCTCAGGGAATAGGGAGGCCCCAGGAGAGGAAAAGAGATGGGGGAAGACCCATCTGTGGATCAGTCAGAACACACACACACATTTATCAATTAAGTTTGCTGTCTTACAGGGCATGGCTTGTAGTGCTCCAAAACAATTACAATAATAACATCAAAGATCACTGATCACAGATAATCATGACAGATATCACAATAATGAAAAAGTTTGAAATATTATGAGAATTACCAAAATGTGACACAGAGACATGGATAGAGCACTTGATGTTGGAAAAATGGTGCCCATACACTTGCTCCATGCTGGGTTGCCATAAACCTTCAATTTGTAAAGAGCCCAATATCAGCAAAGCACGATCAAGTGAAGAACAATGAAGCAAGGTGTGCCTAATTAGAGCACTCAAGAGATGAAGCATCGGGAATGACACAAGCTCTGTGCAGCCCTAGCCCACCTACTTATAAGCTGTCAGGTTAGGAAGAAATAAAACTCTATCTTATTTAAGCCATTGTGTCTTGGAGTGTCCTGTCCCCCACCTAAAACCACGTACCTACTAATCAGCCTTTTCTGTGTTTTATATCATAAGGTCCTCATGTTTGTTGTGAATATTCCTGAAGCACCAGCATAGTTTTATGCATAAATATTAATAGATCTCACTTCTTTATATTATTAGAAAAGCATTTTCTTGGCAAGTGTGATTCTAAAACTGCTTCAGCTTGAAAAGTTAAGGCACCTATTTCAATAGATATCAACAAGCATGTTTCAGGTAAAATAGCACCACTCAAACCTTGTAATTTAGCTGAGGGAAATAACAAAGATTGTGGAAATTGTGCGTGCCTCTGGAGAGGGATGGGAGCAATGTGCTATCAAATGTATCTTGGACAACATAGGGTAGAGGTGAACTAGAGTGGACCACAGAAGGACAACTCTATAAGAAGACCTCAGACACATGCCCTACATTTGTGCTGCTCCTGATGGTGCACTTGTTTATCCCATGACATGGCATATTAACTTGATTCTAAAATCAGGAGAGCTAGCCTGAGTAAGATTTGGAAATCCAAAGGAAAAAGGACAAGGTTGCCTACTTGTAGTATGAAACATACTTTTGTTGACATAGAAGAGAAAAGGAAAACATGCTAGAAGGAAAAGAGTAAAGTTTTTCAGGCACTAGTTCTCCAAACATTAGAAAAGAATGAATTGAGCTCAGAGAAGTTAAGAAAATAACTTGGACGCAATTGCTCCTGGTGGCAGGAGTGTTAATGAGGCGTTTAACATTTGGACTTCGCTTATTAGCAGAGGATACGGGGAGACAGCCAGGCTGAACCATGTGGATAGGGAAGGACAACAAAGTAAATGGTTGGAAACAGACTATGTCACAGCCAGTGACAGCAATACCCTTTTGTACTTTGCTGGGTTGTTATCTTTTCTTTCTCTCCCTTTTACTTGTATGTATGGCATTGTGCATTTATATTTAGAACATGGACTTACTATTTTCTATTTTGTTGATCTACAAATTTGCATTTCCTTATAATTACACACCCGGTGTGTGGCATGAATCCTTGCTTTCCCATACAAAGAGAGACTACATCCCTGGCCTTATAATTTTCTAATGAGGCAGTTGGTGACAGCAACAGAGGATGAGACGGAGTACTCAGGGACATGTGCACCGCCATGGACAGGCCTTAACTTCCACCCCTGACCAAGGGGGGCTCCCTCTCTGGTACTCCAGGGAGAGATGCACTGTAGTCAGACCACAATGTCCAAAATTCCACAAAAAAGCTAGTTTACCTCTCTTTTCTTTTCTTTCCTTTTTCCTTCCTTCCTTATTTTTTATTCTTCCTTTCCTTGTTTCTTTCTTTGTTTCCTTTCAATTTTCACTTGTTTCTGTCATACAAGTAAAATATATCTACTGCAGAAAATTTGGAAAATATGAAGAAGAAGGAGGAGGAGCAGAGAAAATGACAAAAAAAGCCATCTATTACCTACCAGTCATGGATAACTGTCCACATTTTGTTTTATTGATACATACCTGTGTATACACGCGATGATTTCTATCTATAGTGTGTGTATACAATGTGTATACACACACACATACACATTTATAAATATACACACACAAGTATATGCTAAGATAAGTCCTAGCAGTGAACAGCAGAACTCCTCTTCTTAAGGACCGTTTGCCTTTAGCGGGGAGACTATCTTGAGGGTACAAATGCTGGGAAGAGAAAGACAGCAAAGGCCTGTGCAGCCGAACTGCTCTAGGAGACAACTGGAGGCATCGTTTCTATTCCCGAGGACTAAGGAGTGCGACTAAGTCCAAATGTTAAACGCCTCATTAACACTCCTGCCACCAGGAGCAATTGCGTCCAAGTTATTTTCTTAACTAAGAAGGAAACTTATTTCCTTAACTGAGAAGGAAAAGGAAGGAGGCCTTGGAGGGGAGGGAACCAGGGAAGTGTCCAGACACTCCTTGACAGGCAGAGGGGGTGGGCAAAAGGATTTCTAGAAAGAGGAATCTATAAGTCATTTTTAAGTTGTTTGCAGGGTGGCATGAGATGCGATCCTTCCAGGTAACTCATAAATGCCTTTATCAAAACATGTCCTTCATACCACAGCCTTGGATGTGTGGAGGCTTTGTAGTAGAGAATCAGAATGACCTGGAAGGCTTGTAAACCATGGATTGCTGGGCTCCACCCGCCGGCGTTTCTGATGTATTGAGTCTGGGGTGGGGCCAGAGAATCTGCATTTCTTACTTCTCAGCTGCTGCTAATGGTGCTGGTCTGGGTATCACACTTTGAAAGCCACTAGACTCTTGAATTAAAGCAAAAAGACAGAATCCCAGGTTTGAGTAGGTGGCGGGACAGAAATGAGATAACTGTCAGAATCACAACCAAGAATAAGAATCCAGTAGGAGGCTGGATAAAAGTGTAGCCACAGTGGACTCTGAGAACGCAGCCCTTCTCCCTCCCTCCCTCCCCTCCTCAGCCACGGGGTGTGGACCAGCGGGGCTTCTGTTGATGGGGCTGGTGGCATCACCTTGAGTATGTTATCTGGTGTTATATACTTCACTGGGCAAGATATCATGGGCGTTTCCTATGTCATTAAGCAGTTTTTGAAAATAGTTAAGAGGAATTGTGGAATACTTGTGTGCTGACGAGAGTGATCTGGGAAAAGGAGAAGGCAGGTGTATTGGCTGATGGCGTCCCCAGGCTTGCTGCTGGCATCCTCCCTGAGGGAGTGGTGCCTGGCTCAGTGGGAGGGAGGGCCTAGGGCTTGGGTCTGCAGGTGTGGTGCTGCACCCTGGAGTCACAGGAGCTGGCCTGCCACCAGCGTAGGCCTGGAGACTCAGTCTATAAGGACAAATTTAGAGCTGGGTTCTGTGGACACCAGCCTGCTGCTTGGATGGTCCTGGATCCTGAGTCCTCAGGGTTGATTCTGGGTCTTGGATCCATAGGGACCAGCTGGAGCCTGAGGGTGTAAGGCCTGGCCTGGAACCTGAGGCCACATGGGCCAGTCTGGGATCTGGAGTCACTGGAGCTGGCCTGGTGCTGAAGCGAGCCTGGGGGCTGGTTCTGTGGGGCTCAGCCCAGAGGCTGGGGTGAGGGAGACCCGCCTGGCACTGGGGTGGCCTGGAGCCTGGGCCTGTGGGGGAGGGCCTGGAATTGGGGTTTCCTGGGGCTGGACAGGTCCTGGGATCTGCTGTGAAGTCAGGGACTCACTCTTCTTTGCTCATGCAAGGCTTTGCATGGCTAGGGGAGGTGTGACATGGGCACTGTGCAACAGTCCTTCCTACCCGCTTCACTGCGCCTTTTCTTCTTTCTGTGCTCTGTGCTCCACCTAGGTGCAGTGGTCTCCTATCCGGACCCCTTAGAGCCCTTGGGAAGGTATCTTCCTGAGTGATTGCTGCTCCAACCAGCGTTTCTATGCGGAGACAAGAGCTGGAAACTCCTACTCTGCCATCTGGCTGACATTACTGTTTTTAAATTTTATCATATTTGACATATAGAAAGATTTGATCTTAATGTAGCCAAATTCATCAATCTTATCTCCATGATTTATGTCATTGCTTTTGGGCATAGACAGACCTTTCCATTCAGAATCCCCATATAGAAATTTTATATTTACTTCTAGGTTTTAAAAAATGTTTTTGATTGACAAATAATAATCATCTGTATTTGTGGGATACAAAGTGATATTATGATACATGTATACATTGTGGAATGATCAAGTCAGAGTAATTAGCATATCTATTACTTCAAATATTTATCATTTCTTTGTGGTGAGAGTATTTAAAATACTCTCTTTTAGCTACATTGAAATATATAACACATCATTATGAACTCTAGTCACCTTCTTATATGATGAAACACCAGAACTTCTTTCTCCTATCTAACTGTAATACTTCCAGTTTTAGTGGCTTTATATTTTTTCTTATCTGTAATTGAACTATAATACAAGAGTTGGACTCTGTATAAATTTTTCACTAATAGTTAATCAATAGTTGCTACATCACTTATGAATATTCTCTTCTTTCTAACTGATATCTCAAATTGTCATATTCATACACAAAGTTCTTAAATTTGATAAAAGTGTTTCTGGGCAATCTATCCTGTTATATTCATCAATCTATCAGTTCTTATGCCTCAAACTCACAGTTTATATTATTGTAGTTTTGTGGAATGTTTTAAAATAGCCAGGGCTATTCCTCCTACCCTCCATTATTTTTGTATTTTACGGTTTTCTTGCCTATGGCTAAATATCAACATTATTCTTCCTGGAGAGCATTCCAACAAAACAAAATAAAACAATTAATATTTTATTTGGAATTGCCTCAAAACTACAAAGTCACTTAGGAGAAACTGACATCTTAATAGTATTTAATCTTCCTGTAAGAATATAGTTGTTTTCTTCTTTGTTCGTTTGTTGTTGTCAGTCTTCATTTCTTCCTATTATACAACTCTCCAAACTCTGTAAACTCTCTTCTCACCCAGGAATTAGAAAGAGTGGGTTCTAATCCCAGCTCCGCCACCTTCTCCCCATCAGACCTTGGATAAGATACTCAATCTTTCTAAATCTGTAAATGTATCTATAAAATGGAGTTATAACAGTAGCCACTGATGAGATGATTTTTAAAAGTTAAGCAGGAAATTTTTTTTTTTTTTTTTTTTTGTGACAGAGTCTCGCTTTATTGCCCGGCTAGAGTGAGTGCCGTGGCGTCAGCCTAGCTCACAGCAACCTCAAACTCCTGGGCTTAAGCAATCCTTCTGCCTCAGCCTCCCGAGTAGCTGGGACTACAGGCATGCGCCACCATGCCCGGCTAATTTTTTCTATATATTTTTAGTTGGCCAGATCATTTCTTTCTATTTTTAGTAGAGACAGGGTCTCGCTCTGGCTCAGGCTGGTCTCCAACTCCTGAGCTCAAACAATCCGCCCGCCTCGGCCTCCCAGAGTGCTAGGATTACAGGCGTGAGCCACCGCGCCCCGCCATGCAGGAAATTTATGTTGAAATCCCTTTGTGTGGAACTAAATTAAAACTCACTTATGTTGCATTCCGAGAATCAGCACAGTCTTCCTCATCTCCGTCTTTTATTTTAAAGAGAAAGAGTAAATCTCATTGGAGAAGCCAAGTGTGATAACTGGGGGTTGTGGGAATGCACTGATCCCTGGGGACAGTGAGACAGGAGACCTGGTGTCAGGGACTCTGCTTTTCTAGGTAATCTCCTAATGTCTGATTTGGGCAGGTTGGGGACAAGACTGAGCCGTGTCTGAGCAGGGCTTGGGCTATTTAGGAGCATCCAGGGAAGAGCAGGAAGCCTGGGGGTAGAAGTCAAGTCTTCCCCACCAGGGCAGCTTGGTGGGTGTGTGACACACACAGGTGCATAGGGCCCCAAGCTTTATGCCCTGCTGCTGCCGTTGTAAAATGCTTAATACTTTTTGAACCAGGGTCCTGCATTTGCACTTTGCACTGGGCGCTGCCAGCACCGCAGTCTGTCCCGTCTCCGTGCCTCCCTTGGCTGGCGGGCCCTGCATCTGACGGCGTGAGCAAGCCCTGCGCTTGTCCAGGCCCTCATCCCCTAGGGCCAGGGATACAATGTTACACTCAGAAATAAAAAGACACTCAACCTTGATGAGCGCAAAGTAGAGTTGCTGTGAGGGGGATGCCAGAGCTGGAGAACATACCATTTCAGCTACGTGGGCATTGAACACCTGTATGGAGTTAAAATGTAAGTCATGATTTACAAGCTGGCTGGATAGGTCTTAAAAAGTAAAAAAATAAAAATAAAAATAAAAAATAAAATAAAAAGCTAGAGAGCAGGACGTCAGAGGCAGACTCGGGCCGTGACTCTGGACCCTGGAGCTCACGGTAAAGCTGACAACTCTGCCAGGGGCCCCTCTCCTTCTCTCCTGCCACACCTCCCCCCCTTACCGGCCCTGCTGCCGCTCTGGCAGCTGGTTGTTTTCTTCTTAGAAGTGGCTGAGGGAAGACGGGCGCAGTGACTGGGGGAGAGGAGGTGTAACATTTATTGTCCTTCACATGCCAGGCGTTGGAGGGATTTACACCCAGTTTCACATTTATTCCTATTTACTGCTCATGGTGGCCCTGTGGGTAGGTGGCATTAGGTTCACTTGATAAACCAGGTTCAGTGGATTAACCAACTTGTCCAAGTCACACATAATGGGTGGCAAAAAATTGACATAATCCCATGTCTGTATGTCACCAATTGCTTTGTTCTTTGTTGCTAATTTTGTTCTTTGTTTCAGTGTAATATATTGTCTACCAACTGGAAACTGAGAAAGAGGAAGAAATATTTCATTACTTCGTCCCAAGCACTGTTTTAAACATATTACATGTTTTCACTCATTTAATTCTCACAGTAAACTGGGATTCTGAAATTTTAAGTGAACTTTTTAAGCAGCAGAACCCAGGATTCAGCTCTAAGCAGTCTGACTCCAATGACAAACCTTTAGCCATTATCTATGATGCCTAAACCTTTAGCTATATGATGCCACTTCTCCTAAGAAAGAAACGGAGGGGAAAAGTTTTAGTGTTTAGGTGGGGACTGAATGTGGAAAAGGTCAAACATGATTTCTAGGTTTCACGTTTGAACATCTGGTTGGAAGATGATGTCAATTAATGAAATGTAAAGTAGACAAGGTTGAGTTGCAGGTTTTAGGGGGAAGGTTGTGACATCAGATGGCACATGCTGGGTTTGAGGTGCCTGGAAGGCACCCAAGACGATGCTATACAATAATAGCACCTTCCTTAAAAGGCTGCTGTAAAGATTAAATGAGTTAATATTATATGTGCAAAGTGCTTAGAATGGTGCCTGGCACAGAGGAAGCGATATGTGAGTGTCTGCTATTATTATAACCCAGCAAACAACTAGGTCATCATGGAGCTAAGATTATTATGACCCAATAAGAATCTGGGTCAAATGGAGCTAAGAAGAGAGATCTTGGCTAGAGATACATAGTCAATAGTGGTGAACTTATAGATAAGTGAAGCCATGGGAGAAAAGAGGATCTCTTAAAAAAAAAAAAAAAAAAAGAAAAGAGTAGAATGAAAAGAGAAGAGATCTTTAGGAAGCAAGCATCATGATAAATATACAAATTGATTTTGAAGTATTGAATAAAGACAGGTAATTAGAAATTTTCTGAAGTTTCAACAAAAGGAGGAATTTTCTTTATATTCTTAAGAAAGCATTGAGTCTTTGACCAAGAAAGACAGTCCTTTGGATGGTGAGCAATAGAATCAGAAATAACAAATGAACTGAGATTAGACCAAACTCCTGAAGAAAGGGGACTACATCTACCCAAAATGCTCTGTTTGGCAACTGAACCTAACAGGCATCGGAGTTTGTACTTCGCATCTTTATACATGGATAATTTCTCAGCTCCTCAATCAGCTTCCAGCCTGAATGTGGTATCTACGTTCCCTGGGGTCAAAGGCCTGATCTTCAAGAACCGTGTCTAGTTCAAGATGCTGGACACACACAAACACACACCTGCTCGGTATCTTCTGATCGCTGCTTGGGCTGGGGATGCTGGCGGACTCCTCCTGGTCCCTGGGGCCCAGCACGGACTCCTTGCAAAGCCTTCTGCATCGTTCGTCTGTGTTTGGTGCTTCTCCTTAGCTCCCTACTCTTGCCTCTATCACAGCATTTACTAACTGAATTTAATCTCTCTACTTTTCTGTCTTCCTTATTAGATTATAAACTTATATCAGAGATAGTTTTCTTTTTGGCTGTAGGACCTGGCACAGGGCCTGGTTATAGTAGGTGCTCAACAACACAATTTTTGATTTATTGCTAAAAAGTACATTTTTAATTTCAGCATCTTCTGCATAGTCCAACCCCATTTCTCTTTTTAGAGTGAGCTCGGGGAATCCGTGAGGATCCGGTGCTCTGGGCCCCTCGTCCAACAAGGGCATTTGGGTTTATTTCTGTGTTCAGTGGACATTGTTGAGGTATACTTTACAGACATTAGAATGCACACAGCTTAAGTGGACCAGTCAATGAATCTGGACAATTGTATACACTTGTATAGTCCTCACCGTAGTCAAGATATAGATTACTTCCACCCCCTCCTGTGTTTCCCCAGTTCCCCAAAGACCACACTTCAGGCTGGAAGTTTGGGTACATAGACTAGATGGGGATGTGTCTCCCAGGTTTTATAAAGGAAATGAATGACTGTTGACCAAAATGACTGCTGTAATGTCAGAATTGAATTACGTAGTTCGATGGCAAAAAAGAGAAAAAAGACACTTCAGATGCAAAGCATACATTGGTAAAGTTAGGCAGGCAGTAAGCTGAACTTGGGGTAGTTTATTTGGAGGAGAGGTTCTGGGTCAGCAGAAAACAAACAACCCCGGTGTCGAGACGGGAATGGATTAGGGTGGGAATGGCGATTTTCACACGGGTGGGGAGCGTTGAAGGGGTTGCATGGTCTGGCATTGCGCGGGCTCAGGGAGGACTGAGGTTACCTATGGGCTCTGCACCCTCGCCAGCTGTGATCAGCAAGCCGTGCAATGCAGCACAGAGAGGTGAGTGCTTTCTTCCGAGATCTGAAGTCACCAGCCACGCTGCTGATTCTCTGGCTTTTAGACTCAGAGGGTTACCTATTTCCAATCTCCTTCCTATTTCCTGCACCTTCTTGCCTTATGCAACCTGTCATGTCCTGAGGATAGCAGGACCCCCAGTCCTACCCCCCCTGACTTGCCCTACCTTGCCTTCCCTGCCCAGTCCTCCTCGAGAACAAAGAGAGAGAAGCCCTCAGGATTAAAAGGTAGCAGAAGGAGAAATCCTACGTTTCCCTGCTGCTTTTAATTTTTAACCATAATTCTCTGTTGAAACAGCAACATAATTTGAAAGTACAAGACAGATGCTGTTTAGTAGACTTCTACACTTCGTCAGTTAGATTATTATCATTTTTTTTCCCTAAACAATTCACATTAAGGGAGAGAGTCTATATCAGCCTTAACACTTTTCATTGAGGGTCTTATATATCTGTATTTGTAAGAAACATCCTCCTTGGTGGATGAAATTTAACAGCCAGCCTCTGATAATGTGTTCAGTTGATACAATCTCTTTCAATATCTTCCTAGCACCAAGGTAAATTAGAAAGATCACTAATGACATAGAGATCTGGAAAAAGTGGTCAAGGTACCCTTTACGAAAAGGATACTATAGTTTTTCTCTCAGCACGTCAAATCTTGGCTACAATGTAAGAAACAGGTACAACTTCATAAAAGGAAGACTTCTCACAGGGAAACTTGGCACAGGGCTGAGAATGAGGACAGAGGGTGCTGGTTCTGACTTTGATGTGAGCCAGCTATGTGAGCCTTGGAAAATCATTTTCCTTTATGTATAATAATCTTCTCCTTCTCTTCCTCCTCTTCCTATACAATTATTAACTGAATCTTTAGGTCTCTCTTTTTTTTTTTTTTTTTCCAATGGGGAATGTCTGGTCTTTAGAGAAAGTCACAATTTCATCATTTGCAAAATGGGGATAATTATAGCATCTGCCTCAGTGTTGCTAGGAGGGTTCAATAAGATACTTCATGGAAAGTATTTAGAGGAGAGCTTGCACATGGCACAAGGGCTTAATAAATGTTAGCCATGATTATGTTGCTAATGATGATGATGATTGTGAGAAAATAAGGGAATTCTCCAAGGACCAGCAGCAAAGGGGAGACTTAAAATAGAGTGGTGAGTGCGTGAGCACTGGGCCTTGGGGGAAAGGGGAGAGAACAACTTCTGGTGGCGTAAGCTGGGAGGCCAGGTTGTAACAGGAACTCAGAGACTGAGGCAAGGAACTGAGTGACATCTCCAGATTGGAATCCTTGAAAGTCTGTAAAAGTTGAACTTGAAGAAAAATCAAAATTAGCACAGAGACTGAGAAACTTTGTCTGTCTTGACCTGGGCTCTGGGTGGAGCCTGTATCTCCCCAGGAAAGGTGTAATTGCAGGTCTGTGCTGCAAGTGGGTTTGGGATTTGAGTATATGCTTCTTGTGCTAATTTGCCCTGGGGCCCCTGGCAAAGGCACACATAGGACTGTTCTGGGAAGAACATGCTCTCACCCAGGCCACATAAGAGTTCTAATTCCCACACTTTCCTGCTGAAGATGTTCCCATAATCCACATCACCAAACACATGAGGAAACAACTGGGCATGAGCAAGAGTCAGAAACCACATCTTCTTAGCCCTATGGCTTCAAGTAACCAAGTAACAAAACAGAGACTATGGAATAATTCATTGTGAAATACTTTAAAAAGCAGGAATCAAATACATATGAAATTAAAAGACATAAAAAGCAGAGCCTTAAACTAGAGCTTTTGAACATAAAAAGTAAAACATGAAAATTTAAAAATCTCAATGAATGGTTAAACATGATCAGAGAAGAAAAAGTTACCGAAATGGAAGATAAATCTAGGGAAGTCATTCAGAAATATACAAATGGAAAATATGAAATAACAGTTAAGGATGAGAAGACCCAACCCATGCCTGACAGAAGCTTCAGAAAGAGATAGCTGAGAGATAATGGATGACTAATAATTTTCTGAAATTACTAAAGGCCCTAGGCACTGAACGTAATCAGCCAGCATGTAAAACAACCAAAAGTACGGTACTCTGGATGAGGCTGCAGTGGCAGACCCAGCAAGACTCTGGAAATTGCCACCACGCCAGCAGCGGTAGCCCTGCCCAGTGGTCTTTAAGAGGCTCTGAGAAACCCAATCTGACTGCTGTGAATTGATGAATCTGCATTTTCAAGTTCATTCTAAAATTTCAATGACTGTGATCTATGTGTTTATCACATTCACAGCCATCTTACCCTGCATCCTAATCCTGAAATGAAGGCTGAGAAATTAATAAGCAAAGAACCTGACAACTAAATGGCAAGTCCTCTGTGCCCCCTCCTCTAGAACCTGCCATCCTTCCCTTGCTGTGAACACACTGTCTCTGCCGCTTTTCGCCATGTACTCAAGGCTACTCCACGAACGTTTTCTAGTTTCTGTCTTCAGTGCCAGGGGCAAGGTGACATTCCTTAAGATTTATTATTATTGTTTTCCATAACCTGAGGAATGTCAGTCCTTTAAAAGCCTCTGCACCATGTTGATTTTCTAAGTTAACTCTGACGTAGCATAGATTTATTGGCAAGGTTTGCGGTTTGCCCTATGTGTGTGCATGAGTGTACCTGTTTGAGACACAAAGGCGAAGCCAGAGAGAATACCAATATTTATTTGGTTTTAACACGGGCCATTGCCTGAGCTAATTGCTATCATTTATGCCCATTCTTTCCATTCTCACAGCAGTCAGAGAAGGAGAGTAGTACCATGCACACTTATCTCATGGGAATCAGGCTCAGCGGGGTTAGGTGTAGGGAAGGGTCACTTAGCTACGAGACTAATTCTGTAGGAAAGAAAAGAACAGTAAGATAGAGAAAGAACACCATGCTGGGAAGAGTCCAGAATCCACGTGTAAAATGAAAGCCCAATGTTGTGTGCTCTGATCCGGGTTGGTGGGGCAAAGAGGAAGTCCCCGTAACCTGGCATCTCACCTCCTCGGAGCCTAGCAAGTAACTGTGTGACCCATGTCACCAGGATAACCTTGACTCAAGAAACCTTGAGACTCCCAGAAGAAACCGCATCATCAGGGCTATTTCCTGGGCTTGCATCCATCCTCCTTCCTAATGGCCCCCGGCCCCTCTCCTGGGTGGGTCCTGTGTAGCATAATATCATCCTTCTCCAGCCATCACAGCGCCAATGGGCACGCGACAGCGTGGCAACACTCCACCCTGCTGTGGAAATGTGTTTGTTGCCTCCAAGGCTAATAGCTCTTTTTGTCCCAAACAGAGTTAGCTATTCTAGCTTTGGATTATCACAGGTCTGTGGCATCAACAACACTTGCTGTTGAGAAATGAGTTTACTGGAGCATTAATTAGACGTGCACCATTCTGGGCCACACATCTGGCATTTCTCATGAACTTCAGCCCTCTCCTCTGAGTGGGCACAAAGACGCCAGCTCCTGGCAATCTCCGGGCAGAGCAGAGCTGAGAGCACAGGCGCAGAGGGCTGTGTGGCCTCAGGAAAGTTAAGTTCTGCGAGCTGTTCCCTCAGCTGAGAGTGGGATATAAACCTGTCCACGGGGCTGCCTTAAGGATTAAGTGGGAAACGTCCAGGCAGGCGCCTTAGTCCCAGTCAACACTCAAACTTTTCCTGCTCCCCATGGACCTGCTGCTCCATCCGCCACAGCTCTCCAGGTGAGTGTGCAGATCAGGCCTGTGGGACACCATTCACAGAGTTGACGCCCGTGGGACAGAAAAGCACCCTACTGCAAAGGGCAAAGGAGGCCGAGAGCATTTGGTGAGATGCAGTAGAAAGAGCCTGAGCTCTTCTTAAGTCAAAAACCCACCACCTCATTTTCCGGTAAATCCGTAACTTCCCTCAATTTCCTTTACTAACTGTTACTATGTGCCTCATGGGGTTGATCTGGGGATTCAGTGAGACAACGTGTATGAAAACACCTATCAACGTGATAGGTTGTTATAAAGTTTGTTATAAAGTCACTCTCTCAAGAAGCCTTCCTGGGCTAACCCAGGTGGGTCTCGAACACTGCCTCAGGTGGGCGGGCCAGGTGATTGGGGCAGTAACACAAACAGGACCCAGAGGCGTGTGGCAGCGCCCCGGGCACACTCTGGCTTCTCATGCAAGCCCCGCGCCTATCTTGTCATGGAGATTTTTTTTCCAGGGGGTGGGAGGGAAAGAGGGAATAAAATCCTTGGCCTCTTGGTGGCCCAGAACACTTTAAGGTGAGAATGTCCTGGATAACACATTCCGCGTTTCCTCCCGCAGACAGCCCTCCCTCCCCTCCACCCTCCCCTGAACCTGGAGCAGGAGCCGCGCCTGCATCTAGCCCTTCCGCCACTGCCCTCTGGTGGCAGCAGCTTGCAATTGCAGAGCTCCCCCAACAGCCCCTCTGCTGGGGCTCTTCCCCGCAAAAGCTTCTCCTCCCCGGCTAAGAGCGTCCAGTGGAGTGGGTTGTATAATAATATTTGCTTCTTCATCCTCCCCTAAGGCAGGCAGTGCCTTGGCGGGCTCTAGATCCCTACACTGTCAGCTGACTTTTCCCCTCCATTCACCCCCCATCCAATTCTCAGTGGTCTTTTAGGCAAACCTGATCCTATCACTCCTATTTAAAAGCCTTTAATGGTTTCACTGCCCTTCAGGAAAGCTCATGGTCTTCGCATAAAATAAAATATGCTCCTTCTGGGAGAGCTCCTTTGTCTACATGCGGCAGGCTCAGCTCCTGGGAGCCCCATCTGTTGGAGGTACTCCACCACCCCCGCAAACCCCTAGACCACGCCCAGCCCTAGGCTTCCCCCAGGGGGGCCCTGCTCCCCAACCTGCCTCTTGAATGCCCTTTCCCTGCCCCTGACTCTACTGGCTAACCTGTTCAAAATTCAGCGGGCCATCACTTTCTCTGGCAACCCCCTCCCCGCATTCCCAGTCACGTGCAGGCCTAAGCACTCCGTTCTCCACTCTGTGTTAGGTTGTTCCCACCAGACTCTGTGCTTCCAGACCCAGCAATTACATTCTTGCTTGCATTTTTAAAATCGCCATAGCCCTAGGACAGAATACAGTGCCATCCCAAGGAACTGGCTCAATAAATGTTGAATGAAAATCCTAGCTTGAGAACTAGAAGAATGGTAGATGCTGCAAGAGTAAAGAATAATCACAATTACTTACATTTGCATACTACTAATAATGGTCCTTACCTAGCATTTAGTATACGCAAGACACCATTAAGTGTTTTAAATTTGTTCTCTCATTTAATGTGCCTCTACATTATTCAGCAAGCTTCTGCATGTACTATCTCATTTAATCTTTACAGCAACCCTGGCAGGTGGGAGGAAAACAAGTGTTAGCTCTATATTGCAGATGAGAAAATGGAAGTTGGGGAGAGGTGGCTGACCCAGCATCCAAGGACAATGTGAGAGCCAGGGCTTGAGCCCTGTTTTTGCAACCTCTCCCAATGACACAAGTCTGCTGTCCCTTATTAATACTGTGCCACCTTTCCTGACAGAGACAGGTCTCAGGAGATGGAGTCAAACACAGAATTGTGCTCCACCTGCAGACCCAGGTTGTAAAAGCAATCACAGCTTCTCCTCTCTTCCCTCCAGTTCCTAATCAATTATGGAAGAAATGACAATGAAGAGGGGAGGAGGGAGACACTCCAGAGAGGGACTGTAGTTTGTTGAGAAGACACCGGAGGCTTTGTTTCCACAGCCGCAATGCCCAGCTGGGAACACAGGGCGTATACATGTAGGGTTTGGGTGGATGACACTGAGACAAAGGAAAAATGACAAACCAAGTGAATTAGTGAAGGTGAAATAAACGGTGCTCAGCAACAGATGGGCTGGTGCTGGGTAATTTTCTGCTGTCACCTCCTCTCAGGTAATAGATAATCTCGCAGCTGCTGGATTTGCTGGGAAGGCGGGCGCAGCCCCTCAGTCTCCTTCCTGTTTGGAATCCATGCCCTCCATTCCTTAACCTGTCTCGATGATAAAAATCTTAAAAGCCAAAACTTTTTGCAAGACTTATAGTGGCGATTTAACTCAGACCCGGCTAAGGTTGCTATCTGTCAGGCTGTCATAGTGACAGGCAGATTTGTAAATGCTCTGGCTCCAGTGTCAGGTT
The DNA here is from genome assembly GCA_028533085.1 of Varecia variegata. Classification (NCBI taxonomy): domain Eukaryota; kingdom Metazoa; phylum Chordata; class Mammalia; order Primates; family Lemuridae; genus Varecia; species Varecia variegata. Next base: position 96,230,257 of record CM052438.1, on the reverse strand, counting down.
GAAGGTGACATTTTTCAGCTGGAGATTTTTCCCCCATCCCTCATAGAGACAGAACAACATAGAACTAGGAAAGCAATGCCCTGGATCCGCCTCTGTCCCACTCACAGTCAGCCTGATCAGGAGGGCCGGTCATCCCTGAGCTCTGAGATTATTGCTGAGTTCCTCCGGCCCACCCCTGCCCTGACCCCCCACATTCAAACACAGTGGTTCCTATAAGGCCGAGCTCCCAGTCCTGCCCCCACACCCCATCCACAGGCCCGCCTGACTTCGCCTGATAATGATTTGTCTTGGCTGACGGTCATGGCTCTGCCATTGCCATTATAAATACTTATATAGATTAATTAACCACAGTATAAAACCCAGAATCCCAACTAAATTCATTTAATGACCTGCCATGCTATTTCTTGGCTGAAGCGTCTAAAACTAACCCTGAATGCTCAGTGACATTCGTCCCTTTGATTCCTTCCTGGAATGTCTAGTCCTTAATGGAGTTTCTGTATTAACCCCTTCTTTTCCTGTGACTTTCTTCTCAG
>CM052438.1:96196130-96229224 GCA_028533085.1 Varecia variegata | reverse complement strand
GCTTATTTTTCCATTCTTGGGATGCTTCACTTAATAGAATGGGTTCCAACTCTCTCCAGGAGAACCAAAGAGATGTCGTATCACAGTTATTTCTTATAGCTGAGTAATACTCCATGGTATACAAATACCACATTTTACTAATCCATTCATGAATTGATGGGCACTTGGGTTGTTTCCACATCTTAGCAATTGTGAATTGTGCTGCTATAAACATTCGGGTGCAGGTGTCTTTATTGTAGAATGACTTATGTTCTTCTCTTAACCTCTATTTCTGCCACGGGTTTGATCTCTGACCCTTTTTTAAGATGCCAGAGTTCCTGGCAAAAACAGCCTTGTTCTCTCTCTCTCTTTTTGTCTTTCCTGTCTCCTTCTGTCTTTCTGTCTCTTACTCTCTGTGTGTCTCTCTCTCTGTCTCTGTCTCTCTCTCTCTGGATGGGAAGAATGATCTTGTTAAATCTCACACGTTACCTGGTCTTGATGACCCAGAGTGGCTGGCCCGGGATGACCAAGGTCGAGGAGGGGCGGGGGCGGGCAGCTAGCTGCAGGGTGCAGCGAGGCTGGGGCCGGGGAGTCAGCTGCGTCTTTCCTGGCACAAAACCCAGAGGGCGTGGCAGCTTCCCCGGGACTCTGCCCCTTCCAAGCAGAGCTGGTCCCCGTTCTCCCACGGCTGGCCACCACCGGTGGAGCGAGTCTCCCCGGGTTGGAGTTCTCACTGAGCCTTAACTTTATTATGATTATTGTTGTTCGAGGTGCCTTGTGATAACTGGGATGGATTTCTTAGGGAGCCAATAATGGATGCATTTCTACCCTGGCTTTATAATTAATGTTTGCATCATTTATCTTTCGTGGAAAGATTATTCTGACTAACGAGGTTCTGGGCCACTAATTCATTACACTGCCTTGTCACTTCCTGCTCCTTCTTATTACCCAGAAATAGACTCATTAGTCAGAGTTCAATGACAGGGAGAAATTGTGTTCGTTAATTTAATTCCTCACTCACTTCTGGGCCCAATGTTTGTCCGAAATTGGGGATTAGAAGGGGGAAAAATTAGTCGTCCTATGTTTTTGCTTCAGCCTCATTATACCTTCCACCCCACTCCTGTTGAACAAGAATAGGGCCAGGAGAAGCTCATTGCAGTGGCCACATGGGCACCACCCTTTGTCAGCTCAAAGCTATAAGCGGTGGGTGAGGGGACATTGCCCAGGTAGACAGAGACTTTTGAATCAAGTTTTCTGTTTTTTAACCTCAACTCTCAATTGATAATGCTGCCTGGGAATCCTTCCTTAGGATATCCAGGCAGCACCAGTAGTAAATGCTGTAGCAGTGTTCCGGAAGTCCTCCACCACAAGAATGTAAGATGATTTAGTTACCCAATAGCCTAGGCTCTGGAGTTCCATTGATGTGAGTTCGAATCCTGCCTCTTCACATGTGAGTTGCATGCCTTCCTCTAGATACTTAACCTCCCTTGGCTGTAGTTTCTAAAGCACAGAGTAAGAATGACAAAAGCCATCTGTCATTATTGTCAGGATCAAGCTGCATGAGGCACCAGAAGGGGATTGCACAGTGTGCGACAACTGTGGCCATCAGGAACTTGGAAGAAGCCTGGCCTTGGGGTTCAGCCAATCAAGCCCCAGGCAGTGGGGAGAGGGAGTGTCTCCAGACAGGGCTTCCCGGTTCTGGCTGCTCAGAGGACACGCCTGAGCATAGCCAGGCCCACCCAGACTGTTGGAGTTGGGATCTCCAGGCATGGGGTGGGGTGGCGTGGGGGGTGGCGGGGAGAGGGCATCCATGTGTTTAAAATCTCCCCCAGTGGTTCTAAGGTGAGGTCAGGGTTGAGAACCACTTGTTGTCTCGAGATCTGCTCAGAGACGTTTCACTCCTGGGCTAGCCATGTTCAGAGAAGGGTGACACTGAAAACCTGTCCACTGCTATGGGGCAGGGACATTTCTCTGGGTCCCTCCAAGACCAGGATTAAGACCTGCACGGTTCCAGGTGCCCGTTGCCTGCTGTCATGGGGCTGCAGGTCTGCTGCAGAGCCGGAACCAAATCACAATGAATGGAGGGAAAAGGGTCGATGAGGGTGACGATCCAGCCTGGGGACCAGGAAGGCTTTCCCAAGAAGGATCTGGGATAGTGTTACAAAGGGTACCTGGGGCCCCCAGGTACAGCGGGAGCAGAAGTGCTTTCTAGGCAGAAGGAGTGAAGGCCAGTGCAAAGCCCATGTGGCTGGAGCAAGGCCAGCCTGGGGGAGAGAAGAGCTGGGGAGCAAGCAGGGGTGGGGACCTGCAGGGCTCTGTAGACTCCCCTCGGCACCTGGGTCCCCCTCCTTAAGGCCAAAGGGAGCTCTTAAATTGAGGAAGTTCAGGTAGGCCATGTGGGTGGGTGGCAAGAGCAAGTAAGCCATCCCTGAAGCCCACTCACTTCCCTGCACCGTGACAGTGAGGGCCATGGCCATGGCATGAGATGAGGGATCAGTCCATGCACTTGACCTCTGTAGAGTTCTTCTAGGTCCTGTAGTCAGTCCCTTATGGAAAACTGCGGTGGGTGGGCCTGAGTCTCTCAGATATGTTGGGGCAGGAAATATCAGAAAACTTCTGCTCCAGATCTTTACTCACTGTTCAGTAACTGATCAATAACTGATCAATAACTCAGCTTCCAGAAATGTGGATATCAGCAACCACTGGAAAGAAATGTCCTCCTCCAGGGGAAATTGTTCCATGGGAATCCTAGTGTCCACCACCCTTTTGTGAGTCTGTCCCCAGGATTCTGGCCATCTATGTCACACTGATCCCATCTGCTGGTGGACCAGAGAGGCTGAGGACCCTGTCGTCAGTGAGAGCACAATGAGAGTGTCATGAGTCAGCCTCTGCTGGAGGTCACGGGCTTCTCTTATCTCAGGACGTCAGACTGGGTGTTTTTCATTCTGGGGTCCACTATTCTAGGGCGCACATCGTAGACAGGGCTCTGAGCTGGGGCAGGCCAGGCTGTGGGCAGAGCAGCCGACCTCCCACACTCTCAGTGTCTTGTGTGTTTGTGACACATCACACGTTCATGGTCACCGATCTCATCTTCATTGAATTTAATCACTAAAGTGAAGTATTAGATTGACTGTAGCGTTTCTAACTGTCATGTTCTTTGACGTGAAGGAGCACTCTGGGCGTGGTAAGAGGGGGTGGGCCAGGGAGAGTGAGAACCTCTCTGAGCCCTAATCCAAGGCAGCAAGGCCTGGAGCTAAGGAATGACAGGCAGCGGGAAGAGGGGCGAATTCACAGGCCTCACTCAGACACTTGACCCATAGGGTGAGGAATTCAACCACGGAGTCCTGATAACAGATGTGTTATCTTCAATTACCAGGAGGAAAAAAAAGAATAGATTAAATGAAGTAACCTGAGTGAGTATTTAGCACAATGCCTGGCATATACTACACGTTATGACATCACATGTACTATTAATTTTTATTCCTATGACTATTAAAGGAAATAGCAAGAGTTAGAAAAACTGGATATTGAGTACTATGCATCTTAAAATACTTGTTATTCATTATCTCAATTAATTTTCAAAATAGGGGTGAGGTGTATATCATACCCATTGCACAGATAAGGAAACTGAGGATCAAACTGGTAGCTTGACAAGGTCAAGGAAAGTGTGGCAGAGCAGGGATTTGGCTGGCAAGGCTGCCTTGTCCCCACGTCTGTGGGAGCCCCCGCCTGTGCCCAGACACTTGGGCTGAGTCTAGATGAGCTCATTTTGTTTCCGTATTGGTTTGCTAGTGCTGCCTATCAAAACACCATAGACTGGGTAGCTTAAGCAACTGAAATTTATTTCTTCACAATCTGGAGGTTAGAAGTTCAAGATCAAGGGTTGGCAGGGCTGTTCTTTTGCTGAGGCTTCTCTCCTTGCCTTGTAGATGGCCACCTTTTTGATGTGTCTCTGTATGACCTTTCCTCTGTGTGTCTGTGTCCTAATCTCTTCTTATAAGGACACCACTGGATTAGGGCCCAGCCTTATAACCTCTTTTTGCCTTAATCAACTCTATAAAGGCCTTGTCTCCAAATGCAGTCATCTTCTGAAGTCCTGGAGGTTTTGGAAAGACACATTTCAGCCCATAACGGTGACCAAGTTGTTTGGATAAAGCTCTTTATCCTTCACCTGCTGTGGGGTCTCTACCTGGCTTTCCACATCAGTGCAATCACCGTGTACCCAAAATATTTTCCACCCTGCAGTACAGAAAGCTTTATGCTCTGAGTGGCTGGGCAAATGTCAGGATTAAGATAACTCACTTCCAAGCTGAGTTATGGAAAGGACAGGTGAGGTGGAGCAGCTGTCTCCAGGTGGTAGCCTTCAGAGGAGATCCCTTCTTAATTTCCCTGGGGGACAGGAGGGAACGTGCGAATGCCACCGGCAGCACAAACAGCATTCAGAGAGCAGTTTTCCTCACTGCCCATCCTGTGCCCTCCGTGGTCTGCGGGAAGCAGTTGGGTATTGGCCCCCCGGTGCCAAATAGAGCATCGCTTCCAGGAGCGCAGAGTCAGCCGCACACGAGGATGTGTTGAGTGGACTCGGTCCCTTTGTTTGGCTTCTCTGAGCCACAGCGTGCTCTTCTTTCCGCCTGTCATTGGAGGACGACACCTGATATAAAAGGGCGGCTTTTACATGTGTCCACAAAAACGAAATGTCGAAATCCAAAGGAGCGATGGGCAGCGCAGTGGTCACCCTCTTTGTGCATTCCGCAGCCTTTTGGCTTTGGAGGCAACGGACTACGTCTCAAGTCTACCGCTTTGTTTTACTAAGATGATCAAATTAACGTTTAGGAAGCAGAAGAGCTGCAGGAGCGGGAGCGGCGGCATGCACATTCATTCGGTACCTGGCACTGCGGGTAGACAGCTGGAGAGGGGGAATTTAATTTCCTGGGGCCCACACGTGTCTGAGTGATTGGCAGGCTAATTTTGCTCTCCACTAGGCCTGGTACTGAAAGGAAGCAAAGTCTCAGAAAGCTGCCAAGAACTGTTCCTCGCTTTGGCAAAAATTCTAGACCTCATCAGAAAAATCAAGAAGTAGACTCAGATTTGGAGGGCCAGGGTGAAAGGGGATTTTTCAGGTAATGATAATAATTAAGTATTGTTAGAGTATCCTTTTATAGGCATTTGGTGTCCTATTGGTCTCTGATTAAGCTTATGCAGCATTATACTTAATATGCCTTTGTTATCGTGTAAGAGGCTCAGAGAATTAAATAAATGGCCGGAGGGCACAGAGTAAATAAATGGCAGACACAGGCTCCAAACCAGGTTCTTTTAAACTTGGGTCCAGTGCTTTCTCACCAACCTGTGCTGGCTCCTCCAGAGCCCTGTCCAGAGAGGCCTAGCGGCCAAGAGTTTGGTTGATCTGCACAGCCAGAAAGGAGCAAACCCAAAGTGCTCTCTAAAGCTGCGGTCCCCAACCCCTGGGCAGTGGACTGGTACCAGTCTGTGGCCTGTTAGGAACTGGACCACGTAACAGGAGGTGAGTGGTGGGTGAGTGAGTGAAGCTTCGTCTGTATTTACAGCCGCTCCCCATCCCTCGCATAACCACCTGAGCTCCGCCTCCTGTCAGAGCAGCGGCAGCATTAGATTCTCAGGGGAGCATGAACCCTACTGTAAACTGCGCATTCGAGGGACCTAGGTTGTGCTGCTTATGAGAATCTAATGCCTGGTGGTCTGAGGTGGAGCTGAGGTGATGCTAGTGCTGGGGAGCGGCTGCAAATGCAGATTATCATTGCCCAGAGACCATAATAAATCAATTAAATCAATTGCTTGCCGACTCATATCAAAACCCTATCAGTAAGTGGCAAGTTGCAATGTAATAATAACAGAAATAAACTGCACAATAAATGTAATGAGCTTGAATCATCCCAAACCATCCCCTCCCACCTCCTGATCCATGGAAAAATTGTCTTCCGTGAAACTGGTCCCTGGTGCCAAAAAGGTTGGGGACCACTATTCTAAGGACTTTTTTTCTCCTCTCACTCTCTGCTTTTCCAGGATAGTATAGTCTAGGTGGTAAATAAGCAGTTAAGAGCATAAATACTGTAGTCAGAGAGACACAGGTTCAAATTCAAGCTTCAAGGTCACGTGACCTTGGGCAAATTATCTCATTATTTTAAGCCTTGATTTTCTTGTTTGTAAAATGAGGATGATAAAACTGACGTCATAGGATTGTTTTGAAAATAAAATAAGTGTGTGATGTGAGTGTCCAAAACCCAGTAAGGGTTAGCTTTAAAGAAACGTAACAAAATCAGCCTAGCCCAAAGGGTAGGGATTTCAGCAGGCTTTGCGAGCCCCGGCCTAAGGCTCAGCTTCTGTTGAAGACCTTACATTCCTTTGTTTCCGTGTCTGCTAGGAGCCACTGCACACAGCCCACGTCACACTTGCCACCGCTTCCTAAAAGCCAGAGATCCAGAGCCCAGACAGCACACACTCCCTCAGGTGGCCTGGCCCTCGTTCCAGGTGGGGACTGCTGCAGCCAGAGGGTCAAGGTAGGCCACAAGACCCGAGGTGGAGAGAGAAATTGAGGGAGAAAGATCAATGCGGGACCCAAAATGATTTACTCTGCCACCCCGGGGCATTGAAGCTGGGGAGACGGCGGGATCGATGGATTCCAGGCAACTGAAGAACCAGGTGCACGCAGTGGCCAAGCCGCGAAGTTAAACACAGTGATGGGGCCAGGTGCAGTGAGGGCTGGGGGAGATGACACAGACACATATATCTTGGGAAACGACACTGAGAGGGCAGGTCTGATTCTGAAAAATGTCTTTGCTCGTTGTCACCTTTCAAAGACAGCATCACAGCTCTGTGAGTGTGCGTCTGAGGGTCTGCATGCGTGCGTGTGAGCATGTGCAAGCGTGTGTGTGCATGTGTGCGTGGAAGCTCCACTCCTGGGCCCTCTTACCCCGCCAGAGCCTGTAGTGCTGGGAAATGTGTTGTTTATTAGGTAGGTGCAAATAGAATTTTATTCCCGTGGTTCCGAGAATCATAGTGTATTAAAACTATTCAAATATATCCCATGTACTTATATACTGTGTGGAAAATTTTCTTGTAAAATTAACATATACTCCATTACCTCTTTATTATTGAGAAATTCTGAGGTTCGGACTTCATTCATCACAATAAGCGAGGCCTCCCAGCGTCCCTGCCTCTGGGCTGAGAAGGCAGGCTTGGGCGGCCACCGGAGGAGCCCGGAGAGGGGCTGCTCCCCCCGCTCCCAGCAAGGCCTGCCCTGTGCAGAGCAGGCAGAGCTCCAGACCAGTAAGAAATTACGCTGCAGCCTTAGTCTGGGAATAAATTCAAGAAGACATGATTTTTTCCAACTAAGTAAATGACTCAGTCAAATTTGATTGACGACCCTTGATGGTGGGAAGGGGCTGCAGGAAGCCCTGTGGCTAAGAATCTCATATTCTTATTGCCCTGGTGGGCTCCACTCCCCAGGGCTTCCTGCTTGCAGACTCTCTTCCCTTCCAGAGCGGGTGGCGTGGTGTGGAGCCCTGACTTGGGCTAGGGTGCAGGTAGGTGCCAGCTTAATTTTCCCCAGTATGCAGGGCAAATACCAAGAAGCATTCCCAGGTGTGTCTGCAGCCGTGAAAAGTAACACAAGTCTCAGGGTCTTCAGAGAAAATAAAATAAAAGACCACAGGATTGGGATATGACATCATAAAAGAGATGTTTTGTGATTTTCTGTATAAAATACAAGGACACCTTTCTCAATTTAATGGAGGAAGTTGCATTTTGAGTTTTCTTTCTGTTTTTCCTTTGTTGAAAGTGAGGAAAAGAAAATTTAAAGGACGTCTGTGTATCCAAATTTTAGAAATAGAATTAAATACTTTTTATGACAAATTCTGGTATTTTTGCCGCTTTCTAAGATTTTTGGAGTCCGCAGACCTGTCCTCTGTGTGTGAGAGCGTTTCCTCTGAGGTCTTGGATGCAGGTGGAAGTTGAAGACGTTTCTGTCTTTCTCCCCTTTCTGCCAACCTACACCCCCACCATTCTGTTGATCTCTCTTAATTGGACACACGATAGGACTTAGTATTTTAAATATTTTTATTGATTTGAGTTTTATGTTCCCAGTCTGGATTTATAGACTGTTAAAGAGAATATTTCGCATTTCTTTCTTTCTCTCTCTCTCTCTCTCAAAGAAAATAACAAATCCATATGTGGGATGGAGCCATTAGTCAGTTATGTCAGTGGATCATGGGTAACTCACAGGGAAAAAACGAGCACTTTCACTCTAGTCTTAGGGGGACGCAATTGAATTTAAAAGCAGTAGAAAGCCCAAACTAGTCTGGAACTTCAAAATGCCTCCCTTGACTGACCAAAAAGAGGTACAGTGATTAGAATGACAAATCAGTCTCCAGCTTTTTGAGAAAGCCACTCTGCCTTATGCTAAAGAGAAAGGAAGTGGTGTTTCAGCCGCGGCGACCAGGCAGGAACAGAAAAATACACCTACACCGACGGTCATTAGATAGACTTCAAAATAAGTTAAAATTTCTTAATGGAACAGATCTCAGTTTTCCCACAAAACACCATTCTGCCCAGAAATTTTCACGCCATTTACTGTCCCACCGTGGCAGGAATGTCAGTCTGCCCTGTTCCTGTTTTTCCTCTTTGGAATGTTTTAACTCTGCCTCTCCAGATGTAAACATAAGTTTCCTACTTCCTCTAGCACCTACCCACAGCAGAGGAGCTGACCCACCACGCTAAGACAACAAGACCCCAAATCGCTTCCGACTTGAATCGTCACTCGGGAAAGACCTCCTGGTGACAGCACTGGCCATCGTGCCGGAGGACCGACCCCTTTCAAAGAGCAAAGGCACCACCATCTCAACAGCCACAGCCGTGACCTGGACCTCCTATCCTGGGAAAGGACTTGTCCCCAAGCCTGGGGGCAGAAGCCGGAGCAGGTCTGTGCAAAGGGTAAGGAAGGAGTGGGCACCTACCTGTGCTGGCCCTCGACTTCCACCTCTTCCCACCTTCCCCGTTTCTTTTTCCGCTCAATTTTTTTTCCACTTTAAAAACATCCAACTTTGCCTTGGGGATGAGCAGAATGAAATGTCACTTACCTATAAAAAGAGAGACAGAAGAGAAAGCCATGCATCACATTACATACGAGTTCTTTGAAATCAAGGCCAGCTTCTGACTTTGAAACTGTAACAATGAGGGAATATTATTTTTTCATCCTACCTTTCTCTATTTAATAAAATTCAGGGTTTTGCAAGTAGCCCATCCCCTGGGCCCAGGCTGCCTTCATGGTTATCCTTTTTTTCCTTCTCTGCTCACGGTGGCTCCTCACCACCCTGGCCACACTGCCTGCCCCCGCTCTGCATGGAGGGAAGGTCAGGAAGGATGAGGGGACATGCACAGACCAGAGGTCAAGGTGGGCCTGCACATATGGGCAGCGGGGCTGCCGGTGCGAGGGGCCTCTCTCCTCCCAGGAGAGGAAGGCGGAGGCCCCGGGGTCAGTGCTGGCTGACGCTATTGGACCCAGGCAGGAAGGGCAGCTCCCCACAGGGAGGCTTTGCCCTGGTGGCTCTGGGACTTTCTCCTCTCTCTGTCCCTCAACCTCAGCCCCCGTCTCTCCGGTTCAGTTTTAGATGGACTCTCCCAAGTTCTTTGTCTCCCCTTTGTCTCACAGCGCCCAGCTTCCAGACCTGCTTATGCAGAAAGGGCTTGCTGTTGCAGCAACAAGCAACTGTGACGCCAGCGATGACCTGTGTGGGTCATTTTGGCCAGTCCCCTGCCTCAAAGCAGGATGATCTGAGTCCTAGGAGCCTCTGAGAACCCCGTGATGCTGAGTCCACACCTTGCCTAACTGCTGGACCCAAAGTCTCCCTGACTTGAAGCAGCAAGTCCCTCACGGCCAGCAACTCGGGTTCCCGGCTGCAGGGACGCTGGGCTCTGAGCCTTCCACCTTCCAGAACGCCCCTTGCCACACTGCGCTATGCACAAATCCCGAACATGCTCACGTGTTTGAAAATAGATTTCAGTGGCTTGCCAGTATCTTTTTCGTATTACGCCTAAATAATTCAGTTCCCTTTAGCCTCTTCTGAGAGCTTTAGGTTTTCTGTCCTTCCTTGTGCAAGTTTCTCTGACACCCTCCGTGGAGGACACCTCGGAGAGGAGCACCGAGTAGAAAAGCAGCCACATGCCCCCCCGTTTGGCCAGTTCTGATGCTTCGTTCCTCAAAAAGTTTCCCACTCAAGACGCTCTGCCAAAACCAGAATTGTGGTCAGGTCCTGGTGGGAAACGCCGCACCCTCCTCCTCCTCTGAGAGACCCCGACCACGTTAGTGCACTGAAGACCTACACAGAGTCTGAGGTGCAGGACTCCGCCCGAGCTTTTCCTAAAATGATTTGACTGAGAAATGTTTGTTCCCACACACAAATGAAAACACTTTACTTGAGAAGGATGATTGTTTTCTATTGTTCTTGTTATGGATATTAAGCTAAAAAGAACTGATCTGGTTTTGATCCTGAAATGCGAGCCCCGCTGGCGGGGCCCTGTGGGGAGTGCGGCCCAGGACGCAGGGTGCTTACGGGGCTCCAGCCTGACTCCGTCCCCCACCCAATGCGAGAAGCCACCGCCTCGCTGCTCGCTGCTCCCTGCTCGCAGCTCCCGCCTGGGAGATGGGAACGGATACACCCCGCGTACGTGAGGACCTGGTGAGACTCCAGCGATACTTCAAATGTGCTTTGTAAACGGCAAAGAGCAAATAGTTTTAAAGGTTTGGGTTTATCAGTATTGCTGTCCTTGGGGCCACCGCATTCGTGGAAGAAGAGAGCACTGGCCCCAGTGGCCCGGGAGCTGGTAAGGGATGTGTGGTCTTTGTTTTCCCAGCCAGGGAGAAATCAGAGGCTGGCGTGTTTTGGATACTTCCTCTGCTCTGGGCCCCGAGGGAGGGGACTGATCCCAGAGGTCTGTTTCCATCTTTACTATCTGTGCCTTCAAGTCTTCCTCTACCGCACGGGGACGGCAGCTCTGCCTTCTCGGCCTTTACACCTTTCCCAGCCTGTGATCCTGCTCACTCTGCTCTGCGCCTTGCAGCAGGCTGGTTCCCAGCAGACGGAGCCTCTCAGTGAGGGCGGGAAGGGCAGGGGCCGTGACCCGCAGCGAGGCACACGGTGCTCACCCGCGTCCACCGTTACTCCTGGATCAGAGAGGACTCAGGTCAAACGAGCATCAGCACAATGGCACGTTGTGCAGGTTCATCAGCAGTGGGAAACATGCCTCTCAGGGTGGGATGTCCACAGTAGGGGAGGTTGTGTGTGCGGGGACAGGCTCATGGGAACACTCTGCATTTTCCACTGACTTTGCTGAAACCTAAAACTGCTCCAAAAAATAGACTCGACTAGTTTAAAAAAATCATTGCCCCTTATTCATTCAAGAAAATATTCTCAATCACAATGTATGAATAAGTCCCAGAACTATTTCTTATAGCATAAGAGAGTTCGGGGAGATGACTGTATTTCCTGTGTACAGTGGAAAGAAGAGAAGAAATGGGAATAAAATACCAGCCCTCAGAGAGCTTGAAAACTTCATGGGAAAGAGTAGTTTGTCTATAAAAAGTTAGCAAAATACTCAGACTGGTGTCCCAAGGTTATCTCCCCAGCCCGCCCCGTGATCGTTGGGAATGTCATCTATGATTTACACCCTGCTTCAGTGCCACCGGGTCTCCACGGTCTTCTCAGGTCTCATCTGCAAATGTCACACTCATGTCTCGCCCTTCCCTCCGCGCCCACCAGCTTGCTGTGAACCCAGCCTTGCAGCCTCTGCCACGCTGCCACCCACTCGAGTCTGCCGTCTTGTCTCTGCTACGTACATTCCGACTTTGTAGCCCTGAAACACCGAGACCAGGAAACCCTGATGCAAAATGAGTTATGAGAAAGCTCAGGGTATCCAGACCCTTGTGAATTTGGGATGTGTAGATAAGGGATCATAGGTCTGTACACGCTGTGATGGGCTGTGATGGTGCTGGGGCCACACGGATGAAAGACACAGTCCCTGCCTTCTTACACTGGCACAGGAAACAGATCAGAGACGCTGAGTTATGACACAGCCTCATACTGACAAGACGGAGGCAGGGAGGGGTGCTCTGAGGGGACAGAGAAGAGGTGTTTTCCATTTGGATGTTAGTAACAATATAAAGGAAAAAACCCTGGAGTCAGGTGGAGGTCGTCAGGGAAAACTGTAAAGAGGCCGCAGGTCCCCCAGAAACGCTGCATTGGAAAGTCCGGGTCCACCCTGTCTGCCATCCCTCCACGGCAAGGGGCAGCTTGCCCTCTTCGCCTCCTTTCTTGCACTGCGGAGTCTTTCTGCGATGGAATTCTCCACCGACCTGTCCCCAACCTTAGGCTTGCCTCTCCGAAGGGCTCGGAACCCCGGGTGGGAGCTGACCCGGCAGACGGAGCCGCGCCGACTTGACATCCGGTCTCCACTCCAGCCTCCACAAGCCCCACCTGTTTCAGGAATTTTATTCTGTCTGCTCTTTGTAGGGCCATTGTAAAACCACAAGTGGTAAAAGCCCAACTGTTCAGGATTGCTTTCAGCTGAAGAGGGTGTCCTTCTCCAGATCCGCACTGCTCACATTAACAGTGAGGGCAGACACTTAACCCCCTCGGTCCCACAGTCAGGGACACCCCTCAGCCTCCGAGGGCTGCGCAGTGATGCCTGACCACCACGGTGGCTCACAGAGCACCAAGGACCAGGCAAACTCGAAATGTACAGATTCCAAATGTAGTTCCAGTGCTTTCTGCAGAAACGGGCCTTCTTGCAAGGGACACGTTTCTAGTGACAGCTGCATACTTACTCCAAACTGGGACCAAGACTAGCCCTCCTCAGACACTCTCTCTGAAGACCTTTGCACAGTGTCCCTTCCTGCTCCTACCCTGCGCTCAGGCCCGCACCCCTCTTCTGTCTAACCCAGGAATGTGAAAACCCGTCAGCAGGGGCTCCTGTGAGCTTAGTGAAAGTGTCTCTGTAACAGGCCTCCAGCTCCTCCTGGCGTCTACCAAGGCCTTGCACCAACTCCCAGGTCTGGCGCGCAGCTTGGGGAATGGCTCCTGCACACCTGCAGCTCCTCACTGTGTCGGAAGAACAGTGTCACAGCCCACGCCGTGCCGGGAGGCAAAGAGGTGAGAATTGCTGCCCAGTCTACTTAGGTATAGACAGGAAGTGGGGTCATCTAGGGGTACAGTATTTTCCGGCAAGTGTTTTAAAAAACAGTGGGGTGGATTTAAAATCTTTTCTCCAGCCAGACCCCCCAAGCGGATGGGGTGGCATTGGGCGGAATCCCTCACACTTTCCCCGCGATCTCTTCTCCCCTTGGGTGGAGCACTGCCGGGACGCAAAGCCTTCTGCCCTCCTGCCCATGTCTCCTGCACGCTCTGGGGAGAGGGTCTGGCTCTGACAGTCTGTTGGTGGGAAACTGAGGCCCAGGGAAATGGTGGGCTGGGCTGTGGGGAAGTAGAGGGGCAGGGGAGAACTGGCCACCATCCCAGCTGTCCCTCATTTGCTCTCACAGTCCTTCCTGGGATGAGGGGTGTCCCTGGAGCTGGACGACGGTAGGATGGGGCAGATGGCAAGATGGGAAGTGGATTTGGTCCCAGCATGTCAGAAAGGAACTGCTTTCATGCTGCTCCGAGGCTTCCACTGGGGACCAGAATTTCTCTGAGCAGCCCTTTCCCATCCCTTCATTGCTTCACACAGAGCCTGGCTGGGTAAGAGATTTTGTTTTCTTTCCAGCAAACACAGAACAATGAGCTAAACATCAAGGGGATCTCGAGTGTCCTCCCGCCAGCCCACCCTCCTACCCCCCCTACGTAGGGAGTAGCCCTGGGGGTCTGAGCCAAGTGGGGCTGCGGCCCCAGCCCCCCAGCTGAGTAAAGCCTGCAGCCTCCTCCTCTGTCTCTGACAGCAAAGTGGCTGGGAACGGCCGCCTGCGCAAAAACAACCGAGCCAGAGATGTCCCTGGGTTCCCGGAAGCCCCAGGAACTGTGGCTGACTTTGCTTTGCTGCTCACTCCCTGCTTTTCTGTGAGGTGCCTTCAAAAGGGAAGGCGAAAGGTAGCAGATTAGATGCTACTAATTAGCATCTTCTCTGTAATGGTTGAGCAAGTGTCTGGAAATTGCGAAGAATTCCAGAAAGCAAATAGGAGAGTAGCCAAAGTTCTGGGGTTGGGGAGGGATTAGAGACCCCTTTCTCATCAGCTGAACTATTAGAACACTAGGCCGGGGCTGAGTGTGTGTCAGACAGGAGGGCTGAGTGAGGCGCACGTGCCGAGCCCCTGACCTGGAGCTGCCGATTGAGGGGGTTTGGGGTGTGCCCTGAGCGGCTGTTGCCGTGGCGGCTGCTCAGGGACCAGCCTTTGAGAAGCACTGCGCTGGACAGTTCCTGCGGCTCTTGGACATAAAAACTTTCCAGCCTGGAGCAGTTATTTCCCATTGCGACTGCAGTTCTTGTGGCTCTGAGGTCCCCGCACTTCCTACCAGGGTTACCTCGGACAGACAGAAGGACACCAGCCCTGCCATTGCAAAAGGGAGCGGCCTGGCTTCTCCGTGGCCTTCTGGGGCTGTGCCTGGACAGGCAGCCTCCCATGAAAGGAGCTCACCAGCCGGAAGGAAAGGAGACGGTGGCATCCCCTTCTCCTGCCTCTGCTGCTGCCAGAGGGTTCTGACTTTACACTTTCAGAAACGAATCCCGTGATCCCACCAACCGCTTCCTGAGGACAGGCAGGGGTTGGTCTAACTCCACCGTCACCCACTCCAGTCCCGTGCACATCAGAGCTATCTGTCTGTTCAATTAGTCACCGAGTGAACTCCCCGTGTGACAGGCAGGGAAGCCAAGAAAAGGCCCATTGGTTCTGATGAAGAGGAAGGCACTGTTCGCTTAATCAATAAATGTTTAACAAACACCTTCTATGATCACCCTTCTACTTTTTGAAAAGGCCGGAGGCTGCAACAACCTGAGACAAGAATTTTGCTTGCATGAAATTTTATAATTTTATACAATTTTACAATTTTCAGCCCATTATCCACCAATGCCTTTGGGTCATTCCACAAGCCACTCCGGAGGAGAGTCCAGAAAGAGGCTGGGGGAGTGAGCCCCCGAAGGCTCCCAGCTGCGTTCTCATATTGGAAGCTCCTCCAGGACCCCACACACGGGACTGCCCCACGCCCCACACCCTCTGCCCAGTACACTGGGGGAGGAGCCCAGGGCTGGCTCCACCCTTCCATCCTGCTAAACATCTCACACGTGGCACACACGAGCGCTGGGCCCCGCTGCCATGGACTGAGTGCTGATTACATGCACTTGTTTTGTGCCTTCTGCAGGAGCGCCCTGTTCGGGGCAGACACAAGCCCAAGGCATGGAGCAGGTGCAGTCCTCCGTGCCCCCCACGCAGCCTCTGAGGCAGGGGAGAGAGCGAGCTGGGGGCTCCCTCCCTCTGAGCTTGTTCATGTGGTAAAACACAGAGGCCCCGCTGTGCCTGTAGATCACATCCAAAGCAAAGGCAGGTTTGAAATTCATCAGAGATTTCTCCTGCAGCTGCAGGCAGCCAGGCCTGAGCCTCGCCCTCCCCCAGGGCCCTCCGCCGGTGCCAGTCCTCCAGCGGGAGCAGGGAGAACTATGAAGCTGTCTTTCCTTCGAGCCACATCTGTTTCTTGAGGCTAAGAGAGACAGTGGGTGGAGGGAGACATGAGAGACTGAAAGAACAAAAGGCAGAGAAAGAGAAGAACACCTTCAGACAAAGATCCGTACAGGGGCAGCAAATGACAGAGAGACTGAGATCTCGTCCTTCTTTCTGGAGCTGGCCCTGTGGTCCGTACAGCGCACAGCAGTGGGGACCGGGGGAGGCCTGCTTCCTCCTGGCCCTGGCGAGTGGTTGCCTCTGCCCGCCGTGTGGGCCGGCAGCTGTAATCACGCTGCGGCCTGTGATCTACGGGTTTTATGGAGATGTTTAGAAGATTGGAAATAAGGTTACTCCAGCGAACAGCCTGGCAGGGCAGTAAAAGATGAAGGCAATTACGCAGGTTGCATTCCAAGTGGCTTCTGTGAGCATCACCCGAGGCCACCAGTGCGCGGACTTACGCCCTGATCCGAGGGTCTGGAGCCCCTCGACCTGCTCAGATTCCTGCCCCACTGCAGGGAGGGGCAATCCCATCCTGCCATTTGCTTGTTTTTTACTGAGAAAGCAGGTGTGTTCCCTCCTCTTCCCTGCAGGCTGCCCAGCAGGCAGGCGAGGGCAGGCTGGACAGAGCCATGCTCCAGGGCTCTGACTCCAGGCAGCCCTTCCCCCCGCCAGGACCGTCTGCCTCCGTCCAGAGGGAAGGTGAGTCAGCTGCCGTCTTGGCCGGACTTGAACTACTGCGCGGTTGATGACAGCGCTGAGCAACTATCTTCCAAAAACATCTACAGTGAGGGTCAGCTGAACACTTGGGGAGGTGAATCCGAGCCCTCGGAGCCACTTGTCCCTCTTTCAGCTGTGTGGACTTGGGTCTGGCCCCCAGGCCAGGGGAACCAGAACTGGACATACCGTCTTGCTTCGTTCTGGTTTGTGGCCACTGGAGACCTGAGTGTTACCTGGGCACTCATCTTCCCAACAAAAGTATTTGACTGCCCAGGAAGCCCCGTCCGTCAGGGCCTGTGGGGTATTATCTCAAGCCCTTTCTCACTGAAAAGAAATCACAACAGCAACGTCGCTATCCGTGTGTCTCACCATGTACGAAACCCTTTTGTGTCGTTCTTATTACGTTTGACCCTCACAGAAGCCTCCTAAGGAAGGTCAATATTCTTTTACACTCCCATTTTACAGAAGAGGACACTGATGCTAGAAAGGTTGCCACTTGCTTGAGGTCACAAACTGTTAACTCATAGATCTAGAACTCAGGTGGCCCCAATTCCTGTGTCCACATTCTAAGGATTCTCAGAGTCCTGGGAGAGGGTGGCACGGCCGGGCACCACCCCCAGCTGTTCTGGGCCGTCTCCAGCTGTTCTGGGCCTCGGAGCAGCACGGCTGTGGAGCTGACCTAAGCAGCCCCTCCCTGGTAGACTCCACTTTGCTTTTTATGCTCTCTTTATTCCCAGCCTAGGAAGCAAAACTTTAAATTTACTAGTCTCAAGCTGAATGTATATCCAGGAACCTACCAAGACTGGTGAATAAGCTTTATTCTACAGCATCTGCCAGGGAATCTCATTCAAAATTTACTACTAAATGTGCCCAATTGATTCAAATGCAGATAGTAATGAGTAGTTAATTTTCAATAAATGTTTTTAATAACTGGTTGGTATTTATTCAACTTGTTTTTCGACTACCTATGCACAACTGGAATGGATGTGGTGGTTACTGTGTGTTAAATGAAAATCAAATGATTATTAAAAACATATTTATTGAGGATTAATTCTGCAATAACCACCTACACAGTATGTATCAAAGTAAATCCTCAATAAATGCATATTCGAGGTGCTTAATTTAAATTGTTTTTACAAAGCAAACCTATAAAAAAACACTTTCGAGAAGAGTCAGCAGTTGCAAAAGCCAGGAACTAGGGTTTCTTGTTCAGTCAACAAAAACATGACAGTATTTTTGATCTTTCTGGTCTAGATATTGTAAACCACATGTACCAAAAAACAAGAACTGAGCAAAAAACTGAGATTCCTGATGAGCAGATTAAATTTATATGTAATTTATTGATGATTAATAGGATCTAAATGCCTGAAAACATTTGGAGCTGGCCCTAGAGTCACCCTTGTCTCCAAACAAGAACTCATTTATCATCCCTAGAAGAAGGAAGCCGAGAGGTTTCTCAATATTTTCTTGAAATTAAATAATTTTTTTTAGAAATTATTTTTTTTCCTGTTGTATTTTAAGCTCATTTTCTCCAGTGAGGCCACAGCAGTGATGGAAACCCGTCAATTACTCTTCTCATATCCCTCCCCACAGCCCTGCTCATGTCGAGGGTGACCGTGGTGATGACAATGATGATGACGATGATGAAGACGATGACAGCTGTTTATTGAGAACCTTCTATGAGTCAGGCACACGGTCTCATTTCATCTTCATAAACATCCTTTTTGGCAGTCTTGTTATTTTTGGTGTTTTTCAGTCTTTATTGAGAAACCAGGGAAGTCTAGATCCGAGGCCCAGACTGGATTCTCGGGAGCTGTGGCGGGGAGTGAGGAGCGCGAGGCAGGACGTTGTAGGGGAGGCCTGCAGAGATGGATTCTGCCACATCTAACCAAGTAACCCGGGGTCACCCCCACATGCAGGAGGGCGTTGCTTTAGCATCTCTGAGGAATTAGAGAGCCGTGTTCAAGAGAGGACACTTGCCTCCAGCTGTCCCTGTCAGGGAACATGGCGTGTCAGTGAAAGGGCTGCCTGGATGGCCTCGCAGTCCCCTCTGCACCCTGACTGTGGGCAGCCTGCACCTCCCTGGGCCTGGGTCCCTCATGCGAGAGCCCGAGGAGACAGGAGAGGTGGCGATGCCTCAGTTCCCTCCTGTGCCACTGCCCGTGGCCCACCTCACCAGGCCGGTGGGGAAGAAGCTTGTCTGCTCAGACCCCGGAGCCACAGCCGTGGCGCCACTGTCGTCCCCCGGCAGGTGGTGGTAATTGCATACGTCATTAGGTGTGGGGGGCACCCCTTCTGAGGATGCTGACTTTGCAAGGCCAGCCTATTTAGCAATGACTGGTGTCCCAGCAGTTTTCACTCCAAAAATTAAAAAGAGGAAAGCACAAAATTATGGGTTATTCATAGCCTATCAGCCACTTTCCTTTCACCTACCTGGCCACCATCTCTGTTGGCCTAGAATCTAGGAAGGTTTAAACCACCCACCCACACACACACACACACACACACACACAGCTTCTTATCTAAGGTGCTTCTACTGAACGAGGTGATTAACTCCTTGACCTTATAGAACTCTACTGTGACCTCAGAGAATAGATAGAATCTTGTTATCTTGTAATGAGTTTTATGGCTTATTTTAGTACATTTCAGCCATGTTTCTCTAGTGATTAAGGCAATTATCAGCCGATGCGTTTCAGGATTATGAGTGATAGAGCTCTCTCCAGGTACTGGAAGGGGCTTGGGAACATCCAGACCACTTCTTATGATATTCAATACTTGCTCCCACCCTCCCTGCCAACACACACACATACACTGCATTCTGTTTCTAGAAGCCCCACAAGCCCTTTCTACCCTATACTTGGATATGATTATCAAAACAATGATTTTTAGATTTAATTGATTTAAGTCAATCCCCCATTTACCACTCATTGGTGCCATGCACGGTGCTTTAGTCACTATCATTATTACCTAGGATTTAAGGAAAGGGACCACTTGATCGAACCTTTCCATCTCCCCCTACGATGCTGTAGTTTGAGTGGTGGTGCTTATCTGAGCACGTGGTGGTTAGCATGACCAGCTCTTCGCCATGTACCTGGCACACGAGCACGATGACAATATTGGGCACAACATCAGTGGACGGCATGGGGCCCGCTTTTCTCTCTGGCTCATGCTTTGTTCTTTGTCAGGTCCTTTTACTTTACATTTGAATTCTTGTGACCCAGGGTGATTTTTCTTCCTCTACGTCCTCTTTCTGGATGTGCCACAAAAAGTAGTCCCTGAATATTTCTTAAGACGACCTCCAAGGGAACTGTGCGATATATGTGAGGTTCTACGCCCTCATGCATTTAATAAGCATAATGAGGGGACAAGAGTGTGATGATGGTTTATATTTCCACCATCCACACTTTTACCCTTCCCTTTTCACAATATGAATAATTAAGGTATTTTGGTATTGCAAAGAAGTGGGGTTGGTAAGAGTGTGTGTTACCGAAAGAAACTAGGTTGGAAGCTATACTTAGCTTAGGGTACAATATATGCCTGAGGGAAATTACCTGAAGTAAGTATTAAAATCACCGTTTCTAGTGTGTTAAAAGAAATTATCTATAAGGTACACATAGGTTAGTTTTCCTCCCATTTTGGATCCCTGAAAGAGCTTGGGACAATGATATTTTGACCCAGCATGTTATACTAAGAAATCAGATATGAATTTATATCCATCACAAACTATATGACTTTGGAAAAATCATTTAACTCTGCTGAGGCTAAACTTCTTCATTTTTAAATGGGCAAGATTTATAGCATTCAGTAATGTGGCAAGAATCAGATGAGATCAAATATAAAAAATACCTAGCAGGCCGCGTGGCTCATCATGTGTTGGATTGCTCTCCTCGAGTTGTTCTCATAGCTTTCCCCTCCTTGTATTGGAAGCTAAGGGGCTCCCCAAAATATCTCTTTACCATAGCATTTTACATTGTAGCCCACAGACGGTGTGGAGGTTGTCCTTTGTGAAGCCACTCTCAAAGGTTAGAGACACGCTGTCCCATCCCTAGGACTCTTTGATAACCTGTTGAGGTCCATTTGTGCACTTACGAAAATCCTTCATGGTGAGACTTTCAGGTTGGAAGTAAGCTCTGAATTTCTTTCTTTGCTCAGGGCTCATATTTTCCCTGATCAAATGCTTCTGAGTCTCAAGGACTTGCCTTGCTATTTCTGGCCCCCTCTCCATGATCCACTTGACCTTTAGTTAAGGGAAGTTGGTGGGGGATGTAATCCCACTGATAAAATGTGTGGGATTTAAGATGCGTTAACCCAGAGTTACCAAGTGGTCCTGCTAGGTATGACGACCAGGCTTTTCATGTGCAGCCTAAGGCCTGGGCGCCCTGCAAGGCAGCATGTAGTTTTCATTTCCCTCTTCTCCTGTTCTGGCCCCATTTAATTCTGGACTTAGGACTTTACACATTCCTTAGTGAGCATGTTATAGTACGAATGTGCCCCTGAAATAGTGAGCACATCCTTGTGTTTCTTCTATAAAAATCAATGCTGAAAACCAGGAAATATGCGTTACTGGGAATAGTATAAAATTGAAATAAAACTCCAAATGTTGATAAAGCTGAGAATGAAAACCCCTTCAGAGTTCATTTATTTTCAATTTCCCACTATACATTTCCGTATGGGGGTGTCTGATAGTTATCACATCTCCCCAGAAATTCCAGGCCAATTTGCAGGATTTGGAAAAGAGATTCTAAGTGTGAGACAATACGCAAAGAATTTTGGTATCATTTATGCTAAAATGTACTCTAAAAAGGTAAAGTACAGTAAAAAATGTGGAACCTCATCTAAGATTCGTATATAAATAGACCATGGTACTGAATGTTCTGGAGAAATAATTGACTTGCAGAAACAGAAATTTTTGGAATCTTCTTTTCAAATTTGTACTAGTAGAAGAGAAAGGAAATGAGTTAAGGTCTGGGAGAATAAGTTGGGCTTTTAGAGATTTTTTTTCAACGTGAAGTTTAGAAGAAAGTTGTATGCCTCAAAAACAGAAGCAGAGAAGAGGCCGGACAGTAGACATTAAGGCTGGTGGCCCACAGCCTCTGCCCCAGCCTTCAGCTCTGCCATCGTCACATGACAGCAGCCACAGACAATGTGTGACAGAGTGTGGCTGTGTTCCTGTGAAATTTCATTTATAAAAACAAATGATGGGCCCGATTTGGCCCACAGGACATAGTTTGCTAAGCCCTGTCTTAGATGATCAATTGTGTATTTGTCCCTGAAGTTTGCCCATAGAATATACTTATCTTCTCATCAATTTTTCTGTGCTGACTCAGGTATGTACCTTTCAAATCTTTTACATGGGTGCTGTATGCATACATATCTGTAGTTAAGGTTGGAATTGGGTTTCATGCTCAAGTTTTATAGTTAGAATCTAGGACTTTGTATCTCTCTCTGCAAAGACCAAACCTCACAGACATTTTTGATAGTACAAAATGATGTTGGGGTCATGACTGAACCCCCACCATTAGCTGTGCATCCATCCTATATGAGCATATAACCTGGTGTCTACAGGACACAGTTTGCCAAGCTATGGATTCAAGATAGTGTGCTAAGCTATAGGATTCCCAGATTCTATTGGAAGAAGGTATGGAAGACAGAACATTTGGCAATTCCAAGGAGAACTTCCAATCCAATGGAGAAAACAGGAAACATATATACACACATATTTTAAAAGACACAATATACTAAAGTAAAAAAATATATCCAAGTGCACCTGCTCATCTATGTAGATCTAAACGCATAAGAACAAGAAGAATGCCGAAGTACATATTTCATGAAGGCTTTAGGGAGGAGGTGAATTTTAAAACTGGTGTTGGTGGAAAGAGTAAAACCTGGCCTGAGGGGAAAGAAGAGAAGGTTTCGCACAATTTGGTTTAGTACACAGAATTCCTTTCCCTGTGTGGCCTGTAGGTCTGAACGTGAAAGGCATGATTGGAATGCATTGCTCTTTCATTCCTTTCCCCAGAATGCCCACCGCCCTTGCCCACTGTCCCACCACTGGTGTCTGCTTGGGAGGACTGGGGGCTTTGTAGAGAGGCTGAGAAGAGCAAACAGCTGGAGAGGAGAAAGCAGGTGTCTCTTCACAGGGAGGCGGAACAAAGCAACAGTGTCACACAGTTTTCAAGCACATGGCCTTGTCATTGAATCTAGACCAAGCCACCTGCCTCTCACCTTGAGGTGGTTACTTAACTTCTCTGTGCCTCAATTTTCCTAACTATACAATGGCTAAGAGTACTATGGACCTCATGTGATTATCCTGAGGTATCCTTATTATAAATAAAGCTTTTAACACGGGGCCTGGAGTGTGGGCAGGGCTCAATCCGCAGTACCTTTTTATGTGGACCCAGAGTATAGAGATCCCCAAACCTGCGCCCAGTGAAGGCTGACAGTATATACATTTGGTGAGGGTGTAAACTTGTCTGCTGTAGAGGAAGAGTAACAAGTGACATTGGTAACTTGTTGGTAACAGTGTAACAAAATGAGATAAATGACGAAGTCCTAGTTCCCATTATAAAACACCTTGAACATTCATGGGCTTATTGCCACCATCCTAAATTCTTTTCTTAGGAGAAAAAAATAATTTCCCTTCATACTCAAATTGGCCAAAGAAAAATGTATCTTTCAATCTTCTCAAGAAAAATCTGTCATGTTGATAAAATATTTAGGGAAGGAAATTGAGAAATCCTACAACCTAAAGCCCCTTATAATAAGTCTGTTCCTGAGAGTAATATACCATTCTAGAGAAAATCCATGTAAGAAAGGAGTTCTCAATCCCTGCTGGCATACTGCACCATTGTCTTACATAGTTTATATAGTATTTAGGACAATGAACTTCAGTGGCAATTAACAAATTTGAGCAGTCCTCCAGCCAGAGCAGGCTAAGTAGCAGAAACCACTCAGGGGTGTGGAACCCATGGCCTTAAGGCCATATGTGGCCTTCTAGGTCATTAAGTGCAGACTTTTGACTGAATCCTAATTTTAAAGAGCAAATTCTTTTATTAAAAGGAATGCAGCAGAAAAATATGAAGTTTTTCTTGCCTCCTTTGGTGCTTAAAAAAGAGCAATCTTGAAATCAGAAGGCTACATACAGGTTCCCCATCTCGTGGGCAGTTTTAGTCTCAGGCCCTAGAATGAAGCTTCTGAACATCCTGCCACATCCTTCTGGAACCAGAAGTTCTGATATGACCCCACACATCACATACTTAGGTATTATCACATTATCCACATAGTCCATATGGATAGGTTAGGTACTCAGTCTAGCAAGTCCCTGTGAGCATCTTCAACCTCCCTCTGCCTTTCCCTCCTCCCCCAATGCCAGCATCAATCTCAGCTGGGAGGCAGAGAGGAGGGAAGGCTGAGCAAGGAAGGAAGGAATCCTCAGGGAGACTGCACGCAACCTCCTGCAGATTTGGCCAAAGCCATCGTGCCAAGTTTCCAGCCCCATGCCCTCAGCATAGATCCTCCCACTACCACTCTGTATTCCCCTTGGAGATTCGGCAGAGGTAGTCTTATAATGAACAACGATAAAAGAAGTTCAGAATGTTTGCACACGTGTGACTATGACCATATCACAAAAATCCAAACCAGAATCCAGTTTGGGGTGGTAGCATATACCTTCAGGAGTCAGGTCTGGCCTCAGGTCTGAGGACCTCTCAATCTTCTTTCACTGCTCCTCTGCACACATGGAATGGGTTTTTACCAAGCGAACTCTCAGCCTGACCCATGTTTTGTGACCCACTGATCTGCCGGACTGGTGACAGCAGTGCTCATTTCTGCACTTTGCTGTTGTATCTCCAGCAACTAGACAGCACGTAGTAGGAAGTTGATTCATATTTTTTGAATGGCTGAACAGATGACAGACAGGGTTGTTGGGCAGGGCCAGGGGTCCTACACCTTCTCACAGAAGATTATGCTCATTGAAGCCTCAGGATGAATGTTGCAAGCTTCTGTGCAACACAATGGAGAGAGAGCTGGGCAGAGCTCCTAGGGACTGTTTGGTCTCAGACAAGCAAACAGTAGCTGGCCAGCTCTCGAGGAAGGGGATTTACTGTCATTAACAGCTTTATTCTCTTGGGTCTTCCACCCTCATGACGAGTACACAGTGCTTGGACTCTGCTGCTCCATGAACACGGGTTCCCCAGGTGCTGGAACAGTCCCAGGCTTCCCACAGCTCTCTCCGGGCCAGGACAGGCATGGCCAGGACAAAGCAGGCACATAGGAAGTGTCATATCAGCAGGAGTCTCTTGTTGATAGAATCATCCCTTAATTCACTCTGAGCTGTGCCATTTAATTACCTTGATCCATGCTTTGTTTTGCTAAAGTGGATGTCACAAATTGAGTATTACTTGCTGAAAATAACCACAGAGGCTTGAACACTTCTATAATAGGAGTTGAAATATGATCTCTCTTTTCCCTCAAATATTTTCTCATTCCTGTCTTCTGGAGTTCCCTTTCAGCCTTTTTTGTTTCTTTTAAGTGCAAAATGTAAAATATTAATTCTGAGCAGAAGTAAAATTAAGCCCTCTGGAAATGATTCTGGGAGACCGAGCCATCGCCTGACTTAATTAAGAAGCGATTACGCTGAAGAGCCTGTATTAAGGCTCCACGTTTCTGGTACAAGCAGAATTGCTTCTAGAGAAGTCAAGTCAGGCAGCAGAGGGGGACTGAGGGAGGAGATGGGATAATAATTGGATAGATGAGAAAAAGCAATGTTTGTTGTAGTGATGGCAAAAAAATAGGGGAGAAAATTGAAGCTGGTTTGGAGATTTCTCCGCTCCATCTTTCAGAAAGGTCAAGATCAGGCCACGGCTGACAGTATTTCCTCCAAACTCTTCAGATGACCTGGGAAGGACCATCTCCATTTCCGTCCCTCCCCCTGTAGCTCAGGTGCCTGGACAGGCAGAGGGGATGGATTGTTTGCAGGAAACTCCAGGGGATGTGGTTAGCCCCCTGCTGCTAAGGATGGCAACAACTAATTAGCCCCACAAATTATGGGCTCCAGAGATGTGAGCAGATGGCTATTTAAGTTAACAGCAGATCCAATTTTTCCTCCATTAATTCCAGAGTGATACCTGAGTTTATTGGAATTTTATATTGTGTCATCTGTTTTAAAGTCAGTTCTCCCACTTCCCCAAATTGTTATTCTTTTGACAAGCAACTATCTGGAGCTGTCTGCCGTTTCTGACTCACCACAATAAACTGCTTTGACTCTCTAATGTGCTGAGGACCCCGATAGGCTGTTCCCTGGCGGGTCTTCACAGCCTAGAGCTGCTTCCCTGCTCAGTTCTGAGACTTTACTGTGTCTGCCCATCAATGTTCCTTCACCCTGGCTGGTTGGTTGAACGTGGCTGCAGTTTGTATCAGGAAATGGCCCTTCTACACATTACCAGAAAGTCATGGGGATCTCCTGTTGTTCTCCACTTCACTGAGGAGTCATTTTAAGGATTGAAAGTCTTAAACTCTAGAACATCCAAGATTTAAGGAAACTCAGAGATTATCTACTGAGGTAATTTGCAAGTGGTGTACCACTCATAGCCACCACGAGCTCTCATCCCTACTCCCTTCCCCTCAGTACGGCAGGTTGGCAACCCGTAGCTTCCCCCTCTGAAGAAGGTAGGCAGGCTGACAGCTCAAGGCACCCAGGCAGATGTCAACTGATGAGCTTCGGATCTGCCCTGTCCTTCTGAGCTCCGGAGACCAGAGCTTCATGCTAGTCTCGGGAAGGCTTCACAGAGCAGAGCTCAGCTCCCACCACCTGACCTCTGCTGCAACCAGAGAGCTCCCCTTCAGTCTGGTTTATTTTAATGTGTTCCATTGTTAAATAGCTTTTGAAACCCACCGATCTAGTCCAACTCTCCTCTTTTTATAAATGAAAACAAAACAAAACAACTAAGGCTTAGCAAGGTTAGCGACTTGTCCAAGATCACACTGGTAGAATATTAAATAAAATTCTGCTTCCCCTTCAAAGTGATTCCTACCATTTCACAGAATTCCTCAATCGGGTGAATTAGGAAAGCAACATCATCATCATCATCATATCGACCTGAGTAGAGAATGCAAGTCTGGCCAGAGGACTTAGTAAGTGGTATCAGTGTGGACATCCATTAACAGTCCCGAAGTGGCAAATGTGACAGAGGACTGCTCCTAAGAATGCACATTTTCTTGGGTAGACAAATTTCAAGTCTCTTGAGCAATATCACCCTACGATCCCCTTCATATTTGTACTGACAGTAAACACACAGTGCTGATTTTCATGTCTGGAAAATGTAAGTAACTTGCTTAGTAACTTAGTAACTCGCGTAGCCTGGCAGGTGACGAGAAGGTGGACACCAGTAACCTTTGGTTACTCATGAGGAGAAATCACATGTCAGATATAGTCATTCTCAACCTGGGCTATGCATCAAAATCACCTATGAAGATTTTAAACAATCCTGATGGTCCTCCAGGTCCCTCCTGGAGATTCTGATTTAGTAGTTTTGGAGTGGGTGGTACAAGGACATCTACAGGTTTTGAAAAACCTCCACAAGTAATTTCCATATTAAAAAGGGTGAGGTGACTGGTTTAGGAGTCACAGCACTTAATAGAGTTCTCCTGTGGAGTGAGACATCATGCAAGTCTGTCCTTTGGACTCATAGTCTCACATTTCACTACTAAAGTAACACAAGATCTTTCCCAAAGCAGTGGGGTAGAGTTAGCCTCATTAGCAAGACAAAAAATGGCAAATTAGGTCAATGTCATGGTTCAGGCAACACCAAAATATGGTTTATTAGAGCCTGCAGGAAACCTCTGCTGGGAAGAACGGTTCCTCCCTGAGCTCTACCTCCAATGGATGAGAATGGGCCAAGTGATGCATCGTTCTTCATGAGTGATTGGCTTTAAGATATATAATCTAAACCTTTTTTGAACTCGCTTTTGCTTTTAGTCTTTGTCTTATTGTCACGAAAACAAATTGCATATGTTTACCCTTCCAGCATCAGGAAGTGCTGCTTCCTTCCTTTGGCTGCATACTTTTCTCAAGCTTAAAGAAACCCTTTGAAGATTATGTTCTTCCCAGCTGCAGGGAGGTTACCGAGCCAGCATGAGATCACGGCGGAAAGCAAGCAGTCTCAGAATGGAGCTTCTCTGCTTCCACCCTTTCCCAGAATGGTCACTCCTATCTTTCCCTGGTCCAATAGAACCAGAAGGGGAACTGGGCTACCTACCTTCTGAAAGGTTGCCAGCCTCCCCCAAGAGAGTGCCAGAGAGGTCTTTGCATGGTAGAGCAGGGGCAACATCTGTGGTTCTGAAGAGACTCTTCCACCTCTTAGTTTAACAGAAAAAATAATCAAGTCTTGAAGTTCCCAACTATGCTAGGACTATTTATCTGACCTACTAGGCAGGATGTCTGTGGTGTGATTTGACAGGTAGCTCATGACATTATTTTTAGCCTTCTAAAACTTCTTTATTGAAAGCATTGTTTCCATTTCAACTATCAAATCCTTATCTGAAAAACAGCAATTTTCTTTGGAAAATAAATGCTATCAGCATAGAGAAGAAGGTCCAGGCAGCAACTTCTTAGTAAATCTCCAAACCACAAAAAAAAAGTAGTATCACTTTCCATTACAAATGATATTAATATTAATATGTCTGCAAGGATTAATATTTCTATGCTAACAGACATCTTAACATTCTAGAATACTTCTACGCACACTTCTACGACTACTACCTTCTTATGTTTGTTAGAGAGGCAATATGCTATAGTAGTACCAGTGTGGGTTTATATGGCCTGGTTTTAAATCTCAGCTTTGTCACTCACCAGCCATGTGACCTGACAAGTTACTTTACTCAACCTCTTCGTAACTGGCCTTTTAAGGTTGCTGTGAAGATTGAATGAGTTTATTCAGTCAAAGATTTTTAGAAGAGTGCTTATAAGCACTTCATGAGTTTAAGCTATTATTGCTATTGTTATTATCATTCTAAATTTGAATTTTTAAAAATATTTTCATATGGCATAGAGGGAGAATTATACTGTTTCTATTCTAGAGCTAATAAAACTGAAACCAATGTGGTTGTTCAAGATCCCCTGGCTAGTTAGTGGCAAAGTCTGGGACTAAACTCAAGGATACTAGAATGTTATCTTTACCCTTAAAAGGGGGTAGGAATGCAGAATTCTAATAGGTATGCCTTGAAGCTAGCCCACCCCATTTTAGCTAGAGCAATTCCAGAATAATGCCTTCTTCATCTCATTTACTCATTAGGCATCTTCCTAAACCTGCTTTCAAATAAAGTTTTTCTAAGTTTTTTAAAACTAAATCTAAAAAAATTAGTCCATAGACTATCCTGACTCTTATATGAACATAATGCTCCTAACTTTATCAATAGGGCACAATTTTCCCATAATTGGTAAGTATGATGAACAGATATATCTGTGTTCTTCCTCCCGGAAAAGGTTATGCTGCGTGAGAACTAGGATTGGTCAAACTATAAGGAGTTCCTAAAATAACTGTAGTCACACTGATGAGGCTTGTGCCATGCTTGGTGCGGCTGTGCCAGCTGGTTAAATGCAGCTATTGAGGACATGGGGCCATTGAGGGTGGTTTTGCCTTGTTGGTTAACAGTCCAGAGAGAAGCTGAGTTATAGGAAGCTTCTTCCTATAGAAGCTGAGTTATAGTCCAGAGAGAAGCTGAGTTATAGGAAGAGTTATAGAATCAGAGTCTTGGAAGCAAATAGAACACTCTATCATTGTTGAGAGCATATTTGTTCCAAGTACTTTAATTTTTGTCCAATCTTTACGACATCTCTGCAAGATGCCTTCTCCTGTACACTACCAGGTTGCTGAGCAAGCCTGGCTCTCAGTAAATAAAATTTCATGCAGAATATCTGCTTAGGGACAGTATCTTTGTATTGTTTTGGCTTGGGCATAAGAACTGGAAAGAGGGTAGCTGGGGATAAAGGTGAGCAGAGAGCAGGGGCAGGTAAGATCACCTCCATAACGGTAAGATGGGGCCAGACACATGGCTGCAACTCAAGAGCCTTGGGGGCGGGCCAGGCTTCACTCACAAGTGGGAGGGACAGGATTAGTATGTAAAGCAACTAGCTTGATAAAAGTAGGGATGACCTTGACAGTGTGACCTGGGCAGTGGGCCAACTGGAAAGGACCTGAGAATACAGGTGGAATGAGTGAACCCTGTTTGGGAACCAGGGAAAGAGACATGCTATTGTTGTGCACAGAGCACCCTGGAAATACACACAATGTGTACCCATGTTCCTTAAAGAGAACCTCTGGCAGTTTAGTACTTTTTTTTCCTCCATGAAAGTGACTCCGGCCTTCCATGGAGAAGACAAGCTCAGGGGCAGCACCCACAGCCGGCCAGAGACGGCTATCCTGGGGCGGGGGGGAGGCGAAACCCCCTGGACTTCCTCTTGGAGAGCAAGTGAGCGCAGCAGTGCTGGAACCAGCAGGAGGTGGGGTGCCTGGCGTGTGCAGCCGTGTTGGCATCTGCTGGCTTGGACAAAGAAACAGATGTTTCATTTAGAAGCTGAGAGGGAAACAGGGGACTTTCTTTGGACACAAAAAGAGCCGGCTCCTTTGGGCAATCTGGGTTCTTGCCTGATCTCAAGGATGACAATCTCTCCAGCCACTCCTGAGCAGAAGTCACCCGGGAAAAGAGCAATATCCAAGGCCAGTGCTGCTGAAAACCAGGCCAACAACAAGGAGAGAGGGGTTAAAGAGCCAGCTACCACGTGTGCGTGCTACCACCGTGATGCTGTCTCATGAAAGCCTCTTCGTTCCACCGTAAAGTGTCGTCATCTCCAGTTTACGCACAGGAACATGGCCTCACAGAAGTACAGTTGCTTGCTCAAGTTCGGACAGCCTGTTAGGGAGGAGTCAGGGAGGGTCCAGATCTGTTTGATCTGAAGCCCATTCTGTTGCCACCGTGCCCTGGAGCGGTGCAGAAGTAGTGTCCCCGCAGCTGCTACTGCTGCTGCAAGTACACATTTAAAAAGAACTTCATATGTGACAGGTGCTGTGCCTTGTTTTCCTTAACGCTTACCACAACCCAGTGAAATACAGGTGGCCTTCCATGGCCACAGGTTCCGCATCCCTGGATTTAGTTAACCGTGGATGGAAAACATGGTGTTTGTGGGATGCAGAGCTCACAGATACAGAACCCACAGAAACAGAGCTGGCTTGCATCCCAGGGTTCCACAGGGAAGACCGCTGGGCCTGAATATCTTCAGGTTTGGGTGTCTGGAGGGGTCCTGGAACCAATCCACAGCAGATACCAAGGGATGGCTGTATATAAAGTTATCTCAATTTTATAGGCGGAAAAATGAGGCTTAGAGGGGTTAACACTAGGCCAGGGTGCCTGCATCCAGGACCAGACTGTTCAACTTCTCATCCCACGTGGGTGGGGCTGGGTGTCTCCTCCTGATTCTCCTACTTGATTGTTGCCCAGGGCTATGTAGATTAGGGGCTTCAATACAGTCATGCATCCTTAACCGTGGTGATACCTTCTGAGAAATGTATCCTTAGGCAGTTTCCCCACTGGGCGAACATCAGACATTGTGTTTACCCAAACTGAGCTGGCGCAGCCTACTACACACCTAGGCCACGCGGTGTAGCCTATTGCTCCTGGCCTGCAAACCTGCACAGCACAGGACTGCACTGAATGCTGCAGGCAATTATAACACAATGGTAAGTATTAATATTTGCATATCTAAACAAATCTAAGCATAGAAATACTACAGTAAAATATGATATAAAAGATAAAAATGGCACGCCTATGTAGCACCACGAATGGAGCTTTCAGAACTGGCAGTTGCTCTGGGCGGGTCGGTGAGTGTGTGGTGAGTGAATGTGAAGGCCCAGGACATTACTGCTCACTGCTGTGGACTGTGTAAACGCTGTACGCTTAGGCTACACTCAATTTATAAAACAATTTTTCTTTCTTCAATAATAAATTAACCTTAGCTTAATGTAACTTTTTTACTTTATAAACTTTTAAATTTTTATTCGCTTTCTAATTCTTTTGTATTAATACTTAGCTTAAAACACAAACACATTGTACATCTGTATAAAAATA
Organism: Varecia variegata; assembly: GCA_028533085.1. NCBI lineage: Eukaryota > Metazoa > Chordata > Mammalia > Primates > Lemuridae > Varecia > Varecia variegata. Next base: position 96,197,735 of record CM052438.1, on the reverse strand, counting down.
TTTTCTTTGTACCCTTATTCTATAAGCTCTTCTCTATTTTTAATCTTTTATTTGTTTATTTTTTACTTCTTAAATTTTTTGTTAAAGGCTAAGACATAAACACACCCATTAGCCTAGGCTTACACAGGGTCAGGATCATCAATATCACCATCTTCCTCCTCCACAGCTTGTCCCACTGGAAGGTCTTCAGGGGCAGTAACATGCTTGGAGCTGTCGTGTCCGACGGTAACAACGCTTTCTTTGGGAACACCTCCTGAATGCCTTGCCTGAGGCTCTTCCTGAGGAGGTGTCACTCTTTTCAGAAACCCTATCTCAACCAGAGGTAGAAGTTAGTCTCTAGGGAGAAATGTTTATACCAGCATCACCACAGACACCTGAGTAATGTGTTGCATTATGACATTATGATGTCATAATGACATCACTAAGCAATAGAAATCTTTCAGCTCCATTATCTTATGGGACTACTGTCTTATATGTGGTCCAGCATTGATCACATATGGTCTCATTATTTGGCTTATGACTGTATTTAGGCAAGAATATGCATATATGAATGATATCTGAGTGAATATGCAGCTTATGTATATATATATATATATACATATCCGTATCTAACTTCTATAATGTGTTGAATGCCAACTATGTACAAGGTACTGTTTATGTGAATATATTATTTGTAACATTTACAACAACTATACAAAGCCAGGAAAGTTAGGTTATATATTAAATCCATTTTACAACGATAAAAACTGAAGCTCAGAAAAAAAAAAAATTGCCAAAGTCACAAAGTTGGTAAAGACTGGAGCATAGATTCAAACTTAAGCCTGTTTGATTCAAAAAGTTCTCACTTTTTTTTCCTGCTGGGTTATCCTTGTGTAAAATGATCCTAAAGTGACTTCAAAGAGAAATGATAAGACCTCTCTGGCTAAAGGCTTGAGAAACACATTACAAAATAAATTTACAAGTGCTCAATATTGACATTTTTTTGGTCAGAGCATTCAAATCACAGAAAAGCTAGTTTAGACTTAGAAAAAAGCTTTATTTTCATAACTGCATTTTGCAGAAGAGTCTCTTTGAGAAAGCTTTTTTTTTTTTTTTTTTTCCAGGGGCTTGAAATTTCCTCTGAGCAGCTCTTTCAAGAAGAGTTATTAGAATTTATTTTCAATTATACACCAGAATAAGCCGTCTGCAGTATAGTTAACTTTCAATTTCAGCCAATTTTCGACGCATTCAATCATAGATGCCTCAGTGATTAAGAATCTATGTTGCAAAACAATTCCCACTTTGCAACAATGCAATCAAACAGATCTACAACTCATAACATATTATCCAATGCTTTTTCAGCTCACTGGTGAAGTGAAATAGAATTTACCAACCATCCTTGCTTACCCAGTGTGCTCCAAGCTCATTTGCAAGCAGATCTGCAACTCAAAACAGCTCACAGGGGGGTTTTGGTTCAACATAGCCTTGAAGAGATAGAATTGGGCTGCTTTGGATATTCATGACTTTGGGCTGTCTCATTTTCTGCCTCTGCCCTAATATGCCTTGGTTGAGTATAACATACCATGAGAAATAGAATCCCTCCCTATACGATTTGATTCTGAAATC
>CM052438.1:96131881-96195630 GCA_028533085.1 Varecia variegata | reverse complement strand
CTGTGGCGAAGTGGATGAGGACACCAAACACCTGCCTCTCTGAATGGCTTTTGGGTTCAGTGGCCAGAGAATATCAGAACAAACAGATGATCTGAACAAAAAGTTGCCCAAGTGTGACCAAGATGAAAGGTAGTGCAAGGGAAGTTTTGCAAATACATTACAGAAAAAAAGGGGGTAAAGAACAAATTAGAAATAAAGAAAGAGACTTTGCTTGCAAATGTCAAATGAAGAACGCTGTTTGGAAGAAAATCTAACTTGAAATGCCTGAGAACATCCTCTGTGAGTGCTTTGTCCCATACAGTTATGTGACAAAACCATGAGTGCAATAGAAAACAAGACTTGAAGAAAGTTTGCAAAACAACCTACTGAGATGAAGAAGTGGGACGATGGGTGCAAGGCCTGAAGTGAGGGTCATTCCAGGACTAACAAATTGGGAGCCAGTAATAAAAGAAGGGGCATAAGAAACAATTCAACTACTGGCATAAAGGAAAGACTCGCGATATTCTTAACCAATGTGGAGGAAAAAGGACAACATGATTAAATAAATTAGAGAGAAGATAATGATATAGGGAGGAAATCCAACTTAAGAAAAAGTGCTATTCTTGAAGCAAAGAACCAAATAAATACAATGAAAAAGTATTCACATGCATAAGACAGGAGAATAGCCTTGAAATTAAGGAATAGCCACATTTACAGATCAAAAGAGCACTTCACATTCCTTTAAAAAGTTTTCCAGAATGTTTGGTGTTGTAACATATCCTTGACAAGTAATATAGCATTGTGGATAAAGTAGGCATTCTCTGGCATCTAGGAAAAAAATAAAGAGAAGTCACCAGGAAAAAAATTAAAGAAAATAAACAAAAGATAATTTTAGACTTCTCCAATGTAACAGTGAATGCTAGATGATATTAGAGCAGTGTTTACCAGAATCTGAGGAGAATAAAATGTGACCCCAAAATGTTATGGCAGCAGAGTTGCCTTAAAGGCACCGGGCAGACATTCGCAAACATGCAAGAATGTGTGATCCTATCGAAATTGAGGAAAGGGAAGCAAAAGACTTCCTGGGCTGTAAAATTTTAATGCATTAAAATTTAAAATTAGGACCAAACAATTATGGAAATTGTAGTAGTGAAAGTGAATGACAATGAAAAAATAATGATATAATTAATGGGAATGTGGGAGGAAGGATTACAGTACTTATTTCCACATCCCTTTTGTTGTGAGTCAATTGCTACTGTCTGTATTGAAAACATGTACTTTTAAAAAAATCTCTAATCTCTTAATGGCTTTAATCTTTTTTATTAACATTAGATAGGACTTTTAGAAAACAGTACACATCGTGATCTAAAATTCTAGTGTGGCTTTGATAATTTCTAGCAAAATTGTGTACAGGGAAGAGAATCTAAAATTGAGAGGTAGGTTGATGAAAAATTTTGTCAGTTCAGGTGCTTTCTGTCAGTCTGACACATGCACACACACACACACACACATACACACACAGACTGCATTTATTGAACACTTAGTAAGCTAACTTTTTACAATACTGCACTCGAGGTATTATTGTCATTTAACAGGTGAAAATCAGAAAGTCAGGGAGGTTAAGTGAATCATTAGTAGAGGTCAGAGCCCTGTGAATTCCATATATTTCCAAATCCATGGGTGAGTGTCTGAACACCATGTTGTACAATTATTTGATTTCACTTAGATCAACAGAATAATGCTCACTAGAGGATAAAGAAAAGCCGGCTGGTCATTGTGGGACATATGAGACAATAAAAATGGAGGCTTTGGTTTCTGAAAGTATGGTTTTTCTTCCATGAATAATATCACTAAGGCACCATTAAAAATTAAGTTTTTGTTGGGAAAAAAAATTCTAAATCCCTAAAACCCTAGTTAAAATTTCATGTAGTGTGCCAAAGATAAGCAGAGAAAAATATCCAATAAAAGGCTCAAGCTGCAATACAGATAAGTGGTTAACCTCTGAGAGATCCCCGAGCAGGTGATGATTATGGTGATCTGATCTGAGGTCCCTAGCAAAGACTCAACCCAAGTTTCTAAAGCAGCCTATTGGATCGTGTATGAGGAATCCTCAGTGTTTGACTTGTTTTCTGACTGTAGATCCCTTTGGGACTGTATGGATTGCGCATAGAGGATGAGTGCTGAGGAGTGAGGAAATAGTTTGCAGAGCTGATTATCAGTCTTGGTAAACTCCCATCACGCAAAGATTCTTATTCCATTCAAGCAGAATGCAAAAAAGAAATACCGATAATACGGAAGAGTTAAACAAACCTGAACATTTCCAAGGTTTTTCTTAGATTCAATCTAAAAGGGCTTACCCAAATCTTTGAAGCTAGGATTAGTCACAAGAGATAAAGTTGGGGCTTGGCAGAGAATGAAAAAAGAAATATTTGAGAAGCATCGACTCCCGGGAATATCAGATTTGAGGATATTAAATGTAATAGATTTCTTCTGATCCTACGCAGAAATTGCTGACTTTCTATCCCAATATCCATTCTCACCTTCATCGAATCAAATCACCAATCTTCAGTAGAGCCTGTGGTCCCAGCTGCTTTGCAGTGAGATGTAGTTGTGTAAGTAAGTTCTAGCCAGCAGGAGGGATGTGTGGGGGCTTCCAAGAATTTTTCTAAAACACGAACCATTCTCTTTGACATTTCCTCGCTTCGACTGCTTAGAAGCAGAATTATGGGATGGCTGGAGGCCTGGCTGAGACCAAGAGGCCAAGAATCACCCTGTGGATGGTGCAGGCAACACTGGTGTTGGAGGACTACAGAGCCACACACTACCCTCTGTCTTTAGGGTTTTGCACGGGAAAAATGGGTTTCTATATTACTTAAGCTATTACTTTCCAGTTTTGTATTACTTGCAGCTAAACCTAGTCCTAACATTACACCTTCTTTAGCAAAATACCAGTTTGGATCCTTTATTCTTACACACAGATTGTGGGTATAAAGGAAAACAAGTGAAGTTTTGTCTTCTGTTAAGCTAAACCAACCAAATATAAATACTCTCCTTTTGCAATCGTGTGCATGCATCCGTGCACACTCCAGGGTGATTTCTGTAGGCCAGCTGCCTTCTTCCTGGGGCTTCCATCAGTGGAAGCAATTTTAAGCAGACAGTGTGAGTAAGAGGCAACAGAGTGTTCCATTCTCTCAATATATGGATGCCCATGTCCTTACAGCTGCTCACCACGGAGCTGCCTGTTCACGGAGCTATCTGCTCAGAAAGGAACTGTCCCTCGTGTAAAGATATAAAACTCCGCCACATATAAGACCTTTCCAGGGAAGGAGCAGCCACGCAAACTTGGCATGGTGGTGGGTGGGGAGCATTACAGCTTCTTTGGGTTTAGATTGAAGCCCGGCTCCGTTCCAGCCCAACTAGACATGATCAGACTTGTATTTGTCAGCCTACAAATGATGTAGGCATTCTGTGCTGATTCTACAGATTTTAGAAAAAATTCTTTAATGTATTTGCAGCCACACGACTTTATTCTTAATTGAATCTGTTATTAAGTCCCTGGGAAGACCTCTGTCATTTTCATTTAAAGGGATGATAGAAAAATTCCTCAAATGCTCAGTCACAAGCTTCACAAGGGCACCATCCAGATCTCTCTACTCCCCAACCGTGTGTCTAAAAGAGAACTGATGAAGACAGAGACTGCTTATTTTATTGCTGATACCTTGAAGGTATCAGGTGACTTCAGGTTGGTCCCAGCTCCCCCCACACCCTTCACCGGACACTACCCAAAATGAGCAAAGCCCCTGCCTCTTCACAAGACCTGCATCTATGTCCTGTCACTCTGCTGGCCTTTGCTCCCCACTCTTGGCTCCTGGGCACGTGGCTCATCACCCCAGTGCAGCACCAGCCTCTGCCCCAAGGGTGTAGTGATCCTGTAGCGCCATCTTTTGATTTTGTAAAAAATGTGGACAGTCCTTAGCCCACACATTTAGATTTTTGTCTCCAGTGAGAAAGGCCCTTTCCCAGGTAGCCTGGGTGTGGATGCACCGCCAATACTCCCGATAAGTAATGAGACTCAGATGAACACAGTAACTTCCTTATTGGGCTGGATAACTAGTGCTGGCAAAGAGGACAAGAGAGACGTGGGTGCCACTTTGGTGTCTGACTCTTGGTAATAGGCACGCCCAAAGTAATACTGATGGGCAATTAGTTTATATATGCTAGCGTGTGTGCACGTGCACCCACCCACACACACACACACATTCACACATTCATGATTCTGCCACAAATCTTTTGAAATGTCTGTGCACGTGGGCAAAGGATTTGAGAATGTTTAAAATACTCTTGGTAACAACCATTTTTATTAAACATTTATTGCATGCCAAACACTGTGCTAAATCCATTACCATATTAAGATAGTCTTCATGAACTATTAATAACTTTTATTTTCCACATTTTGCAAATGAAAAACAACAACAACAAAAAACAGATTTAGAGACGTTAAGCAACTTACTGAGTGGAAGGAGTCACCTGGGGAGAATCTGTGAGTAAGTTTGATGCTTTTCTTGCAATTTCCTGCTGATTTCAGAGCATGTTGAGTCTGGAAGATCTGTGTCTCTTCCCCTCCTCCCTGTGTGCTCCTCCAGAAGGCAGATTTTGTCAATTATCTTACTGGTCTAACGGACACTCCAAACTTTCCAAGTGATCTTGAACAAGAGCCCAAATTTCACAGCCTTGAATAGCACACATTTTCTTTGCAAACATGGCTGTGACCATATACATATTTGAGCTTTGGGGGACTCAGGGCATAAACTGCCTGTGAAAGGAATGAGAGATTCTTCTTCCCCCACCCCATGGAAGTTCTATTTCTTTTTTTTCAAGCACTAAATCACGAGAACCTGTATTTTTTCCCAGAGGGGAATCCCTACTATAAGAAAGACTTCTCATGGTACCTGGAAAAATGAGGCTTAATTTTGTCTTTAGTAAGTAGACTTTTTTCTCCCACGATCAGAGAGATGCATAGTCTAGAAAAGGGAGTCTGTGTGGCCATTGATAGCCAGCAGATAAGGATTCTAGTTCAGTCTGGTTCCTTCACGGCATTTTCCTTCATCTTGTCTTAGTTACACTTTGCTATAAAAGAATGACAACTTCACTTTCCTCAAATGCTACACTTTCCCCAAGAGGTTCTGTACTTCAGACGTTCCTTTCCTTTACCCTCTCTTCTTCACATTCTTCCCTCAATTTCCAGCCCCTTCTCAGTGCAGCCTGTTTTATTTCATGCACAAATAGCAAATTCCAACCAAGAAGAAACACCTGGGAGAGTCAGGGCACTCGTGGTACAAGATAATTAGAGATTATTATAATCGAAATTTCATTGCCACATCAAACTGTGTCTTTTAGCATTAATTAATCTCCCATCCCATCCTCTGAGCCCACTGGAACGACCAGCTTGTCAAACACACTGGAGTCTTGCATCTCATTATCCTATCACGGGGTGAAAGGGAAGTGAGTTGAGCGCAGAGATTCCTCAGAGCTTTGCCCAGGCAGCTGTAATTCACAAGGTGGCTTCCCTGGTTAGAGGCAGGTGGAGGAAGCGATTTGGAGAACAAAGGCTAGGCTCTTTTGTTTGTTTGTTGTATTTTATTTTTTTACTCATTCATTTGTTCATTCTTTCATTTACTTATTTTTGCTTTCTCAGCAAACTAAGATGCAGAGGATGCCAATTGCTTCCTAGAGGAGGACCATGCAAGAGGGCTATTCACAGGTCACAGATGCGAAATAAGCATAGATTGTCTGGAGCCTTCACCCCTTGGCTGATGCTCTGAACGACAGGAAAGGCCTCCTAATTAATGCCTGCCTTACACCCTTCGCCCACTGCCTCCTGGTTTGCAATGTTTGTTGTTGCTTTACCTGTAGGAAATTGCGAGACCAGCATTCAAAAGCTGGTCATTTCCTATTGAGGAATCCTTTACCTGCAACTAAGGTAAGCTGCCACCATTTGGATGAATAGCTAACTTTCCTATAGGAGTGATTCAATGACAAATATGTATTTCACACGTGTCCTCATTCATTCTGGTGGAAAAATAGAACTCTTTACCCAAACAACTAAGCATTAGTATTTATAATAATTAATAGTTTGTACCCTGTGTAGTATTACAAACTAGTAATTCTGAAGTAATTACTAATTACCACAAAGAAATATTTAAAGAAGTGTAAGTGCCTTGGCACAATTAGATATTTTCCTCACTACTATTTAATAGGCATATACTCCACATGTGTTTGAACTTTTAAAACTTTTTCTCATCTATGAGTCTTTGATTTAATAATTTCAACAGTTTGTAAAGTTTTTTGGATTCTTGAAATGAAAGTGTGCTTTATTTTACCCCTTATAAAAATAAAGACATATATTCACCAACAGGCTTGTACAAAAATGTGCATAGCAGCTCTACGTGTAACAGATAAAAAATAGACACCACCCAAATTGCCCTTTGAAAGTACGGTAGATGAATAGTGGGTGGCATTTTCACACAATGGGATACTACACAGAATTGAGAATGGAAACTCGGGCCGCAACACGAATGAACCTCACAAAGCCATGTGGGACAGAGGAAGTCAGCCATGGAAAATAACATTTTTTATGATTACATTCAGGAAAGTTGGAAAGCACTTATCTAAGGATCTAGGCACCAAGCAGGAGGTTCACTTGCAGTAGAGGGAGGGCAGTGATCAGCAAGGGTGTGGCGGTTCTGTTTATCTGTGTGCTGGCTCTCGGGGTGCGGTCAGTCTGCGACAGCTCATTGGTCTGACATTCCGTGCACCTGGCTGTATGCTTGTTACTGGAGAAAATTTTTCAAAAACAAACAAAAAGTATCTGAAACATTTTTCTTCCCTCCATCCCTCCTTTTTTTCTGTCTCTATGCCTCTCTGTCTCTGTCTCTCTGTTTTTGTTTTTTTTTAATTCTCTAGGAAAAGTCTCCATAGGACTCATTTCCATTAATCCCAAGAAGTGGCTGAATTGCCTTTTGTGCATTTGATCAAGTCTGGATCCTGAAGGCCTGTTCCTTACTCTGCTACTTTCAGGAATGGGACAAGAAAGTGACTCCCCCTGCAGAAGGGGCTCCTAATGGCCCACCAGTGTGGAGGGGATCTTATTAGGGTGACCAACCACATCTGCCTCTTGGCCTCTAATGTAGTCATGTGTTTTGGAAGAACGTGATCATTTAACGCACTTAAAATAGAGCATGAGTATTTTTTAAAATGAGGCCGTTTCTTCCAAATGGTTGATTTTTGTATAAAAGACAAAATCAGCTCAATAGTCAGTGCAGACCATCAGATTTTGTAACGGTTTCCAGTTCATTCACAGGTAAACATATAAGGTGCAGGTTATTATTTACATACTATATTTACTTACAAGCTTTTCGGGTTATGATGATCTCTAAGTACTTTGAATCATTGATAATTTCGGTTTCGAAAGAGCAAAATGACTTAAAGTAGGCCAATGACTGAAGCCCACTGAAGTGTACGCCCTGTGGAGACAGAATCCCTGGCTGCCTGTCCATCATCGCCTCCTGGGTCCCTGGCACACGGCAGGTGCATGAGTCATATTCTGTGAGAGAATGAATGAAGGGGCCCAGCAACCTGAAGCATGGACCAAAGACAGAGTGGCTCGCCCTCTGCATGGGCCTTGGAGCCCTCTGTGATTAGCATGGATGGGTGCTTCTGATGGCACATGCCACTGTCCACAAAGCAAAACAAACCTGTGCTAACAAACCACTCACTTGTTAAATGTCCATCCTATGCTCAGTAAAATGCTAGATGTTGCAAGAAATATAAAATTGTGAGTGGGCATGATTCCTACCCTCGAAGGCAGGCACTAATGAAATAGCAAATAATGCAAAAAGCTCATAAAAAGTCCAGAATATGCAGCAGGCTGATCCCTGGGAACCACTGGAGAAACCTCCTGTGACATCCGTGGCTCCCGAGGCTCCAGACACCGGCTTAGCGCTATGTTCGTGTTACCACATTAAATAGGCAGAACCGCCCTGTGAGGTGGATCGTACTGGGCCCATTTTATAGGTGGGAATGCTGAAGTCATGTGCCTGAGATCACAGTGCTGCTTGGTGGCCCGAGCGCAGAGCCATGCTGCCTCCGGAGGATCCGCTGGGAATGTTGGTCCTTGAAAAAGAGTGGGGCATAGATGGATGGCATGCCAGGCTGGACCTCACTGTGGTACTGGCCAGGGCATAGCCCCCATGAGCCAGGAAAATGGAGCCCTGCTGTCTGCCTGCCTTTTGATCACACATGTGAGGACACGGCCTCTGTCCACTGCACAAGCTGCCCCAAGAAACGACTGGGGTGAAAGCATCCTGACGTGGCCCCACCAGCGTCTTTCACAGAAAGAATTAAGAGTCTTTAGCTGCCTGTGTCAAAGCAACTGCCTTTGCGGGTAAGAGTTGATGAGAAGACTCAGTTGGAACCTCCGGGCTAGGCCCTCCATTTCATCCTGCCCAAATGTGGCAGTCCTGAGGTTTTCCTCAGCTGACAGCAGAAGAAAAGCAGGGTACAAAACTGGATAAGTTAAAAACAAACACACACCATTATCTCCTCCCCTCCCTGATACACTAGGTGCTTAATTGGGCAGTGTGTTTTATTGCAAGGGAGGGAGAGTGGCCTGGCCCAGAGAGGGACACACTGGAGCCCGACGACTGTCAGCTTGGGTCATTTCAGGCAGGCACACTGCAAATGCCCACCATTCCCAACCCTAGAGCGAGGCCTAATCCACCGCTGATTAGTTGTTTATTTAGTTACTGCTGTCTTGCTCCAAGCATGCTGCTATCCAAATGAATTTTCATTTAAACATGCAAGCAGCCGAAGATGGGATTTTTAAAATGGAAATACTTTGGACTCTCTAACATGATTTGGTATAAAATGGAATTTGGTGTACAGCATGGTGTCTGCCTTGGACTTTAGCCAAAGGCTTTTAGTTATTGAACAACCACAATGATCTCATTTTAGTAATGCCCAGTATTTGCATCAAGTTTTATTGGGTGCACAGCCTTCTCTGGTATATTTCCACTGGATTCTCAAAACAGTCCTAGGAGGTCAGATTGCCGTCCACACTGACAGTGAAGGAGCAGAGGCCCAGAGAGGGAAGGTGACTTTCTCAAGCTTTAACCAGCGATCCCATGGGAGAATCAGAAGTCAACCTCGATCTTCTGATTGCAAACTTCATGCCTACACCGCCACTTAAGGGAGTCTCTCCACTGCATGGTGCTTTCTGTCAAAGGAACTTACAAAGTAAACTTGCAGTGTAGAGAAACCTCCATACTCCTGGGGCCCCACCTGTGAGTGCTGTGTGTATTCTGAGCAGGTGAGTGTCTGAGATCCTCTGAGATAAGTTGTTTCTTCAGAGCCATTTCCCCTCGTTCTCTCTTTTTTTATATTTTGGAGAACTCTAATTCGAAGGCTAATGTCCCAACAAGAGCACCTGGACAGAAGGCAACGAATGCCTTAGTGACAAACACAAAAACCATGATGTTAGCAGACAAATGCCAACTGAGGGACACCCTCCAGAGAGTCAGTGTGATTTCTCGGCTTGTTAGCTCCAGGGCCCAGCACGTGTGTTGCTAGGGTATAGGAGTCCTTGTCTCGGGGACATCAGAACACCTCCCTGCCATCTCATTCTGTCTGCAACTGAACATGACTGAAAACAGGGGCCCGGAGGCAGAACAGAAGCAGACGTGTGCCCCGTTTTTCCTCCTTTGGCTCTAGTACTGCCTTCACTGCAGGGTCGCAGAAGAGATACAATAAGTTTATATTTTGTGCATACAGCAAAACTTTGGCCACCAAATAATGGTTAATTTAATAATATGGTCAATTTAGAGGTAACAAATGGAATATTAGTATAAATGAATTAACTTTTCAAGCAAGAAATAAATTATTTGTTCATTCTTTCCCCAAATACCGTTGAATGCCGGGCTATATGAAGCATGCAAATGCTTGCTGTCCCTGTGCAGTGGAGTCTGCGATGGACATGCCTTGAGGGTCTGAGTCTCAGCTTCCATGCTTGTTTACTTGTGATTATGCAAACTCAGAGATAAATAAAATACGTATTCACCTATTTTATTTTCATCTTTTTCCAGTTCTCCCCAGCCTGTGGGTACCCAGGAGGTCACGTTATTTTTAATAGATAAAATTTGCTGGCTTTTAAACATTTTTACATAATTACAGAAACTTAATCTCCAGCTACGTCTTCCCTATGGATTGGTTTGGATTCCTGTGCATCTTGTGTCTGCACACTTCTCAAGCACGACAGCTACGGACGCCCTTCTCGGGAACGAGGCTTTCCTGGCCATGTGCTTTTCCTGCACTTCCACAGAGACTGGAAGGACATTTTGCCCCTGACTCTCTGTTGTTCTTTGCCATGTTTGCCCCTAAACATGGGCTGTGTTTCTCAAAAGTCCCCACACAGAAACAGTCCTTTCCACTCCTGCCTATTGTTCCTTTTTTCACAGGGGGACCCTTGATCTTTGATCTGTGTTTGGGGACAACACGGTACACTTGCCCTTGTGTTTGCCCATGAGTTTCCCTTAGACACACAGACACGAGGCTTCCCCAGACTTGTCCCGTGAGCATCTCTCCTCGTCCTCTTTATTAATATCTCCTGGTCACCCACTGCACTGTCTACTGCACTTGCCAAGAATACAAAAATGATGCTTTACAGCTGTCCCTAAGTTATAGTCAGATTAGTGCATCTGGTCTTCCCAGTTGGAATCCTAGTTTTTAAAGGATAAATACCTTGCTATGTGGTATAAACAAGCAAAAGTCTGGCCAGTGAATATAAAGACCTAAGTTATTGCCTGGACCAGCATTTACTAGTTATGGGGACAGTAATAAGCCATTAGGCATTTTTTAGTTTTATTATCTTAATGGGGAGTGGGCTTAATTAGCTCTGGATTCTCTTGGTATGCTCATATGTTACATCATTTAGGTCTGCCACATGCTGTGTCTGGCAGTATCCAGTTACTGTTAGTGACTGGTGTTACATTGGTTAGCATAATTTCTAGCTATGATTTGTTAAGTTATTGATTTCGCAAGTAGTTATTGAACGTCTACTATGTGCCAAGTACTCTTCTAGGCATGGAAGATGTATTAGTGGACCTGCAGACAGAATTGCTGCTACCACAGAAAGTACATCTTGAGCTAAGAGTTAGATAGTAGGCACTAAACAAACAGATAGGTGATCTGAAGTCAGACAGCACTAAGTGTCGTGCAGGCTAGAGCAGGCCTGGTGGTGGTGGACGCGCCACATCAGGAGGTAGCAAGTGAGCACGGACTTGAGTGAAGTTAGGGAGCAGCCCCAATGCATATCTGGGGCAAGAGTATTTCAAGCAGAGGGACCAGCAAGGCCAAGGCCCTGAGGCAAGATTATGCTTGGTGAGTCTGAGGCCCAGCGAGAAGCCCCATGTAGCTGGGGCTGAGCGAGCAAGCAGGAGTGGGAGGCATAGGCTGTATGAGCCACGGTGGGCATTTGCATTGTTTTCTATAGGCCATGAGAAGCCACCGGGAGATTATAAGCAGAGAATAACATGATCTGATCTATGTTTTAAAAGGGTCGCTATGCCTTATGTGTAGTGAGTAGGACGGGGAGGGATTTTAAAGAAGATGGTGACTTTGAAAGGGTTTTAGCAGCAGATGTGAGGAGCCCCTTGGTGCAGTGGAAATGGCTAAGAGATCAGAGAAAATATCAGTAAAGAAGGCTTTATTTCAAATTCAGAGTCATAGGATTTGCCTTCTTGGAAACAGTCTTATATTACCTTTATTTAGTACCTATAGTCTGTGCTTTGGTATATGGTATTTGTGGGTAAAATAGTGCTCCTATATCCATCCCTGTTATTTTCTTGGGCACCTTATATACCACATTTCTTTCCATATCACATTTGCTGTTCTACCTAAGATCAAATATTAGTTCCATTTGGGCACTTTTTTCCTTTCCCTGCAAATTTTGCATTATGGCCCTTTGACTGTGTGGCCAAATGTGTTCTTTCTTTCCTCCTTGATGGTACACTCCATCTACCACCCATTGTCCACTCCCCTTTGTCCGACAAACTATGGTTTCAGAGACGAAATCCTGTGTTGTGGCACTAAATCCATAACCACTTTTAATTTACTCCTTTCTGCTTTTTACCCTTGACCTTTAGCTGCTGGAAAGGATGAACACATCATCTGTGCTTCCAGAGTCTTTTGTTTTTGTTCTAGCCCTCGATGTTACTAGACATATGTGTGTTCCAGGTTCTTCTATGTCAAGTGTTTTATATAAAATCAGAGTGGAAGCAGTTGTGGGATTGGTGAATCTTGGCTGCCCGCCATGTTTTCTGTGGTCTAAGAAGAAAGGAAACTTCCTCAATACCACGTAAGGTTTCCATTTCTTCGCCTTCATTTTCCTTCTTAGGGTATGGCCAACCACTGCCCAACATCTTCTCTTGTCGTGAGAGGTGTGTGCTGGTGCATGCTCTTTTGAGCTCACTCACTATGGAGTGCTGCTGCATCTCAGAAACTCCAGCTACACTCTCCAGGGGCAAAAATCTTAAAATCTTCCCTCTTTTTGTTGCATATCTCTTTAGCCTAGCATTAATTCTTCCATTCTCAGCATATTTTCATTGACAGGATTTTTGTCCTATATAATTACTCTTCATATGCTCTAAAAACATCCTAGATAATTATTTCTTCTACTTCTTCACTATCACTTCTTTAGGAATACCAACTTGCATTGGTAGCACAAATAATTGGTGGCTAATACACATAGGCAATGATACACTGCATGTGACTTCTAGCTCACTGGAACCCGTTCCTTTGTATCCGTGCATAGAACATGTTTGGTTTCCAGAACATATTGGTTTTTCCATACTGATTTATCCCTGAATTTGCTAAAATGTGAGCTAGTTACAGAATACTTGCAACTAGCATTTAAATTCAGTTTCCCTGTCTTATCTGAGCATAGGGGAGTTTAAAGTAGGGCCTCCATCCTAATGTTACCAGGAGCAGACTTCTGCCCACCTCTCTTTGAACTGAAAAGCTTGCTCCCACCAGAATGAATCAGAGTCAAACAGGAGCCCCTGAGCAATAGCAAGCTAATTTAATTTGGAAAGCATGTCACCTGAGGGCACAGGGAAGAGGTATATTGGCACATTTGCTGACTAACTGACTGCTTTTGCAACATCTGTATCCATCTTGGATTGCACTTGGCCACAGTCCAGAGAAAATTTGGTTCTTTTTCTGCTAGGCTTTGTTTTGGTACCAGTCCATCAGGGAGTTTATGAAATACCCTTCCTGAGAAATATTTAAAACGAAGCACCATTGTTCTGGAATGGCTATAGGCACAGGCCTGCTTGGGGGAAGGGGCTGCTCTAAGTAACCTCTGGGGGCCTTTTGAGGTCTTGGATCTGCTGAATTTCTACTGTAGCCAGAGTTATACCTAACCGCTTCTTCTATAAAAATCACTCCCAAAGGTCTCCCTTCCTGGAAGAGAAACGAGCAGCATGCAAATGAGCAGCCTCAAACCTTCCTGGGATTGCTTTTCTGGCACCAGCTCCCTACCTATTTCTCTGCCCAGCTCTTATCCCAAACACTCTGTCCTGGGCCACGTCAGAGCAGCCCTGAGGCTCGAGCTCTTCTCAGACGCCTCCCTCGCTGTCCATGCCAAGGTCAGACGGCACAGCCCTCTGCCCACCCTCCCCGCCTATCTGCCTTCTGGTCTAGACTCACCCCTATAATCTATAAAAGACATCTGCTTGTCTCTGCAGTGATCTGTTTCATTGCTTCAGCCTCAACAACAAAAACCCTGGGGGAAAGAACTTAGTTTCAACAGTCATTTGTGTTGTGGAGGCTGAAAATGGGTGGAGGACATAAATGCTCTGTTCACTAAGCGCCTATATTGCATCGCTCGGTTCAGGAATGATGTAGCTCTTGGACATATTAAAGCCACTAAAATCGCCTTTAAATTAAACCTGTCACCTGTGCTGTTCAGCACTCAGACAGCATCCTTGAGCACACACGTCATGCGGAGCACAGGCGGCCACATGCGATTCTGCTCAGCTCATGCTTCTACTTTAAAGACAGCTATTCCATTGCCAGGCACGTGGTAGGTGCTCAATAAATATGTGCTGTCTCTCGATCTGTTACAACAAAATCCCTACATTGTGATCTCGGTAGAATCTAGAGCTCAGCAAAGCTGAGACTGAGATAATCTTCTTCAGCACAGGCACGATATAAATTTTGGCTTTCGTGTATACACATATGCACGCATGTAGCACACACTTTTTTTCTATAAGATATATTCAGTTTCCCTGTGACACAACAGATTTGGGATCAGAGCTTTGCAGCCATGTAACCCCCTACCCTCACCACACAGTGCACCAAAGGGCCTCCGTTACACAGGCGCACACACATGCCATCAGAAAGGAGAAGCAGGCAACACGATGTCTGCCAAACACCCAGCACCCGGCCCCACAGCTCCAACTCTGCCTGTTAGGCTGACAAGATGCAGTGTTCCCCCTCCAGATTCATAAGATGGAGCTGGTATCTGCTGAATGAGCAGTCTGCATTCCAAACCCAGCATCTGGGGTGTAAGAACTCAGATCCCGGAACTTATTTCAAGGTCAATTTGCTTCAGAATCAAAACCCATTTGCCATAAAGTAGAGACATGTTGGAGAGGAGGAGGCTGCACGAGGAGATGGTGCCTTCGTTAAGACAGCTGTGGGGAACCCGACCAGACAACACCCCCCCCACACCACAACCTGTGTACTTTTAAAACGCTGTCTCTATCTGTGTTTCCCCTACATTCTCTCTTTCCCTGTGGCTTTTCTGAGCGATGTGCTGAGCCACCAGAGGAGTGGGGTGGGGCAGAGGACTGTTTCCAGATCTCATCAGCTTGTGTAAAACACAGGAGGGATCTCCCCTGGTGTCACGGCAGCCTCCCTCTCCTCTGTCTCATTCCGAGTCACCAGGCCATTACTAAACTATTACCAGTTCCTTGCAGATGTTTCCCTGAGCCAGTGACAGGTTTCCCTGAGCCCTGGGTAAAGCTCAGGGTGTGGGGAGAATGCAGTGGCAATTTTCGCCTCATTGTCAAATTGCTTCCTCTCTGCTTTGTGGAGGCCTGGCTGTCTCCCCTGCCTCTGTCTGAGGTCATTTCCCATTCTCCAGTTTTGATAAATATTTCTTTTCCCTCTGTCCTTCAACTCCCCAGCCCTGCTCTCGGGCAATGGGGATCTGCACTGAGCCGTCTGCCCAGAAGCGAGGAAGGAGAAGGGAACCCACCGTCTGAGGTGGCACAGGACAGGTGCGGTGGTGTCCTGTGCTCTCCCCAGCACTGCCAGGGAGGGTGCAAGCTGCCCTTGGCCTCTGTCTCCTGTGCAGAGCCTGTAACCCTTCTTTGCAGATGATTCGCTGCCTCCTGGCACAACAGGTATGCAAGTGCGCGGGGCAGAGGCAGCGGCTGAGAGCGGCGCAGAGCACCGGGCAGCCTGCTGCCAGGATTCTCCTAGGGGTGCAGCAAGGACATGAAGAAACAACCAATGCTCTGAATATTCTCACCCAGTGCCACACCTGTGTCCCTCTTGGCAGACTGAAATTGGGAGTGCTGCAAACGTCCTCAGCCTTGGTTCTTGCAGGAGGCCTTGGGAAGGACTCAGGGCCACGCCCGGGCCACTGCACAAGGGAAGCAGAGGTCCCGCCACTTGCACTTGCCTTAGCCACGGGCTGTCCATGCACCAGCAGGTGCCGCAGCTGCCCTGTGAGCCCCCGGTCTGTGCCTTCTCAGCGTGGCATTAGGTGCCAGAGGGTTTGCAAAAGAAGCCTGGGACAAAAATCCCTGCTTTCTAGGATCTGTGAGCTAACAGGAGCCATGGCCCGAGCATCCCACAACACAGCTGGGACCACTGTTTATTAAGAATTTGCTGTGAGCCGGGCATGATGCTAAAGTTTTCACAACCAGTCACTTCGCTGCCACCTGACCCCGTGACACAGATACTGTTACCATCCCCATGCTGCCGAGGAGGAATCTGAGGCCGGGAAAGCCTTAGTAACTGGACCCTGTTCCCAGAGTGTGCCGGGTTCTGAAGAGCCAGGACTGGAACCCAGGTCTCTCAGGGCCCAGTTTCTCAGGCAAGAGTTCAGCCGTTGTGTGTGCTGCCTCAGGGAAGGTAGAACATTGCTTTGACTAGAAATATTAGTACATCTGCTCACAGCCCCTTGGGAGGGCGAGGCAGGTCCGAAGTGAAAAATCCCTGTCTGGCTGTAAGAGCCCTGCTTCCACAGCACCACAGAGCGGAAGGGGTGGGGGAGGTGGGGCAGGGCGCAGGGCTGGGGCTCGGAGAGCAAGCCGAGGGTGGGAGATGAAGAGCTGCTCACCTGTGGGGAGGCGGGTCCAGACCCAGCCTCTCATTTCAACCAAGCACATTTTAAATCCAAGCACGTTTCCCAGTTTCACCGTCTTGGTGGACAGTGCGCAGCTGCGACAGCTTTATGTGCTCTGAGACCTGAGAGCGTAAGAACTGCCCGAGACAGACAACGCCGTTTCATAGCTCAGGAGACCTCTGAGCAAGGACTGACAAAGTAGTGAGGGTCTCAGAGAAAAAAGTCACCCAGAGCCAGCCCCAGAAAACTGGGCCAAATGGCAGAGAAGAGCCTGAGGCCCGCTCTGGCCTTAGGTAACCACTCGGCAGCTCCCCGAGTCACGGCCCCGGGGGCTTCCTGTGGGTCACTCTCCTCCCTAGGACAGGCCCCTCCCCTCCTGTGGGGCCCTGAGCACCTCTGTCCCCTTTGGGAAGAATCAGAGTTTAAAAGAAAAAGGACTGACCCATTTTGGGGGAAGTGTTTATTTTCCTGCGTAGATCTGTAATTGCTAATGACAGAGCTGGAGCCCAGTGGGTCCCCAGAGCGCAGGGGCAGGAGTCCCCCTGAATTCCACATGGCCCTCCCGGGTGTCAGGGCGTCACGGGAACTGCTCTCTCTGCTCAGGTCACACAGGACAACTCTAGAAATAGAACCCTGTCCACTGTCCTCGAGGTCCCCTTAGGCACTGTTCCCGGCGTCAGGAGGGGAAGGGAAGCACGCTCCCACGGAGACAGGCAGCTCCTCAAATTCAGTTCTTCTGGTGCCAGACTGGCGACAGCCCATCTGATCTCACTGATGCCAGAGAGCACTGGGCGTCTCCATGTCATTGTGCACCCAGGTTTTGAGAGGCCACTCTCAGTCCCTTTATGCCACCAACATTTGAGGTTTTCTGCAGAGCGGGCACAGGCTGCATGCAGAGGGATTGCACAGACCGGGGAGGCTGCTGGGTGCAGCAGAAAGCAGGGCGAGGACAGGAGACCAGGACGCCTCTACTCCCTCCGCTGCCAGACCAAGGCAGCTGCGTGCTGCAGTGCCAGCCTCCGCCCCAGCTTTATGGGAGCGAGGAATAAAAGACCTCAGGTCTCACAGGCTTCGGGCCGGATACTAGACTTCTCAGAGTCTTAGCTCCTCCTTCTCTGAACAGAAAAGTTGGTGAGATGAAATGTGACCACACGTGTAATGTTCTCGACACAGTGCCTGGCTCGCAGCAACACTCACTAAGAGGATGATGTAATTAGTCACATTTTAAGATGAGACTGTTGAACTTGAGTCATGGTAAATTTATAATTTTCACCGGATTTGAAAGAAGCACCCATCCTATCGTGCACTCCCTCCTCCGTCTGGCGTTTGGGAATCAAAGTGAGAAAGGAGGGTACAGGTCCCCCCAAGGAGGGCAGCCTGGAGAAGGGGCCAAGGCCTCTGAACTGTACTGTCTGGAAGGAACCTGTGCTCCTCCAGGGTAACACGGGGCCTTTGGAACAACTGCAAATGCTGTTTCAGAGACCTCAGTGCGAGGGCCCTGGCTTGGGCAGACTGAGAAATCAGGCTGTGCCCACAGCCAGTAGGGTGGGTGAGGACGCTGCCAGGGTCTGCTTGTGGGAGTGACCTGGGTGCTTCAAGGACAAGGAGCGTGTCCAGACCTGCCCGCTGATGGCTAGACACCAGGGAGGACCTCCCGACCATGCCCTTCCTAGCAAGAAAAGGGCCAGATGGGTAAAGGAAGCCCTGAAAGGGAAGTGGGAGTGGAAGAGGAGGGGTTTGAATGGAGACCACTCGGGGAGGACAGAGCAGGAGGCACACTTGAGTGCAGTAGAGACTAGGTGTCCTCAAATGCGCCTGGCCCCAGGGAGTTGAGCATCTGCCTGGGGGCAATGGCAGCAGCTATGGGTAATTTCACCTGCTTTCACAGGAGGTGGGGCTGCATTGTGGGAGTCGCAGAACCACTGAGCTTCGGCAGCAGAGGCTGAGGGAGTGATGACCGCCAGGCCACTGAGGAGCACGGCGGGGATCTCGGGCCAGGCTTCCTGCTGCTCTGTACACAGCACCTGAGCCAGCGAGCAGCAGCTTGCTCCTGTTAGTGGAGCCCTGATGCACATTTTCCTGTTGGTGTGGCTGGGTAAGCTCACGTTCCACTACGTTAAGTTTAACCATGGAAGCACCCCACATAGTACACTGTTGTCAGTAGTTCAGCATTTGATAAACATGTGAGGTAACAATGTAAAGTGCTTCATCTGTAACTGTCTGCAATTTCAATTCAATTAACTCAATAAGCACATGTTTGACATCTAATATGCATCCATTTCTTTTCCTGAGCTTTACTTCCCTCCATGAAACTTTGCACACTTTCGGGTAGACTTTGGCTGAAAGCATTTTGTCCATAAATTTCAATTGGTTGGTGATGCATTATCACAGCCAACATATTCTTCACATTAAAAATGCAGACAAGCACTCCCAGCAGTTCTAGCACATTGTGTGTAACTCAAGTGTATTAGTCAGCTACTGTTGCATAACAAATCAGCCCACGTTTTAGTGGCCTAAACTACAATAGCACTTGACTATTACTCACAGTTTCTGTGAGTCAGAAATTCAGGAGCAGCTCTGCTGGGTAGTTCTGGTTCAGGGTCATTTCTGAGATTGCAGTCAGATGCAGGCTGGGGCTGAAGTCATCTATAGGTTAGAGTGGGGTTGGAGGCTCTTCCAAGGCAGCTCACGCATACGGCTGGCAAGTTTGGGCTGTTGTTGACTGAGAGCTTCTCTAAGGAACTGCTTGAATATGCTTAGGATATGGTGGCTGACTTTTTCCCATGAAAGTGATACAAAGATCAAGACAAAACTGGTAATGGCTTTTATGACCTAGCCTCCAAAGTCACGTACTATCACGTCTGCCCTTTTCTGTTTGGCAGAGGGCCTTCTGTTCACAGAGGGCCAGCCTCAGTGCATCGTGGAAAGGAACTATTCAAGTGTATGTGCACCAGGAGGTGAGGGTCATTGAAGGTCATCCTCAATAGATGGCTATCACAACTAAGTATTAATCCTCAGAATCTACTTTTGACATCTTCAGAAACATATGTTTACATATGCAGATATATGAGTAAATGATTATAGCTTCACGTGGAAAAAGCCTAGTTTTTCTCACCTCGGCTGACATGTTTTAGTATGTTTCATTGGTTGTGGCAACTTGTGTTCCGTCACGACTGCAGCCCAGTTCCAGCACGAGGTCTTCCTTCCTACTGCCCCTATTTTCTCATTAGTTCCTTTCTGCTTCTAGCTCTAGTCCCTTGCTATTAGCAACAGGACCGGTGTGTGTGTTTAGGTCCTCAGATTTTAAATTAAAAACCTTTTGTCTTTCTTCCTTGCTCTTTTTCTCCTTCCTTATATAGTAGATTCCCTTTTGATCTATTGTTCTCTCAGTCCCAGAGCAATGTGATTCCAGACAGGAGCTGGAGAGGCAGGGAGCCAGAGGATTTATCCTGTAATTACCAAATTCATGCGTATACACAGCGTGTAGCACATGATTATAAAATGCTGTCATACATGCAGGAACTCGGAACTAGCTCTGCACAGATCCAAGGTGTTATTTGAAGCTCAAGTTCTAATTGAGTTTCTCTACCTTCCTATCCTAGGATATCCTGCTGTTATCTTGCATTTAACATGTTTAAGTAAAGCCACATTCATCATCCTCCTAAAGCCAGCTCCCCTTCTTGACACCCAGTTTCCTGTCCATGTTTCCACCTTCCCCCGACTCAGGTGCAAAGGCTAAAAACCTGAAGCATCACTTCAGCTTCCTGTGAGCCCCTCTGCCTCTCTCCCCCACGCCTCCCTCCCATTCTTATAAACACCTTGGTCCAGGTTTCTATCTTCCCCCATCACATTATTTACATCTGTATCCCGTCCCCTGGCCGCCTCTAATGCCTCCAATCCAATCGATTCTGCACGCGTTCACCGGATCAATTTTTCTTAAATGCCACTTTCATCATTTCATTCTTCTGCTCAAAAAACCTTTCAGCATTTCTCCACTGATGTCAGGACAAAGCCTAAACTCCTTGGCCTGGCATTTAGGACCCTGCACCTTCATTCCAAAGTGTATTTGCACTTAACTTTTCACAATGGCCAACAGGAGCACCCTCATCTCCTGTCCACCCCTTTGTTCATTGCTGGCATGATCTTGGCGCTCCCCGTCCAGTGCTACCCACCGGCGCTCCTCATCCTCACGTGACACTTCTTCCAGGGCTCCAGCTCCTCCTGAACAGAAGAGCTTCCTCTCTTAAATTCCAATCCAGGCTACTGCCCACTCTGCTCCTTCCCCCAGTGTCTAACCTCGGGCTAAAACCAAGCTCTCCCTGCTCCAGGTGCAGAGCTTCTCACACAACAGTCTTCTTGTACATGAGACTGCGGTTCTTCCCCACCCGGCGGCGGAGCACGCTGTTCTACATACGAGAAGAATTCAGCACTTATTGCTAATGCATTCTATGGGCCAAAAACCCCAGTAAAAGCCCCAGGAACAAAGTTTTTAATGGATTTCTTTCTTCCTCTGCTGGCGCAACAGCTGCCTTGGGTGGAAAGAGCTGGGTTTCCTGTCATGGTTCAAACTCCAGCATTTGACTCTGGGTCAGCGAGGGCATGCGGCTCCCTGCCCAACGGAGAGACCCTCCATTTGCTCTGCTGAGTCCCCAGTTCTGTGTGTTCGCACTGGGTTTATTTTCTCTCTCAGTTTACCCTGTTCATTGTTTGACAATTTAACGATTGTTTTGGTGCCATTGGCGAGTGTTCTATTTAGGGTTACCCACTGTGGGAAGCTGGAATAATTTGTGCTTGTACATTTTTGTTTTCCTCGAGATGCTGCTAGGGTGATAATGCCAGAACTGCAAACGACTGAAAAAATAAGAAATGTATTTCTCCTGTTGCCAAGGGCAGGGCCTCCCACCTCCTTCAATAAAGGAAGGGATGGAAGCAAGAGAAAGACAGGCACCCTGAGATCTGGCGTCCTCTGGGAGAGGAAAGTCTGTCTTTGGAGTCTTTTCCCTGAGAGAGAATGATGACCTTAAACCCACATCCTAATTAGCATTTATATTAAGTGAACTAGGACTAGGTAGAAGAGTTGAAGGCAGAAGCATGTTTGGCTCATAAAAAGGAGTGAATACAGGGGAGTAGTTATTTACACATCCAGCAAATAAGGATCTATTAAGTGTCAGACCCAGGCCCTGGCATTGTTATTCATACAAAAACACCAAGAAATAAATCCAGTTCCGATGCAAACCGCAGCCTGCTTTTCCCATGCCTGGACCCCTTCAAGGAGTCTTCGATCTTCTTGGGATTAAGTCAAAGCCTGTCGATGGAAACCCAAACTGAGTCACAGTCAGGAAACTACACAGCGTGAAAGCAGACTTGGGGGAAATTGAACTAAGAGATGGAGAAGGCTTAGGTCACAGATTCATTACCCATGTGGGCAAGGTGCTTCCCTGCAGTGTGTACTCTCAGACTTGGTCTTGTCTTGGTTTAAACGACTTTCATAATAGGGCTTTGACCAGACTTCTAAGATTTATTATTAAACCAGGCACAACCATAATAAAATAGCACATCAGGCCAAGCAATTCATGCCTAAGCTCTTAGTGTGGCTTAGAAGAACCAAAGTCAGAAAGGTATTGCCAGCACGACCCAGAGAACGGAGCCCTGGCAGTCACACCTCCCCCAATCCAGAGCGCAGAAGGAGAGAGCCCTGTGGGACCTGGCATGTGCACAGATCATCCTCCCAAGGTTCAGAGAGAGCTGAGGGGTCCGTTTCCCATCCATACTCTGACCCAAGCACCTCCCCTTTTCTTAGTTTTAACTGTTGGGCACGTGCAAAGGTTTGTTTGGAGAACAGAGGTCCTCCTGGTATTTAGGAAAAAGTTCTAAATTATCATTTTAACTATTAATATTATTTGCAGCTACTACCAGTAGCACAAATACAGGACAGCCAATAGGTTCAGGATTAAAAGTTAATCTCATTATGACTTCACCATCAACTCACTGTGGGACGCTGTTGAATCTCAATGTCTCTGCAGATGTTTTTCATCTAACAATGAACCACCTGGGCCAGGAGGTGTAAGAGAAGGCTTCGTGAGCAAGGTATAGTTAGAGAGAGAAGGGAAAGAGGGAGAGAAGGAGAGAGGAAGGGAAACAGAGAGAAATAGAGAGAGAGAGTGAGGAAGAGCTGATAGGCGAGAAAGGGAAGGGGAGTGGTATGCACGGACTTTCTGGGGGTGTTCCAAGGGGCAAGGCCCAGAGACAGGGAGCAGCTTCATGGGCGTCTGACCAAGGCACAGTATCGCAGGTCAGGAAGGCTCAGGATGTCAGGGCCCTTCATTTATGAAAAATTGTATGACACTGTCACATAGACAAGGTTCCAAAAGAAAGAGGTTTTCTCCTTGATTTAAGTTTTCTAATCTGAGAAACATTCAAACTAGTGAAGGGAATGATTATTTTATAAACACCTATTCTGTGTCACCCTGAGCACTGACAACTTTGCTATCAGGTCATCTCATGCACTCATTCAAAAGTGTTTATTGAGCAAATGATGGGTACTAGGTGTGGCAGTATAGGAAACAAAATAGAATCATCCCCTGCCTTCATGGAGTCTACCGTCTAGTTTACAGTCTATCAGGGAGAGTGACAATAAATAAATAAGTACAACAGTCATCAATTATATTCTCTTTTAATAAGTGCTACATGCATATTTGGGTCTTTACGTTAAAGATGAGGAGACTGAGTTTAGGAGGCTCAAATACCTTGCTTAGCGTTTTGCAGCTAGCAATTGTCACAGGCAGAATTTATATCAAATCTGCTAGCCCTAAACCCCTGCTCTTTTGTACACACTTCCCTGCCCCATGAGAGAAAGGTCATTATCAAGGGAAGGAAGAAATGGAAAAATGACAAAGTTGCAATTATGAGTCATGTCGTGACTGGGATTAATTGGCCCAGGAGAAGTTACACTTGCTCATCCAAAATTCCACATTTATAATTCAGCCACTGATGTGACCAGGGTAACCCACTGGAGCAAAGTTTGCTATGAAAAACAAACAAATAAACTGCAAACAAACAAAACAGACGACCAGGAGGACGATATCCACAGTGCAGCTGAGAAGCACGGCACTCCGTTCCTCTGCTCTCTGGGAAGTGAGTAGAGAGTGACGAGGAGGCCTCAGCTTCAGCCCCGGAGCCATCCTCAAAGGCAATTTCACTGCAATTTCATAAAACCTCCGGCCATGAATGTGTCTTTTTTGCCAGCTCCCGACAGGTTGCAAGTGATGCAGACATTTGTGTGAGGTACACAAAGCTGTTTTAGCCGCTCAAAAGCTATCAGCACTTCCATGCTAGATTTGAGCAAGACAGATTCCGTGGTACTCAGGGCATCAAAGAGGATTACCCAGAAACCGATAACAGATTTTAATTTAGATGATCATGATGGGGGCTCAGGAGGAGGAGGCCGAGAAATGGACAGATTTAACTCCAGGGTGGTAACAGAAATGTGATGAAACTGATGATAGAGGTGCATTTAGAGGTCTATTTAGCCAGCTACCATGTGGTCTCTTGTACCATGGCCTCTCCTTTGTGCTAGGGTAGGAAAACTCCCCAAAGCACGTTGGCCCGGCGCCTGGGATTCCAGACCACTGGGGAGAGTTTAATAGCTATGATTTCGCTTTGTTACCATAGAAAGAGACAAAATACTTGTTAATAACCCAGATTATGGAGCACAACATATCCTGGTTTCAGGTGGTGTTGAGTGTGCCCTACCTTGACAGAACACTTTTTCTGCCATCAGTCCCTGGGTGTGTGTGTGTGTCTTGGCCACTGAAATCTTGAACTGTAATTTTTACTATTTTCCAAATCCATTACTGTCATCACTAGCTAAGGTCCAATCACTGGCTGTATTGTGAGAGATCACTCAGCATCTATCTATACAGGCCATTAATGATACATTTATTTATCCAATTATTCAGCAAATATTCACTGATTGATTAGCTATTTTCTGTCAGGAACTGTGGTGGGTGCAGACAATACGGCAGTGGGGAGGACAAACGTGGTCCCCGCCTCCTGGAAGAGTTTCCCCGATGTGGTAAGATAGGGAAACAGACAAACAAACAAACAAAAGAATAGTGAAAGAGTATTTACAATGTTTAGTAAGTAACATAAAAAAGAAAGTACAGGGATGAAACAGCGATTAATAAAGTTAGGTGAGATAGTCCAACAGGGGCTCTAAGGCAGCCAGGGTTAGAGCTCTATAAGGAGCGACCATTTAAGACAACTTAAAATTGAAGAGGATGCCTTTAAATCATAAAAACATTCTACAAACTAGGAACAGAAAGAAACATCCTCACCCAGACAAAGGACATCTATAAAATACCCGTAGCTAATATCATACCGACGGGTGAGAGACTGAAAACTCCCCGCCTAAGGTTAGGAACAAGCAAGGATGTCCACTCTTGCCATTTGCATTCAACATTGCACTGGAGGTTCTTTTCAAGCAATTAGGCAAGAAAAATAAACGAAATGCATGCAAATTGGAAAGGCAGAATTAAAGCTATCACTATTTGCAGCTGACATGATCTTATAGAGAGAAAATTCTAAGGAAGCCACTAAGAAATTATTAGAAATAAGAGACAAATTCAGCAAAGGTGCAAGGTACACGACAAATATGCAAAAATAAATCATACTTCTATACACTAGCAATGAGCTATCCAAAAGCGAAATTAAGAAAACAATTCCATTTACAACAACATAAGAAAAAATAAAATACTCAGCAATAATTTTTACAAAAGAACAGCAAAACTTGTACTCTGAAAGCTATAAAACATGGGTAAAAGAGATTTTAAAAGACCTAAGTAAATGAAAAGTCATTGCATGTTCATGGGTTGAAAGGCAATATTGTTAAGATGTTAAACTTCTAAGTTTATTGATAGATTCAACATAATCCCTCTCAAAATCTCAACTGTCTTTTTTTTTGCAGAAATTGACAAACTGATCCTAAAATTAATATATAAATGCAAAAAAGCCCAAATAACCACAATAATCTTGAAATAGAAGAACAAAATTGGAGGCCTCACATTTCCTGACTTTAAAACATACTGATAGGCTATAGTAATCAAAACACTGTGGTACGGATAGAAGAATCTATCTAGAACAATGGAATAGAATACATTCTAGAAATAAAACATTCACATATACAGTCAATTGATTTTTGACAAGTGGGCTAAGAAAATTCAATGGAGGAAAGAACAGTTTTTCCAACAAATGGTGCTAGGACAACTGGATATCCACATGCAAAAGAATGAAGTTAGATTCCTACCTCACATCAAAAAAAAACAAAACAAAACTCAAAATTGATCACGGACTTTGACATAATAGCTAAAATGATAAGACTCTTAAAGAAAATATAGGGGTAAATCTTTGCAACCTTGGACCACAAAATGGTTTCTTATATTTGACAGTAAAAGCATTTGTGATAAAACAAAACCAGATAAATTGAAATTCATCAAAATTAAAAACTTTTGTCACTCAAAGGACACTATCAAAAAAGTGGAAAGAGAACCCACAGAGTGGAAGAAAATATTCTCAAATCATATATCTAATAAAGGACTGGTATCCAGAATATGTTTAAAAAACCCCTCATAACTCAGTAATAAAAACACAAATACCCAATTCAAAAAATTGGCACAGGATCTGAATAGACATTTCTCCAAAGAAGTACACAAATGGCCAATAACCACGTGAAAATATGCTCAACGTCATTAGCCAGTAGAGAAATGCAAACTGAAACCGCAATGAGATACCCTACCACACCCACTAGGAAGGTTTTAGTAAGAAAGATAACAACATGTGTTGAGGATAATACAGAAAATTGGAACCCTAATACTTTGCTGATGGGACTGTAAAATGGTGTGGCCACTGTGGAAAATAGTTTGTTCCTAAAAATTTTAAGCACAGAATTACCATATGACTCAGCTGACCCACTCCTAGGTATATATCAAAGACAAGTGAAAACATGTCTCCACTAAAACTTGTATATGCATATCCACAGCAGCATAACTTATCATAGGTTAAAAAAAAAAACAACAATCCACATGTCCATCAACTGATGAGTAGATAAACAAAATGCAGCATGTTGACATAATGGGGTATGATAAATGCATGTTACCACATAGATGAACTTTGAAAAAACTGTGCTAAGTGAAAGAACTCAGTCACAGAAGACTACATATTGTATGATTCTATTTATATTCAATGTCCAGAATAGACAAATCTACAGACAGAAGTAGATTAGCGGTTGCCTAGGGCTGAGGGTGAGCGAGGATGTCAAGAGTGATTGTTAACAGGTACAGGGTTTCTTTATGGGGTCCTGAAAACGTTCCAGAATTGACTGTGGTCATGGCTGCACAACTCTGTCAATATACTAAGCACCATTGAATTGCACAGTTTAAATTGGTGAAAAGTAAATTATGTGAATTATATCTCAATAAGGCAATTTTTTAAAAAAAATTGAGGAGGAAGTAGCCAAGAAATAAGCTGGGATAGGAGTAGTCCAAACCCCTCTCCTCAATCTATTATATAATCCATGGACAAATGGAGTCAGCATCACTTGGGAGCTTGTTAGGAATGCACATTTTGGGTACTATCCTAGGTCTATGGAATCATATTCTTCATATTAATAAGTTCCCTAAGTTATACATATGCACATTATAGTTTGAGAAGCACTGATTTAAATAGAGAGGGAGTGAGGCCAAGACTCTGGAGTGGGTAAGAACTTGGTTTATTGGAGGGATTGAGAGACACCAGTGTGGCTTAGCATGAAGGGGAAAGATACACAACATAGGGTTAGTGGGGAGAGACAAGCATGGGACATATTTTGCACAGCTGTGCAGTGTAGGGAATGAAGTTTGGATTTCATTGAATCAAAAGTTTTAAGCAAAGGAGTGATATAATCACAGTTGCGGCTATATGGAATATTAACTGGGTGGGAGCAAGAGTGATGTTGAGAGACCAGGTAGTTGTTGGGTAGAGATGTTTGTGCTGTGATCTAAGACGGCAGCAGTGGAGATGGAGAGGAGAGTTTGATTACAGCATTTATTTTGCAGGTAGAATTGACAGGACTTGCTGATGATTATACATAGGTGATAAATGAAAGGAAGGATTCAGAGAAGACTCCTGGGTGTTTGGCACGAGCACTTGAATGGACGGTGGTACCACATGCTGATGGAGGGACAACTGGGTGGAAACAGGTACACAGCACCACATGAAAAGGGAGCTCAATTTTGAGAATGTTAATTTTGAGCTTTCTGAAAGGTGTCCACACGGAGATGTCGAGTAGACAGATGGATGTGTGAGTCTAGAACTCAGAGATGTTTGGGCTGAAGATATAAATTTGAGAGTCATTAACATAAAGGTGCTATTAAATGGGATTCACCTAGGGAGAATGTGGAGAATCCAAAACAATTTCTAAATGTCAAAGAGGGATGTTAGTTTCACTATCTGATCGTCAAGCCTGGAAAACTCTAGGAACTCTATGGGGAATGAATATTAAGTAGAACCAGTCTTCTGGGAATTTAGATTCTAAAGGGAGCAGTGACAGAGTGACTTTTTGAGAAGGGTATTTCCAACATGGGTGATAATTAGTAGGGTGCTGATGCTGACCGGTCGGACCAGGCTCTGGCCATGACACTGGGTAGTGAGGGAAACCTCCCCACCCCGCCGCTTGGAGGAGTTGGGTGAATGAAGGAAACACTGAAGATGGAGGGAGTTCAAGGTAATAGAGCAGCACATGGGGACCTCAGGTGGGGTCTATTCAACAACCTGAATGAAGAACTTCAGTATTTCAACCCCTGGGATGTCCATCCTGGTGCAGCCTGGCTGGGTTGCAGTCAGGGACCCAGAGGATGAGACAGGCACTTTTACTTAATGAAGCAGCCTAATAAAATAGAATACAGAGATGTTTAGTTAGTTTCTTTTTAAACCTAATTCATGGTGTTTACTAGTAAAAAAATGTGCTTGTGCCTTCAACGCAACTCTTATTTGCTGTGCTTCGAACTGTAGAGCAAGCTGTTTAGATGCCTACAGCTCTATCAGAGAGAGCACAGACCACGTCTTGCTCATCTTTTGTATTCAAGTGGTGCTTAATACGGTATTCTGGATGCAATGCATGTGCAATTCTCAATAAATGTTTATTGAATAAATGGATAAATATGCAATGACTCTAAATAAGGAAGAGTAAAAATCAGGCCAGAAAAGCCACCCTCTCATCTCAATTAGTCAGACACAGGCCACAATTCAATTTCAGAAACTTGCAGTCAAAAGAGACCTTATATATCACCAAATGCACTGGTTTTTACACAGTGCTCCAGGAATCCCTAAAAAATCAGAGCTCTGGGGTTCCTGGGGTTGCCTTGAAAAAGGAGAGGGGAGAGGGTATGAGGCGGGAGGCAGTTTGGTCCTCTAATCTCTCTTCATCTAGAGAAACAATTGTATCTACTCCCAAGTGAGATATCATTATAACAAATGATTCAGTTATTAAAGAAGATTTTAAATAAAAATCTAAGAAACTATGACGTGATGCAAATTGCTCTAATTTTCATCATTAAATCCCCACAGAGGTTTTGTTCATCATTAAAACCCAGAGAACTCCAGAGAGGTTAGGTGATTCCACCAAATGTAGACGGTTTAGTTGGTGAGAAGATGGGACCATGAACATGCTGGTCCTGACCCCATGCTGTTTCTGCCGAAATTCCTACACCAAGTGCTGGGACGACCTTGTGGCCGACACTGTCACCAAACGACCATCAGGCCACAGAGATGCCCAAGCTAAATCAGAACTTGAGGTTGGTAGGGTGTGGCCCACCCCTCTCAGCCTGTCCCTTGGCCCTTACTGGACTCATGGAAGAATATTGATACTGAGTGAAGAAGAGAGGTACCCCATCCAGAGCCCCAAACTGAATCTATGCAGATCCCAGCTCTGACTTTTGTTGGGCATACGATCTGCAAGCTGAAGAGATACATCCTGCCAAGAAGCAGATGGATAAATCAGATGATCCCTGATCCTGACTCAATTCATTATTCAGAAATATGAACCATTTATAATTGTACCTCAAAAGTAACTCCTGGTTTGACAGTGGTAAAAAAAACGTGCATGTCTGTTTAAAAGAGCAGTCGGACTTTAGGTTTGGCAGGAGCCCTGGGCCTTTTACACTGAGGCTTGCTTTCTGGTTGTGTCTGGACCAGCAAATCCATTTCCAGCCCTCTCTTGTTTCAACCCACAAGTACACACTGGTTAATGGTCAGGTTGCTTTCTTGGCATAGGGCACGCTAAACACAGGCAGGATATTTACATTCTCTATTGTGAGTTTTAAAATTTCTTTGGCAGAAGAACTGTAAATGCAAAGCAGTAGTATGACTGGGAGGCAGGGGGCCATAATTAAAACCCCTTTTTGTTTTTTAAATGGCTTATTAAAATGCTTGTGAAACCTGCTACACAAAGCAGCAGCCAAAAGCCCATTGCTGCTAAATGGAATGAAATGGATTTTTCAAATGTCATGCTAGTATCCACTTAATAATACATTTTCCTATAGACAGGACAATAATATATATTTTAATCACTTTTCTACAGGCAAATAGACTGCACAGGAGCTGCCCTTCACTGGCACTTGGAAATTATGAATTTTTCAATAACCTTTTCTATTATTCATCCTGTGTTATTCCGTAACATTTCTGCATGAGGAATGTGCTTCCCAGACACTTTATGAATCTCTTCTATTATTTATTAAACAGCAAGGTGTCTCCCTACGACCCTCACCCCGATCCCCCAGAGAAGGCTGCTTGGAGGAGGGTCCAAACATGTATAGCTACATCCTGGGTTGTTAATAATTGTATATCTGTGACAGACACCGATAGAGCAGGTTCCTCCACGTGGCTCAGCTTTGGCCGCCAGAGGTGCGCTGGCTCCCAGAGTGGGTGTATACTCTTTGGGAGAAGCCAAGGAAGACAGTGAGCCTAAGGCAGTCTCTGTTTATAGCAATTGGGCCATATTTTCTGCTTCTAAACTGTCCCTGTTCCAGAAGGGAGCCACTTGGGGGGTGTAACTCTGACCAGAGAGGCAGGATTTCCGGGTTGCATTTGCTGCTGCAGATCGGGGATCTGATTGGGAGAAATCCCTGGTATTTTCTTTAACTCATTCTTCCTGTGTCAACTGTAGCCTTGCCTTCCCTGGCAAGCCTTTTGTGACATACCCCAAGCTCATTAATGTTTTTTGTGCCTCCAGGGTGCCCTGTACCTTACCTATCACGGCATTTGTCACAGTACCTTATTTGTTGTGAGCCATACGAGAGGGGGGCAGGTTTTTCCTGCTCACCATTCTAACCGGAATGACTGGAAATATGTTTTGCACAAAGAAGGTTTTCAATATTTATTTAGAATGAATGAATAGACAGATAAATAATATGGCCAACAAAATGCTCCTCTCTGAAGAGGCTGTTAACAAGGTCTAAAAGGTGCTGAAGAGCTGTGCCGCAGAACCACTTCCTGCGCATCTCATACCCACGCGCTCCCTCAGGGTTCTGGTCCCTTTGAAGTTATGCGGGGCCCCATGCCTAGTTCTGCTCAAGGGGCTGAGCGCAGAAGTGGCGTGGGACAATCACGGTGGATGCATTTCCATTAGGAGGGCAGCAGTTCTCTCGTCTGCTGCTGTGTGTTGGTGGAGGCCGTGTGTTCAGATGGTGAGGCTGTCAAGGTGGTGGCCTGGGGCCCTAGTGACTAATGGACAGGAGCACTCCCTGCACTGAGTGCATGTGTGTGTGCGTGCACACACACACACACACACACACACACACCTGTGTTACACCTGTACCATGTGTGAGCGATAAACCTTTGTTTTATTAAGCCAAACTTAACCCTGCCTAACATAATCTGCACAACCAGCATAGGGTAGAGAGAAAGAGAGCACAGGTGACGGAAGGGAGTCGTTGTTGTTGTTAGTCTGTTTTATTGATCATTTCCAAACCCTTCTACTCTGGAACATGGAAATTTGCCAGAATGTTACCATCTGGTGCCACTACTAGGACAGAAAGCAGTTCTGGAAAAGCTTCTAGAACTCTGAAAAATTGACCTACCCTTAACATTCCCTTGAGAAATTCTCCTTGCAAAAAATAGTTGCTAAGGTAGCTCTCCTGCCCCCAATAAACTAGCGAGTTGTTTGTTTCCATACACTTGGATTCTTCTCTCTTGTGTCCTCCCCTTCCAGCCTGGAGGGGCAGGGTCTGGGGTCATTTCCCCAGCAGACCCTGCACCCTCCTCATCCGTGCGGCTTGGAGGAGAGAGCCAGTTTGATCACAGCCAAACGGGTGGAGGCATGTGGTTCCCATCGGGGGCCTGGGCCACTCAGGCTGGCAATGTTTCGGGTTTTGTGGCTGGTCTTTTTGGGGATATTCTGATGGGCTCTGGAACTTTTTCTTCAGCCTGAGCAAATGGACTCTTCCGAATTCTTCCGAATGGACTTCCCCTGAAGCTCGCAAAGGCTACAGGAATGGAGAGGCTGCTTTGTGCCAGGAGACTGACGCTCCCTCGATCCACAGACTAGCCTAGGAAGCAGGCATTCTGATGGGTGCATTCCCCGCTGCTTACTTGCCTCACCCGCCTCTCCCTGGGCTGCAGGAAAGTGGTGTCGTGGCTGTGGAGAGCACTGAGTGTGGGTGAACTCAGGGGCGGGGCCCTCCCGCGTGTGGACAAGGGTGGGGGAAATAGACTGTACCACAGGGATGCAGGTAGAAGAATCTGGAGGGCCTGGGGAAAGGGCAAGGGACTCCTCGGGGTCCTTAGACATGCCTCCTGTTGCCATCAGGGCCCCAGAGGAACACCATCGCCCCTCCCCGGCTAGCACAGCAGAGAGGAGGGACGGGGACGGGAGGGCATGAGGAGGTCCGCAGAGGAGAAAGCCCAGATGAAGTACGTTAGGGGTCCATAGACTGTGGGCCTTGGGCCAAATTCCACTGGCTGCCTGTTTTTGTAAATGACGCTTTCCTGGAACGTGGCCACTGCCATTTGTTTACCTATGATGCCATCATGGCAGAGTTGAGTATTTGCAGTGGAGACCTTATGGCTCTCTAAACCTAAAATATTCACTGTCTGGCTCTTTATTAAAACTGTTTGCTGATCCCTGGACTCTCACTTAAATAATAATCTTGAAGTTGACTGCAAAAGGAAGACAAACATCAGATCACGTTGTGCATACCTGAAGGCATCCATCCAGCTCAAGGTTTTCCGCCATCAGGGGAAATGACGGGTCAAGTTGAGAACACCTTTGAGTTTAATGAAGTCTTCCTGCTCAATGGAGTGCGGTAGGGCCCGTCGCGGGGTGGGGATTAGTTCTAACCAAGGAAACAGGCTTGCAGAAATGGCATCCCGTCACACGGTCAGGATATGTCATGAGGATGCAGGGCCAGCTTCCACACGAGGCACGTGGACCAGCCCAGGCGTGGGCACCAATATTCCGTGTCCTATTGGCAGGAGCCCCTCGCCTCTCCCTACTGCGTTCCGTCAGCACAGGTAAACCATGCAGCTGGGTCCCCGAATCTGCTCTGAAGTGTGTCGGGTTTGCTTTTGGGGTCTGCCTGGGGCACTCTTGGGTCTCTGCAAATCCCTCTGATAGTCCAGAGTCCTTAGTTGTTTCAAACAGAGGCAAAGAGCCTTAATGTGCCTTCTCTGTCACCCCGAACCTCCATCTGTGTGCGGCCCATCCAGGGGTTTGTGAAGAGGCCGTCATGGGAGACACGAGCTTCCTTCCTTTCATCCCAGCCAGGCCCCTTCTGCAGTCAGCAGCTCTCTAAATATCATTTATTTATGTGTGTTTTAGAGCGAGGGGAACACAGTCATTTGAGATGGAGATGTCATTTGCAAAATAATAGCGTCCCAGCTGATGAGAGGCAAACACCCCCAGGGTCAGTCCTGCTAAATGACACATCTTTCTTAACTATTTAGCTTGTGAGGATACATAAGCAGAGCACTTAGCCTAATTTCAGGGTCTTTTTTTCCCCTCTGTATGAACTGCTCAGCCCTCTGGAATACAGAGTCTGTTTTCCTAATTGGATCTCATCAAAGCTTTCTGTTGCCTTAAGCTGATGGAGGCACATCTCAAAGTGGAGGGAGGGGACAGACACCAGCAGGTGATTAGCAGGTGGACCATGCCCGGGGAGGGGTCAGGGGGCAGTGGCTGTGTGAGCCTTACACAGAGCACCAGCCTCCCTCGGAGACTCAGCTGTGGCCCCAAACTCCTTCAAGTCCCTGCCTCACCCCACAGTGGCATAAACAGCAATGGTGTGGAGAGCCCCCTTTAATTAAGGCTCCCTGTGTATTAGACTCCATGCTAAGTCTTCTGTGTACATTTTATTACTTAAGCCCAACAACATTTTATGAGGCAGAGGCATCTTCAGACCAGTTTTACAAGTAAGGAACCAGAGGCACAGAGAGGTTGAGCAAGTGGCTCAAAGACCCACAGCTACTGAGTGGCTGAGCAGGGATGGAAGGCCAGGGAGAGGACGAGGGGAGAAACGGTTGTGTGACATTTGGAGAGGACAGGGGCCCGCTCTCCTGTCTTTGCTGCCAACTTCTCCAGGTCTTAATGTAGGCCACCAAGCCAGACCTCACTTCATTCCCTCTACCTCCCTGTAATATTTTCCTCAGAAGGAGAATTGCTACCAATCTTTCTTGAATTAGTAAACTTTCTTTTTGTTATAAATGTAACATGCGACTGTTACATAAGATTTGAGGAAGAGGAGCTAACAAGACACACACTCTTCATATACGCATTGAACACGGGCACTCAGTACTTGGGGCAGGATAGCTGTGTGTGGATTTCAAAAATCTATAGGACACAGCAGAAATTATCTCAAAATCCTTCCCAGTGCCAATTATTATAAATAACAAATAAATTGGACCTATTAGTGTGGATTTATTTTATTGAATCCAGTTGTCATGAGGTATAGACTCTGAATTTTCCTGCCTTCTAACTTTGTCTAGAACAATCAACCTTATGCACCTAGAGGCAAAGAATCTCCCATGTTCATCAGAAACAAGAATATATAATGCTGGTGCACAGTGCTTAGCAATCGCCAAAGAAGCACCAACACTCTGAGTGCGCTCATCGTAACGAACAAATGTAGAAGATTCGCTGGTAGCGGGTGCCCTGCTGGGCACTAAATAAGACACAGGCCCTGCCCTCAAAGCTCTTGCAGTCTAGTAGCAGATAGACAGTCAGACAGACACTCACAAGACAACATGCTATGTGCCGAGACTGAGAAACAGATAAACATGCTCCTCTGAGGCCACAGAATGCACAAAACAAAATAAAATACAACAAAACAAAAGGGTTTTGGAACTATGAATAGGTGGAGTGAGTTTTAAATCTTGGCTTTCTCCACACGCGTACCAGCTACGTGAACTTTGGGAACTCGGGCTCAGTTTTCTTATCTATGAAGCAGGTATAATAATATTTTTCTGCAAAGCTATAATGGGGATAAATAGGGCAATGTGCGTCAACTGCTTGGAACAGTGTCTGGTATGGGGTGGGTGGGTCCTCTCCCCTTGATCTATCTCAGATCCACAGAGGGAGTTACCTTGAGCCACGGACTCCCATGAGGCTCAGCCCCTGGCCCTGACGTGATGCATGGGGACCTCCCAGCCGGTGGCCTGTCTCCAGGAGGTCCTAGGCACCTGCTGAGAGCTCAGCCCAGAAATGCCTCCTCACCTGGTAGACAATAGTTAGCAGCGAAGGTGATTCCCCCAGACTTGCAGAGTCCAAGCTGACGCAGGAGACCAGCAGTCTGAGGGGCCGAAGTCGAGGCACCAGGGGTCGGCCTAGGGGTGGGCGGGAGATGCAGGAGGGGCGGGGCTGCTCTTTGCTATTTTATCTCTTGAGTGGAGAGGGAGAGAAGGAGAAATAAATAATAGTTTTCTTTTTGCTGGATGTTGGAGCACATTTCCTGCCAACAGAACCTCTGGCAAGGGCAAACGCTTGACACTTAGGCAAGGGAGTGTGCACGGAGAACAGGACAAGATAAAATTACAAGTGACAGCATAGTCTGTGTCTGCAATTACAATGCATTGTAAACAAGGAGGATTGCAATTTCAGCTGCCAGGCATGGCCGGAGATTGACAGGGACGGCGCCATCAGAGAGGATGGCAGCCTGCTGCACATCTGCTTGGGGCCCGGGATGGTGGGGAGACAGGGGCCAGGGACAGACGACCCAGGGGCTGCACAGAGGGAAGTGTGGTGTGGAAAGCAAGGGCTGGCACGGAGGCCGGGGAGAGCGAGGGAACAAGTGGGGGTGGGAAGGAGGCAAGAGCACTGAAGTGTCAACTTTGAACAAAAGAAGGTGTGTAGGCATGTGTGCGTGCGTGTGTGCGTGCATGTGTGCCTGGGTTTGGGTGTGTGCATGTATGCTGTGGGGGTGAATAGGAGAGAGGAAATTCAACCCCTGGGTGCATGTCTCCCGAAACAACTGCAGGTGAGAGAAACCACCTTTTATGAGAGACCTACTACACGCCAAGCTTTATAAGACATTTTAAATACGTTATGTGAACGGTCTGCACCACAACCACTCCAGCATTGATCTATTTACTAAGCAAGTCATTTATGGAGCATCTATGATTTCCAGGCCCTGAGCTAGACTTTGTGGATCTTTGGTTAAAAGGATGCAGCCATTGGTGTTAAGGAGGTAGCTGTTATAATGCCATTTTATGGATTAGGAAATTCAGTCTCAGAGAGGTTAAGTGACTGGCTCAAGGTTTCTCAGCTGGTAATGGCAGCGGGAAGCCCCAGGCTAGGTCTGAGGCTGACACTCAGGATGCTCTACGACACATCATAGGGCAGCCCCAGGAATTCTGTCTTCCACTGTCAGAGCTATTCCGCTGGCCCTTTGGATAAAACAGCGGGAATGCATAGTAGATACTCAAGAAAAATGGTTTTCTTCTCATCATCGACTCAACCAAGACAAGGACCTGGCATGAGGAGCATCACTATCAAACCTGAGGCACAAATGTTTCTGGTACAAGCAGAGGAACGGAAGAGGCATCTTTGACTTGTAGCAGGAACGGCTGTGGCATGGCCTGGCGCTTGTCTTCCAGCAAAGGATGGGTTCTTACCCAGAGCATAACACAAGAGCTGCTTCTCCAGTGAACCAGAAGGGAACACAGGCTTAATGTGCAGCAGGGGAAATCTAGGTCACACACAGGCAAGTGTATTCCACTGTGAATGAGGTGTCCCTCCCACTCTGGGCTGGTGCCCTGCTGCCAGGCACACAGGTACTCTGGGCATTTCCCACCCACAATCTAAGGGGCCCTCCATGTGACTGGTGGTACCTGTTTACTTGGTCAGACACACACTGAAGGCCACGGAGTGGGGGTTTTCTTTAACAGTGGCCTTATGGAGAAAGCAAATCACAAGACTTGCCTCACTTGAACTGGGAACTGTCTGGCTCAGCTCACCTCCAGACAGTCCCGTAGGGCAGGGATTCCATGCATCTTCGTGCAGGGCTGTTAGACGGGACGGAACTTAGCAGACTGGGCACTAAACCTGGTGGGGTGTCAGGGCTTGGTCCCCCATGCATCTTCCCCAGCTCAGCTCCACGGACTGTCAGCAGCGGAGAGGCCAGGCAGGCCCACGGGAGACTTCATCTCTCCCCAGCTGGGCGTCTGAGCACAGCACAGCTTGTCTCCGCGGGAAGTCATCTGTTACAGATCTGGCCCCCAGGAGGGAACCCCTCTCCCCAGGGACCTTTCAGTGCTCAGCTGAACTTTCTGGTTCTGAGATGAGTGAATGGTGTCGAGAAGATGGGAGCAGCGACAGAGCCCTGCACTTGGGGGCTGGGAGGAGGTGAGGAGTTTGAGACTTAACAGCTGAGCTAGCAAGAAATTTCCCTAAGAAGCTGAAGCTCTGGCTAAATCCATGCTGCTGACTCTCCCAGAATGGAATAACTGAAACTACGCCCAAGGCTTTCATTTGGTTCCTCCAACCTGCTTCTGTTCTGGTCACCTCATGTTACCTGAGCCCTTCTACTAGGAGCACCGCCCTGCTTCCCACCTGCCTCGCTACAGGGCCACTGAGCAACCCCAGATGACGCCTGGGCATCCACTCATATCCCTGCCCCTTTGGAAGAGCACTGGATGTGGCGTCAGACGTGGTTAAACCCTGGGTCTGCCATTTATACGATATGTGTTGGACAAATCTCTTAAGGCTGTTTCCTCATCTATAAAACAGGGAAAAGAGCCCTCATGTCAATGTAATTCCTGTGCCAATTAATTTTGATAATGTTGTAAAGCCCTTATACAGTGCCTGGCCCCAAGGAAGCATTCAAAGAAGGAACATCATTGTTTTAACAACCTGCAAATGGTGCCAGTGGTCTGAATATGGGGACACTAAGAAGCCATCCAAACATCCTCGTGCTGTGTAGGGACACATGGCTCAGCATCTCTTGGATGACAGAGCCACAGCCTTCTCTCTGAGCCCTATCTTTGGGACCTGCTTTGTGTCTTTTTCTGCCCCTGTGCCTAAACTCCCAGGCTTTCCTTGCCTGCAGCCTTACTCTTGGCCTTCCAGTGTGACCCTTGGTCCTATGCCTCTGGTGTCACCTGTTTGCTGTTTTTCAGTCTAGTGAGCACTCAGCTCTCAGATGGCCCCACTCAGGACGCTTCAGATAACTCTGCTCCCACCCGTTCCCCCTGAGACCTGGGAATTTAATTTTGATACAAGTCTTTGGGGCCCTCACCACTGTCAGAGGGTCTTGGCTCTGAAAACAGAGAGGACACCTCACTGTCCCCTGGGCTGGACAAAGGCTCTCCATCCTACCCGTTTGTGCGAGTGAGCCCAACCATCAGTGTCAAGGTCAAGGGCTGGGGCGCTGAGCAAAGTAGTCTGCACGGCTGTGGGATTCACAGTCACACTGAGAGTCACCTTTCTCGTATTAGTGTGAGAGTACCGCAGTTCCTCAGTGAATATCTGTGTTTGTTAGGATCCTGGCACGTGAGAGTGGAAGAGTGTGTCTGGTGTATTTGTTGGGTTTTAGCTGGGGAGGATTATTCTTCTCCACTTTCTGAAGTGTACTGCTTACGTGGGCTCAGACTCAGCACTGTATTTAGTGATATCAAGCCTCACTCCTCCAGCTCAAGAACTCTAGGTAGGGGACAATAAGTCTGCTGAGAACTTTGCATTTGTGTTCCCAGCAGTAAGGCCAGGGCAGTAATGCCAGTGCATTCAAGTGTGCGTGTGTGTCCATGTGTATGCACGTGTGTGTGTGTGTGCGTGTGCGCATGTGCATGTGCGCATATGCATGTTTGAAAAATTTTCAACAAATATGATGAGGAAGGGATGGGATTGTACCTGTGTGCCACGGACACGTCATATTCAAACCTAGTACATGGAATGTGCCAAGTACAGAACAACAAATGGTGATTTGGGATTAAATAAGCAGGAGAGGAGAAAAACATTCCAGTTCCATCATCACGCGCAAGGAACAAGAGGACGAGCTTGTCTTGCCTCTGCGGTAGCTGGCGCGAGAAGCCCCGGACTGCGGTTGCTGGATGGAGAATGGGTATGCGGCAGCCCTTAAGTACTACACAAATTGAGAGGAGCCATGGTGTGAATGGTCCGGAGTGCCAGTGCTGGAAGGGACCTCAAGGCGATCTTCTCTGATCTCATCACTTTATAAGGAAGAATGTGTGCTCCAGAGAAGAGGAATACCCTAATCAAACTCACTGAGATTATTAATGGTAGAATATTTATAAGAAATCCGTTCTTCTGACTTCTAGGTCAGTGCCTTTCTACTATAACTAGAGACTATTAATATACTTTTCTAGGTTGACCATGGCATGGTGTCCTA
Source organism: Varecia variegata (assembly GCA_028533085.1). Taxonomy (NCBI): domain Eukaryota; kingdom Metazoa; phylum Chordata; class Mammalia; order Primates; family Lemuridae; genus Varecia; species Varecia variegata. Next base: position 96,156,369 of record CM052438.1, on the reverse strand, counting down.
CATAACTCTGCTTTCTTAAACTCCTTTAAATACTATGTCCAAAGTATTACCTATCTCCTCACCAGCCTTCAGCAGCCACCAGCAGCCATGCCTGCAGGATGAAGACCAGCCTCTCTCCCTAGGGTGCTCAAATGTCGGGACCTCTGCGGCAGGACACCCCACGGCTCTCCCATGTGAACCCTCCACTCTCACATCGCATGAGCCACGCCTCTGTCCATGCCAGTTCTCTTTCTCTCTTGCTTTTGCTCAAAACCTAAACAGGATGGGGGCCTTGTCGCGTGCATTTTTATATACCCACAGCACCTAGCCCAGATGCCTTTGTCCTCAATAGATACGTAATAAGTGCTAAGCATTTGATGTTTGGTAAAATTCTACTAGGATACAATATTTATTCCAGACCTTTCCTTTTGGTGGTCTGCTCTAGTTCTCATGGCCTCAGGTTGCTAACATGTCAAATCCCTCTGGCCTGTAGTTCGTTTTTGTGTCCCTGCCCTACCCAGGTCCAACGTTTATAAAAGATATCAAAACATAAATGTCCTCATTTCTCAACTCAAATTTGCTTCACAACCTTGACTGACTCAAACTGTATTACCAAGAAAATTTAGTGCAGTGGTGAAGAAGGATTTTGGGTTCAGGCCAACTAGGAAGTGATGGGATGTCACTTCTATGATTAAGTTATGAAAAGACCGTGGCTTCCATCTTGATCAATCTCTCTCCCTCTCTCTTCAGTTGCCCACTCTGGTGGGGGTGGGGGGGCAGCTGCCATGCTGTGAGGAAGCCCTGTGAGAGCCCCACTTGGCAAGGGACCAGCACCTGCTCACAGTCGGGTGAGTGAGCACGAAGCACATCCCCCATTGTCCACAGTCCTTCTGTTTGTTAATTGTGGCTGGGGGTCAGCAGTAATTTCTGTGTGCCTCTGTTTCTTCATCTGTGAAATGGGGATGATTTTAGTAACCACCACATATGCTGATATAAATATCAAATGAGACAACACATGTAAATCATTTAGAATCATGCCTGGCACATAGTGTGCATTACACGTTTCATTATTCATTGCCTTTCTGTGTCCTTGCCTTACTTGATACTCAATTATGGGCCACTCTTCCTTGTCAGCTTCCTCCTAAAGATGGTGATCTGCTTTTTCTCTGTTTCACTTTTCATTCCACCAGCCCTGAACTTGTTTTAATCTTTGGCTACCTCTTCTTTAATTCTGTCAACTACTGCATTTCTCTCTGGGCTAGCCTCTGCCTGACTTCCTTCCTCCCATTGTCTCTGATTCACAGTCACGAAAGAGTAGAGCCCTGTACCGGGTGCAAGGGAGCATTTAAGATACAATCCCACTGGCATCGGCGTGTGTTATGACTGGTGAAATAAGGTTTATACACATGGGATGGAATTTAAAAATATACAATATAGTATCAAACTCATTCCACACCTGCATAATGCATCATTTTTTTTTTTTTTTTTTTGAGACAGAGTCTCGCTTTGTTGCCCAGGCTAGAGTGAGTGCCATGGCGTCAGACTAGCTCACAAAAACCTCAAACTCCTCGGCTTAAGCGATCCTCCTGCCTCAGCCTCCCAAGTAGCTGGGACTACAGTCATGTGCCACCAAGTCCGGCTCATTTTTCTATATATATTTTTAGTTGGACAGATAATTTCTTTCTATTTTTAGTAGAGACGAGGTCTCGCTCTTGCTCAGGCCGGTCTCAAACTCCTGACCTTGACCGATCCACCCGCTTCGGCCTCCCAGAGTGCTAGGATTACAGGTGTGAGCCACAGCACCCGGCCAATGCATCAATTTTTTAATTCACCAATATTTATAAGTCATAAGACTTGATTGTATTTAATAATTCCAATTTGGGATGGCAAGGAGAATATTTTGTGGTCAAGAGTATGGACTTTGAAATAAGACTTTTATTAGCTCTATAAAATTGAGAAATGCAATTCAACTCTCTATGCCTTGGCTGCCTCACCTGTAAAAGGGGATAATAATAGAACCTTCCCTAGTGGATGGATGGGTGAACAAAATGACATAATACAATGCAAGGCATGTGGAGCAATGCCTGGGTATAGTTAGCACTATTTGGTCCCCTTCTCTTTTCTGAGTACTTCTTGCTCTATAGCCTCCTAATTAAGTATTACTTATTTTTAAGTCCACTAAAATAAAGTTGATGTAATATGCTGCCTGACATCTCTTTAAATAATTGAATTTGCTCTAGGTTCAGATATAGCCAGTATGAGATCAGTGATATACATTGTTCTTTCCAAAGAGTTATAAACACTTAAAAAGGAGTTTCTTAGTGCTAAGGCTGGTTATATACTTTCTTTTTGAGAACATACAGTCTCTTTTTTTTTGAAGCATCTTAAGAGGATCAGGTAGTATTATAGTGGCCTGAGAACCCACTGTATTAGTTATTTATCACTGGGTAACAAACCGAGCTGCTTAAAACAACAAACTGTTATTATTTCACAGTTTCTGAGGTCTGGAATCTGGGCACAGCTTCTCAGGGGACCTCTGGCTTCAGGTCTCTCCTGAGGCTATAGTTAAGCTCTGGGCCAGGGCTGTGGTCTCCTCTAAATGCTCAACTGGAAGGAAGAGACCTGCCTCGTGCTCACTCATATGACCATTGGCAGGTGTTGGTCCCTTGCCAAGTGGGCATCTCACAGGGCTTCCTCACAACATGGCAGCTGGCCTCTCCCAGGGCGGGCAATCCAAGAGAGAGGGAGAGAGCTTGCCCCAGAGGAAAGCCACAGTCTTTTTATAACTTAATCATGGAAGTGATATTCCATCACCTCTGCCATATTCTATTTGTTGGAATTGAGTCTGTAAGCACAGGCCATACTCAAGGGAAGGGGGTTACACAAAGGTGTGACAACAAGAAGGTGAGGGTCTTGGGGTGATCTTACTGGCTGTCTGTCACAACCACCTACACAAAGGGAAACCTCTGGATAGACTTTGCGTGCATGTAGCCTTATGAATCTGAGATAAAATAGGAAAAACTAAATATTGTTTAAAATGACCAAGCTAACACACACACACACACACACACACACACACACACACACACATGTGCATGCACACACTAGAGACTACCTGTGAGAGTATGTAATCTCATTGAATTTTTAGAGATAAGTTACTATTGGCAAATTTCTGTGCTCAACAGATTGTAAACATGATTCCATTTAGTTACCAGAAAGAACTTGTGGAAGCTAGAAGCCTTGGGTTAGGTTCTGGTAAACTGGTGAGAATTTGCCCAGCCAAGGAAAAGACAGAAAAGATGGTAAGAAAAAACACCGACAAATGAATGTGGCCTGGAGCCACCATGGGCAAAAGGAAGGGACAAAAAGAGACCAACCAAAAAAAAAAAAAAAAAAGAGAGAGAGAGAGAGAGAATGAGCTGAAACAGAAGCAAAAGACAAGATTGGCCATAAACTACAACCATTTTGGGTGGGCAATATTTTTACACTTCTTATATCTTGGTGTTTTGATGAAATGCCCTGGTTGGAGGCAGCTTTCAGGATCCACTTAGACTCTGGGCATCCGTGATGTCACATCAGATGGGGCTCTGGTGAGAGTGACAGACGTCTGCACTGACACTGTGTGTGCTGTGTGCTCACACAAAAGGGTGCTGGTGCCTTGGGTGCTCTCCGTGGGCAGAGAGGCGGTCAGGCCTGCTGGTGTGGGGGTCCCCTCTGCCCTCCTTCCCGGCAAGCATTCAACCCCAAAGGAGGGCCTGAGGAGTGTCTCCGGCAGGTGGCAAACTTCCTCCCACACAGCCTGGAAGAACTTATCAATCGCAATCAGCCACCAGCATGGGTTCCCCCAGCCAGGCCAGCTGGCAGGAAGGCTGCCAAGGCAGCAGATCTGGGGAGAGAATTCTCAATCACATTTACATGTGCATGGTGCAAAAAGGGAAAGGAAGGGGGGGAGGGAAACCCCTCCGGAATCCAAAAAGAAAATCACTAACTAATCCACACAAAAAAAGATTCAGCCACAGATTTGTCTCAGATGTTCTCAAATTGCTGTCCTTAAAAGCTCTGTTTCCCCATCTTCCTCCTCCTCCCATCCGTCCAATCGCCCAAAGAAAGTCTCTAATTTTGCCTTAATTTGTGCCTTGGTTGCAAGAACACAACAGAATGTCACTGCAGCTTTCCTCCGCCCCTCCCCTTGGCCTGCCAGCAGCTGCGCTTCCTCAATGGCCTGACAGAGTCCTTTCTCTGCCACCATTGCCTGCTCTTTGCCAAGAGGATCCTAGCAGCACCAGGCCCAGGGCACACAGAGAGTGGGAGGCCAGGGGAGGGGCGGCCTCCAGACCACCAGACACCAAAGGGTCAGGTTTATCCCGGAGCACTCGTGGCCTCTCAGGGACCAGAGACTACAGGCTCCGGGCACGGAAGAGCAAAGAGTGAGACTCAGTCTGGGATGACACAAACTGTAATCTCGCAAAATTATAGAAATCTTGGGCATGCTGCCAGGACCCTGGGGATAGTAACAAATTTGGGTATTTACATCATTTTTCAAATAAAAAATAAACATACAGCCTCGTTACTTCCTCCCCATTGAATGCTTTTGGAATATCAGATGACAGATTGTTTCTCTGTTGACTACTAATGGGACACAGGGTTTTTATTCTCAGATACAGCCCAGGCTTGAACCAGAGGAGCCCTCACTTAAAATTCTCACTTCCCGCTCTCCAGGGAGGCTAATTTAACTCCCCTCCCGTGGCCTCCGCCCCTGCCTCCACCAAGGATGAGAGTTCTGAGGCACTGCTAATTAATCTTCGTAAATTGCTCTGCGATCCTGGGATATAAAGGCAAAGTATTATTAGAAAACGCTGGCTGGGTTAGTAGCTGGCCATAAAAGTCGGATGCTGATCAGCTCACTTTTCATGCCGCAATTATTGGAAATGGTTGCAATGGTTTTATGTGATGGCACACCGTAAGTCCTTAAGAAAAGCACAGGGCAGGGACCGAGGGACACACAGTCGTGACTCGGGGTGGGTTTGCAGCCAGTTAACCTCTGAGCCTTTTGCTTTTACTAGTCCTAGTGTGTTAGAATCCCAGGAAGATGCCGTGGCATCCCTCTTCTTTCTACTCTTCACCATGTGTGAGAAATCACTTGTGACTATAATGGGCCCTTAAAAACAAGTGGTCCCTGTGTTGTTAGGTGGGGGGAGATCTCCACTCTAACATCTTCTGGATGGAGACGCTTGGCACAGGGAGTATCTGATCTTTTAGGGGGGGAGGTGAAAGCACTTCTTAGGGTTTCCTCTATGGGGTTCATGCAAATCAAACAATAGAAGACACTCGTAAGAAATTTAGAGTAAACAGCCCTTGATTCCTTGGCCTCACTTGGTGACTGATTGCTGCTCAGTCCATTCGCAAAGACTAGGCTAACAGTTCCTGCCTCGGAATTGTTGTTGCGTGAGGTGAGGCGGATTCATTTGCACTCTCTTTGAGCCACCATCTGTGTGTAGCAGACATAATCCACACCTCCTAGGATATTTGGTGGAGTAACTAATTAATGTTTAAAAAATGCTCTTTGAACACAAAACAGCACAGTGTCTGAAGGTAAGGCGCGATTATTCTTCTGAATTGCACATTTGCCAGGGTGAGTTTTGCGGAGGCATATGACCTTCAGAAGAAAAACACCCAATTACTGCAGTTTGTTTATTATTTCATGTTAAAACATTGTTAACAAAGACATTTTCCCTTAATATTTTATGAAGCAGATATCTTAGACAGATTTAATATTTTAATATCTATTTGCCACAAGAGCTAAAGAACCAGATAATGAAAAGTATGTACAGCGTGTTGGAGGAGGTTGGGTGGCAGAGGTACTCTCACAAGGCTTCCAACTTCTCTGAAATGAGTCAAATTCAAGGCACAGAGAGGCCATCTTCTCTACTCGTGAGGGCCAGTGGGATGGTATTCCGCTTAGGGATCTGAGTCCAACTGGAAAACCACAGAACATGATCTTCGCTATTGGAACTGAGGACTCAGAGAGCAGCTTTCCATCACAGCTTCCCAGACACCAGACACTGTGGAAACAGGTTAGTGACGCCTGCGGACAAGCAAGGAGAGCAAGGGAGCCAGTGCCCACGTGTGAAGACAGGAGTATCTGTAACAGCCCAGCAGCATTCGGAGCTGTTGTCCTGCAGAAATCCCTGCTACTAGATTTCCTTAAACCACAGTTAAAGGGAAGTAGGAGCCGTGGTGCCTCAGAAGGGCAGAGAGGGATGTGGACAGAGAGCTGGGCTCAGGGGAGCCCAGATCCAACACATGGCATCACCCCAAACTCCACTAAACCTTAGAAGGGGCTATTGTTTGAATTGTGGGATGTTTGCCCAACAGAAAAGTAGTGGACATGGGTAATGTGATATTGACAAGTATTAGTAACGTCATTGTATAAAGTACTGGGTGGTAACTGTGTCCCATGAACTGTCCTAAGTGCTTTGAAGGCATTTACTGGTTCCTCCTCCCACCAACTCTGAGGTAATACTATTCTTTTTCCCAGATGAGAAAATGGAGACTTATCCAGAGTAAAATATATATGCATACACACACACGTGTGTGTGTATATATATATATATATATATATATATATATATGTGTGTGTGTGTGTGTGTGTGTGTATAAAACAAAACAAAAAAAATAAAAACTAATAAGTGGTAAAGGCTGTATTTAGAATGCAGGCAGTCTAACTCCACAGCATAGCTTAACTACTAAATTCACTTTAGCGTGTATTACTTAAATTTAGAAGTGCAGCGACTGCTATGGCTCTAAAAACAGACGAGGGGAGTCATTTACATATAGTCAGCTTTCCGGAAGGCGGGGGGCTCACAAGCAGGAAGAACTAGACTCTTCCTTTTCCACGTTTCCCACCCGCCGCTTGGTGCCAGTCGGCATAGATTCTAGTCCATATTTTCCTTTTCAAGGCTATTCTTGATGTTCATTTAAAACAGATTTCACTAGTATAGGAAACTCCAAAAAGGTGTCACTTTGAAAGGAGCGTCCCTTTCTGCATTCTAGAAGCTGGGGAGCAGAATTCATCCTGGCGTGCAGCTTGCTCTTTTTGGGTGTGCAGGGAGGGAATCAAGGGGGTGAGGACCGCTTTTGTGGGCTTCTTGGTTTACAGAGTTAAGACTCAAAGGGAGACTCATCTAAAAGGTGATTTTGAGGTCAGGGTGGAAAGGTTCTACATAATCACGTCAAAGCCTGTTTTCTTTGTGGGTGGAGTGTCCTCTCTGGGGAATTAGAATGATTAAGGAAACTAATTTGTTTCTTTTGACAAGAGATGGGGAGAGTGAGGGGCAAATTGGGGCCCTGGATTTCAGAGAAGAGTCACGTGCCAACAGAGGGAGGACCGGGGAAAGGCTGCAGGTGTTGGGCGGCAGCAGTGCGATGTCTGGTATCTGACATTAACACTGTTCATGGGAGGCCACTGTGTTGCACGAGCCCCCTGCCCAAGGCCCCAGCAGAACAGACCAAACCAAAATGGGGTCACTTGTGCTAAGTGCCATGTCATCAAACTGAACTTTAAAATGGGCCAGTATGCAAAAAGGCAGGAGATTCCAGTCAACCCGAGGCAGCGTAATAAGGAAGTGCCCTCTGTTTTAACCCTATAAGGAGAGTAACTTTGCCACGACCAGTTCACTTCCTGTTTTCCATTTCTGCTTTCCGCAGCCCTTTTCTGCCTATAAAGCCAACCTCCTCTGCTCAGAGCTTTGGAAAACTCGTCCTGCTTTATAGTTTCTAGAATCGAAAATGAAATCCAATTAGATCTTTCAATTAAATTTGTTGTAATTTTGTCTTTTGACACTGGTGAGACTTCCTCCTGCTCCCTGAAGCTGCTCTCCTCTGTTGCCACACAACCCTCAGGAATGTCCTATGGCCACACCCCTCTGGGGAAGGAGGGGAAAAGCAGTGTCTAGGCTGGAGAGAAAGAGGGCGAGGGAGGTGGAAGGACGAAGGAAGGACGTGGGGGGAGGTGGGCAGCCTGCCAGAGGTGCCGGCCACAGAGGCCCGGCAGACTCTGCCCTTCTGTGGCCCTGGGTATAGTAAGGAGAAAGCACTGCCCAGAAGATTGAAAAAGTTATTTTCCAGAATGAAAAAATACTTTCTCTGAATATGAGCATGGCGTACCCCACACCTAACACCTTCCAACAATAACCCAGGGCCCCGTAATTCTCTAAAATTGCTGCCCCCGCCCTCTGGATTCTTTTATTTAGCTGCTGACCAAGCATAGCTCTTACTTCTGACCTTTTGGTGGACACGGACCGTAGCTTCTGAGAGAGAATTTCTGCTACTTCCACTGTGACTGTGGTTTCTAGGGTCCATTCATAGCAGCTGCAAAAACCCAAATGTAGTGGAACAAAAAAAGTATTCTTTTTTTAAATCTCTGTGAGAAGAGCAATCTCATGAATGAGGAAGCGTGATGTGGAGAGTAAGAAATGTTAACTCACACTCCTGATTTCAGATCAGACAGCGGAGAAAGGAAGCGTACCTCCCGCTGTCCCTTTGAGACCCGGGGGGCAACTAGGAAGGTCGGTTCAATCACAGACTTCTCCCTCTCCCCTCTCTTTCCCTCCCATTAACTCTGTCCATCTGCCAGGGCCCTCTGCCAACGGGAGTTAGTGGAACAACCCTGGCCCACCCTGAATCCTGGGACACTGTGACCATGTGCCTGACCCTTGGTTCTCTCTCCCTCCGCTGCGGGTCCCCCTTTTCTCTGTCGATAGCATGTTCCAGAGCTGCCCGCACAGCACAGGAGTGGCGTTTGGGTGGGAGGGGGCCCGATCGCTGTCTGTGGCCTCACAGTGCTGATGTGTAATCACGACTCAGCCATATACCCTAATGTGGCTATAAAGATCTCAGAACCACAGTATATGAGAGTTATGCCCGAAATGAAGTCCAATCTGTGATAAAGCAGCCAGCATTAACGCCACAAATATGTGACAGCGGGCAGAGAAATGACTGATTGGGGATGTTTATAAATATAGGAAGTGAGCTGCTTGTGGCATCCAAGAGAGAGGGTTAGCAAAATGAAGACAGATGGCGGCCGATGAGCCCGCACATGCCTTTGCGGCTGCCAATCCACGCGGATAGCCGCCGCTCCGCTTCCGCACACAGCCCTCCCGGCGGGCCCCAGGTACATTGCAGGCCGGCTCCACCTCCTGGCGCGGCGGCGAACTACAGCTCGCTCCCAGCAATGCCTTCTGCGAGGACGGCAGAGAGAGAGGTTGCTCAGAGCAGCCGTTGCAAAGACGGCATTGATACCTTAGAACTCCAATCCTGGGGCGTGCTCAACTGCTGCATGGTAGTTTTCACGGAAATATAGAATACTCTTCAAGCAACACTGGAATACCTCTAGACTTCCTTGCCCAGCCCGTGGGAAGTATGCCCGTTCCCCAGGTGGAGTTAAAGTTCTCTCCCTGGAGCTTCTCTCCTCTGGTCCTTGGCAGCACAGGGAGCCAGGATCGGACACTCTGCCTCCACAGGACAGCCCTGAAAACTCTGGGAGAGGTCTCATGTCTGTGTGTGGACATGGCCTTGGTTCCCTCAAAGGGACACGGCCAGCTCTATTGTTTTTCGCTCTTGCATCATGGGCTTCTACCATCCCGGCCAACACAGGTTACCTCAGACCTTTTCAGAGCGGGATGCAATGCTCAGCACAATACTGTGGGTGCTGCCTGAATGGTTGCTAGCAATGCAGCGCTCCTGAGTGCTTTGCTTTCCATAATGTAAAGGGAAGATGGAACCTCACTCTTATGTAATAACTTGTAGGAAACTTACAATCAGTAAAACCCTTTAGTTGTTTTTTTCTTCTCTCTCTCTTCCTTTACCACTCTGCTATGACCAGGCTGTACTTCTTCAAGCTGTTAGGCTTTTCCTAGTTTCCAGCCTCTGAGCCCCATTCTCCTCAGAGCAGGGTCCACGTGAGTGACCCCACAACAGTTTCTGCCCTGCTTCTGTCCCTACAATCAATCCTGATCTCAGACATGAGATTAAAGTGCCACAGCCCAACACCTCGGGCTCTCCATCAATGGTTAGTTTCACTCGGACCTTGTATATCTTTTGATTGTTTAAATGCTGTTCTAGTCCCCAAACGCAGTTTGCTCCCATTACACAGTTCTGGATCTTGGCTCCCTGCCTTTCTTCCTGTGACTGTCTTGCTAAGCTTTCAGGCTCTGGGCATCCCCAGCGCAGGGTGTTCACCTTGGACCTCATCAACCTTTCCTCCCAAGAAGCAATGCGCCTCATCCTTCCTCTTCAATCACGCTGTCTTCCTAGTGACCAGCAGTCAACATGATACGCACTCCACATGCAGTATTGAACCGGATCCTCACCATAACCATATGAGGTTGGCAGCTACAAATATAGTGTACGGATGCAGAAAATTGGACACAGAGATGTTAAGTAGCTTGCCTAGGGGTACACAGCTGGCAAGTAACAGAGCCAGTTTTTAAGCCCATATAGTCTGAGTCTAGAGCCTGTGCCCTTAAAGACCATACTCTATGCCCCCATGATTAATATATTCAGAAAGAATGAGTGAAAGAGTTATTTTATGTGCTTGGTTCCGTGTCTCTGTTCTCAGCCTGGAGTGGCTGCCCACTCTGACCCCCCACCTGTCCTGTAGCTGTCCCCTGCAGAATCTACATTGTCCCTGGTGCACTGGCCTTTTGTCCCTATCCCATTATCTAATGCTCAGATCTATTTGAATGACTCAAAGAGGCTCTACCTCCTGTAGTTAGCTAGATTATGCCTGAATCTAACATAAGATATGACATAAACCTGTATTTGAATAATTTGCTTTGGGGACCTAATTATAAAATATTGCATTTTTTCCCCTGCGAAATTTCATCATCTTAGATTTGGCCCATTCTCCCAGCCTGACAAGATCTTTCTGGATTCGATCACCTGATAAATTTGCTTCTCCTCCCAATTTCATGTCATCCACAAATTTGATAAGTGTCATCTCTGTGTCTTCAGCCAAGTTCCTGCTGGAGATATTTAATGATAAAGGCCATAGCCAGTGTCCTATGCAGCCCGCTAATGACGTTGATCTATTGGTTGTTTTGTACCTGTTGGCTATAGCTGTTCATCTACTTACTAATATACTTAATTTTACTAGTATTTAGCATAAATTTCTTTATCATTCCTACAAAGCTATTACAAAAGGCGTTGTAAAATGCATTCCTGAAATACCAATTCACTATGCTGACTACATTTCCCTGGAGAACACTGTCAAAGTAGGAAATGAGGTTTGTCTGACATGACTTAATCTTAATAAATCTAAGACAGTAGGAAATCACTATTAATCCATACTGCACACTGTAAGAGTCTGAAGTAAATTCCATGCCTTTAGATTATTGGTATTTAGACTCTATTCTGTGGAGCCCAAGATTTCCTTAGAGGTCCCGCAGAGACAACTGCAGGGTCTGAGGGAGAATTCCAAGGGGCTCCACTATTTAATATATTATGATAATGTTCTATTTTAGATCCTTCTTGAACAAGTGCAATACAGAATATAATTTGAAAACTACTGCTTTAAAGGAAGAAAGCAATCTGTCTGTCTGGAGTTGTATCTGATTGTGTTGCATTGACTGGTACTTGGGACACACTCATTTCGTTAGTAAAATCGAGACACCATTATCCACATTTGCTCTGTGCCTCACAGAAGTGCTATAAGAGTTGATACATAGCCCTGGGACAGAGCAACTAAGTCCCTTATTGAAATGCACCATCTAAATGCTCGAAAGAATTCTTGTCATCTTTTCCAAGTGACCTGCTCAGAGGATGTTTGCCCCATTCCAAAATATTTATTGATGCGTCCTAGCAACAAGGTATTTTCAAGCACATGATCTTTTCAACCTTCACTCCGATCCTAATGAGGGAGGTACGCTTATTCCTGTTTTCCAGTGAGGAAACTGGTGTTAAAAAGAGGTTAAATAAATTGTTTGCAATCACACAGCCAGTAATCAGAAGAGCCAAAATTCAAACTCAAGTTATATTGACTCCAAAGTCCTTGAAATGTGCATGGATGGCTCACAGCCTTATTTTATTATCAATGTATTGACAGCTAATATGTTTGAGTGTTTACAATGGGCTAGGCACTGTGCTAAGTGTTTACAAAGATGAATTCATTCAATCTCACAATAATCACATCTTAGGTAATATTATTATGCTCCATTTTGGTGAAAAAAGATTAAGGAGTTCCCCAGGGTCATACAGTAAGAAACTGGCAGAGCTGAGATTCAAATCCAGGTAGGCTGATGCCAGAGCCTTCACGTAATAGCAATTATGTTATTATTTATATCAGGGATCATCTTATTATCAAACTTGACACAGGCAGATGCCCTTTGGCCATTCTCTGAGGGGTCTTGAAAGCCGTATCTATTCCCATGAGCTCTCCTCAGTGAATCTACCAGTAGAGATTATATTTTCCTGTAGAGTTAGGCATTTTCTTAAATCTAAGTGGAAGTAGTCTTTGCCAGCCATTGAAGGCTTGGTGTGAACTAGTCTCTCCAATGTGTCTAGTTGAGAGTAGAACACTGAAAGAAAAGAGCAGAAAGACAGGTGAGCTTCAGTGATCTTGTGGGCGGAGAACAGGGCACCGGTGTAGACTATGGGTGCAGGCAGGTCTGGGCTACAGCCTAAGAAGCACGGGCCGGGTGCCGTGATAGGAGGGGAAAGGGTGCAACGCAAGCTTTACCTTCAGCACATTTAGCTCCAGGCTCATCCTGGTTCTCTTGAAAGAAGACCCCTCAAATATCTACATCCTGCTCTTTCCTCTTGTCTTTTTCCAGCTGTGCTGTAGAATAGTTGAAAGAGATGAAAGCCTGCAGAATATGTAGCCAATGTGAATAGAGCCATGCTTGGAACCAGGGGGATTTCTGTTATTTATGGTCTGGGGGCTGTGTCCTTCCCTCCTTTAATTGGCAGGAGCAGGGTGGAAGGAAGGGAGCACAAATCACAATGACTCTCTCCTTCCAGCCCATCTTCTAGAAACTGCATCGGAGGCTGGCTTTCTGCCGACATATATATTTCTATTGCCTATTGAGCATGAGGGAAGATAACAGTCCTGAATAGCATCAGACAAGGAATGAAATGAAATTTTAACCCTGGTAGTAGACGGTGCATTGCACTTCTCCTCCTTTCAGGGTATATTTGCCACTTGAGATAATTCGGCTGGAATTCACAGAACACCCAGTGAGCCTGGAGAAAGCAAGAGTTTACAGGTGCTAAGGAGAGGGTATTAGTTAGTTAGAGGGAAATATGATCCAAGGGATGGTTTACAAAAATCTACTTGCTTCCTGGACTCTTTCAGATGTGGGAAGGTTAAGCCATCATTGTTATTAATATTATTCCCATCCCATTCCCCACCATGAAACTATTTTCTTGACGATATGAAGCTAATCCATAGGAGGAAATGGAGTGAAATAGGAAGACCAGGCCAGGAGTTACAGCCAGGTAGATTCCCATTCAAGCGTCTCAACTGTGAGACTTATGGTGATCTGACAATGACACAGCTTTATTTCATGAAGTATGGTCTTCAGTTAGACTGTGCTACTTTATGTTATTTCACTTTTCTTATATGCTCTATTGTAAAGAGCAGTATTGAACATCACTACATATTATGTACTATGATATAAATAATATGGTATAAAGTTCTAGTGTTCCAGAAACATTTCAACTAGAACAGAAATTAAAATATATGTATACCCAAAGACATATTCTGTGAGAATACTTCGGGAAGAAAGTTTTAATGTAATACTGATCTTCCTGTCATTGAAGCTGTTTAAACTGTGTCTGTTTAAAAGCCTATTTAGTCTTACCATAATTTAACAACGTTAAACTGGTTTCCTTGTTGCAGGACTTCTCAGAGCCTTCATATGCTAAAGTTCACTGTGAATCTTTCAGAGGACACTAGCTATCGAACCATTTCCTTAATTGATAAGCTATGGAGCCTTCTTCCCCCTTTTATTTAAATAACCATCCAAAGGGACTGGTTTTCTGGGAAATGATTTTGAGAGTCCCTGCTGAGTAGGATATTCTTGCACTAAGCACAGAATGAAAATAGATGCTGTCTAAAGTCTCTTCTAAGCCTGAGAGAGCTCAGGTCACAGGCGAAGAGGGGTGTCTTTGGAGAGGGTGGGTAATCAGGGAGGTCTGATGCTATTCAGATACCCCCCCAGGGCTCCTTCAGCCCCAGTGCATAGGCTCTCCGGAACAGCAGTAGCGAGTGGAGAGAGAGCCCTCCCCTCCTGTCTAGGTGAGACCAGTGCCAAGTGACCCCGACACTGCTCATCCAGAGCTGGGGGAGGCAATTGATTCCCTAGAGGGGATAATATTGCTTCCTTTACAAAGTCTAGGTCACTCCTCTTCCTTCCACTGCGATGCTCTCATTTTACCTTCTCTTTCTCCCTCATGCAGCGAACTCTGGGCCTGCATTGGCTAGAGATCACAGGCAGGGTTCCAGCCATCCTAGCTGAATGTAAACATGCATGTGTCTACACGTGCACACACACACACACATGGCAGATTCAGGCTCTAGTCTGCATTGCTTGGGTGTATCAGTGTGGTCCAGTGGGTATACTGCAGGCCTGGGACTCTGAAGGCACCTCACTCACACTGCATAACCTGGGACTAATCACATCATCACCATCGGAAACTCACTTTATGTATCTGTAGAAGAGACGGCATGAACAACCGTCTCTTCTACCTCTGGAGTAGAAAGCATTGAAGGGAGTGTGGTGCCTGAGGAAGCTTTGAGAATATGGTGTGCAGAGACTCAGGTGGCTTTTTGCCCCTGGGCCACTAAATAGAGTGAGGAGTGCAGCGATATTTCCCAAATAGCAGCCACTACTGAGCAGTTCACCTACAACTATAAAGGATAAAGTTGGCATTTAAAGATTATTTGTATTTCAAAAGGCCAATCCAGACCTGTCTCTCTAAGCAGTTGGTAGCCTTTTTGCATAATCCCTCCCCAGACAGGCACTCTGGGCAGCTGTCTAGCTTTTCACACCCATGAATCTGAACTCATCCCTAACACCCACGTGCTGGAGCCACCAAAGGAAATAAAGCAATTTTGCTTTAAAAAAGAAAGAAAAGAGCCCACAAACCCTTATCACCTAAGGGGCATGAGTCTGTCATGGCTCCTATGACCAGACAGTGTCTCGTGGCCACACGAAGAAACCCCAGAGGCGTCAAATGTTTCTGGTTGGACAATACCCTGGCATGCTAGACGCAACCCACACAGGCAGGCTCACTCCTGTTACCGAGACCTGAGAAATGATTGAGTAGCCTGCCTGCAGGTTCTGATTCTTTAAGAGAAAGGTCCCAACCTTTCTGTGAACAGACAGTATTGGGTATTATCCTGATGCGGGAGAGATCTAGGGGCAGGAAAACGTTAGTAGGATGGAAGGTGCTTCTGTAGACTAAAATAGCCTTTCTCCATTTTTCTTCCAGTTTCTCCCTGGCAATCTTAGAAGAGGGACGTCAGGGCCTTAGAGGAGCTGGACTTGCCTGGGAGAGGTATTACTCTATCAGGTAAGACTTCGAAGAGTAGAAATTCTGTTTTTTCTCAACAAATGGACAAAAGTGAAGTTACTTTCAGTTGAACTAAGTCCTCACCTGCTGGTGGGCAGTCCCTGCCTTTGTTTTCTTGCCATTTGAAAATATCACACAGGCTCACTTATATTGGTTCTCTACTGAGAGGCACTTTATTTAAGACATTTCATCTGCCCCTTTCCACTGCAGTCGTGAAAGGCAGGAATTTTGCAAACAAGCAAGCAGATTGCTTCGGGATACGATGTTAAATCAGCACAGCCAGAATTTGGATCCTAGTTTTCCTGCTTCCAAAGCTAGTCTCCTGGGTCCAGTTTATTCCTGGGAATGACAGAGAAGGGTGTGGGCTCCAGGCAGCAGGTGGGGATTTACCAGCTCCTCTCACAGCCTCACTCAGCAGGTCACCAGGGCTGTGGCTGCTGTCGGTTCTTGTGTAGGGTCCCCCGGCCCTGCCACAAGGAGGGCGTGCAGAAACGAGTATTCCCTTGCTCAGCTCCAGCTGAGATCTTCACAGGGCCCTGAGTCTCCTGCCCAGCCCCTGGCTCTCTGGGCTGCGGGCCTTCCTGGCCAGGTCCCCAGTGTGCACCGGGGTGGGTGTCTCCTCCCCCTGCGACCGCGTGTTCTCCTTCACCAGCAAAAGAGCTGAATATCTTGAGACACTGAAGTTTTCATCTCCACTTGAATGGGCTCTACAGCAGGTTAAAAAGCCTCTGTCTAAAAGTGAGAATTGTGCCACACCTTAATAGCCGCCTTTCTAGGGCAACGTGGGCTTTTAAGCGGCCGGGCCTCGGCGGGGCTGTCTGAGCCGCTCGCGTTGTTTGCGCGCATTTCTATTCCGGGAGCGGCTCTCTGAAGTCTCCCACTGAATGCACAGGCATCCTAAGGGAAAGAGAAACATGCTCTACATGAACATTAGTGGCAGCTGGAATTTGTCACACCGAAGATCAAAACGCACAGCCAGGTGAAGGAAGACAAAGGGAAGGAAGCCGGGCTGGGGGAGACGGCAACGCCCAGACTGGACAGGAAGGTTGGGCCGGGCTGGCGGCGCTCAGCTTTGGGTCTTAGTCCACTATGGAGAGGAACAATGCACAGGAGCTTCCTTTGGGGGCAAATGTCTTCAACTGTTCCGTGTGTCCGAAGGGTCCCAGGCTCTGGGAAGGGACTCTTGGGGCACACCCACGGTAAGCCAGGCACCTTTGACTTGTCTGCCGCTGTGGCCTCCTGAGGAAGTCCTGGGCCAGCAGCGTCCTTTCCGAGAGAGAGAGATGCTGCTCTGCCGTGGCCAGAGGGCTCCTGTCGCACTGACCTGCAGGCCAAAGTAGCCTCGGTTTGGCTCCACGTGTGGGCTTTCATGCACTTTGATATGAGTTTATTAAACGTCTTGGTATGGGTCATACTTATTTTAAATGGGCCCAAGCAGGGTCTCAGGTAGTTGTTATAGATATATATGTTTTTAATTGTTCACCCAGCCTGCTGTGCCCTGCCAGAGACAGAAAGCTAGTATTGCAGGAGACAGATTTCGCTCTTTTCCGTGTATGCTCTCTTCCTCCCAAAGCCCATATTACCAAAAAGGAGTCTCTCCGCACCGAGGCACATTTGTACATTTGTGACCTAGTTCTGAAAGAACGAGTCCTGTGTTGCTTTAATTAAATAGTGCCAGATTCAGACTGCAGCCTTGTGTGCCGTGGGATCTGCAGAGAGATGGGAATCGGGGGTCCCTTTTGTCTTCTGCGCCGTGCTCTTTAGCAAAGAACATAAACAGGACGGAAGAATTGCTGTCCTCAACACAAGGCTTCTGCAGCCTAGCACTCTCCTTGGACGGTGGTACCAAGAGGCATGAAGTAGGAGGGCACCGTTACCCCCAAATATCTGGGCTTTGCTCAGTAACCAATTATGGAGCTTTTCTCGCAGAATTGCATCTTCACCAAAGTGTGGTGCTAAGAGCTTACATGGGATTTGGAGTGAGACCTGGTTCCACTTCCAGCTCGATGACCTTGGGCAAGATGCTCAAACTTTCTGGAAAGCTCAGTTTTCTCCTGAGTAAATTTAAACAGGCATAATATCTACTCTGCAGGATTTGGGGGATTCATGTTAATACATGTAAATTGTCGAGTATGGGGCTTGGAGCCGCTGCGATGTCACTGAGTCAGAGGGAGTCTTCCAGACCAAGTGAGAAGCTCCTGACAAGCTACTCACTGCACCCTCACCCTAGCATTTATCGAAAATATGGTTAATTTGTTACCTAATAGTTAACACTTACTGAGCACCTAATATGTACTAGGCATTGTTTGAAGCACTTTACTTCTTTCAACAACTCCATGAGGTACTACTGGTATCCCCATTTCAAATCAGTGATTTGAGGCACAGAGCAGTTAAGTGACTTGCCCGAAGCCACACTGCAGAACTGGGATTTAGCACATCCTGTCTGAAAGCCTTTGCTCTTAACTAGTGCTCTGCCCTGCTATGCTGCCTTAGTTACCTTTTTCCTGGCTGTCTTCTCTGTCACTCTGTGCCCGCTGTGGAGAGAGCAGGGAGTGTGTGACTCCTGTTCATTCCTGGGTCTGCAGTGCCTGGCACATAGTAGACAATCCTGTTTATTGAATAAATGTTTATTATTTGAAAATTATTATTTTAGCCAGCACTATTTCCTGTGGGTAAAGAACACTACAAACTCATGACCTACTAAGTCACTCCTTTTAATTTGTTCTAAAGGCGTCTCTTTCAAGGTTCATCTATTCCTTATGAGTTTTAGAATTTTTCAAAATGTGTGAACAAATTCCAGGCCAGAACTAGAACCAAGGAAGGGAGAGTGTTCCTGGAACCTGGGCGAGGTTATAACTAGAGGAGCTTTTCAAAGTGAGATCATAGGACAACCATTGCAGAATCTCCTTGCAAAAGACCCTATTTCCCATGAGCTGGATGAAGGCTTCTGAGGCTGAGGCCCAAGAATCTGCCTCTTCAACACGCTTCTGGTGATTCTGTGCACTTTGCAGTTAGGGAAGCATAGGCTTAGACGTCTTGAGAGCAAGCGTGAGAGGACAAGGAAGAGTGCTGCAGACAGACTAAACCATGTCTGGGAAGAGTACAGGAATTCACAAAGGAAAACACCAGCTCCCAGGAACCCTGGGAGCTGCTCTGCATGGGGACCATGGGCCAGAGTAGAACCTCAGCCCATTCGAAGGAGAAATTCCTGAAGCTGGGAAGGTGAGCCTGGGGCCTGAGCCAAGAAGGCCTAGCTTCTTCTTGGAACTAGAACAGTGAGATAGAGAAAAACCCGGATCTGTAAGTAGAAATAAGACAAAGGACACTGGGGGAAAAGAGAGATCCCCTGACAAAAAGGAACGAAGAACTGACATTTGCAATAATATGCACCAACCTTGAAAACATGCTAAGTGGAAGAAGCCATCACAAAAGACTGCATATGGTAGGATTCCAGGTACGTGAAGTGTCCAGAATAAGTACCTCCATGGAGCCAGAAAGCAGGTTAGTGGCTGCCTGGGGCTAGAGGGACAGAAGGATTGGGGAGGGATGGCTCAGGGGTGCAGGGTTCATTTTGGGGTAATGAAAATGTTCTAAAATTGATTGCAGTGATGGATACAAAGCTGATGTATGAAAAGCCAAGTATTGGTGCACTTCAAATAGATGAATGGTATGGTATGGAATTGCATCTCAAAGCTGCTGAAAGATAGCGAACACCTGAAAGCTATTTGTGATACTCACAACTGGGCCAAGCTGAGTAGTGTGGGCTGATGCATTTGTCATTGTCCCACCAGCACTAAGACCCCCTCAATATTCTACTTGCGGAACTGCCTCTGCGTGGTACTGTGCTCTGAAAGAGGAGGCGTCGGAGAGGCGAGTGGAAGTCAGCTGGGGAGAAATCTCCTCCTGCCGTGCTCGGTTGTCTCAGTGGTGGTGTTGACAGTCTCCCAAGAGAAGTGGGGTACAGCCTGCTTTGGGGAGGATGGCCCTCTCATCATGTCTGGCCAATTAGAGTTTCACAAAGGTCTGTGGATGGACAGTTACCAGGGTATCATGAGACCGGGGGAATTTCTCACTCTCATCTTGTGGGCTAGCATCTTCTTTCTGGCATTAGCTGTATGACTTTGGGCAAGGGGATTAGCTTCTCAAAGCCTAAGTTACCCCATGCATAGAATGAAGACACCATATAAAGTGAAGACTAACAGGCCAGTTGGTTTCCTCATCTGTAGAATGGGTCTAATATTCGCCATCTTGCAAGATGTCTGTGAAGATGTATTGAGATATGGTCCAGGACTGAGCCTGGCATGTGGGGGGTGCTCCACAGATGCTGGCCACTTTTGTCACCTCCTTTCTTTACTGTTTTGTAATTGGAGGCTTGTTCATTTACGAATAATTTAGCAATAATTTGGGAAACCCAAACTCAGTTTCCTCACCATTGAAATAGAATTTCTCTCCCATGGCTGTTGAGATGATTCTAGGACTTGCTGCTTGTAAAGCACTTAGAACAACACTCTCAGCCCACAATGTGGGCTCAGTAAGTGTTTGCCATGATATAGTAGTAATAATAATGATGCCATCATTTTTATCTATTAATGTGTTCATTCAACAATTATTGAGTGTGGACCATGTGCTATGATAGCTCCTCTGTCGCTATAAATATTTGTAAGAATTTGGGTCCCTGGGAACCCAGGTGATGTTCCATCTCCCCCACCTACCTGGCCATGGCTGGTGCCACCTTCTCATCTTGATGGACAAATGAGATGGATCCAAGTAGAATTTTTGTGAAATAATTTGAGGCAGAAACACAAACGACTTCAGCATTTACAAAACTGAGCTGATGCAGGCTTGCATTTCCATTTAGAATTATGATCACTTTTTAAAAAGGAGATAATAGCTTTTAATGCTTGGGGTAAATTTTATGACTCATGAAATGAAAGAGTTAATAGAATGGGCCCTGAGCAGCTGCTCTTCCAATAGGAGTTTTTTAGGAGGCATCCAAGTTGGGGCTCTCCCAGGCGTCTCTGGCTGGGTTCCAGGTTTTTCCTAGGCGCCCCCCCTCAGCCTATCGCTTCCCCAGCCCCCCCATGCCACCTCTCTAGTGCTGAAGAGATGGGGAAATGACCTGCTCCTCGGCTGAGATAGAACAGAAGCTTCTTTCGAGTCTGCCCATCTCCCCAGTTTCCCCCACCCTCCCAAGTCCCACCTCAACCCCCAGCTCTGCACACCTTCAGGGTAAAATTCCAGCTGGGCCATTTTCCCAAGCCTAAAATGTGAAGCTTCTCTGAGGAACTGTTCTCCCTTCTAAAACCTCTTCTGTTCAAGGTAGTACCTGGCAGGACTTCTAATCAGAGGCAATTGATATTCTACTGAGCATCTTCGGAAAATAATCTGCAAACAAGAGGCTGCAGGCTATGGAAGTCTCTGTCTCTTTCTAGCTCCCTCTTCTCCCTCTCTCTTTTTTAGAACAAGGTTCACAGCTTAATAAAAATACAACCCGATCGAGAGCAGGAAACCTTAGCACTTTGCCCAACAATATTATCCTTTTAAGAGTTTTATTAATCGGTTTAAAGTTATGCCGCATTTGGCTAAGGGGTGCAAGGTGCCTTCCCCTGCTGACAATATTGTCCTTGCATTTCAGGAGTTGGCGCAGTTGGCTCAATTAGCAGAATGGCCAGAAAAAGAGGGTCAGCCTTGGAAAGCTCGAGATTCACACTGCGTGTATGATGAGTTGAGCAGCAGTTTGGCTCTCCTGCTGTATGCCCCTCGCATCCAGCACACACACACACACACACACACACACCCCACCGGCAGGCGCACGGAGACTCCCTCCCAGAGAAAGTAGCATAAAGGTAGAATAAAGGAGTTCCTGATTTGTTATCTCCATGCTGTTAGGGAATTTGTACATTCTGCAAGGAAGAGTTACTAGCTAGCAAGAACAGACAAATGCGTCTGTCAATTTAGCAGCATCGTTTGAGCTCAATCAGTGTGGCGCTAGAGGAGTCCCCTAAATGTTTAATTTCTTCCAGCACCATAAGCACTGTGATAGGTAGGGCTTATCAAGATTGTATTGACTGCACAAAATGAGACACGGTGTGCAGCAGTTTTCTTGAAGGAAGAGACGCTCAGAGCACACACCAGGAACCCATTTAACAGGTTTCTAATAATATCATCTTCTATTGACATCTGATTTTCATTCCTAACCACTTCAGTCTTGGTGTGTGCACACAGATTACTCACCCTGCTCTACAGTCCAGCCTGGGGCTGATAGGACTCCACCTAGAGCAGAGGTAGGACTTCCTGATTAGAGAGATGGGTCAGCACAAGGCTCGGGATCCTCCTGTGAGAACACCGAGTGGCAGAGTAGTTACTAAACTACCCGCATGGCCGCTCGGGGGACACCGCGGCTCGACATGACTTCAGCAGGATACACTGGACCCAGGTTTATCAGAACCCTTATGGCACGGTCCCCACAGCAACTCAGGGCCCTTTACAGATTTCTCAGACATTTTTCTAGCACATACACAAGATGAATCGAATGTATGATTAGTTTTGCTCTAAAAATAGGGAACATAGAGGCACTGACTTGCTCCCTCATTCCCTCTTCAAGTATTTATTGAGCACCAATCAAAGGCCAGGACTGCTCTCAAGGAGGGAAGAGGAAGGAGCATGAAAGCAAAGATGCTCAGCCCAGCGTGGAGAATGCTAACAGTTGTGCTGTGGACAAAAGCTGCCGTGGTGGCACAGAGAAAGAAAGGACCCACTCTCCCTGCCTGGGGAGGCAGGAGCCAGGCAGGGAGCAGATCTTGAAACTTCGCAGAGGAGAAGCTTGCTCAACCTGGGCCAAGAACATTAGTTGGATTTTTCTGGACAGGAGGTGGAGTTCACACCATGCCAGGCAGAGGGACAAACACGGACAAAGGCACGAAGAATAAGATATAATGTGTTGAGGAAACTACTGGTGTTTCATTGAGGCAGAGAGGCCTGGGGAGGGCCTGAGAAATCAGCCGAGGGAAGTGGATGTGCTGCCCTCGTTCAGAGAGGGTAGCGCGGGTGATGAGCAGCACTTGCCGTCTTCTGTCACTGGGGATTGCTCTCATTGTCACCACGATTGCCATCATGCGAGACTCGAAAAGGGCCAGAGGTGGCACATGTCGTCTAGAGCCATACCCTGTGGGGGTACAGGTGACAGGTGCCGGGAATACAGCAAAGGAAAGGCGGGACCTAGAGAATGTCAAGGGCCTCGCTGACAGAGGGACGGTGTGCATGGGTTTGAGGGTGACGGGGCTGTGCGTGTGAGGGTGTGTCTGAGCGTGTGTGCTGTAAGAATGTTCTAGGAGGGAGGAATGTCTGAAGAAAGGCTCAAGGGGGAAAATGAGTATTAAAGTTGTGGATTGTGAAGAGGGTTGACCTCACGTTAACTGTTCTTACCACACAAAAAAGAAAATTAAATATAAAAATGAAACAAAGGGAAACAAGGAGACTCTGGGAGGTGATGGGGGTATTTTATTTATCACATTGGTTGCAGTGGTGGTAACAAGAGATTACGATATGTACAAAACCCACCACATTGCACACATTAATTATGTGCAGCTTTTGTGCGCATGTGCACATTCCTCTCTCTCTCTCCCCCTTCCAAGTGAGGACACAGCGAGAAGGTGGCCATCTGCGAGCCAGGAAGACAGCCCTGCTGGCACCCTGATCTTGGACGTCCAGCCTTTAGAACGATAAATGTCTGTTGTTTAAAAAAATAAAGAAATAAATAAGTTTGTGGAGGGTGGCACAGGGACTAGCTGCTCCAGAAAGAAAGGAAGGAAGGAAGGAAGGAAGGAAGGAAAAAGCCACCTCTTGGTTAGTCAGTTTCTTCCTCAGTAAAATGGAGGGGACACTGACTATTTAATTCCAAAAGAACATGCAGGAAACAAGGGCCATAAACTATCGACAGAGAAGGGCTTGCACAACATGTCTGCTGCTGCCGCGGAAGCTAACATGGACTAGAGCGTTCCTAGTGAAACCAAGACCGATTTTACTCTGTAGGTAGCCGAGGTTGCAGGGCCAGGTCGAAGCCCGGGGCAGCCCGGATCTGGCCCCTGGAGTGCAGCCACAGAAGCACTGCGCACTGTCTCAGGGAGCCGGGAAGAAGCACTGGCAATTTGCTTCCGGGGCCATTGCGGACCCAGCTTGCAGGAGCCAGGCCATTCCTTTCACCTCATGGCAGAAAACCGAGAGGGAGAAAGTGACCCCCAATGCCTTGCACTATTTTTATCCCTGTGGAAAACACAGGCCATTGTCTTGGGGGACACAGTTCATTCGGCACAGTAAATTAGTTTGATGCTTTTAATAGAAAGGGTGCCCAGTTATTTGAAATCAATCCAGGGGCATTGTATTAAGTCTTATTTCTTAAAAATACTTGGCATTTGGCTTCTATGCTGAGCCAAAGGAAGTGTTGGAGCTGGAGGGCCGGTGGCTTTAGAAGGGCAGTGTGTGGCCTCCATAGCACTGGGGACATAAAAAGCACATTCAGCTGAGGTCTCGCCCTGGCCCGTCCAGGCTAACATGAGCACCTGTGGGGAGAGTGACAACAGGGCAGAGGAGGGAGGAGAGAAGATGCCCAGGGTCTCGAGACGGTAAAACAGGACAGGTTTTCTTGCCATCTTCCCCAGAGCAGGGCTGCTGGAACTTCCATTTAGACAGTACTGTCCTTGACAAATGGTAATTTTTTCCCCCACTACCCGATAAATTACTTGGAGTTAAAATTAATATTTTTTCTTCAGAAAAGAAATAATCATTAGCCTCAGAAGCAAAATTGGAGTTAAGGCTTTAGTGATATAATAATAATAATGATTTGCAGTCACACGGATTCTTTCGAGCAAAGGTCTCGGAAGCTTTGCCAAACATTAATTAATTAAGCTGCGCAGGTGCCCCCAGGAGGAAGGTAGCTA
>CM052438.1:96086237-96131381 GCA_028533085.1 Varecia variegata | reverse complement strand
GAGTGTGTAATTAAGCGAATGGCCCACAGTGTCTGTGCCTGGCTGGGTCCGGCCCCAGCGAGTCCCCCAAGAGCCCATCCACTGTCCTTTCGCTCTGTTTTCTTCATGGATAGCAACGACAGGGGGAACCTTTGTTTCCAAATGTTATTGGAAGATTTAATTAAGCACCATTTGAAATTTTTGAATGGAAATTGCCACATTAGTCATGATTATTACCCATTTTCTTTAAACATAGGGCCAACTGCTAAGCTGTTAGGCACAAGCATGGAAATTACAAAAATATTCAAATATCCATTATCTGGGATTCTGTTTGCCAAGCATCCTATCTAATCAGGGAGAGCCTGCCGGAACAGATGGGTCTTATACTGTGCCCTTATACACCAGGAAACTTGGACATGTTGGGACCGAGAGAATCCAAGTGCCAAATGTTGCTGCAACTGAAAGAATCCATTTCTTCCCAGCAAGAACTAGGCGGTGCTTGTTCTCTTCAAAGATTGCACGGATCCCACCTGCAGCCCATCTCTGACTTCTGCAGCACAGAACTAGGAAGGCGGACATTGACTGTCCTGAGGGACAAAGGACAGGTGGCATTGCACGTAGCCAGGACTCCTTGGGGCTATTTCCAGGTGACCAGGATTGTCAGCACAGGGGCACCAGGAGGACAGGGCAGGCTTTAAGGAGAGCGAGGGCTGTTCAAAGCTGCTAATGCAGGTGCTTAAATATAGAGAAAGTGCCTTCATTTCAACTTCATATTTATGAGTAGTTTACAGAAAGCTTTGGAGCCAAAGGAAACAAAATTGGTAAACACAGTAAGTAATAGATTCAACAAATACAGCTAAGGATAAAGAACTAATTTACATTTAATGAGACAGTGATTGTTTATTAAATAAGAAATGGTTGTGCTTATGAAGATGGCCTTAAAGGTTTTTCAGGAAGAATACATTAAGCCTTGAATATGGCTTTTTCATATTCCAAAGCTGTGACTGGAGGAAAGGGGGAAGGGAGGAGCCAGCAGAATGAATAAAGCTTGTAGGAAGCTGATAACTTCTTTTGGAATTTAGGCCACTGGACAAAAATTTAATAGAAAATAAATTCCACAAAAGGTTCTCTTCCTTGCATGTTATACTGCAGCAGATCCTGCATTATTGATTTTTTAAAAAATACTATATGATTACTAGAAAATTGATAGCATGTCGAAACATATATTCTGGCCCTCCTGACCTTGTATAATGTATTTTGAATCAAAATTTCTTCAACTGTGTTTATGACTATGGGGATCTATGCTCATTGCAGCTTTCTCTGTAAGTTCTAAGTCAGGAAAAAACTGGGATTTTCCATATAGATAACTGGAAAACTTCCAAGCCTCCCATGAAACATAAGGCCAAGCAAAAAGTGACTAAAAGCTGGGTGCGGTGGTACATACCTGTAATCCCAGCTACTTGGGAAGCTGAAGCGTGACAATTGCTTGAGCCCAGGAGTTTGAGACCAGCCTGGACAATATAGCAAGATCCCATTTTAAAAAATGTGACTAAATAGGCAGAGTCACTTCTGTTTATGAGTTGCAAAGACCAGCCACATCACAAGATTGCTTGAAACTTTTATCTGCAGAATCTCTTCAAGACACACAAGGCAGCAATTGTGTTCATTCATTGAGATAAATCATTTTTTAATTTGCTGTTTTATGTCTTAAATAGCATCATATGCAGAGTCAGAACAGTTGATTTCGAGTGCTTGTCTGTTACTAGTTGACTGTGGCAGACAATTCTAGCTTTCACCAATAACCCTCCCTGCTTTAATAACTACAAACTGCATTTTCCAGCCACCTTTGCAGTTGGGTAGGCCATGTGGCTTTGTTTTGGACAGTGGGATGAGAATGGAGGTGACCTACATATATATATATATATATATGTACATATTTATTTATACATACACACACACATACTTTCAAGTCAAGTCATTAGCAGGAATGAATGTGTGACTCCCTTGTTCCCTTACTCCTCTTTGTTTGAGTCACAGATGTGATGGTAAGTGCTGAAGCAGCCACTTTGGAGCTAGAGATAAAAGCTATGGCTGTCAATGTCACACCACTACCCTGTTACCATCTGCCTACTTGAAAAAGTAATTCATTTCTACCTTGTTTAAGCCACTGTATTTTAAGTGGCCTTATTACGGTCCCTTAGCCTGTACTTTGACTAACATAGCACTCATAATGGCCTTTTAAGCTAAAACATTATTTTATTCATTTTGCCTCTGTTTTTAACACAAACTTCTTAAGGGTCAGGAATATATCTAATAAATTTGTGATAGTGAGGTGAACATATTTTATGCTTCCCCGTAGGTGTTAAGGATATGGATAGGTAAAAAGGACAGGAGATGCAAAGCAGTATCCTTACATGTAAAAAGGAAAACCGGTTAATCGCTTTACCAGAGAACTGCCAAGGGACACTGGATTGAAATACTAGCAGTAGTTAAGGTTTTTTTGCCTTGGTGTAACACAAGGAATATTGTTTAAAACAGCCAAATGTTTCACTAAAGAGAATAAGAAGAAACATTTCAGACCAGGCCTTTGGGCACATGGCTGAAAATGTGCAGGCGTGGAGGTTGGTTTATCAAGAGGGATCCGAGTCAGCCAGAGAAAATGCTGGTCACGTGAAATAAATAGACAAAACTGATTTCTTGCTCTTTTTTAAAAAAAATGTCCTAACATGTATCTCATAATTATTCCTTCAACTATATTTTGAATTTGATTTTTTTATTAAGAAAATGTTCAAGCATCGCACAATAATGGTAAAATAAACCCACATGACGATTATTGAGATTTACTAATTATCAAGATTTTGCTACATTTGCTAATCTATCTTTTTGTTTTCTTTCTTACTTACTTTTATTTATTTATTTATTTTTCATCTGCTAAGATCAGCACGAGTCACATACTGTGGAATGGTACGTCAGAAACCCGAGCTCTGCTACGGGTTCAAGTCCTGTTCAGCGCTCACGTAGTCACTCAGAGATCCTGGCAGGGAAGGGAACACCATCCCTTTTCCTCAGACCACAGTCCTCTTAAGGACTCGAAAACTGTGAGCAGCTATCCTCAGAGCACCTGGCTGACTTTCCAGCAGCCCACTCTTCAGGCCAAGGCATGAACCGCTGGGATTATCAGGGTATCGCCAACCCCATTAGCCAGTGATAATCTACATGTCTCAAGGAATCACCGTGAAGCTGTTTTAACAATAGGATGGGCACATACACACACAGGGAGGAAATCCTGATGACTTGAGGACAAAACAGACTTGTAGCTCTAGGCAAAAGAAAAGAGGCAGCTGAGCCTTCTGGAGTCATAAAATTGGTAGCATTGTTATATAAAACTCTGAGGACTGGGCAACAGGCCTTCCTGTCTGTCCTTTGAGTTTCTGATGATCTGAATCATCACAAGCTACCGGATGGCCATGGTTACCTCCTGGTCCCTGTGTCTTACGCGACTCAGAACGAGTGTGTCAGGTGTGCAGAGGGCTATGAAAAGTGGCAGGTGCCGGGTGGGAGAAAGGGCACCAGGAAGGGCACAGGGGCTCTGTGCCGCTCCCAAGGCAGCGAGCAGAGGAGCTGCCGAAAGAAAGTGATGCTGGTTTCAGGCCAGGCCCACGTCAACCTTGAGCATCCCTGGCATAGACTGGCAGCTGTTTCTCAATGGCTGGTCTCAGGGGGTAAAATCTCATAGTATAAAAGGCTCAGCAAGTTCTTTAAGGTGATTCTTGGTTGTATAAGCCAGTACTAAACAGAACGTGCCAATGGAAAGCTATGGGGGACTGGGTTTCATTGGTAGGTCACTTTTTCTTCCCCAGTGGCCTTGATGCAGAGTCTAGACAGCAGCAGTGATCCCACCCCTGAAAAGCTAAGCTTCTTGCTGCAAAGTGAGTGATGTGTTTGTCTCTGGGGCTTAGCTCTTTTGATATTCCAGTCCCATCAGAGATTTAACATTTTCTCAGAGATGCAGGCTTGATAGACCACTACTCACCATCCACTCCACTCCACACCCCCAGGTCCCTGGCTAGCCCCATTATCCAAACACTCCAAGAAGCTTCTAATTGCATAAGGCACAACTGGATCCGCACCAGAGTCCCCTACTCTCAGGGAGTGGATAGTCAGTCGAAAGCAATGACCCACACACTCCTATGTGTCACATAATAGAGCTGATAAGACATGACCAGTTAATTTAAAAGTGTGTCTTCCAGGTCAGAAGGAAGATACGGCTATGACTGGTTTTGTGTCCCCGAAGCTAGGCTTCCCAAAGGAAGGGGCTTTATGGGCATTTAAAGGTTGGAAGATCTTGACACTAACATTCAGTCGTGATGACAGAAGCAGCCAAACCTCCTTCACATCTGTAAACACAGACTCTTGCCTATGTCTCTACTTTCAAAGGAGGATCTTGAAGCACGGAAAGGTGAAGTGCCTGCCTTTCGTAGGGTCAGGGAGTCAATGGCAAGGTGGAGGTCATGGCCATTGCTCTCTGAATCTTGCGCTCTTTATTCCTTCCTCTGAGCGAAGTTACCCAATTCACAGAACAACTCATCGGTCACAGAGCATGTCCTAGCCACAGGCATAAGTATCAACCTCAGTACTCGAAGCATAACTTCTCCCTTCCTCCCCAAGATAAGTGGATTAACTAGAGAGAGAAAATTCATGTAAGTGTTTGCTTCAAAACACTGGAATCAGCTGCCACTGCCTGTCTTGACAGACTGTATTTTTTAAAAAAAAGTAAGTTACAGGTCACTTGGAACTCCACTTACAAGTCACACACACAAACGCACAAGCATGCACACACCAAGACAGTGCACATTCCTGTCATTAATGTTCTGCCCCAGAGTAGAGCAAGTACCAATAACAGCTAATGTTTACAACATGGTTTGCTAAGACGTGTTTTTTCACTTAATTGTCCAAATTCCCTATGAGCTAGGTGTTATTTGACAGCCTTTTACAGGACAGAATAGTGACCTACAGAGAGATTATGTAATTTGCCCAAGGATTCACAACTTGTAAGTGGCAGAAACGGGCTTTAAAGTCAGGTACTCCAACTTATTCATTATTAAATATCATTTGCAGAACTTGGTTTTAAACTCAGGTACTCTGACTTATTCATTATTAAATATTTCTAGTTAGAGTGTAATCTGAAGCATTAAATAATAATACCCTTTTTAAAATCTAATCTGTATAGAAGAGGTTGTTTTTCCAAATTGACAATGGTTGACAATATTTTGTCTCCCTGCTTCTCTCTGTTTGGGTGGTGGGGAGAGAAGTTGGTGGTAACTTTTGGTTTTAACAGCCTAATTCTTGACAAGGGAACATGACTTAGGGATTGGATAAGAGGTTGACATCAAAGGCATCCTGGTTTCTCTTCTTGTCACTTGTGTTTGTTTTCACTCTTATTTCCAATCTTCTGTCACTGTTTGCCTTCAATTCCACCACGACAGCTCTCAGAACACAAACTT
Source organism: Varecia variegata (assembly GCA_028533085.1). Taxonomy (NCBI): domain Eukaryota; kingdom Metazoa; phylum Chordata; class Mammalia; order Primates; family Lemuridae; genus Varecia; species Varecia variegata. The sequence goes on along the minus strand of CM052438.1, from coordinate 96,125,898 downwards.
TCATCCATAAGATACTGAACTATCATTTTCTGGCAAATGCAAGAGAATTCCCTTTGACTGGATTCCCTTGGAGGCTGAGTAACTTCCTCTGGAGACGTGTGCAGAGCTGGAGGTCCCTGTTCATCGAGATAGGCAGCACCTCTGCCATCATGTCATACTTCCTTCTTGGCCACCTGGGGGCCTGTGTCTAGGGGCTTCTTGTGCACTGTCACTCCTTGGCATCTAAAATGTTTCCATTAAGTCAGTTCCCTAGGGAGAGTAGCTGCCCTGGGGAAGAGATACAATCAGAGAAAGTGTGTTCTGTGCCCCATGGGGTTGTCATTCTCCCAGAGGACAACACTGACAAAGAAAGGAGAAGGCAGGAGCAAGGCCCTTCCTGCCTGGGCAAGAGCTGGAAACACTCCTCTCCCCAGACACCAACTGAAAATCAAAGCTGACAATTGAGCTGGGACCAACTGATGAAATTGGAGAAAGAGCCGGCAAAATGCTCCCAGACTGCTCTATACTTTACTCACTCCAAATCTACGTGTAATTGGGTATGCCACAGACTGCAAACTTTGGGACTGTGTAGGCAGTTCAGGCCCATTAGTTAATCCTTTTGCAGTGGAGGGTTCTGTTCTACAATCCATCTCAACACCAACAAAAGAACTGGGAACTACTATGTGTTTCAAAGAGTTTCGCCTTTAGAAGATAGTCTCCAGTATAGATTTAATCATAAGGACCAGATGACAACCCTGTCTAATGGAATTCTGCTCAGTTTTATTCTGGCTTCCCCTTAAAATCCAGCCAAAAAGAAACCAAATGAAATGGCACAAGATATAAATTGACCTTGACCACAGACTGGGAACAATGTTTGTATTAATCTCATATTTATGACAATGTGGAATTAACTGTATTTAAGATACGTTGGTGATTTAGGAAGTGTATGGCTTCTTTATAAGAGCCAAGTTGTTTTGTCTTGCTAAGCTGGTTGCCCAGAGACACCTTGAGTGGTTTAATTACATAGGGCAGGTAGGACACATGTCCTGCCATCAATAGCCCCCAACCCCACCAGAACGAGGAGGGGAGCTGGGAGCTGATGCCCTTCAGAAAGCAGAGCAAAGAGCATCCTAGCAGAGGTTGAGTTTCTCCAAAAAATAAGGGACAGAAAAGTCCAGGTGACTTCAAAAACATTGTTGAAGTATAATTGCTCTTGGTATAGAGCAAAGTCGTGTTAATACAGAATTTAAACCCTGAGGATTCTTTTGCTTTCCACTTGCTAATTATCTGAGATGGAGTCTAGAGCAATGGAAGAAGAGCCAGGAGAACTCAGCAGACAAGAAGTAGCATCCTGTCTTCCTTTGTACCCATGAGTTATTCCTTTTAGATGGGAGTGTGCGTGCGTGTGTGTGTGTGTGTGTGTGTGTGTGTGTTTGAAGGTGACCTAAGTGACCTTTGTATATAAAGAAAGAGTATTTGTAGCAATATAGGCTTATAAATTGTTACATCCCTAAGAATTTTGATTTTTCCTGCCAAAAGTTGTGTGCGACTAAATGTTGCCTTTTTGGTTAACAACTGACATGCCACTAAATATGGGAGGAACTTGGCTTCTTCAGAGTATACCTTAAACCTCAAATTATCACAGCATCATCACAGAAACCATTTATTGTTCATTCATTCAGTAACTTCTGTTGAGAACATCCTCTGTGACAAGCATTGTCCTAGGAGCTGTGGGCATTGGCATGACAAAGCCATGAAGGGGCAGCACGGTCTTAAAGGGAGACAGATATGTCAACACATAATGGCTGAAGAGCATGACACATAACAAAATAAAAGTAAGCCAAAGCTACTGAAATAGTAAAAAGAAGGAAAGAGTCAACTATTACAGGATTTAAAGGCAGGAGGAGAAGCATTCATAGAAGAGTCTATTGATTTGGTCCTTGAACAGTTCATACAAGCATAGGGTTGGGCGGGCAGACGAGAAACAAAATAATTGGCAGCACAGGGAATAATAGAAGCCTGGGTTAAGAGGGCTGAAGATAGCAAGTGGTCGAGTTCATTGGAAAGAAGAGTGAAAATAAATGTGGGTGACAGGTTCTAGGTGACCATGTGTGCTATATGGAAAGGTAAAAATTTGACTTTGCAGATGCTGGAGAAATGGTGATGATCTTACAACCATGATATAACCTAGTAAGATTTGCCTTGGAGGAGGGTCCCACTGGGAATGTAAAGTGAGTGAAATTATAAGAAGGGAGAATAGAAACGCCACCACCACCACCAGCACCACCACCAACAACAACACTTTGGGAAGTGCTACTGTGATGCAGGTTGGAGATTACGCCATTCTGACTAGGATTTTGATAGTGGGCATGAAAGGTGGAGATGAATTTCCAAAACGTGTAGAAGGTGGAAATAAACTGGGTTTAGGAACTAATGGGACACAGACAACGTGGGGTGTGGGGGAGGAGACAGGATGCCTCCCTGTTTTCTAGAATGGGATGGCACTGCCATTTGTAAAACTAGAAAACCCATGAGAGGGTCAGACTTGCGGGCCAGAAATGAGGAGTTCGCTTACAGTCCTCAGAGTTTAAGGAATCTGTGGGACCTCAGGCGAAGCTGCCCAGTAAGCCGTGGCAGGCACACATCTGGTGCTCAGGAGAGTGCAATTGGTCTGTGCTCACATCTGGATTGTTTAAACCTTTTAAAAACTTGTAGAATATGCAATCCATAAAACGTGCGTAAAACATAGATATGTAGCTTCATGAATTATTGTAAGCTGAAGACCCTTGTAATCACCACCCAGATGAGAAAAAGAGCCAAGCCAGCACCCCAGATGCCCTCATGTCCTCTTGTGCCCCCTCCCCAGCATGCACTCCCCTTCCCACTGATCATAACCCCATCCTCACTCTTATCATAACCACTGCCTCTACTGTTTTTTTTTTTTTTTTAGTTTTACCTCCTAAGTATGCATTTCTGAACATAAGAGTTTAATTTTGTCATGCAGTATGTGTTCTTTTGTGTCTGGCTATTGAAGCTTAGTGTGGTTTCTGTGAGTCATCCTTTCTGTGTAGTTGGAATTTACTGATTTTCCGTGCTGGCCGACATTCCATTGGAGGAATATACTACAGTGTATGTCTTCACTCTACTATGATGGACATTTACCGTGTTTGCTATTTTAAACACTGTTGCCCGGAACATTCCTGCATAGGTCCCCTGGTACATAAGTACACACATTTCTTATAACCAAGAGTGTAATTTCTGGGTCATATGTTATGCCTATCTTAAACCTTGGTAGATGAAGATAAACTATTTTCCAAAGTCAGAGCACCAATTTCCATGCCCTCCAGCTGTGTGTGAGACTTGTCAATGCTCTGTATCCTCATAAACACTTGGCATTGGCAGGTTCTTTTCTGTTCTCTCTCTCCCACTCTCCCTTTCTCTCTCCTTCCCTCTTCTTCCCTGAGCCTGCCTCCCTCTCGCCTGCCCTACCAGCCTCCCTTCTTTCCTCCTCCCTTTCCTTCCTTCCTTCCTCGTTCTGGGAGATGTGTGTTAGTATCTCACTGTGCTCTTATTTCACCTCTTCCTGATACCTAATGATGTTGAATTGGCCTTCTGGGTCTTCTTTTATAAAATGCCTGTGTAAGTCTTTTGCTGGATTCCATTACATTGTCTAATGGTGTTTGTAGCAACCCTAGCCAACAGGAACCACGCTTCCCCTGCCAGCTGTGTAACTGTTATGGATGGTCAAAGAGGTCGTCCCTTCTCTTCCGTCACGTCCACTGTGTGGTCACCTTGACGTGGGACATGAGAGTTTAACCTCAAACATTAATCAGTGTTTTGCTTTGCCTTCTCACCTGGCTGGCTGCAACTCTCACCCTGCCTTCTTTCCTACCTAAGGACTGGGGTTTGGTATTGTGGCCATGACTTCTGGCCCGGGTCCCTCTCTCTAGTCACATGGAGGGAGTCTCCACAAGGACATATGTTAGTCCTCTAAAGGGCAGAACAGGCAGAAAAGAAACCATGGGAACAAGTGATTTATCAACAGAGCAGTCTCCTGGATAGAGGATTCTTGAACATATGCAAGGATGTTAACAGAAGGTATAAAGAAAAAATGGTGCACAAGGTGGTTCATGGTTCCATGTGTTTGAAACATGGTTTAAACAAAGTTAAATTGGCTTCTCAGCTGCAAGACTTCCTGGAGCCTTTGTGGACACTGAGAATTGGATTTCCAAAAGGGAGATAATGGTAGACAGTATGTTCTTAAACTTCTTTGACCACTGCAGTCAGGAGGGTTTTTTTTGGAGGAACATCTCACAGTATTTCCACACTTGGTGTGTTCCCCTCACCACCAAAGTCCCTTCTTTGTTGTTTGCATAGTTCCAGCACATTAGCATACTCTCTTGGCCACCTGAGAAGTGTTTCCTTTGTGTGCTGTCTCCTTTCTAAAGCTCTCACTCTGCTCTCTAAAGGTCAACGTAGATCCTCCCGTCTTCTGCACTTCATGAAGCAGAGCGCTGGTTAAAAGCAAGGTCTGGGGAGCCGTCGGCTTGGATCTGCATTCAGGCTTTTACACCACCATCCACAAGGCATGAAAAAACTACCTCATCTAGAAGAGAGGCAGAACAGTGTCTATTTCATGGGGCTTTTTTATTTTTATTTTTTGAGGCTTAATTAATACATTCCATGTAATGTGTTCAGAACAGGGTTTGGCACATAGTAAATATTTAATGTAGTTATCTATCTTTCTTGTTATTATCTTGTTATTATTCTTGCTTCTTTTGTCAGTGCGGATATTCTCAAGATCCATAGGCACGTGCCTCCACTGGAGCAGTGCTAACCTTAATGTTTGTTCACGCAGCTGCCCCGTAGGACAGGAAGTGCAAGCCCCCACGCGGTCAACTGCACTGACATGATACACACGCGCACACATGGGCACAGGAAAAATACATTGCCGTCTATTGCGGGTTGTTATTTGAAGGATGGACCCTCACTGTTAATGTTAGAATATTAATCATCTTTGGGGAAGAATTTAATTTCCTCATGTGAATATTTTATTTTTTTCCCCAGACTCTTCACTAATGAAGATTTTTTTAAGGGCTGCGTATAATAGCTTTGACTAACCTCCAATAGAATGAATCTTTTACTGAAAACCTTTCTCAGTGTCCAAAGCACTTGAGCACATGGGGTGAAAAGCTGTAGGTGCCAGAAAGCACAGTCCTTTGCAGCTTGGGACAGACAACTTCCCGTCCTTGGAGCGCAGTGTTTTTGTTTGTTATGTTGCTGTTATTTTCCTGAGAATGATGTAATAGTTACTCCATGATCTCATTGTAATAAACATGAAACACATTTAGCTTAGTGCCTGGCATCTTGTAGGCAGTCGATAACCCTTTGACTCTTTTTCTCCTGACTAAAAAATTCTAGGAGCTCCTTTTTCCTGGAGTTTCTTCTTTGTAAAAGACATGACCCAAGACATATTTCCTGATTCACCTGATGGCAACATGTGAGTAGAGCTCTCGGAGGCACCATCACAGAGAAATAGGGCCCCCACCTCCATATCTCCATGTTTCTGCTGTCAAACTCTAGAATGGGATCTCAGGATACCCGAAAAAGGGATAAGGCTTTCTTCCCCAATCTGTCACTATACTTTTTTGGTGTCATTTTTTAGGCACCAAAAATAATAGTGAATGGTGAAGAGGATTTTTTGTATGTGGTTCATTCATTCTCTTTTTTTTTTTTTTTTTTTTCTTTTTTGAGACAAGGTTTTGCTTTGTCACCCTGGCTAGAGTGCAATGGTGCCATCATAGCTCACTGCAACCTCAAACTCCTAAGCTCAAGTCATCCTCCTGCCTTAACCATCCCTGTAGCTAGGACAACAGGCGATCGACACCACATCCAGCTAATTTTTTTTTTCTGTTTTAGGTAGAGACAGGGGTCTTGCTCTTGCACAGGCTGGTCTTGAACTCCTGAGCTCAAGAGATCCTCCTGCCTCAGCCTCCCAGAGTGCTGGGATTATAGGCGTGAGCCACTGTGCCCGGCAATCATTCTCTTAACCATGGCATATGCACAAGCAGCACAGATGAAATAAGGATGCATAAGACATGAATTCTGGCTTGGAGGACCCCCAGTTTTGAGGGCAATCTTGTCATTGGCTATAAAGTCCTTTATTATTGTAGATCCCTGTTATTACCCCTTTGTGTCAGTATTCTTGATTCCCAGGTATGTGGTAACTTCCCCTAAGTATTTGGTCCATGATGGAAGTTTGCTGTTGGCTTGTTTCTTTTCGTTTGACGTACATGCTAACTGCTGGATTTAGATATACTAAGAGACCTAGAGGCAACGGGTCTATCTGATGTATATCACGTAAATAAATAAAGCAACACATGTCAGCCTCTCACCTCCGGCTCACCCCTCCCCCGCCAACAGCAGTCCTGGGTTGGAATAGAAAGAAGTCAGGATGGGGAAAGCAGATTTTGCTATACCCATTCCACTGGGAATTGGAAAACTTTTGTATCTCACAAAGCCTTGTCAGCATCACATTTAATATAAATGTTATCATAATTGTTATATTAATAACTTTACAATTATATAGCACTGAGTCTCTGGGGAGAAGAAAGCACTATGAATATAAAAGATGATCCAGCTTCCCCCCTCCCTTCCAGGGAGACAGACTATCTGTTTTTCTCATCATTTTTTGCCTTCTCCTGACTCATTCCTCCAGGCATCACTTGGGTGTACTGCCCGTGGGTTATTTCTTTCTCCGGTGGGATTGATTTAGAAAAATGCAGAAGGGGAGGGTGGTGGTGGAGGCAAAACATGCTTGTGGCCAAAGGGAAAAATTCTTGCCAAGATTAAAGAAGAAAAGGAACTAAGATTTATTAACTACCTAGTAAAACCCAAGCCTTGAGTTACTTGCTTTGCATATCTAATTTAATAGTCACTAAAATTCCTAGAGAAGTATGATTATCCCTATTTTATGTTATGGAAAGAGAAGCTCATTTAAATTCAGGAACTTGCCCTAGATCACTTAATTAGCATGTGGTAGATGATGAATTTGAATCCCTCTGTCTCCTTCCAAAGTTCCTGCTCTTTTGGTGTGATTGAAACAAGTTTGTGATCTTACTCAGATGACTCCCAGCACAGGGCTAATCAGCCACCTACTGCCCAACATTGTGCTGTGAGGTCTGAGAGTTGCCAAAGACTCAGAAATCCCGGCTCCCACCTTCAAGGACTGTCAAAAAGGGAAATAGAATTACTGTGTAGAATCCAAGTCTGTTGGGGTTGAGGGGACAAGGAGAGAACTAAGAGCTAACTCTTTGGAAGGGCTTCTTGCAGGAGGACGTTGGCGCAGGGCCTTGAAGAACAGGAACACAGAGGGGAGAGCGTCATGGAAAGGACAGAGCATCGCCCAAGGCCCACAGATGGGACTGGGGGTTTAGGGAGCGGGAAAAGGCAGCCCCGCCTGGGAAAACAAAGCTATCCAGGCCGAGGGAACACTCCTGAGGGCTGGTAGATAGGTTTAGAGGGAGGCGAAGGGGACAGTTTGAGAAGCAATGGAAGAAAGAGGAAGGGTTCTTCTGGGCCTCCTGCTTTCCCCACAACCCCCAAGGCTAATTTATTTCTCATTCCCTCCTAGGGTCACCAGGCAGCGTTGCCGAGAGCTCGGCGTGGTGCTTGTCACTCTTGGTTTATGTGGTTTCTCCATTTCCATTCCCCCAGTGGCCCCGGCAGCTGCAGAGGCTGCTGGGTCTCTCCTGCTACTGCGGACGGACAAGCCGCAGCCCGACGGGAGTGGAGAGGAGCTGGCAGCGCTGGCCAAGGGCCGTGCAGGGAGGGACGCACAGGCCGGCCCTCTGAGTCTGAAAACATGACATAGTTTACATTGTCCGGGGATTGATAGGTAATTTTTCAATTTTTACAGAAATCCCTGGTGTGAAGAATGTGAAAGGAGAGGCAGGTGTCTTGACGTGGGGGCGGGGAAATGGGACAGTGACCGGGGATAGAACGCGATTGCTAAGGGAGCCCTGGGAACCTTGTTCCCACCAAGGGTCACAGCCCCAGGTGAAAGCCAACATGGTTTAATTTGTTACAGAACCATATAAAGAGATTATACCCCTTCTAAAGTGCAGGGATAGGAAACAAAGCTCCATTCATGTAACTGTCCCTGCTGCTCACCCTGCCTGTCTCCCTGCGCTGGAAAAGGAAGAAACCTAACGTGGCGCATGAGGCTACAAATTAGTAATATTAGTGTTTCTTTTAAATAAGAGTAAATCATGCTCAACCTATAAACATTCAAACAGGACAGTGGAGTATTAGGTAACATGTAAATGTCCCCTCCCACCCTAAGCTGACTACCGGTGCATAGCCAGGTTCTGACGGTCAAAGTCAAAGCCAGTCTCTGGATCGTGTCCCACCACCTTCCTCCGCACCAGGTTAGACTCCTTTCAGACACGCAAAATCTGGGCCATTCCATGCCCCAAGCCTTTGCTCACTACCTCCCTCTGCCTAAACATCCCTCTTCTCCCCTGCCCCTGCCTCTTACCCTCTACTTGGTGGCACTTTGAGCTCAGTTTCCTATTCAGCCCAAATGTCACTTGCTGTATGAGTTTTCCTCGATAAGCCCTCATACATCTGTTCATCACCTTCCAACTGACTGTCACTGTATATTGCGTGGACTTAATAGTTTCTCTGATTCACGTCTTTCTTTCCCACCAATGAAGTGTGGCTTGAGAGCAGGGACCATCCCTGCACCTCTCTGTTCTGAGAAGAGTGACAGGGAGTAGGAGCTCAGTGGATGCTGGTGGAATGAACGAATGGACGGATGAATGAATGAACACATGCAGTGCACCAAACCACACCTGGAAACGCCCTTCGATTCCTTCTTGTGATCAGAAGGAGCGGAAAGAGAAGGAGAAAGATGAGAGAGAACAATGCTAGTAAATGGAGGAAAGACTGACAGCCACAGAAAGGGAGACACAGGCCAGCAAAAAAGAAACAAAGAAACAGAGGAAAAGTGTCCCAGGCATTTAAAAAGACAGTAAGATAAGCCATTCTAGTGTTACCCGATCACTTTGTAAGCATCCTTAGAAACGATACCACTTTTTTATATTCTCTTCATTCTTAAACTCTCAGGAATGCGTTCTGGGTAGGGTAGATAGATCAAACAGCCCAACAAGGAAGAAAGTTTTGTCTGAGTTGTGGTGACAGTGATAGAAGAAATATTACCCTTGTAGCCCAAGTAACTGATTTCTGGAGGCTGGGGTTAACAAAACAATCTTGACAGACGGACAGGCGTTTGGAGTCCTCCAGGAACAGAGTAAGCTGTGGATCAGATTCTGATGCCACAGTGGCCTGTTTTAGTCTTCAGACCACCTCTGCCCCTGCCATCTAGTTACCTTCTTAGCGCCCAGAGATCCAGTTTGCAGCTCTCTAGGATTCCCCTGGGGAGCTCCCCAAGAGGCTGCATCCTTCCAGCCAGGTCTGCTCTTTGCAACTCTGTATGCCCAGGGCTGTGGAGCAGGGAGTCACACATTCTCCAAATCTAGATTCGGACCTGAGTGAGAGAATGTGGATGTAATTATGCTTAACTGATACAACCCCTGGAACTCAAGAAAGAAACGTTACAAGATGAGGTATCCTAGTAGCACCATGGAGCTAAACTCTTCCTCATTTTGCCTTCTTAGGCCTAGGATACAGTGTCGGAGGAAGAATCCTTGAATCAGGGAAAAGTCTAGGGAGAGAGGACGGGGAAAGCTTCACTGCACAAGGCATAAAGGATTCACAAAAGGGATAATTTAGTATTCGAATGAAAATGTTTGTGTGCCAAGAATAGAAGAGGATCAAATCTAAAAATCTAAGTAGGAGCTGGAGCAAGAAAGAGGTGGTGGAGCCGAGGAAGGGGCAGACCCACCAGGGGCTCATCCTAGCCCCCACAGAGGACTAAGGGACGCTCTTCCTTTCTTCCTTGCACACTTCTGTAGTGCTTTAGTTTTTTAAAGTGAGTTGCATTACTTGGAAATTGGAAAAATATTTTAAAAATAAGAACAAAACAGAAAAAAATTGTTTTATCCCAAATGCCAAAGAGAGCTGTCTGGGAACCTCAAAGAACCCAAGGTCCTCCTTCCTGAGCCCTCTAATCTTGAGGCTGGGCCGGGATGCTTCCCACGTGACTGGCCTGCGTGGATCTTGGTCTTTTCTTACTTGCCAGGCACTGGGCTGAGAAGTCACCCAGGATTTGCTAACCGTGGGGGCGGGGTCCTTGAGGAGGTAAGGCATCTCTGCAAGAAGCAGACCCAGCCTCTTTCCTGGGAAGGGAGGAGAGGCCACCTGCCTGGTGTGTTTGCTAACACGCAGGAGCTGCGGCCTATAATCATCATTAGCTCTCTTTGGTGTTTACTGACTGTTATTAATTAGAATGAGCAAACTTGGCATTAATGCGCCCGCCATAAGGATGAAGGCTCTTACTGCACCACCACTCTGTGTAAGCGGCTAGACTGGGACTCATTTGCCAACTGGTACCAGGACGATGCAAGGCCACAGGCACCAGCTGACAGAGGTTGGGGCCAGGGCGGGGCTCAGGGCTGTGTTTCTCTGGAAGTTCTGAATGTTGCAGAGCTCTGCCGGTGCAAAGGGAAGCAGAGACTCTCCCCTGCTTGCGTGGGAGCTGCTAGCAGGCCTTGAGCGGCCTCCAAGAGCAGCCTAAGACCCCTCGTGGTTCTTGGTCACAACACAGTTTTCCCCTGGCTCTGGCCATGGGAGCTTTCTCCCTAATCAGAAAATTACTGAGCACAACTTTCTTTACAACCAGTGAACAAGTGTCCTGTTGGCCTTCAGAAGAGACCCTGCCCTCGAACGCGTCTGGGGAAAGAGGTTGGTGGCATGTACAGTTGCCAAGAAAGGGCAAGCCTTGTCCAGTGCTCTGGTCCAACATGGAATATGTGTATCCTCTTGTTTCTCTGGAAGTGATGCTATACTTGTGTATTTCCTTCCCCTAAAAGTCTAGCCTTCAAAGAGGAGACTGCCACTATGTGGGACATTTTGGAGACAGGGGAGACAGAGAAACATGTCAGCTGGGAAAGAGGGTTAATTTCTTCTGGCATGGGTAAGTTGCCTAAACGTAGAGGGGTCTCTAGAGGAAATGGCAAAGTTTCAACCGGCTCTCAAGTAGAATGTGCTAGAGACTTAAGGCAGGCGATAAATCCATGCTGCCCAGAGAAGTTGCATGCTCACGTTCAGCTTCCCTGAGAGAGGCAGCGCCATTGGCAACTTGTGGGCAGGGAAGGCTCCAAGGGAAAGGGCACTAAGGACGTGTCCTCTGAGCTCTGGGCCCCATAGTTTGGATTATTTGGGGAATCATTACTTACTTCCCCAGAGGATCTGGGTATAGGTCGGACACACTGCAGGACTCGAGTCTAAACAACCAGGGAGATTAGCACCAACCCGCCTGTGGGACAAAGACCCAACAAGCATCCAGGCTGGGAGCCTCCTCTCCCGGCCACCTCCTTCCTTCCCTCCCAGGTGTGCAGGGCAGTCTGCGTCTACACAGGCAATGGTGTGCTCTGAATGCCTCTGCTGCCCACAGGCACTTAGGTTCTTTGAACTGAATCATGAGTGGAAGGGGGAGGAGACTGTGAAAGTAGGGAGAGCTGATGGACATGGGTGCTGAAATAGAGGATGAATTTGGGCGAGCTGGAAATTTGGGGAAAGGATGTGTTAGGGTTCAGTGTCACCAAAGGCACCATAGGGTCTCGAAGAAGTTCCCGTAGGAAAGCCCTAACATGACTCCCTATTTCTGAGATATCAGCTGCTAAGAGAAGGAAAGGCCCCTTAGTGACAGGGGTGTTACCCCAGAGGACATCTGACAAACAGCACTTGTCATTGTCACCGTCCTCGTGTATCAAACACCTAGGAGCTCACAATACAGCTCTGAAGAGGTACTTATTCCTGCTTCCCTGTCCTTGCAAGTGCTGCACGCTTTGTTGGAAATCTAGTCGCCTATTAGGCATTTGGAGAAATTCACGGAGCTTCAAGGCTCATCTCAAAAGTCAACTCTGTGAGACCTCTTGACTCCCGGGTTTCTCCATCCTCTATGGGCCCTTTAGAACTGGCACATCCCTTGAATGCAAACAAAGTGTGGAAATAGAACAGTCATTCCCATTGGTTGTGAGCTGTTCAAGGTCAATTCTTATGTTTTATTAATCTCCCCAACCCTCTGTATCGAGTACCTGGCATGCTATTGGTACCAGTGAGTGAGACAAAGGTGTTCTGGAAGCTGCTCTTCTACTGCAAATACACTGATGTTCACCAACAAGAAAATACAAGAAGGATAAATTCAGTTAACATTGAGCAAGTGTATAAAGAGATCAGGAATGAAACTTTTGAAGATAATTTAGAAGTTACAGTATGGAAGAAGTAGAGGGGAGAGGAACTGACTAATTGAGCAACTACTTACCTGGTGTAACACAAGGTCTACATTATGTAATATAATGCAGCCCTCTCCATGACCCTTGCAGGTAACTATTGATGTCCTCATGCATTCACTCCTTAGATGTTTATTGCACTCTTATTCTCTGCAGGCACTATTCTATTAATAGATAGAGTCTGATGGTGAACAAGACAAGCAGAGAAGATCTAATCACTTGTTTGTGTACAATCTACCGATGATTCGACAGCTCAGACAGGATAAGCTCCCTGCCTGGCTTTACGTAGCTCACGAAGGTTCAGACAGAGTTTAAAGTCTGGTCTGTATGGCTCTAAGGTCTATTCTCTCTACACATTCTAGGTGATGTGTGTTCCAGAAGAGCTGGACCAGGGAGTACCGAAGTTTCCGTTATGTAACCAAGAAGGACATCTTGGAAAAATCTAACAATTCCGTAGCATTCTGGGGCCTCTAAATAGCCTTTGGTGATGTTTAACACGTTCCATAATTTCATCAATCAGTGCTGGGCTTGGGACTAGGCACCGAATGGAGAAGGAGATGGATGTTTCTCTGTCACTTTAAGTCCTAAATTGTTTTCAGGTGTTTGTTTAGAGCCAATGCTGGGAGGCTGCCTGCCATGCAGGGAAGAGGATGGATAAGGCCTCCGTTAGGACCTCTCCTCATCAGAGTTACTGTTTCAAGTAATGAGAAAGCATAGGGATTGATTTGATGCCTAATGAATAATCAGCAGTCATCAATAATTGTAATCACTAATCTGGTGCAATTAGAGGCAATTATAATAAATGCAATTTCCTCCCAAGCCACTAACTAACTACAGAAATATGAATTGACTTAAGGGGGCTGGCAGTGATTTGTGTGATTGTGAGATCATGAATTCTATTATCTTGGTAAATATTCTTAAAGGGGCAAGGTCCTATTCTGATTTCACACCTACCTAATGAGAAGCTAGAGAACACAATTCCAGAGGCCATAGCACAGAGGCTACTATATTTTTCTCGTCAGTGGCTAAAGCTTATCTAAAGACAATCCTGGGGACCGTGCAGACGCAGCTGGGGCTGCCATGTGAAGGCCTGTTCCTTTAAGTTCTGGTTACTGCAGAGATATTCTCAGCTCATACCTTCAAGTCTTGAAGAATGAGGAGCAAATAGTCCAATCAGTGCAGCATAAAAGGATGTTCACAGGAACATCTGGATGGAGATGATCTTTCTTTCTCTTTAGCCATCCCTATTGGCCCATTACCCTTTCCATATCCAAAGGAATCCCCAAATTTTGACAGAAAGGCATCTTTATGTAAACTGCATGACTCTAGATTTGTCAGTATCTTAAAAATGCTTGAATAGCTAAAATTATGTAAGTCCTGATCTCAGAAATGTTGAATGGCCATTTACTTTCTGATGAATCAGCCAGAGGTTTTTAAGGGGCTCTGCAACAGGGCCCTCAATACTTGCAGCAGGACCTCAGTCAGCAAGAACAAGGAGGGAGATAAGGCGACCACCCACCCACGTGCCTGGAACTGAGGGTATTCCTGGGACTTGGAACTTTCAGTGCCCAACCTGGAAAAGTCTTGGGTGAGCAGAGATGCATTGTTCCCATGGAGATGAGATCCAAGGCAGAGGCAGAGGCCAGGTACGGCAGGGAAGGAGATGAGACTTTATTCTCACAGTTCTCAGGATGAAATCTGACCTCCCTGCCATGATAGCGAGGTTCCCGGCCTGACCTCTGCTTGGCTGCCCCCTCCAGCTGGTAGGCTCCGCCAGCGCTCGTCTCACAGGGGCCTGCCTCAAAGCCTGCTGCTCACCTTTCCTCTGCCTGGAAGGCTCCCTGACCCTGATTTTTCCCAGGGCTGGCTTCTCCTTGTCATTCAGGTCTGACCTCAAATGGCCCCTGATCACACTAGGCTTCAGGCCCTGTAGCCACACGGTAATCTGCATGTGGGTACGCGCCTACCCTCTTTCCCAGTGCAGTCTGCCCAGCCACGGGCCTACGGGAGGGCCCCGCACAGGGCACTGATGTATGTCGCCCATGATGATGAGACCCGCTTTCCAGCCTCACCTGTCTGTGTCCGTGCATACGTACCCATCCCCACTCACAGTCCCCGCACGCTGCTGCCTGAACACCCTGCTTCATGCTTTCCCTCAATGGCCATCAGCCAGAATTCTGGAAGGAAACTTCTGCAAATCCTCCATGGCTCCTTGATCAGATAGCCCCTTCTCATCTTTGTTTTTTTAATTGACAACAATAATTGTATACATTTATGGATACAGTGTGGTGTTTCAATAGATGCATACATTGTGGAATGATTAAATCAAGCTAAATTAGTGTACCCATCCCCTCACATTCTTAGCATTTTTTTATGGGTGAGGACATTTGAAATCTACTCTCTCAGCAATTTTGAAATATACTTTACTATTAACACAGTCACCATGCTGTGCAATAGGTCCCAAAAACTTATCCCACCTATCCAACGGAAGCTTTGTATCCTTTGACCAATGTCAGCCCCATCTCATCCTCTAACAGACAGCTAGCGGGTGCTACATGCCAGGCTCAGTGTTCCTTATCACACGGTGTTTGTTCCTGTACTAGGTGGGGCGGATCAGGAGAGCAGTGACCTCCTCTCCTGGGTGCTGTTTCTTCAGCTCCAGGATTAGGTACAAACTATAACACCTGAGCCAGTGGAGACAGGTCCCACCCCGAGGGGCACGGTGAGGACGGAAGCAGGTGTTGCACAGCACCTTACACAGACAAGGACCTCCGCACCCAGTAGGATTCTTGACTTGAATAGAAACGGAGCCCATGTAGTGCAGTGATTAGAAAACAAATTTAAGGTTCTTCAGACATCAATGCTAGTCTGGGGCTGCCACTAACTAGACACATGGCATCGACCAAGTCCCTCACGTCCTGCCTGTGACCTCCTTGTGTGTAAAATGAAGCACTATTGTTCAGATTTCTCAAGTGCTTCCAGCTCTGACATTCTATAGTTCTAGGTTTTGCTGGAACTGCAGGGGGGCAGGGGAAGGGAGGGTAAACCTCACATATTCGCGTTTTAAAATTTCAAATGGAGAAAGTTGTTGTTTTCTCCCCTTCCTTCCTCCCTAGTGGTAGCAAACAAGCAATAAATATGGAAATCCTAAAAGCCAGAGAAAATAGTGAACATTCTCCATCTTGCTGACAAAGTACACAGAGGCTGCGTCACAAAGCGAAGGGGCTTATCCCTCTACTGTGCTGCATGAATTCCTCCTGGCCCGAGCGTGGCTGGACCATTCACAGGACAGCTGTCCTTTGTTCTGCCAGCACAGGGTCTCCTGCTTGTACGCTGGCCAGCACAGCAACTGGGTGACCACTGCAGAGTGAAGGTGTGTATTCCTCCACCAGGGAGCCCCAAACAGATGGGACCCACACTTAGCGCAGTGACTGGAAGGACATAGAAACAATCTAGGTGAGCTGGGAGGGTGGTGCCCAGAGAGAGTAGAAGAAAAGGGAGAAAACAAAGGCAAGGCACAGCATTCCAGCTGCAGGCAGCCAAGCCCTCTCCTGCCAAGGGACAGGTAACTGTTTTCAAAATCGTGCAGACATACTCAGCCGTTGCTTTGCACCATGTCCTGTCTGCCCTTTAAGCACAAGCCAGGATTGCGTCTGACTCCCATTGCCAGCAAATGTCCAGGAAGGACCTTAGGTACAATAAAAGCCTTTGGCAGCTCATCTTCAGAAGCCCCTTCCCCAGATGGCACCTGGAGTGGGCATGCTGGTATTTAGTGGCTCTGTCAGCTCCTGCTCCACAACTTGCCTCCACCCTACGCCTGCTCCTGGTGCCCCACTGGCAGGTGGCAGCTCTTTCTGAGGCCCATGTGTTCCCTTTGGTCAGGTCTGTCACTGTCCCTGCTCAAGAGGCAGGCAGACAGTTCACCAGATACCGTCAGGAAGGGGTCTCAAAATCACTCACTTTCTAACCACGTCTTCGATTTCCCACGGTCCACACGCATATCCAATTCAGTCGCTTTTCTTTAATTTCATTCTAGGTGAAAAGCCTCATCCTTCTGGACCAAGCTCTTGAATCCTACTGTGAGTCACTCACAGAATGATGCCCAGCTCCCTCAGGGTCTGAAGTCCCTCAGAGGTGTTCCCACCGAGCTTTCGTCCCCAACGCTAAGGATGTCAGCGGGATGATGGCAGCGCTGAGTCCGGGGACGCCATGACAGCGTGGAGCAGGCACGAAGGGGTGTGTAGCACTGGGCAGACGAGGCTACGCACCTTTTCTCTGGGATGGGTCCCCTTGGGGCATTGTTTATAGGATTCTGCCCACACTCCATCCAGATACGTGCCTATATCTCACTATTTAGCACCGTCCTAGAAAATATTGAGTAATTATTTCACATGTATACATCATGTTTCCTTAAGCAGAAAATATCCTTTATAAAATCAAAAGTGTCTGATTGATGGATGAATAGTAGATAGGTAGATGAATTTCTGATAAAGAAAATTAAATAAAATGTTAATTGTAAATTCTAGTGATGGGTTCATGGGTATTGATAGTAAAATTCTTTCATCTTTTCTGTATGTTTGATAACTTTCATGTAAAATATTGAAAAAAAATGTTCCTATCTTCTGTTTCATTCATGAATCTCTTTACTTAACAAACTTTTGTGAAGAACTTACTACATTTGGGCTCCACTCTCCATGTGCATGGCCCCTGCAGTAACCGGGGTGACTCTGAGAAGATTTAGCAGGTGCTCAGGGAATAATTGCTAACTGTTGTTCCTGTCCACTCACGTGCCGTTGATTCACCCTCCACTTGCTGTGGCCTTTCTGATTTGCCATCAGGGTTGGACAACATTCACACAGTAGGCTTGGGAAATTTTAGGGACCCCAGGCTGCATCACAGCTTACCACCTGGGACCACTGCCCATCTCTTCTGCCCAACCTGAACAGTAACAAGCACACTGCCAAGGCTGGTGGTGTGCAAGTACCTCTTTGCCCACTAGAATTGCCTTGGGGAAGATATAATTAAGCAAAGACCTCTTCCCCCCCAAGTTCTTCTGCTGAGAACAAGACAAAATCAGATGAGTGTTACTACACATCCACCCAACCTATACCTTTATTACAACATTGGCTTTTTGATGAGGAAACATTCATTCTTTCTGGTAAAATGTTGTCCACTCTTCCACAGATATCAGAGATGTTTGGCAGGGGCAGTATGTCAAGTCAGTGACATTCCATGAACACTCGTTCAACCGTGTTTGGGGAGTGGCTTCTATGAGTCAGCCAGCACACTAAGCAGTGACAAAGGGAAGCTACAGGAGCCCATACAAGCAGGGTCTATCTTTGAATAATTTGTGGTCTCCTGAGGGAGGCAGGTGCCAAGGCCCTGTGGTAACTGTTCTAAGGGAAATTCACACGGAGGCTGTGGCACGCTGACCTCTTGTGGCAATTGCATTCTTTGCCTTCTTCCCTTTGAGGACATATGCATCAAGCCTGTGTCTCTGGAATGGACGGGATGGGGATTCTGATAAGAGCCTTTATGCCATTTGCATGGCACTTAGACTGGCAGAGATTTCAAATAACATCAGACGAAGAGGCAAGGGTAGGGCTCCTTAGAAATAGTTGCTGTAAGTACACATTGATTGATTTCTTCCCATGGCAACTAATGTCTGTGCCATTCACTTGGCAATTAATCACAGGCCTGAGTATTGCGTGGCATATCCTATATTATCGAATTGAGTTGTTATTTATTTCTTACGTTGCTATTTAACTTTTATATATGTCTCTATATATCTCTATTATCACCCTTGGCTAGAATTTAAGATAGCAGAAGGCAAGACTGCCTTGTTTTCTGTCCGCCCCCCATGCCTAGCACTGTGCCTGGCTCACAGTAGGTGCTCAGTCAGTGCATTGATTAATGAAGTCCTTCTTGTGCCTAGGGACCATCGTGCTCCTGCTGTCCCAGAGAGCTAACGGTTGTCACCAGGACCACCCTGTGCCACAGGGGTACACAGACAAATGAGCCTCGTCTACCTTTCCTCCACGAGCAGTACCAAGGGCCCTGAGAGGCAAACCCAATGTGAATTTTAAAAGCATGCTCAGTGGTGGCTGCAGAGCAAACCTGCTTGCAAGGAAAGGATTTTTTTCCCTCTTTCTTCAGCGCCACTGGAGCGCCTCCTTCCATTGAAAATATAGGGATTTGTGCCGCATGGCTGTGCAGGGAGGGGGGCGAGGCCACAGCAGGCATCAAGGGCTCAGCGTGCTCTGAAGGGCTTTGTGCTCTGGGCACTCGGGCGACCTGGCTCAGCCAAGCACACCCCTCTGCCTGCAGAGGCCATAGTGCAACCGTTTCTGCAAGCGACTTTTCAATAATGGCTCTGTGCCCAAGAAGGATATCAGTGTGATGATTGGGAACGTTTCTTTTTCCCTACCCCTCCTGTGCTCTCCCCAAAAATATCCTAATAAGGTTTGTTATTTGGGCAAAGAAACAAGCACATGGTTTTCTTTTATGTTGGGTGAGGAACTAAAGAACTCAAAATTCTTGAGCACCTATCATGTGCCAGAGACCTTCTCATGTGCTGTCATATTTAATCCTAACAGAAGATTGTAAGATATCGCCCCCATTTTACGGAGGAGGAGACCAAGATTTGGAGATGCTTTGCAACATCATCATTAAAACTGGATTCTAAAGCGTGTGTGTGTGTGTGTGTGTGTGTGTGTGTGTGTGTCTGTCTGTCTGATGTCTCACTGCTCATACATATTTCAGACTGTAGAGAGGCTGTTCACTCTGCTGAACAGCAGGGCGACGGCTGGGCTAGGTGATGGCAGTTTGGGATGCTCTCAGAAATGTCGTAAGCAGTTGCTTATTATTCAGGGAAACATCCAACAAAGTGACTTCTTTCCTTGCTATCAGTGTCTACTGCCAGCTGCTCACTTGGATTGGGGATCTGAGGGGTTTAATGCTAAATTCACAAATGCAGCTAAACCTCCCTCAGAGAGGATCCTTCGGGATTAGTGCTTACGGAGCGGCACTGCCTGGCAGTGTGAAGGCCCCGGGGACCCAGGGGAGAAAGAGGAGGAGAAAGGGGTCCCAGTTCCCAGGGGGTCATGCTGTGGTGGGGGAGAAAACAGCAAGACCCCTGGGACCCCAGGCAGGGGTCTGTGCCGCAGGAGAGTGTCCTTCCAATCTACAGGAAAACACAGCAAATAGACTTCCGACTGTTAGGTAATATCTGCTTTTGTTGCTGGACAAAAACTGCCATTTGGTTTTCTATGTGTATGTGGCTGCTGTAGCCTTTTCTCCCCTTATTATGTAATTATTTTTTCTTCTATAACATCTTACAAACTGCATTTCCTGTCAGATTGACTGCGTGGGCAGAAACTGCAGTGTTTCATAGGAATCCCAGAACAATCCCGTAGTTACAACTCCCACCCCCATTGTACAGAAGGGGAGCTCCAGACCCACCCAGGTCACACAGGCAGAACTAGGGGTCGAGGGCGAGAATTCTGATCCTCCAATCCTGGACTGTGCTCATTAGACCAAGCAGCTACGTTGCTTTCACTGATTGTCCAGAATGAAGGGCCAGGCAGAGAAACCATGAGCCTGATGGGCCCAGGTCCTCCTTGGCCCAGGCCCCCCGCTGACCTGGTTGGAGGCACCAACCCCATTGTTCTCCTGGGCTGCTGCTCCAACACAGAGAAAGGCATTTGTCAAGACTGAGCTGGATCGCCCTCTCCCATTCCTTAAATGTCAGGGTGTAAATCAAACTCAAAGCTCACTAGGAACATGTGGGTGTGAGCGAATCAGACAAGGATAATGTGTTTCTAATCCAATGGCTTTCATGATGTATGATTTACATTCGTGGACGGTTTTGCAGTGGTTTTCCCGGGTTTGTGTTTAGCTTGGCATCCCATTTCTGCTATGAGTTTTATTGCCTTTTGCCATGGGGGAATACGAAAGGGTCACTTATTCAAGAAAATGTAAAACGACAGCAGCAACAACAACAATAGCAATAACTACAAGACTATTTAAATATTTTTCCAGTCTCACATCTCAGCAAGGCTGAGTTGTGTTTTATTAAACTTAAACACAAATAAGCCTGCACCTTTATTGGTGACATTTAGTCCCAATACCAGAGCCCCTAATACTCAAAACTTATATATTCCACAACAACAGAAACAACAACAAACTAGACCCCCAAAATGGGCAAAGGACTTGAATAGACATTTTTCTACAAAAAATATATAAATGGCCAATAGTCGCATGAAAAAATGTTCAATATCACTGGTCATTAGAGAAATGCAAATCAAAATCACAATGAACTACCCCTCCACACACATCAGAATTGCTATTATTTGCAAACCAGAAAACAGCCAGTGCTACTGAGGATGCAGAGAAATTAGAATCCTCGTGCACTTTGGTGGGAATGTAAAGTGGTGCAGCTGCTACGGAAAACATTCAGCGGTTCCTCAAAAGATTCAATGTAGAATTACCACATGATCCAGCACTTCCATTTCTGGGTATACACCTAAAGGAATTGAAAGCAGGCTCTCGAACAAATACTTGTACATCAATGTTCATAGCAGCATTATTCATAGTAGCCTAAGGTGGAAACAATCCATGTGGGCATCAACAGAAGGATGGGTAAACGCAACGTGCTTGCTCTACACACATTCGAATATTATTCAGCCACAAAAAGGAGTAGAATTCTGATGCATGCTACAACATGGGTGGATCTTGGAAACATTATGTTAAATGAAATAAACCAGTCAAAAAAGTGCAAATATTGTATGATTTCACTTATATAAAATACCTAGAATAGGTAAATTCATAGAAACAGAAAGAATAGAGGTTACCAGGAACTGGAGGGTGGGAGGATGGGGAGTTTCATTTAGCGGGGAAAGAGTTTCTGTTGGGGATGATGGAAAAGTTCTGGAGATGGATTGTGGTCCTGGTTATACAACATTGTGAATGTACTTAAGGTTATTGAACTGTACACTTAAAATGATTAAAATGATAAATTTTATGTTATATATATTTTACCATAATAAAAGAAAATCATCACAGCCATCACTATCCCCAAGACAAACCGAACAACAAGCAAACTATATATGAAGGCAGCAGATCTTGAAGGCTGACTATTACCTTTGCTTTCTCCCCACCAAACCCCCTGGATGACACCCTGTACTCCAAACGCGCGTCCCTGTTGTGCTCCATACCTTTGCACATGCTGCTTCTCTGTCTGAAATGCCTTTCTCCACCTTGGCCTCACAAATATCAGCTTATCACAGAAGCCCCAGCTAATTTCCCTCATATCAGAGGACTTAATGGTCGCATACTTGCTTTCTTAAAGCATCTCACACATGCCTTATGAAAGCACTCTACCTTGTTGTGCAAGGATTTCTTTAGGTGGACTGGGAGTTTCCTGTGTCAGGAACAATGTTTCACTCATTTTATATCCCCAGCTCGTAGTATCATGCCTAACTCATAGTAGGAGCCCAATAAATATTTAATTACCCTGGTTGGTCTTAGAGGTGTTTTTTGTTTAGCTCTGTTTGGTTTTGTTTGAATTCTACACAGAGGAAACAACCAGTCTTAACAGATCAGAGAAAGCTGTTACAATTGCAATAGTGAAAGAGAAACATCAAGAAGATAAAAGAAAGTGTTTCCTTCCCTCCCCATGTTCTGCTTCAGTACACAGGGCTGTGGCATCTGACACATGTGGGTTTAAGTCTTGATTTCAGTCTGGCGGTGGAGGTTGGGGCTTGTTATTTAACTTTGCTGGAATCTCAGCTTTCTCATCTGTGTTGTGGAAATAACAGGTCCACGTGAAATGGTGGCAGTGAGGATTCGATGACATGGTCGGTGGAAGCCGTTGCTCGGGGCAGGCGCTGCTTGTGCGCCGGGCGAGGTGTCGCAGGGGCCTCTCGTAACTTTGCCCCTCTACCTCCCACTACCTTTCTCCCTTCTCCCACACCCCCAGCGAGGAGTAACTCCGATTTCTTCCTTGATTGCCTCCATATTTTTTCCTGCATAAGTTATTCCATCAGCAACACAATCTTGATTTTCTAGTCTAATAATTAACCTGTTCTTCTGCTTTCTTTAGCAACTAGGCGGGGAGGAATTTAGGGTAAGGGTGAAGTTAAGGGGTCTTCTCTCCAAAATGATCCTTCAGCACAGCTGCTCGAAGGTCACCATTTGCTGCTTAAATCCCTTTTCTTGGCTACATCAAAGGGCAAATGCCCCACATAAGCTGAGGTTGGCAGGACCTCTGGCGCCTTGGCATGTAGTTGGAGTCCTTTAAGCTTCTATTCTTGGGGGAATCATAGGGCTTTTGTTCCTAGTCCTGGCCCTCCCTGTAGTGGGGAAACTGTTTTTCCTTTCCCTCCTATTTTCCCACCCTCCTTTTCTCTTTTATGAGCTTTCAAGTCCCCCAATTAAGTAACTGGTAAGTTTTCTTTGTGAAAGGAACTGAAGTTTGCTGGGTGACATCCACGGTAAACATATTTCTTTCTCTTTTCTATTTACCATTGAATTCTCATGTGTTCAACCCTCTTGTAGGAGAAAAAATAGATTAAAACAGAATATAAAGCATCCATCATAGTAGTCTAGGTGTATCTCAAACCCACCTAGAATTTCGTTCATTCACATATTCAGCAAATGTTTATTGAATGCCTACTCTACAGCAGGCACTGTGCTAGGCACCAGTGGACATGGTTCTGGCCCTAAAGAAGCACCTGGTGAACATGTGATTGCAAAATAATTTGCTGTCTGATGTATGAAGGAATTTCCAGATACAGAGACCTTATCAAGTAATTCAGCTTTCTCAGTTGGGTCCAATGGAGAGAGATGGACAGAACAAGCATAGACAAATACCTCGTCTGCTCCTTTCTAGAAGCACTTGCACCCTCCTCAGACAAACTGTACAATGCAATAGCATGTGGGTGGAGAGGCAGAGTCGCAGGATTACAGGTCAGGTGGGGAGAGAGTGGCTAAGGAGGCTGGCAGAATAGGACAAGAGACTTCATTTCTTCTAAGAGTAAATTGTTCATGGAATTGAAAAACAGAAATTATTATGCCTTTTTGCAAAAAGAAAAAAAAAAGCCAAGCCCATTAGGAACAAGGAAGGTAAGCAAGGGTAGGTGGGCAGTCACTCCAGGCCCAGACTTTTCAGTTTTCCTATTGATTTTTCTCTTAATTACTCCTAGAGGATCTATGATCTTTGTTTCATAGGAATCATAGAACAATCCTGTAGGTACAACTCCCACCCCTATTTTACAGAAGGGAAGCTCCAAAGCCACCCAGGTCACACATATCCATGCTATGAAATCAACCCACATGCCAATCAGCCTTGATTTCAGTTGGTGCTCAATACAGTCCTGGCATCTCCCATGCTGTAGAAAGCCACAGTTTCCCTGGATACCTTGTCACTGGCATGGCTCCTGATGTCCTCGGGCACTGATAAGTCTGCCTGCATTTCCCCAATCTATTTACCTCCTGAGAATTTTGCTCCCCATGTCCAGGAAGGAACAATGTTGAGAGTCTAATTTCTCCCCCAAGGTTGAAAGTAGTTTAAGGATCCTAAAGAACTGAGGTTGGGTTGCATGTGTGTGTGTGTGTGTGTGTATGTGTGTGTATGTGTGCATGTGGGCAACCATCTAAAGGTAACATTCACTCAGAGGAATTTTATCAATTATCTAGGGGTCAAACTCTTAGATCATTGTCCTCTGGATTTACTAAGAACTCCCCAAACAGCCTATCTGGAGACCAGCACTTGTAGGCGATGGGTAGGTACACTACAGCAGTATGGCAAATTGTGCCTTAAGCCAGCAGCCCGGATGCGGCTCCCTGACCTGTCGAAAATATCTGGAACCACATGGCAGCTTCTCTAAAGAATAAACCAATAGCCCAGGAAGTTGCCGTTATTGCAGGTTTCTTCTGGCTTACAGTGTGCTGAAGCTACACTCAACTCCATTGCCATCTGTATGTGCTGAGCACTCATCATTTCTCGGCACTGGGCTAGGCAATGTGGAATACAAGGGCTACATAGTCAACCTATTGGGGAATATGAAACACACACAGTGAACAGTTAGAATCAAGAAAAGATGAAAGAAAATCAAATCTCTTAACATGCAATGTGGTAGGAGAGGTCAGAGAGAGAAAGATCAATATAAGCTGCAGTCATGGGCTGTTAGATCTAGAAGAGACTTCTGGGATCAACCACTCATTCACCCTTTTATTTAGCATTCATCTAGTAAATATTTACTGAGCACTTACCCTCTACTGAGATCTGTGAAAGGTGGTGGATGAGGGGAGTAAAGCGTAGTAACTTAGAGGATTGCTCAAGTTAGTTGCAGAGCTAGAAACAGAATCCATGCCTTAATGCATCACTCATTTAGCAAATACAAAATGAGAAGTCATTGTGTGTTAGGCACTGGGATAGGTGTAGAAACACTGCATTGCATATTGGTTCAGCACCTGTGGAACTTAAGTAGCTGCATGAACCTGTGAAAGTTTCTTAACATCTCTCAGATTCTATTCCTTAATTATAAAATGCAGACAGTAAGAAAAGTACCTCCCTCCTAGGAAAGACGTAGGCATTAAATCAAACAAACATGTAAAGCGCACAGTAAAATCTCAGACAGAAAGTAAGTGCTTAATAAACCCCAGTTTAAATTTTTTTTATTACAGAGCTATGTCAATGGATAAAATATAGTGCCTATCCTTAAGAAACTTATATTAGTTCTATTGGAGGAGAAAGGCATATACCCAGATCAATGTGTCTCCTTGAACTTTGGGGAAGACATTAAAAAGTAAAATAAAAATAAATAAAATGAAAACAAGCACAAAAAGAGAGAGGTGAAAGTTATACCTTATCCTAAATGCTTGAAAGCAGAAGTGTTTCAAATTTCAGATTTTTGAATTTTGGAATATTTGCATTATATCAGTTGAGCATCCCTAATCCAAAAATCTGAAATGCTCCAATGATCATTTCCTTTGAGCATCATGTCAATAGTCAAAAAGTTTCAGATTTTGGAGCATTTTAGATTTTAGATTTTCAGATAAGTGATACTCAATCTGTACATAATGAATGGACCAAATGTTCTCAATAGTTGTTTTATTTGTCACTTTCCAAATCTATAGAAGAGTCAGGTTGTTAAATCCTGGAAAGGAAAACATTCAGAGACCATCTAGTCCACACCACTTCCTCTCATCTATTATTATATTAAGAGTGCTGATTAAAAGCCCATGATCTTTCAGAGCATGGTCCCTCAGTGTGAGCATCATGATCTGTGGTCACTTGGCCCTGAAGTACTCTGGAATCTTCAAAACAGGCAAGGAGGAAAGGGATCATGTAAGATGGCTCTTGACAAGAGTGAGTCTCAGGAAGCTAATTCAACAATGAAGCTTCTTCCTCCTTCCCTGTCCCCAACTGGGGCAGGGCAGAGTTCAAATGTCTATATCCAGGGGGAAAAAATCTCAGTGCTTACCCAGGCAGGCAACACTACAGCAGAGAATTAATTTGGGTAACAGAATGTGTATGACAATGGGAATATACCAGTAGTGGTGCTCAATGAATGCAGAAGATAAATTGTGATCAGAGACTTCACCAAATTGATATAGGACTCACAACAAAGTAAGGGGAGGAGGGTGCAGAGTACAAAATCCAGCTCCCAGGGGTGCAGGATAGAAGTCACTTTGTGGAAAAATGAGAGCGTCAGGCAAACAGGCTTGGGTTCCAAATAAGGAGACATGGGGGATGAGGACAACAGCCTATCCATGCAGACCAAGCCCGTAAGATGAGAGTGGCTGGTCAGCTCTGGGTGGCCAGGGGTTTACCCACAGGCACGTCAGCCACGGTGCAGGCGTTATTACTCCAGACTCTATTCATTAGTGTGGATGAGACTTGGAACATGGAGCCAGGCTGACTCGTCATTGCTCGGGAAGAGATAGGATGGAAACCACCAAGTTAACTGCCCCGACCAAGCACCAGCATGGGGGACAGCGTGATGGCCCAAGTGTCCAAGTGCATACCTTGAGGTCTCCCCTCAGAGTATGTAGTAAATTGAAGGGCCTTCTGTTTGCACATGGAGAGAAATAGCAGTTTTTTTGGTCACCTTGGCAGCAGGCTTCTGTGACCACATCCGTGCATGAGCCGTACCTTTAACCTCTGCTCTGCCTCTGATTCAAATCAAATGCTGACACTTGTTAACATTGCTCTAAATGTCACTGCTGTGGAGAAGACCCTCCCTCACTTTCCTCCTGCTCCCAAACTGCCCCCAATATACTATTGTTTTTAAGCAGCTCAGCTGTTAATTAAAAAGTAGGAATCAATTGGCCTCATCTCTCCATTCCAGGCTCCTGTGCACACAAGGATTAGAGCTGCCTCTACTTAAGTCAATTAGAGATAAGGAGAAGCTGACATTTCGACAACCTACCTTATCACACTGCTCAAAAAAGGCTCAGATTAAAATGTACAAAGATGATTTCTTTAGTCCTTTCCCTCTGCCTTTACCTTCTTTTAATTATTCCAAAGAAAGCTGGCAAACCAAGCTGACAGTGGAGATGCATGCTGCCACCTATGGCGATTAGCCCTCCTGAAACACACACCTGACCTGCCCCAGTGTAAGCACCGCTGTAGACCTGCACCTGCCCACTTGGCCATGCTCAGACCCCTGCTGAATGCGGGAATGTGAAGACATACTCAGTCTGTGCCTGCATTTGGGGCAAGATCATTGTGATGTAGGAGAAAGGCAGGCAGGCTTGCAGTCAGAAGACATGGGCTCGAATTCTGGCTGTGTCACTTAGTGTGCTACCTAACCCCTTGGGACCTTGGCGTCTCTGAGCCTCAGTTGCCTTATCTGTGAAAGGGGCAAATAATGCCTGGCCAAGGGCACTGTTGTGAGGATGCAGTGAGATTACACTTGTACAAGTGCACAACAGGGAGCTTGATAGAAGGGATGTCTGACAAATGTTTAAGTTGAATCTAAACACTCTGGGATTCACCCTGGGTAATTTTTGAATGGAGAAAAGAGGCAGTTTATAAGTGACCCCATGTGTCATAAAAATTTCTACTCGTTGATCTCGGGCATTTACTCCAGGCAATACACACACACACACACACACACACGTGCATACTACCGCTCAGTAACCCTACAAGTTTGTTAGTATGATCTTCATTTTAAAATGAGGCTGGAGATCAGAGCGATTAATTAACTTGCCAAAGTTCGCACATCTGGGGACTGGCAGAGCTGGGATCTGAACCCAGAGCCCATTATCTTCCCATTACCTCCTGCCCCAGTGATGCTGAGTAATCACGGCACCGTAAAGCAGTGTGGTCTAATGACCTCGTCGTTCATCCACGCAGGAAAGAGAGTGCTACCTCATTGACACTGGTCTGTGAACATATTAGCAATTTTCCAAATTTGCCTAGTCCATTAGCTCGGCTCTTCTGGCTACCTTTGACTTCTCGCCCACCCGGACTCTTAAATGCGGATGTGGGCCCTGCACGGATGCATTGGCTGCCTTCCAGGCCCTCCGCATGCCGTCACTCAGTAGACTACCTCTCTCCTCTTGTCTACAAACCCTTCATCACAACCACGGCTGGAAAACAACAGCTGACATTCAAACAGTGCTTGCGATGTCCAAGCTGCTGTGCTAATGCTTTGTAAGTATTACTAATGCCCTGTGGTAGATACTGGGGTGCACTGCTCAGTCCCCCTCAAGGAGGGGCTGTCACCCCACTGCCCAGGGTGCTATTGGCAGGCAGGTGGGCACAGCTCTCAGCCCTTCCAGGGAGAGACCCAGCTGGAAGGAGGCCTCTCTCGTACCCCTTCTCCAGGTGGCCACACGCAATGACTTAGTGTGGACACCTGGCAGCTTCAGCCTGCTCAGATTACTCTGAAGAGCCGTTCTCACTCCAGAGCTCCGTGTGGGGTTGGCGGAGGCAGTCCCTGGCCTTTGTCACACTTTGAATTGTCCCTCTGTTCAATGCTGCTTCCTTACCCACCTTTCCACAGGTTTGATTTCAAGGGCATTCCCCAATTAACAACTAATTTGCTAAATTATATCTTAGATTCTGCCTTCTGAAAAATCAGACTCAGGTAGGTCCTACTACTTACCACACTTTACAGACAAGGAATAAGTCCCAGATGAATTGATTAATAAGTAGCTAAGGATAGAAAATTTTACTATTTTCCATCTTGAAATTGTTTTTTTTTTTTTTGAGACAGAGTCTCACTTCATTGCCTGGGCTAGAGTGAGTGCCGTGGCGTCAGCCTAGCTCACAGCAACCTCAGACTCCTGGGCTCAAGCAATCCTCCTGCCTCAGCTCCCGAGTAGCTGGGACTACAGGCATGTGCCACCATGCCCGGCTAATTTTTTCTATATATTTTTAGCTGTCCAGATCATTTCTTTCTATTTTTAGTAGAGATGGGGTCTCGCTCTTGCTCAGGCTGGTCTCGAACTCCTGAGCTCAAACAATCCTCCCGCCTTGGCCTCCCAGACTGCTAGGATTACAGGCGTGAGCCATAGCGCCCAGCCGAAATTGTTCTTTTATGTGCATTGGTTCTCCCCAGGATGTGACTGTGGTGGATTAAGGTGGCCACAAATTATCTAACAGTTCTGCCATTGAGAGGTGGGTTCCATTTTCCCTCTCTCTGAGTCCGGGCTGGGCTTAGTGTCTTGCTAGACCAACCGAGCATAGCAGAAGTGACCCCATGCCGGGGCCAGGCCAGTCTGAGAGGACTGGGAGCTCCCACCTTGGTCGGGTGGAGCTCCATGCTGCCTTGTGAAAGCCCAGCACCCCCACTGGAGAGACCACGTAGAAAGGTCCGAGTCTCCACAGAGAGGAAAAGGAGCCCATGAGAGCATGGCCCTCCACAGCATCAAGGTATGTGAGCAAAGCCGTCTTGGACACTCCAGACCAGCCCAGTCACCAGGTGACTACCACAACTGACCCGAACTGATATCATGTGGACAGGAGACTCACCGAGTCAAGTTCTGCCCAAATTCCTGATCCGCAGATCAGGATGACTTGAGGATAGTTTGTTTCACAGCAGCACCTAACTAGACCAAAGGCACATCACCTGAATGAATTACTCTGCAAGACCCCTAAGTGCCCTAGGTCTTATCTACTCAAGAGCCTTCCTTGCTCAACCATGCCAACGTCTTACCCTCTTCCCTCCCCCGGATACTTCTCTGTTTTCAAACTTGCACAGAGAGTACTTTCACTTCCAAGTATACCTTACTCTCTCTCCCACCTTTCCCTCTAAACTTCACAAAGGAGCGATCAACATGTACTACCTCTACTTCTACACCACTGCCTTCCTTGTTAACGTTCGAATTCTGACTTCTATCTTTTCCACTCTTTAATAGGAAAGTCTTGAAGTTTAGCTGGTATTTTTAAATCACAAACTCTGGTGGCATTTTCTTACTTTAACCATCACTTACTTTTGGGAAACCAGTCCTGAAACCCACCTCTGACAACCAGCATTTTAAACTGTCAGCTGCTGTTCTTTGAGCTCTCTTAATTTATTCATTCATCTACTCATTCATTCAACAGATATCAGTTTGGAACCTACACTGAGATGCTCTGTGACTTGAGGCTTCCAGGTCACTTAGTAGCAGAAAGAATGGCCAATTAGGAAATGGGAATACTAAGTCAGCTGGTACAACAGTAATCAACCCAGCTCAGATACGACACACCTAGATTTTAAAGACATCTGTAGAGGCTTTCGTGTTTCTGGGATGCATGCTGTCAGGAATTCGGTTCCTTTAGTTAACCCAGTAGCTCTCAGCTCTGGCTATGTACTAAAATCACCAGCAGAGCTTTTAAGAAACACTAATGCTTGGGTGTCACCTCGGAGATTCATTAGTCTAGGACAGAACCCAGGCATTAGTATATTTTAAATGGCTGCTAAGTGATTTTAATGTGAAGCTGGGGCTTGAAGGCCATTGACTGACCTAAATCTCTAATAATACAGCTTAAGATCATGCTTCCTGCTCTATACTCTGTGGATACAGAGGAAAGCACTGGTTGGAGGATGTTTTGTATACTCAAAAATTTTCTGAAATCTCTGTGCAGCTTTTCTGTCCCAGGTTAAATAATCCCAGTTCCTCCAACCTTTCTGCGTAGGTCGTATTTGCAGCACTTTAATCACTCTTTAATCTTGTTTTGATTTAGCTCAAATAGGTCTTTTTCCCAGGAGAAAGCTTTTCCAAGTTAGATGTCTCTGTTTTACAGAAACACATAACCCTGATAGCTCATCAATTCAACCGTGAATTGCACAGTAGTTGTTATGAAATACATATCAGTAAAGACTTCAGCAGGCCATTTTGTTTTATTTCTAGACTTACATTAGCTAAAAAGGAAACACCACACATGTCAATAAGGATGCTTTTCTCTGTTGTCCTGCAAATATTGTTAGCAGTGTATTTGGTCACCTGACTTACGAGTCAGCTGAGAGTGTACAGGGCTTGATGTTGGTTCTTCTAAATCTTTTCTTGTCTCCCAGTAACTGCAGCAATTAATTGCCCCATGGAAAACCAGATGTGCTCAAAAGTCAGCCTGTAAGTGCCACATTTGGGAGCAGAGGGGATCTTGGATAAACCTAGCATTTAACAGACATACATTTAGGAGCTGGATTAGCAGTCATGAAATTACTCATCTCTTTAATCTAGAAACCCAGAATCACTTTCCATTGTTGTCTTTTCACATATATATCTGCATGGCTGTCCTTTCATGTAAATCACATCAATTTAAATTTTAATTTGCTTATGATTCCAAGGGAAATTTGACCTATTATTATATTAGAAATGAGAAAAACATGAATTTATGAAAAAATCCAGGCATTAAGGTCTTCAGAGATATGAAAGGGGAAGCAGGTAGTAGTGAGGTGTGGTTATGAGGATCTTAATTGCATTCTATAAGGAGCAGGGAGTATGTGTCAACTCATGTATGTATGGATTTATTTTAGTATGGACTTGGAAGGAGGGGTATTGAGTGGTTGGTTTTGAGAATTTTTTTTTCCCTTAAGGGTAGTATACATATAAAACTTTCAAGTCATCAAGATAAAGTAAGGATCTTTGGCATGCCAGCAATGACTGGCAGCTGTCGTAAGATACAAAGGATAAAATCAAAGTTAACCGTCATAGATCAATTGTATTTAGAAGGATTTTTAAAAAGCTCTTCCTGATCCCTGAGTTTCTAAGAAAGGGTCAAGATCTAAGGAGGTTCATGAATCAAACTGCATTGGTATCTTGGATACCACCTAAGTATGGCAGACAAATATCAAAGAGCAGAGACTGTGGTTGTTCCCCAGAGTCCTTTGAATGTCCTGGTGCAGTGCAGCCCAATGGGCTCCCGGGTTCAACTCCCAGCTCTGTCATTTATAATCTTTATGGTTTTAGGCAAAGCACCTAAACTTTTTAGCTTAGTTTGTTTATCTTAAAATTGTGATTATATCTAATTACCAGTAGGAGTTAAAAGAATCTTTATAAAACACCTAGAACAGTGTCTCTGCATGCAGTATGCTCAATAGATATTATTATTATTATTATAAGCCCCTACTTTACCAGCACTAAACAAATTCTAGTCACTTAGAAATTTGATGTTTTATTATCTGGTGATTCTATGGTACAACTGTTGGTGGGGATAGAAGTTGAAGATTCTAGTTGCCAGCTCTTAGGTATGAAGGCAGAAA
This sequence comes from Varecia variegata, assembly GCA_028533085.1. Taxonomy (NCBI): domain Eukaryota; kingdom Metazoa; phylum Chordata; class Mammalia; order Primates; family Lemuridae; genus Varecia; species Varecia variegata. The sequence goes on along the minus strand of CM052438.1, from coordinate 96,093,803 downwards.
TGAAACAAAATGCAGCCTCCTGTGAAGATCTGGAAGTAAAAAAGAGTTGGATTGGTCATAACTAACTCCATGCCTCTCCACCAAGCAGGTTTTAGGCCCCTGTGAAACCTCAAATGGGAGAAGAAGGGAAGAAGAGATAAGCCTCTTGAACGCAGGGCTTTCCCCTGTGAAGCAAGCCTGGAAGAAACTCATCTGATTACTGTTCAGAACTACAGGGGAGGCATAATATATTTACCTAACACACTTCAAGATATCAAAACTCCTGATTTCTATTCATTTAGTCTCTATTAAAGGCATTACAGTTAATTTATTGATACCACTAAAGAGAAATAAAAAGAAAAAAGTATACCTATAATACAGGACATTTGAAGTATGTTATATCTGAGATGCCCCTGAAATAGGCTTAGGCAAACATGTTGATCTAATTAGTTATTATGGTCAGGTATCTATGGAAACAGCCATATATTTGTCCTTAAGCCAGGCAAGCACTTAATTCATTTAATAGCACGCAACCCATACAAACGAAGCCTGGTGCATGTACACATTAGCTCCTAGAAACACATACCAAAACAAAGAAAGCAGAAAAGATGGGGAAAATAAACGGAGGAAAGAGCACCTGTTACATGGATGCAGCATCATGGCTACAGTGAGTAACTAAGCAATTCCAAAGGCCAAAGAGTGATCTTATTCACACAGCATCAATTTTGAATGAGCCCGATGAAATCCCTCCCCAATGGTGTAGCAGTGGAAGGAATTGTCCTATTAATAGCATGCTTCATCTACATTATGGGTTCAATGGGTTAACTGGGCTTTTGTTGGATGGCCTTGTAACATAGTAACCATTTATAACATAATTTCTATAGGAAAATGTGTACTGAATTCTAAGTACTCAACTTAAAAATGGCCTTCTGAAACATAGCCCATGTACGTGCAGACTTCCTGCAGCCTCTGAGGAACAGCAAGCAGACTTAGAATAAGCCCTAGGTAAATGTCTGAAGGTCCGGGTTCTAGTCCCCACTCTTGCACTTACTACATGGCTGATTTGAGTCTTAACTCCTCTGGGCCTCAGTTCGGCTGTAAAATTGAAACCTATTTTGTCTAGAGATAAGCTCCACCAGGACAGGAACCATGCCTATGCTAATCACCTCAGCTTCCCCAGCCCGCCAATAAATATTTGGTGAGTAAAGGAATGAAAGAATATTTACCCCTTCTCAACACCGTGAGCAGAATCAAATGGGGTAAAGCAGCCATCCCCAACCTTTTTGGTACCAGGAACCAGTTTCATGGAAGACAATTTTTTGACCGACCAGGGGGTGAGGGATGGTTTCAGGATGATTCAAGCGCATTACATTTATTGTGCAGTCAAACCTCTCTGCTGATGATAATCTGTTATTTGCAGCCACTCCCCAGCACTAGCATCACCGCCTCAGCTCCACCTCAGATCACCAGGCATTAGATTCTCATAAGGAGCACAACCTAGATCCCTCGCATGCACAGTTCACAGTGGGGTTCGAGCTCCTGTGAGATTCTAATGCTGCAGCTGATCTGACAGGAGGCAGAGTTCAGGCAGTGATGCAAGCGATGCGGAGTGGCTGTAAGTACAGATGAAGCTTTGCTCATTCTCCTCCTGCTGTGCAACCCAGCTCCTAACAGGCCACAGACTGGTACTGGTCCACAGCTCAGGTATTGGGGACCGCAGGGGTAATGCATATGAAAACAATTCAAGAAGCTGTAAAATGGAATACAAATGAGAGACATGATAATTGTAACCTACTGTTACAGACAATGTCACCTTCCGTGTGTTCCATGTAAATGAGGATGTTTGTGTTAGCGCTAATTCCAATGTCTGAGCCGACATCCGGAATATTGAGTGGTATGGATGGACCATGCATCGTAGGATGCTGCAGGAGCTGGGACTGGGGGATGGGTTAGTAATGGGAAGGCAAGGAAGAGAAATTCAAAAGAGTGGGAACTGACTAGAAAATGAACTAGTTAGCTCTAAGATCTGAGACAGGTAAACACAGCTAGAGGGATCTCATAAAGTCTCCTCAGTGGCTGCACTGAAGACTAGAAGGGCGTTCTGCTGAGCCAGAGCAGACACAAAGAAGGACCAGACCAAAGAGTCTGAATTCCACTCTGGCCAGCTTAGAAGAAAAGAACAGAAAAACATGAAAAGAGAAATGCTTGGGCAATCAGTTAGGTAGGACATGAAGAGTGCATTATCTAAGCAGAATGAAGCAGTACTCAGACAGATCTCTGCACCCCCTTTTGTCAGCTTGCACATTGTCTTGCCTTGTAATAATCCCTCTTGTGATTCAGCCACTGATGTGCACTCAATGCTGACACTCAGGCTATGCAGCGAAGAAATGACGGAGGGGACATTAAAAGGGACAGGGAGTTTCTGAGTCTGTGGTCCTCAGTACAGAGACCCTGGAGTCTTTGTCTACCATGTGGTTCAGGCAGCCAGATTCTGGATTTTCTACATGTTATTCAGAATCTTTCATCAATGCCTTGGGTGCAGACACAATCAGGCATCCATTTGGAGGTCATGATTGAGGTATTTATAAATTGAGACCCAATCAGCAGCTCAGACCTTGCACACAGCATAGGCAATGAGAAGTCAGACTTTCTGATCACACCCAAAAGATTTGAGTCTGTTGCAAAACTGAGAAAGACTTCCCAGTCAGGTTGCCTATCCCCCCTTGAGGCATGTTGATAGCCACTGCCAATGGCAACCTTCCCCCGAGCCCACTCACTGTATCAGTGTAGACAGCCACTCGATATGCCTACACACTCTTCCTGCTCGGGAAACCAACCCTGAAATGCAATTTAAAGTGGCCTCTATCTACTTCTGTTGAAACCACTTGGAAGATCCTAAGAGGAGGCAAAAAGATTCTTCTTTAGCATTAAGTAAGGGAGTGAGATATCGAGAGACAGAAACAGAGAGACAACCTTCTTCCTGAGCACAAGAAATTCTTTGATGCCATTTTTCCAGTTCTTCACCCCCCAGTACCAAGTTAGTACAATACCTATTTTCTCATAATGCAGGGCATGACTTTTTAAGAGGGATGGGGTCAACCTGTGCAATGGGCACAAGTTTGAGATTCAGAAGGCTGAGTTTCTAGCCCTACTGGTGCCACTAAGTCCCCCGAATTAATCACCTAAGCATCCGGTATATGGAATAAAATAACACCTGCTTCCCTGCTACACAGGACCATTGTGTAAATCAAATGAGATAATATATGTAAAAGCACTTTGAGAAATTAAAAGCACACTCCAGAAATAAAACATTGATTAGAGGACATCTATTCAATCAAGCAATATTTTCTCTATAGCTAGTATATTTACTTAAAAAACCCTCAAATACACATGGTTATCAATGGGGTATATATACCTGGGAAAAGCAACAATGTTTAGCAAGTTGTCTATATTTTCTAAACCTAAATTCCATACAGGTCCATGTGCAAAAGCATTCTTTTTGTGACTATATCTCCACCCAGAGACTGGGTAGAGAATGGACTCATTTTTCCAGCCCTACCATGGTGGTACATAGGCAAATTCAACAAAAATGACTGTAAATTAGCCTGGGCACTCACAGGAAGCTTTATATGTGCAACCTCCCTGAAACATTTCTCATTTCTAGGCTTAAACACCTGATGCAGCCAAACTGGGCAAATGAGCAGCAGGAAATCTCTCATCCTATGGCCATAACTCTTAAGTTCATTACGTGTGAATTATTGTTTTGAACTAGGCTTGGCTTCCAAGGCCAGAATTTCATATTCCTAAAATAATGTCCCTGACACCAGCAGAAAATGATCTTTACAATTCTCACCTTGAACTCATGTAGGACTCCTACCTCATTTGTTACCTGCTCTCTGGATAGGTGACTTTACCTAGCTCTGCGGTTTTGCCTTCAATTATCTCCAATACTTAAGGGCTCATGTTCATGGCGGAGGAGGGTACAGAGCACCACATTGCTGTGGCAGGTAAGTAAATGTTCAAATGGAGGCAGGAAGTGCCACACGCCACAGGCAGAGGGCCTTGTTCCCGCCATGTTCTCTGTGCCATGGACTCTGCCACATTGGAGCATGAGCCTGAGCAGACATGCCCTGCCATGGTCTGGGCACCTGATATACATCATTTAAATGAATCCTCACAAAACTGTGAGTGAGGCCACTGGTTCTGATTTTTGATGCAAATTCAGAATTATAAGTAACACGATAAGAAAAATACCAATGTCTGAACCTCCCTAAAGATTCTGATTCATCCTTCTTGGGGTGGGCTCTTGTATCTGCCTTTTAAAGTCATCGAGAGGTGACTTTGAGGCTGTTCACAGGCTGCCAGTGATGCCGACATTAGTAATACTGAAGGTTACTTGACAGTTGTCACGTGCCAGTCGGCTGAAGGCTGTACATGTTCCTTCCCATTCGAAGTCTACAGCAGTGCTGCAAGGTAGGTGTTAATACTATCCATACTCACAGATAAGGAGCCTGAGACTCTGGGACTCAAGGGACTAGGCAAAGGCTGCCCAGCCTGGGTGTACCAGGGAAGACTCTCACCCCACTTTCCCCGGCTCTGAAATCTGTGATCTTCCCACTTTATCAGCTACAGCAGAACCCCAACTAAGGAAATCAAATCAGAGTGTTTATGCAATGTTCTTATGCTCCCCCCCGGAGACATTAATGACGATGTCAGCTGATTCGCCATTATTATTAACATTAATAATGATTTCTCCTGGTGAAGCCTGCAGCAAGGGCTTGGGAGCGTCAATTCCAGAGGCAGGCCCAGGTGAAAGCAGCACGAGGCATGCACCTGTCAGGAAGGGATGGTGTGCAGCGAAGGGACGTTTGCTTCTCTTACCCCTAGGCTGCGACCCTGGAAAGCCACTTCCCAACACATAATTAAGATAAAACTTAACCCCAGGACCCTCTATCGCCTTTATAAATCTCCTGAATCTCAGCCTGCCAGGGACCTTTACACAACAATACTTATAAATACCTTCAGCATCCAAGGACTCTGTGGAGGCAGCCAGAGACACCTCACCATGCCCCCATATAATCAATATTATCACACTGTTAAAAGATAATCATAATACCTTAGATCCTTAAAGCTCCTTTGAGCCTAAAAAAGTTCAAATCTCTTTCATATCAGCTCTTTCATTCTATCCTCACCACATCTGAGGCCTCGGGAAGGCAGCCGCTCTGGCTCCTTAATCCTGTCTCCCACAAACTTGCAATGGCTGCACTTTCCCCTCATGTCCCAGGCTCATGGAGGAGCTGCCCTTGACTTGCGTTCAAAGGTCTTTTTCGGCCTTTGTTAGGTATTTCTGGGGGACTGCTTAGGCCAGCTCCATGGCCTGTGGACATCTCTGGTGTCTCCTGTGAAAACCCCAGGGGACGGGTGCAGAGTCTATGACTCCTTCTCTGCAGGCTCGGCAAGACGTCTCCTCCAGTCTGTGCCTGAAGGGAGGCTTCCTGGTGACAGCAGTGGGAGGTTATGCTGTCTTTCCTGGAAAGGAGGTGCTACCAGTACAAAGCATTGACCTTGGTTTGCACTGTGGGTTCAGACCTTCAGCCAGGGCAGAAACCCAGCTCATGCATTTGCACAGTACAGCGTGTGATGTCCAGGGCACCTTCCTGGAGAACTTGAAGAGGGTGTAACAGCACAGGCAGAAATGGTCTAGTCGTGGGATAGAACAAGGAACTGAATGCAGCTTGGGAAGAGGAGGCTGGGAAGAAGGAGACAGGATGCCCCAACTTGCCCCTAGTCCAGGCCTAGAACAAGGCTGCAGATCTTGGTGGTGCAAAGTGCAGGGCTGAGCAACCGAGTGTTCAGTTGGGCCATTGACCGAGACCAAGGGAGGGAAAACTTTGCAGAAGGCAACCCTAGGCCAACACAGGGAGAGAGTGGGGGTGCAGGGACTACATAGTATTTGGGGGTCTCCCTCCCCCTGCCCCAGGTGTGGATCCTGGTCTAGAAGGTGGCTAAGAAAATGGAGAGGGAAGGCAGCACAGCAAACCAGCCAGGGCTGAGCCGCACGTGCTGGGTCTGGGAACGTGATTTAGTGCTGGGCCCTGTTATTTCCTTTCTTCTCTGTTGTTATCAGTCCAGGTGCCCAGAGCCTGGGCTTAGCCTGATGGAGGGAAGCCAGAGAAGCCTAGCTGAGACGAACTGAGGGCAACAGAGAGGGAGGAAGCGGAGCCCTGGCCATTGTACTTTGACCCCCGATCTGCACCCTGGTGCGGGGTTCTTCCAGGAGGTGGAGTCCGCCTCCGGGCTCTCCACCCAGGTGCCATTGCCAAGGCCTCTCTCCGGGCTCTGGCTTGAGGACAGGCCCTGCCTGGGCTGGCAGAGCGAGGGAAACACAGAGCAAGTGTGGCAGACTCGGCCCACTGAGGCCTGGCAGTAGGAGCCAGCAGCAAGGATGTGGACAGAGACTTTAAATATATTCAGAAAGCCAGCAAACAAGAGACAAACGAACAAACACACAAATTATTTCCATAATCAATTCCACACATGCCTCAGTGTGCGTGCACCCAGCGGCACAAAGCAAGAAGTCAAGCAGTTCGGCCCGCTGGTGTCCCGAGGGCTTGTGGTCCACACAGGTCCGCCCCAGTGAGGGAGTTGGTTATCAGGCCTGGGGTTAGCAAGTGCGATATGCAGTTTGGAACTTGCAAGTCTTGGCACTCAAGTGGGGGCTTACCTTTCTAGCCTTGTGCTGTGTTTCTTTTCCCTTCTGGTATCAGTGGCAATCTGTCTAGACAGCAGGTGGCCCTGGCTTCACTATGACTGGACATTCTGGACTATAGGACGGACTGGGCCTCATGCCTGCCACCCCAGGTGTGGGTCAGGCTGTTCTGCATTCATACTTTGAAAGGTCACCCTCTGACACAGAGATTGGCTTTGCAAAGTGCTTCCAGTTATAATGGGATGGAGCAAATGCCTCCATTTGTGCCGTCAGAGCTGAGGATGCTGAGGACCAACTGGAACTAGATGCTGCCTATTTAGTAATATGCAGAGAGTGGAGGTGGAGGGTGCAGCTGCCAGGTGCCACAGCTTGATTGCCCAAGACAATAATCCCATGTTTCTGGCGTCCTGCAATTGGGGAATGGAGAAAAATCAATCCTAAGCAGAGATTGGACCCAGTCACGCAATATGTATAACCTCAGAGTTTTTGTTTTGTTTGTTAAGTGCAGGCCTGAAGTCAGGCTTACATGAGTCCGTTGGCTTCAGAGGGAAGTCGGGGGGCTCTGGCACTGTGGCTTCAAACCATCCTCAAGCAGGGAGGGAGACGAGGGGGTGTGCTGGAATTGACAGGGTAATAGCATGAATGTCATGGGAGCCCTGGCCAGCAGCAGGCCATGACAGAGGGCCACTGGCAGGCAGGCCCCCTCTGTCTCACTCTGATTCAATTAGGGCATGGCACTGCTGCGCTCTTCCCCTGGCTGCTGTCCCAGCCTTACCTGCTGGGCTCATGCCTGGCTCGGGCCCTGAGGGGATGGCTTGGCTCCTTTGAATTTCTGCTGCTGGTCCCTGGAACCTGTGTGCACCGACCACCTGCTTCCC
>CM052438.1:96038604-96085737 GCA_028533085.1 Varecia variegata | reverse complement strand
AGAGATCCCAGGGGAAAGACCCTCCTCCATGGCCCCAGCTCTCACTTGGCTCCAAAACCAAGTCCTCTTGTTTTCCTTCCCCTTTTCCCTTCAAGCCCAGGGGTGGTAACAGCTTCCCTTCTATACAAATCACTGGGTCCCTCAACATTCCTTTTGGATTTCCTTTACTCTGCTTCAGCCTCTGCAAATTATCTCATTACCACATCTCCATCTGAACAAAATAAAATTCTGGGTTCTACTGTTCCCTTGACTGATATATTCCCCTATGCTAGTCCCCAAATTCTGAATCCTAATCAGTGGAAAGAAAGAATAGCCATGGAACAAGAAGTCACAGATACTGGATTTTCCATCTTGGGTTTATAATTTACTATCTCAGTAACCTTGAACTAATCAATTATCTTATATGAGTCATAATTTCCTTGACTGAGATTGGAAATGATAATAACCTACTTTATAGGAGCATCCAGCATTCATCAGGTCCTGAGTCCTGAATAGGGAACTTATTAGGCACTATATTTACATACAACAGGGGACTGAGTTAGAGGCCTTTATCCTTTCCAGAGTTCAGCAAGTATCAAGACATTAAGGCTATAACAAGAGTTTAAAATAAAGAAGCACAAGCTTTGAACTGAGAGAAGACGGGCCATGGTTACGGCAGGGTCCCGGTGGCCTAGGGTTGGCAGTACCGACATCAGAAGGCATGTCCAGCAGCCCTCTTGGTGGTGGAGCTGGGATAAGACAGCCCCCAAAACACTGGCTGTGGCTGGAGTTTCATATTGGTGGGCAAGGATGTGTGCTCCTCTACTGAAGGAAGAGCTGGTGGCATTACGAAGAGTGAATAGGATAATATGTTTTCAAAAGATCTCTTTGCACTCAGAGGTCGCTCGGACTGTCCCTGTGCATGATGCGTTACTCATGGCCCGTCCAGGGCTGGCGTCCCGCTATCCGTGTGCTTTCTGAGAGGGGCTGCAGGAAAAGGAATCTTTGACACAGCAGTTTTGAGCAAAGCTGAATAAGAGGGAAATGAGTGGATAAAGAAGAAAGAGATGTTGGAGAGGAATGTGGCTGGAAAGGAAAGGAAGAAGGTGAGAGTCTGCCATGGGTGGGTAAAGGTTTTCAACTCCACCATGAGGGAACCAGGGTTTAGGAAAAGGCCTCCAGAGTGCGATGGATCTGGAAAGAGGAATAAGGCGGAGTTCAGGTATTTTTTGTCCCTATCAATTCCTGACCAGTGAAACCCAATCAGAGAAATCCATTTCTGCCAGGCTCCAAAGGGTTACTCAGAGGCATACCTGGGTGGCTGCAGGTCACGGAACTGAGAGACACCATGTCTGAGAGCATCCTCACTGCTGAGAAAGGAGCTGAATGGGTGGTTGGCTCTGGGACTGTGGGATGAAGAAGACCGAGCCAGGTGACCAAGCAGTACAATGAATTGATATCCTCGTGCAACCCGGTGTCCTGCATGCCATAGATGGCTCTTCTGCCTGGAAGTGGGACTTCAGAGCCCCCCGGTAGCATGAATCAGCAAAGCCACATCCACCCCCATTTCCACTTCTAGCACCCACCTCACTGCCAAGCTCTGGAGGCAATGGAGTCCCATGTTTGTCTTCCTTTCTGAACACCCACAGTAATGCTTCTATTATCATTATCATCATTATCAAACACTAAATCTTTGCCAAGTGTCCTTCATTTTGCATTCTGTGTCAGGGAACTCATATTAATTGAGCCTCCAGTAAGTGGCAGTTGCTCTGCTTGGTATTTAAATTGTGTTATCTAAATTAAGCCCTGCAACAACCCTATCAGATGCTCCAATCCCCATTTTACAGAGGATGTAGAATGCACAAATAAATAGTCATTTGCCCAAGGTCACATAGTGCATCATAGGCCAAGTGTGGATTATGATCTATGTCTGGGATCTCTAAGGAATAAAGATCAACACCCTCATTCTACCCATAATCACACCCCGAGGCCGCATTCAACATTGGAGGTTGTCAGTCATTTATAAGATCCGGTAATAATATGTGCACTGCGGGAGCCGTGGATCAATATGTTCAAGCAAAGAACAATACCCACTTTAGCACTGGCACATGACACATGGAGGCACATTTAAATTAAGTCTCAGTTTCCTGTTTGGGATGGTTGGAGGGTAATCTGATCTTTCTTGGTATCGAAACCCTGTCTGCAGGGTATGTTGGATAAAAAGTTGACTAATTGCTAATTTGAAGTTTATTTTCAGATGCAACACAAATATTCATTTCCTTTAGAAATTAATGATCTGCCACACATCCTCAGAAATGGACACACACCTTGATGTTCGAAGACCAAGACTTAGCCCTCCTCAGAAGCTCTGGAACATTGTGATCTCTTATTTGTCTTTCTGATCCCACCTTGAACATTCACCTAGAGTTGTTGAGATTAGATGGGGCAGGGATTCCTACCCCACACATGTGCCTGCAAGACAATTTATGCAAAATGCCTAATGTGGTACCCAGTACAGAAGGGCCTCTCACCAAATCCCATTGCCTTCCTTTGGAACTGATCCCAAATTCCCCTGCCCCACGGTATATGGTACAGTCTTCATCCTTCCCTCCAGCCTCCTTGTGTCAAGAGGATCATAGATTTGGGTCTTACCTGGGGTGAGTAAGTGCCCCTTGCTGTTGGCCTGGGGGTCTGATGCCCCCTGGTTGTGGGGCAGATGCATCCCTGGGGTAGGGGTGGGAATTCAGGTACCAACTGAGCATTCCGAATAAGGGTAGACTCAACACACAGTAACTGAGCATTGACAGGTGACAAACTCTATGCTAGTTGCTTTGCTATATTATTTAATCCTTTCTGCAACTCCCTGTGCAGGCATTAGCAGCACCCTCCCTGCCACTCCACTTTACAAACATCTTAAGATATTTATCCGAGTCAAGGAGGGTTTTGGTGGAATTTTCCATTCAGATCTCTGTAATTTCAAGGCCCATGTTCCATTTCTGTTTGACTATCATAATTCCAGCTTCCTTTTCATAATTATGTTTTGAATTCTTTGAGTGTAGCCCACTGTCTGCAGCATGGAAGATGCTTAGTAAATGTTTATAGAATAAATCAGGAGTGAATGAAGAACTATGAAGCAAATGTCTTTAAAACCTGGGCCTCAGACGGGAAGAGGAAGAGGGTATTGCTGAGGTGGCTGAGTTGACGCTCATTGCTCCTGGAAAAGGGCTGGTGCTGGTGCAGGGGCAGAAGGATCTCAAGTGCCAGTGTCGTCTCACTCTCCTGTGAATGGCAACCTGTGATGACCCAGGGGGTGGCCACATGTATCAGCCTGTCCTTGCCCGTGTCAGCCTCTGTGCCAGAGAAGCACATGTGCTTGCCTGAGGCAGACCAGTGTCCTCCTCCTCCAGGCTTGGACCCTGCAGACCCTTAACTGACAAATTCAAAGGACAGGGCCACTTTGCCTTCACCAATATTTGGATTTGAAAAGGAAAATCAGCTCTTGGGTATGTGCCAGTCTTGTGTTTTTCACTGGTATCCTGATAATCTCACCTTTAAATTGAAAAACCTTTCTTTAGTCTCCTTTTTTATTTTTAATACAAAATTTACCAATAAGAGGAATTCAGTAAAAAGATTTCTGGCACAAAGCAATTGCCATTTGTGTAGATGATGGGATATTTAACATAATGCAGGCAGAAAATTAGCCTGTAATCACTGCCTTCTTTTGAGTCTGCTTTAGTTGTATTTAAGCCCAAGAGGCTCTTCCAGAGAGTGTGCCCCCTGGGACTCTGTCTCTCCTCCTGCTCATTACCTTTGGTTTTGTTGTCTCCGACAAAGGAAATTAGGGTGCCACAGCTATTGAGATGCTTGTGTTCAGCCAGTGAGATGTTCACACGGGAAAATGATAGTCACTGCGTCTGATATTGGATGATTTAATGGCGTGACTTATCTTGCAGGCTCATGGAGGAAATGCCAAGGCTGGCAGTGCCATGCAGACATCTTCCTTGTCCTGTCTCTACCCTTAATTGCCAAGGGTAGAAGACAGGCTCTGCTCCCCCCAGTGCCCTTTTGTTGGGTCCAAAGAAAAGGGCCAGAAAGGTGGAGGAGACCCCCAGCCATCCGAGGCTTTTATGCAGGATGAAGTGCGGCAGAAACAGCAACAGCTCTGCCTCTCCGCTGGCCCACTCACTCTCAACAAAGGCCTCCAGGTCCCTGTGTGTGTAGAGAATCCTCCAAATGAGGCTGGCAAGTGAAAGCTGAAGAACAGCCCCGCCGCTTTCATTGAATTCCTGCCTCTACTTAAGAACTTAATTTCTACTTTCAATATCTCTCCTTCTTTCTTCATCTTCCCTTTTATAAAAATTCAAAATTCTACTCTGAGTTGAGTTGCTCCTTATTAACTTATGACCATGAGCAGGAAGTCACTCCAAGGCACTGGGCCTCAGTTCACACATCTACAAATGGGAATGCAGTATCTACCCTGAGAGGCTATGTATGGATTAAATAAGAAGGCGTGTGAAACTGATGTGCAAACCAGAGCACCTTCTGTAGATGGGCGTTACTGCAGGAAGCACGGCACTTCTTGGTATGTAGTAATTTTCAACACGCTCTGCTTTTTAAAGTTCATTAGGAGAGGTAGCACCACAAAATGTGTTTCCCATACTGAGATCAAAGGAGGAAGCAAAGTCACCATCCCTGTTTGAGCATCTTTCAAAGCTTCAACTCCAGTCAAACATGCGACCTCAGATAATCCCAGAGCCCCAGCTGACCCGGTGTCAGTGGAGCCTTCCACGCAAAGGAAAACACGCCAACAACCAGATGCAATCAAAACTAATACCAGTGTTTATTTGTACTTCTCTATGAACATTAAAAGAGATCTGATTGATCAGCCAGACTTCTTAAAATTCACTTTCTCCTCCTCATGCCTTTTTGCTCTGGCACACACAGCGCAGCTGCCTGACTCTTCTTCCTTTCCAGCCCCCATGCTCCACTCCCCTCCAGCAGTCACATCCATATTGAATGTGACTTTTCCTGCTTTCTCCTTGGCTCTGTTTATGCTTTTTCTTGTCTCCTGTGAGTCTCCACCCTCTTCTCCCTCACTCCAGTTCTGTCTCCGTCTGTCCACTATCCCAAATTTGCATCACAAAAGCTTATCACATAAGATTAGCTTAAGGCAAAGGTAGGATTCTCTTTTGGAGGGTAAAGGGAGAAAGAGGAAAGGAGAAAGGGAGTGGACAAAAATAGCAGTCTCTTTGTTAATCAAGGCAGGGTGGGTGACTGTGCAGATTCACATGTTAATGATTCTTCTGGCCATCAAATAAGACTGAGGTCACATCCTAGGGTGGTTAAGGATTCTATTCCAGCTCACCCAGGGAGTGTGTAGAAAAAGGAACACTAGCACCAAACAGGTAAAAGCAAAGATGCCACACGTTTGTCAGTCTGTTGGATGAAAACCTGAAACAATTTTTGCCCATGAATATGCATCATGTGTCTGCCTTAGCTATCATCGCGGTGCTCAGCAGCTGGTGGTGTGTGTTGAGATGTGCTATGTGCGGTACCTGACTGTTGTCATGGGGAGATCAAGAAGCTGTCGGAACGCATACCACGTCCTCTGGGGGAGTGGTAACTCTCCATTACCCCTTGGTCCCAAGGCCAAAAGCCATGATCTTACAGAATATAAAAGGTGGCTCTAGTGAGTAAGACATGAAAAGGGGCTTGACCATTAGTGGTCATTAATGCTCCCATTCCTAGGGCCATTAACCTTGGGTCCCTTGGCCCAATTCCAGCTAGGTTAATTATATACTGCCTTCTCAAATTCCCTCCTGCCCTGACAGCTGTATTCAGTATGGTTGTGAGAAATGTTAGTGGCATCCATCTTCGTTGTCAACCTGAGGATGATGCCTTCATCATTGACTCCCAAATCTGAGCACTTTCATCATGAATAGTGAGACCAGGGGGACTTACAGTGCTGCTAAGGCAAGGAGGCTTCTTCACTGCCCCATTCCTAAATGGTGCCCCAGCGGGCGCGGTGGCTCCCACCTGTAATCTTAGCACTTTGGGAGGCTGAGGGGGAGGATCTCTTGAGGCCAGGAGTTTGAGACCAACCTGAGCAACAGAATGAGACCCCCATCTCTACAAAAATATATTTTTTTATTTTTTTATTTTTGAGACAGAGGCTTGCTTTTTTGCCCGGGCTAGAATGAGTGCCGTGGCGTCAGCCTAGCTCACAGCAACCTCACACTCCTGGGCTTAAGCGATCCTCCTGCCTCAGCCTCCCGAGTAGCTGGGACTGCAGGAATGCGCCACCATGCCCAGCTAATTTTTTCTATATATATTTTTAGTTGGCCAGATAATTTCTTTCTATTTTTAGTAGAGACGGGGTCTTGCTCTTGCTCAGGCTGGTCTCGAACTCCTGAGCTCAAACAATCCACCCGCCTCGGCCTCCCAAGTGCTAAGATTACAGGCGTGAGCCACCACGCCCGGCCTACAAAAATATTTTTAAAAAATTAGCCAGGAGTGGTGACGGGTGCTGTAGTCCCAAATACTTGGGAGGCTGAGAAGGGAGGAACGTTGATGCCCAGGATCAACTGAGGCTGCAGTGAGCTATGATTGCACCACTGCACTCCAGCCTAGCCGACAGAGTGAGACCCTATCTCAAAAAACAAAATACAAAAAAAACCACAAAACATAATTTAAAAAAAAATTCATTTTGGCAGCCCAAGCGAAAATAAATAAATAAATAAAAGCTTCAAAAAAAAAAAAAAAAAAAAAAAGCTGAATGGTGTCCCAGAGGGGCAAGTGAGACATCTTCTTCTACCTAAGAGGCAGCTGCATGGCTGCATATCAAGAGCAGAGATAGTATTGTTGACAATCAGAGCTTCTAACAATTGTAGGGGATGCCAGGATGACAAAGGGGCCCCAGTTACTAGAAATCACCGGCCGTGTGGCTTCCTGTGCTGACCTAGGGTGATTCTGCTGTGACATGGTCCTGTAATCATGTGAGTCCCTCAGCCGTTTCTTGTTTGATGAAAACATTATGTAATACTTGGAAGCTGAGACTCATCAGCCTGGTTCATGCCTGTCGTCACTGGTCTCATCAGATGCTGCCCCTGATGTTAACCATGTCTAAAGTTCTCCCTCTTCTGCACCACCCTGCTCCTTTAGCCCTTCACACGCCTCACGTGTTCCCAACCTGGGATCAGTCCCACGACCCACCTCTCCCAGCCTCTTCCCAGAAAGCTGAGCACAGCCAGAGAGACCAACATGTGACTGTGGAGCCTGGAGTCACACACATCCCCTGCCTCCAGGGTCAGGGGAGCTGCAAAGATGCTTCCAAGTCCGTTCAGTGTCTTTGGCCAATTCTTTCAACCTTCAGTATCCCTCTAAATGTTCACTTCAGACTCATATTGTGAGAGGACAACCTTCTCTTCAACTTCTATAAGGAAATGGAGGCTGTCAGGCATGCCCTACTCAATTTTCACCCACCCTCCATCGTTATCAAATTCCTTATATCAATGTCCATGCCTAGTGCTCTGTCATTTTCTCCACCGAGCACTGCTGTTTATACAGCCCTCTGGCTACAAGTACACTTCCAAGTGCCCTCCCGACTTCCGCACCCCCCCCCAATGTACTCCATCTGCACATTGCCATTAATTTGGAAAGCCCCCACTCAATTCCCTCCTCGATTTCCAAAGCCACGGTATTTTTCAGCCCAAATTTTGCACTGACAGAATATATTACATCTGCATCAAGCCAGATATAAAAGGAAAAGAAGCTTCGGGGAATGGAAAGAAATGAGCTTCGCCCTGACGCTGAAGAGGTGGAGACAGAGCTGGCTGCTTTTCCTGGCGGGCCACGTTCCCTCTCACATGAACCTTACTTGGAATGGCTGGACGCCCTTTCTGACTCTTTCCCCAGGTTTTCGTTTGGGAGGCTCATTGCTGTTTCCCACAATCTGCTCTATAGGAATCCCTTTTATCATACTGCTTTATTTTAAACCACCCCTATTTTAGAAACTGCTGGAGCTTAGAAACCAATTTCCATGCTTATTCCAAAGCATTTGTGGCATTTAGGCAAGTTGTGCACAAGCCGCATGTGAGTTTCATCATGGGAGACCCAAACTCCGTTAGCAAAGGAGGGAGGGAAGGGGGAATCTGCATGATGTCTTCATATCTGGAGAGAATGCCCAGTGTAAAACCGCGGCCTTTGGTGGATAGAGGAAAGGTATCCAGGGAACAAAGTTACTTTTAGAAAGAGAATTGTCCTTCAGTGCAGCAAGGCACCACGGTGGTAGGTCAATGCATCTTGCTTGACACCACCCCTCCAATCATTGCTGATCAATCCCACCAGGACCAGGGTGAGGCAGCTGAGGCACCTGCCTCAATGCAAAATTTAAGAGAGAGCCAAAAAAAAAAAAAAATAGAAAGATACCAAAACCCAGTAATCAAGATAAACAATAATTGAACACAATATTTAAAAAAATTAAAATCCATGGAAAAAACCCATGATGAACAATATATCAAAAGTTTAAACAAAGCTGGGATAAGTACAGTACTAGGTCAAGCCATATTGGAGCCGGAGGCAAGAGGAAAAATCAGTAATACTGATCCTGTCTCTATTTAAAATTTTGATATTTTGTTAATTATTTTTAGCATTTATTTTTTTAAAATATTGTATGAACATACTATTCATCTTTCTTACTGAGCTTTGGCATCTCAAGTCCTGTGCTGAGTTGAGTGTGTGACTCACCCTTCCTTGTCCCTGTTCCCACACACAATCCATATCAAGACCTCCACTTTTGCCTCCCAAAGGCCTTTTGAATCACTCCCTTCTCTCCATACCTGCTGCCACAGCCCAAGTTAATTTCCTCTTCATGCCTTTCTTGCATTAATTCAACAGTTCTTTATTTAATCCACTAATTTCCAGAAACACCCCTTTCCGTATTGCTGAGTCCCCCTTCCCTACTGTTTAAGAACCAGGTGGAGCACCCTAGGGCCTGAGGTCAGTGCAAACCTTTGGTCTGGCTGCAGCCTCCTTTCGCTTTGGCCTGAGGCACCCCTGAGTTTGCCTCTGCAACCTCCCTTTTCACCATTCCCTCCTCTGGGCTCCCCAAATCTCTGTCTGCTCACCTGCTCTCATGTGATGATGCATCGCATCTACTCCTGGATGTTCCTTCAACCTCTCATACTCTCTTCTGCTCTTCTCACATTTTATACTTGCTGTTCTCTCTGCCTACAATACTCACATCTCTCCCTTCTGTCGGAACACTTGCCCTTTGTGTACACTTCTATGAGTATGCACTTCCTATTGCATTGCAATTGTCTGTTGGTACATTTTTCTCCTCCACCAAGCTCTAAAATGATTCACAAGGACAGAGAGACTGTCTCTAATTCATCTCTATATCGAAGGCATATAGCAGGTGCTCAAAACAAGTTTGGTGGTTATATAAATGAATTATGAATAATTGGATAATTGAATCATCATGGTCAGAATGCTTATAAACAAGGGTTTATGAAGAGCCTGGCTTTGCAAGGTGGTGTGCAGGGCACTGGTAATCAGTGCTGTCCTTGGCAAGCGAGTGTTCATGGTGAGCTCCACAGTCCTAGAGCTTCTTGGAATCTGCCTTTGATCCCTCCTACACAACACATGCCTGGAGCAGAACAGACACCAAGTAAAGAGCCCAGTGGAATTGAAATGCAGGTGCCAGGTTATGTGGAGAAGCATTTTCACAGGGTTGAGAGATGCCCAATTTCAATTACAAAACGGTTTCGTTGGATAGAACTAACCGTCTTGGAAATGTAAACATTTCTGTGCAGAAATATCAGAGGTGTGAGTTTCTTTCTTCCTGGAGTGTTGTGTGATGAAGACAGTTGAATGGGAACGTTATTTTTAACAATTCTAGCCTGGGTGGTCAGAGTGGCATGATTATCAGTGGACTTAGGATGACATGGCCAGGCTACCTGCCTCTTCTGTAGCATGCCTCATTCATTTAGCAGTTGGGCTGCTAAGCACCCACTGTGGTCAGGCACTTTACTACACACAGGCAATACAAGATGTAGAAAACAAGAGACCTATATAGTCTTGTGGAGGAGGCAGATAAACACAGTGAATACAGAGTTGAATACAGAGTTATATTACAATGTGATAACCACTACGATAGAAATGTTCACAGGACACTTTGGTAGCCCAGAGGAATGATACCTACATCTCATGTAAGGAGTCCAGAAATGCTCCCATAAAATAGCCAGGTAACAAACAAAAGGACAAAATAATCTAGGAACACTATATGCAAAATTGTGAGTGCAAAAACAAGATGAGGGAAGTTTCCATGCTGAGAACTGTATGTAAGAATGAAAGGTTGGTGACAGCAAGAGATGGAAGACCTTGGGTGGTGGACAATGGCTGGGTCATAAAAAGTCTTGTATGACATGCAAAGGATTTGCTCGGAAAGATTATTTTTCAAAGCGGGGTGATCTGATCAGATTTGGTTTTCTGGGAAGAATTATTGTGAAGGCAGTGAGAGAGAAGATGAGTGCAGGCCAAGACTACAAGCAGAAAGGTCAGCTCCAGGTCTCTGCTGCAGGGCCGGCCAGAGAGCAGCTCTGTGCAACCAAGTGAATGTCAAGGAAGGTGGAGAGCAGATTCCGTCGATCTTAAAGAAATAAATTTGTCAGAACATGGTGGCCAGCTGAAAGATGTGGGTAAGGATAAGGAAGGAATCTAGGATGACACACAGGCTACAAAGTTGGGCTTCTGATGGAGGCGGGGAAGAAAGGGAAACAGGAAGTAGAGATGATACGTGCAGCTTTTATCATGTGCATTTTCGGGACTTTTGATGTCTGGGAAGAGATATCCAGGAAAGATGTCTACTATGGAAATGGTGACTTGAGACCCCTAGCAAATGGTTTTATGAAGAAGCCATGGAGGTATAAGAGATCATTCAGGAAGCTGGAAGAGATTGTTGAGAATAGGAGGACAGACATGGATTTATTAGACACCAACATTCAAGGGGTGGGTGGTAAAAGACCAGCCTACGAAGGAGGCAGAGGGACCATCCAGTGGGGTGGGAGGAGAAGCAAGGGTGTCCCAGAAGGTCCAGAGAGAACCGTTCTGGATTCACAATGAGCCCTCTGTTCCATCTCACCTCCTCCTCCCGTGGTCAGCTGAATTCACTGGAAGAGGTGCTGGTTCAGATTAGATGCCCTGGTCACAGAGAATGGCAAGACCAACCCAAAGGCAGAAATGGGGTAGAAGAGAATGCACAAGGCTTGGAATCAGGGGCCTATGCTCTGCTCCTTGACAGCTGTGGAATCTGGAAAATTCCTTCACTGCTTTCATCCCAAGTTGATATCATGAGCCTCAGTTTTTCTATCCCTAAGATGTAGATCTGTTATGATGAGGATTCTTTGAGATTGTCTCTTGTGATCGCACCAGACAAATGGATGATATCATACATGCATCATCTAGAGAACAGCATGAACATTTCTGCTCCAAGCATACCAGGTTCTAAGCAGCTGTGCTCCCTGCTATGGTCTGGGTCAGACCCTCCCTGAGGCCTAAGACGCGTCCACTGAGCTGAACCTATTATCACTGTGTTACAACAGGAGGTACAGGGCATTCAGAGCAAGAACCCCCAAGTTGCTCACTCCCATCCCCAAGAACGGCCGAAACAAGGAAGCTATGTTTAAGGAGAGGAAAACCCGTCTGTGGTATACGGATGGAAGTTGGATGTCACAGGGCAGAAATAAACGCCAAGTGCCTATAGTGTTTAGCCCTGGAGGAAGATGAGAGAGCTCTTCTGCCCATGTGTTGGGCTGACCAGGAGAGGAATGGGTGAGGTGGGCAGGGAAAAGTGTGGCGTTTGTTCAGAGCATGCCCTCTTAGACTCTCATCATATAAAAGAGCTGTTTGCACTAGAGGGTCTTTAGGCTCTTTCCTCTTTCTTTTATTGTCTTGATAAATCCTTTATAGGGGCAGCTGTCTTGCAAAACTGGCCCAGAACACATATAAACCCCTCAGCTCGAAAGTTATAAGCCTCTCCTCCCCATTGCTCTGTGCCTGTAAATAACAGACTGATTGGAAAACTAAGACTGGACCCACCACAGCCCTGAACATTACACCACCTTCCTTCTCCTGTCCTGCATGGGTAGCAGAGGGCTGGCCCATCCAGTGGTCTAGACCAGCAGTCCCCAACCTTCTTGGCACCAGGGACTGTTTTCATGGAAGGCAATTTTTCCATGGAACAGGGAGAAGGAAGGATGGTTTTGGGATGATTCAAGCACATCACATTTATTGTGCACTTTATTTCTATTTTTATTACATTATAATATATAATGAAATGATTATACAACTCACCATAGGTTGGGGACTCCTGGTCTAGACAAGTGGGGAGGCATTCTCTAATTCCGGGCATGGCCATAGAACCCAGGCATGTGACCCGCTGGGGTCCTAATGATCAGCGCCTGGTTTTAGATCCCAATTCTACCACTCACATGCTGCCTGTGTTAATAACTCATCAAATTTAACATGCAGAATTGATACATAATCCACAGGTAGCCTAGTAGAGTGTTCTCTAACTTTAATGGGAGTGGATTTAGTATGAATGTTTTAGGACATACCGTGGGCAAGCACATGCAACGGGTGAAAAGCTAACCAGTAAATGGTTAATACAGATTCAGTTGACTTCAGCCATCCTAGACTGATCACGCAGGGCACACGCTTCCCTCCCTCCTGCCTCCCTTTATTCCCTCCTTCCTTCCACAGGTGTTAATACTGAGCACCAGCCAAATGCCAGGCGGATGCTCAAGGCAGGGATTATGCCCGTATCTCAGTGGCAAAGCTCAGTGTCTGGATGATACACGCTCAGCACATGTCTGTTGAATGTGTCTTTCTCTTCCTGCCTCTTTTTTTTTCCTTTTCCCAATATTTTGATAGTTACATCATTTCTTCTTCACTCTATGTCAAGTGACCTATAGGGTGCTAAGCTTATTATCTTTATCTTTCATTTCTAAAGCTCAGACATACTTGGGCCCATCTCATAAAGTCCCATTAACCAAATAATTTATCTTTGGCAGCTTTTTCCTTTAAGAAAATGAATGTAGGGCTACATGGGTGATAATTCTGCATTATTCAGGGAACATTTTTATCTTTTCTCATTTTAAGTGATCTAGGCATTAACTCGAATCCTAACATACCAGAGTCGTCTCCATGATTCACTCAAGTTAGATCTGGGATGTAGACGGTCGCACTTGGCATTTTCTCAGCTCCCTGCATTGCAGTGCGCCTCCTCCTCCTCACAGCAAGTTTTTATGCTGTATCCCATTTCAACAGGAGCCTCACCCTCAGCTACCTGCCATGACCCTGTTGTAAGTGGGGAGTGGTAAAGATTTAAGGCATCAGACTCCTCTTAGGAAAGTTTATGAAGACTCCCCCAAAACCAAAAATACACATAAAATCAAAGGAATATCTCAATAATGTAATAATTTTAAGTAATGAAAGATAATTAGTTATAAGCTTCCTTAACTGCCCCTACAAACCTTGTGGGTATGCACCTACTATGTCTACTTATAAGTTTGTGTTTGGCTTGCCAAAGTTACTTTCTTATGTCTGTGCCTGACTGGGACCAGCCAGTTTCGAGAACAGACTAACGAGCTAATGTAGCCAAAGAGACGATGGAAGAGAGAGGCATGGAGGAGGCTTCAGGCAGAAGGAACATGATAGGCAGAGGGCTAGAAGACACTGATCCATGATAGGGTGGGGTAATCGCAAGTGTCAAGATATTGCTATGATATAAAGAGCAAGGGAGGGCCACAAGGCTAGAGAAATGGCCTGAGATTGCATAAATTAAACTTTCTTTGTGACATAAAGAAGTTTAGACTTTGGTTGAGTACGGGAACTCACGTGGTCAGCTCAACATTTTGGAAACATTGCTCGGGGAGTAGAATGGAGGAAGGGAGAATAGACAGGGGGCTGTTGCAACAGTCCAAGAAGGATATAACGAGGAGCTAAACTAAGAGAGTGTATCAGGGATGGCAAAAAGGGGCTATATTTGAAGCAAAACTTTCAGGACTGGGGACTGGTTATAAATGGAGCTCTAGAGAAAGATGAATATTGAAAAGTCCAGGTTCCTGGCTAGGCAACTGAGCAGATGGAGATGCTACAAATCAAAAAAGAGAATTCAGAAGAAAGCAGAGTAGGAGATAAAAATGATGAATTTGATGTTGGATATAAAGAGCCTGAAGCATATGGTACCTGGGAGGCATCTTGGTGACTGTTCAGAGACATCTGGGTATGTAGGTATGGAACTCATAGACTGGAGAGAAAGACTTGGGGACTATTAGCATATGAGTGGAACTTTAAAACATGAGCACAGATGAAATTGCCAAGAAGATGGAGAGTGAGAAGTAGGGTATGGGTGAAACCCAAGGAAAGCAACCATTGAAGAGGAAAATTGGAAAAGAGAGGAAAATGCCATAGAATTCTAGGAAGAAGAGTTCCATGATGGAGGGAGTGGTTAGTTGTGTCAACAGTTACAAAGTCGAGAGACACGAATATGTTCAGAGAAAGCTCAGAGAAATTCTGAAAGTGCTTTCTAGTATTTGTCATATAGAAGGTCATTATTGCTGACTTTACAAGAATAATTTCCATGAAATAGTGGGACTAGTGGCCAGATTACAGTTTATTGAGGAGTGACAATGAAGTAATAGGGTGAAGACAGTGGGGTGTGGACTACTTTTTTAAGAAACCTGCATGAAAATGGAAGAAGAGAGATAAGACCATTGTTAGAAGAAGACATACATTTAAGGTTTATTTCTATTCTTAATTCTTCAGTAAAATTTGATAGGTTGGGGGAAAAGTAGATTGAGAAGAAAGTAGGCAAAGGAAAAGAGAGGTTGAAGAGTCTGGAGAGAGAAGGAAGAAATGAATGCACCAAAGTTGGACAGGAGAGAGAATCAGTGTTAGAGGTGACAGGGCAGGACCAGCCCTCATCAGGGAGAGGAGAAGGGAGGCGGCTTGTGGAGCTGTCCATGGTGGTCAGGCTGGGAGAGCAGTGTGGCCTGGAGTAGCCGAAAGGGAGCAGGGGAGGAAGCTGCCCCTGCTGTGGCTGTGGGAGCGGCTGCTCCACAGGGCTTCCATCTTCCCTGCCCTTGGGATTTCGCTCCCTGGCTTCTCAGAAACCTTGCAGCTAAGAAATTCCAAGTAATGTCTCATCTCTAGTTCTCCTGATAGGATTTAAACCCTGCCCATCCCAGCCTCTTTGCTGAGAGGATAAAGGACATCTTTCTCTGTGGTATTCCCAGATGCTGCAGAGGAAAATTGAGCCCTAGTAGGGAATGAAAAAAAATCAGAGTGTCTGGTGCACACACCCCCACCCACTGATTCGCAAGCCCTCCCTCCCCCATCACGATCCGTACATTCTGCTTGGGGACTCCATTAAGACACCTTCTCCGAGCAGTTGCCACAGCATGGGGCATTTGTGTTTGTCATGGAGCTGCCATGCCACAGGCCACGGTACCTGGCCTGCAGTGGCCTCCATAGTGGGTCCAGCCTCCTCTGCTCCCGCCTGCTACCCAGCCTTGAGTAATCAGGGGTGAGAGGCTCACCGTTCAAGGGTACAGTGGGGGTGTGTTCAGAGGCCAGTTGTCTAGATGCAGGTATCTCATTAAATGAGTCAATATTTGTAAAATGTTCTGAACAAACCTTAGAAAAGAGTAATCGCCTTGTAAATGTTAGCTGTTATTGATGTTGTTATTAGTATTATTACTGTTCATCATATTTCCTAAAGGACCAAAATCCACCCCATGCATGCAGTGGAAAATCAGTTAATACTTCGCAGAGTAATTAATCAATGTGATACAGAAGCAGCTTGAAAAAAGTTTGAGGAATGACTGAATCCCTGGGATGTGGTGGGATTAATATGGATTTTTAGTCAGGCAGACATGAGTCTGAATTGAATATCTCCACTTATTAACTGTGTTTTCTTAGCCTCAGTTTCCTCATCTGTGAAATGAATGTGTTAAATACTACCTCAAAGGGCTATTGTAAGGAGTAAAATTACATATATTCATTGTAACATCCATTCATTTTTTTAAAGCTATCCCCACCCCCATTTCCTTCTCACAGGAAGAAAATAGTGCTGAAGTTGTTTGAATAAATGATTGCACCTTTCTTATGACACCTAACATTTGCTATCTTGTGTTTTGTGACGTGTGCACTTGCCAAAGCTCTTTCCCCTCCTTTAGCAACCACCCTTCAGCTCTCCCTCTTCCTCTCTCTCTCAATAAATGTTAAGTTCAGTACAAGTTAAATCTCCAACCCAGGCAACTGTTTCTGTTCATGGGATCAGTCTTCTTTTCTATTCACACTCCCTTCATTTTCCAAACATCCAGCCATTTCCCTCTGTCCCTGGTCTTCTCTACACCTCTGCAATAGTTTCCCCGGATGAGAGCAATGCCTAAGAGCCCTTCCAGTGAGTGGGTGCTGACGCCAAGGGAGGGTGCCCGATGCAATTATACAAAGCAAGGTTGGCCTCCCGACGTGCCACCCAATTAAACAGCTACACAGTAAATCACTCAAGGGGATCCCGCTGATGTCAGCAGAAAGAAGAGACTCAATTATAGACTCTGACTGGGCCAGCTTATTGTTATTTATAATACAGCATTCTGACTGGGAAGCTAGGAAAGAGAGACGTTCAGGTTTGATGTGTCGCCTGTTCATTGAAATGTCTTGGTTTCAGGAAGCTGGTTGGAATTCCCAGCCATTGCAACATTAGGCAGCATATCCATGTTCCCACAGGAATCTCTCCATGAGTAAATTTTTATTTTCCCCTTTTTGAGTCATTGGCAAGAAGAGCTTATTGCCAGACTGACTTCATGGGACACACAGGATAGAAGGGCATGCACCAGGCAATCAATATAAATTCCCACAATCCCAGGTCAGCAGATAGAACCTCCAAGAGCTACTCTTCTACCCTTTAACACATGAACAAAGGCAGGCTAGCTAGAAGACCTGTGAGGGAGTATTTTCCTTTTAGGAGAGAGTGGATTTACTGGTATGCTTCCATACTAGCTATCCCTACCATCAGAGAGTCCTCAAGAAATGCAAACTGATTTTAACTTTGACACCTCAACCTTGCCCCCCACCTCCAATCTTCCTGGAATTCTTGCACTCATTCTCCAAGTCTTAATATAAGTATCATGTCCTCAAAGAGTCCTTCCCTCACCACCACTCTGCCTCCCAGGCGGATTTGGGTAGGACTCCCTGTCATACACTCTAAAAACATTCACCAATGCCCCAAAGCATTTGTAACTATTGCAACTAGACAATTCATGTGGTTGTGGTGCCATAGCTGTCTTTTCCTGTACGTGGTAAATCCCGAGTGAGCAAAGACCAGGGCTGCCTTAATCACCCTTGTATTTCCCAGGACAGTGCCTGGCATGTAGTATGCACCCCGTAAATATTGGTTAAATGAGTGAATGAATTAACCAAAGAAGAACTTCTTTAAAAAGGCAAATAAGTAAATAAAACAATGCATTGTGTTTAGAGGACCCATAAAGAGGACTGTCTTGTGGATTAGCCACTTTTGTTGCATTTCCTGTTCTCACCAGTCTGGGTAAGATTTGATTGTTCAGGAATTCACTGAGCACCTAATATGTTCCCAGGGTGATGTTAGGCTGGAGAAAATGCAAAAGCGTATGGCAGGTTTCCTGTCAACTCTGAGCTTATGATCTCCCGAAGCAGATGAAATTTCTACTCAGGGAGCACAGTGTAGCTCAGAGACATGTTGCACGGTTTAGATCCCAAAGGCTGTGGACACTTGGAATCGCAAGTGTTAACAGGCATTACTTCTCTGCCTCTTACTTGACAAAAGCTCCAGGACCTGGCTGCTTTCTCTTTCAAGTTCACAAGTCTTAGCCTCTCCCTTCCCTTCAGGACCTTTGATAGCCTTGCAGCATGCAAATGGCAGATGAGTGTCCTTTCACGGTCTGACCCTGCACTCCTGCCTGCCAGCCACCGCTGGGCCTGTGGAGGTGCAGAGCTGACTCCCAGATGACAGCCCCAAAGTAACTGGGGAGCCTTTTGGGGCAACTTGTACTGGTTCCCACTGCCCAGGCTTTGGACTTTCTAATCCTTCTTTTTGTTTTGGGTTATTTCACTCTTCTCCTCTCCCAGACAGTCATCTGTCTTCAAAATAGTCTCAGTGTGTGCCAGCATGAAGGTCTAGAGGAGATAAGATTAATTGCTCTGTCATCAGAAAAAGGAAAACTGGTAAATTTTGATGTTTAGAGAAAGATGAGCTGGTGAAATACAGCCAGGATGCTTTGCCCAGTCTTTTATTTTGGAGTGAAAAATGCCTAATACGGTTAGACAAAAGCTCATTTTCTAGGGCGCCTCTTTGCTTGGAGTTGAACTCAGAATCTCAAATCCCTTTGCCTTGCAGACAACTGAGAACTCTCCTGGCAGCGGCACATGTGAATCAGAGCCCTACTTTCCCACTACCTTTCTAACTTTTGGCTAATAGCTGCACAACTCTTTAAAATAGGGAAAGTAATCCCTGCCCTACCCATAGGGGATAATGTAAAGGTCATACAATCGTGTGAAATGAGAAACAGATGCAGGCTCTGCCCATATCAAAAAGATATACACATGCAAGCTATTCACACTACTCACGGTCATTCAGCTTTCACCTCTAATTTTGTTTTTATTGGAATAATACAATAAAGGAAGTATAAACGCAGACCGGAGTCATAGGATTTCTAAACCAAATTAGGCCTTAAAGATCATTGCCTCCTCTCCCCTCATGTTATAAACATGGACACACAGACACAATCTAAATAATAGTAACTAACATATACTAAGTGCTTACTATGCACCAAGCTCGGCTCTAGCTATTCTACCACAGTAAATCATTTAATCATATAAACATTCCCCCTAGGGAGATGCTATGATCATCACCTCCATTTTACAGATGAGGAAACTAAGCTCAAGAAACTTTCCCAAGGTGACATGGTGGCAGTGCCAGGGTTTAAACTCAGGCAACCCATCCTTTCACAGTGACACTGAATGCTGCCTCGCAACTGAGTCAGCTGTCAGAGATGAAACCCAGGTATCCTGACCTGCAGTTGCATGTCTGTGTCTAGTTGGGACAGCAGTACAACACAGTGGGCAAGACCTTGTGCTCATATCCTGGTTGGACACTTGGTATTGGGAATGACCTTGGGCAAGTCATTAGCCTTCCTGGAATTTGATTTTCTTATTTATCTGAAAGTGTTACAAAAATAGTATTTTCACCATAGTTTATCATGAGAGTTAAATGAGGTAATGTATGCAAAGCACTTAGAAGAGCCCGTGGATATAGCTGCCCAACAGATAGTAGCCACTGCTGTTGCGTGCGCTGCTTCCTTCAGAAGGTTCGTGGAGCCGGCATACGGCAGCGGAGGTGGCCCACGGTGGCATGATAGGGGTTGGAGGGTAGAGGGGCTGGTCATGGGAGGAAAGACGCAGGGAAAGGATGCACCAGAAGCTTGTGTTTGCACCAGAGATCAGCAGCTGGCTCTGCCAGGATAAAGATGAAAAAAATAAAGCAGAATAAAAAAGCTAGAGCCACAGACGACTGGCAAGAACAATCTAATGCTTTCTATATGTCACTGGCCTTGGCGTTTCATCCAGTCTCTCTGCCTTAAATGGACATGTTGCTGATGGGGACAAGAACTGCCTCACCCTGCAAGTTGAGGCTCAGCTAGGATGCACTGAGCTACCTGTCCCTTTTCATCATGCGTGGGTTGGATGGCCAATTTTGGCTGGCCAATCAGCTGCCGAACGTAAGTTTCCCAGCCAGGGAAGGAGCTGCTTGCTCCTCCTAAGGGAGTTCTGAAGATATGCAAACTTTTGCAATTGCTTCTGCCTACTCAAATCTCTCTCCCTCTGTTAACAACTCGACAGACATCTTGTCTGTGTTTGATAAATAAGCTTCTCTATTTATTCAGGGAAGTGAATTTGTAGCTATTATGATTCAAATGACATTGACATGGTATTTTCTCTCTTTTTTTCCCCCTGCTGTAGCATCAGAAAAAGAAAATCTATAGGAAAAAAAATTCACAAAAACCCAAAGCAATTACTTTGCATATCGGCCCATGAAATAAATAAATGCATAAGCTAACTCTCTTTTGGGGTAGAGGTAAGAAAACTGATAAATAATTTAGAAATCGTTGCTGCTTCCTGGTTCTCGGAGATGCAGCTGGCATGTGCTAACATGAGGCACATGCTGCATTAATTAGGTGCCGAGCGACGTTTTAATTCCTCAACCATTAACATTACGTGTAAGTTGGGCCGCACTCGGAGTCAGATCTGAGGGTGTCAGTCAGCCCATCACACAGCGCGGGCTGCGTCACGCGGGGTGTTACCTCTCATTAGGCGGCCTGAGTCAGCCAGTCAATCAGACGTGGCTGGAGCAGACGGGCAGGAAGGGGGGCGGCAGAGTGTGGGGCGGGCAGGCAGTGCACCTGCCAGCCGAGGGGGCTGCGCAGTGCGGAAGCTGCGGTGCTAAATATCCTTCCTGTTAGAGCGTCGAGAATGAACTCTCAACCCTTTCCCCAAATGCACTCATCCGGAACTGTCCAACTAGGTGACTCAAGAAGTTTCTGTAAAGTTTTGGATGCCTACAATGTGCCAGAATATTCTCAAATACTGAATCCCACAGACAGAGGCAACATGAGAGAGCTTGCTATTACAAGACTTCCTGGCCTGTGTTTTCTAGGATCAAGTGGTCTCGGGAGCAGCTCAGAGTCAGACGTGCACAGACTCTCTGGGGACCTCCCAGGTCATTGTGTCCTATGGCGTTCAATCTGTTTTGACTGTGACCCACGGGGAGAAATTTACTGTACGTCACTACCCTGCGCGCGCACACACACACACACACCCCACTGAAATAAAATATCCTCTCTATATGTTGCATATTTTAGTAACTCTATATTTTTTTAATTCATAAGTGGAGGCCACTAAATTATTGAGTAACCTCTTGTGGGTGGCAGCCTGCAGTTTGAGTAATACTGGGTTAGCCCAGTACTTGGGTATCTCAGGCTGTGGCCATAGCATACCTGTAGCCAAGGCCACCTTGAAGAAACACTACCAAAACGCCTGGGGACACTTCCCTGATGGCTAGCTCTCAACCAGGCTGGCCAACAGAGTCCTGAGGTGCAGTCTGTAGTCTGTGTAAAACCCATTTACCTGGAGGCAAGGTGGCTGGCTGGTGACGTCCAGCGCACTCCTGGTGGCAGCTGGGCTCTTTGCTACTACCGACTGGCGATGGGACCAAGAGAAATGGACACACTTCCCCTGGGAGGCCGGCGCTGCCAAGGGCGTGCCTGTCAGGACCACGGGCTTCTCTGACGCCCAGCGCCCCTCCTGGGACTCCTCTCCTCCCTTCCCCCTAGACCCCTCTTCCCTCGGGTCCTCTCACTTCCTCTTATTTCCTCCTTGGGCCTCTCCCTTCTCTAGCTTTCTTCGCCAATGATAAGTTTGTTACGATATTTGAAAAATGTCATCATTTCGGCATTCACAATCTGCGGAAGCAATTTGTCAAAGTCCCCGTGGGCCCGAAAACTAAGGATTGTGTTGGGAGCCCTGAGTTGTGTGTTTGCATGCATGCACATGTGTGTCATGAGCTGGAGAGCAGGGCGACTCTGTTTCCTGTGCCCAAGGGGTTGCGAGAGCCCGGCACCGAGGGGGGATACACCTGCAAATCCGCAAAGCTAAGAAAATAAAAGGAGACGAGAAAAAAACAAGGCTTTCTTACTTTGCTTTCGATAAACTGTGTCCTTTCTAAGTACATTAGTTAGACATTTGGCTCCATTTTCTCTATACATTTCCCTCTCGGCAGCTGCAGTGATTGGAGCCATGACATACCTGACCACCTAACTTCAGTGGAGAGGAGGGAATTTGTAGAGATCGTCAGGAGAGGTAAGCAACCCAGTGAATTTAATAAACAACTCGCTGTGCTACATGACAACCTGGGGAGAGAGAGGAGTGAGGTGGTTCTCATCTCGGAAGGAAACTGAGGAAGGGCTAGCACACAGCCTGCGTGGCTCAAGGGGATGGTTAGTTTTCAAGAGCTGAGTTAGGACTCAGTTGTCACTTTTCCCAAACCTCCACAATTCCTTAGCCTCGTGCAAGTTGATGTGTCTTAGAGCAGGTTACTTGACCGTATAGAGTCTAAGTTTCCTCAGCTGTAAGATGAAAATGCTAAAAGCACCTGTTGTAAAGAGATTGTGGTGAGGATTAAATAAGATACGCTTTGCACAAGGCCTGCCCTTAGGAAGTACTTAGTGAATCGTGGCTGCATTTTCAGCTTGGACTATCTCCCCACATCTCTCTGTTTACATTTCCTTCTCTGTCTCCCCACTGCTCCTTTCTGCTCTCCTCCTCTCCCCCTCACTTTCTCCCCTGGGCTCCTTTCACGGGCATGACCCTTGGCTGTCAGGGATGGGAAGACCCTGAGCAGATCTGGAGTAGCAGCGATATTAGGCAGGGGAGGAATAGATCACGCACCTGCTCCCACGTTGCTGGTCTTTCTGCTGAATGTGCTAAAGGCTGATGGCTTCGGACAGAAGCTTACAGGTTCCTGATACACACACATCCTGCTTGGCCCAAAACTCCTGCTGGGTGGTAGCTTCTACCCTGAAGGGTAGCTCAAAGGGCCATGGCCCCCGGTGGTCTTAAGCCATCTGCTGGTCATTAGCAACTATCAGGGCATCCCGCTATCGCTTGGGAGGACAGAGAGGGGCTTTGTGGCTCCAGGGATAACCAGGGGACAACCACAGACCTTTTCTATTAAGCTGTGGTGTAGTTCTGGCCACACAGCCCTGCAGAGCCACGCTTTAGGGCTGGCGCCTGTGCATTCGGGCGAGTACCTAGTGCTGTCTGTCTGTGCTAATGATAGCCCGGTTTGCAATTCTGAGAAAGGGAGAGCCAGTGTTCGCTGTGGAATTCGATACTTTATCGGCTTGCAGTCAGAGTTTGTGCTCAGCTCCACACAATCACAGCACCTGAAACCCCAGAGGAGTATGAGGTTTAGGCCTCAGGGTCTGGGGACAAAAGACCCATGCGTGACGAGGACTTTAACTGTGTGTAGGACATGGCTTAGTGAGCTGGCAAGCCGGCGGAAGCACAGGAAGGACTCTCTCCTGGTGGGCCATGGCCTCTGCCACAGCGTCCTGCTCCCACCAGTCCATCCCTCCTGGTTAAAAAGCCTGCTGGGCTTTTCTCAGATTTCAGTGGGATCCAGAGTTTCTAGCTCCGGCTCCCAGTCTGGCCTGCAGAGGGAGGAGGGGCTGCGGTAGGTGTGTGGGGACTATAATCTCAGGAGCTGATGACCCTGCAGGTCACCCATCCGTAGGGCCGTCTGTGTGGACTTCGGCCCTGAGCAGCTCTGCCTCACCACCCAGCTGCTTTGTCTTCAAGGGATACAAACTCATTTGTCAGCCAAGCACGCCCACGTAGGAAGGTAGTGCCACTATGCATTAATTGCGTAACGTACACCAAAGCCAAATATAAATCAATCTGAGGTCATCTATTCTTGGGACTTATCCACCATGGAGGGAGGCTGGGAAATGACTGGACTCAGAGCTCTGTGTGTGTATACATGTGTCACCCCCCCAGGCCTTCATGCCCCCCACCCCTGAATCAAGGTTCTGGGAACATTGGGTAAAAATGAGACCTGGAGGCCTTGTCCGGGAGAGGTATCAACCTATCAACCCGAGCTGGCGTGTTCAGAGGCCTGGGATTTGGGAAAAGCATGTGCATTATTTGGCCAACTTTTAAAGCATTACTTGTTGCTCCCCATGACCCTGGTAGCACTGGTTGGACATTGATAGATGACACCCTGCCAGCCTGTTTGACAAAATGCGGTTCTCAGCCGGCAGAAAGACAGCCTGGCCCCTGTGAGGGCACTGCTGGTTCCCAGGAGCCAGGCAAAAGACATTTCTGACTTGGGAGCTTGATTGGGGTGTCCCAGCGCCTGAGTCAGTGGGACAGTTGCCAAAGTGGGGGGTGGGCAGCAAGGGAAGGGAGAGTGAGAAGGAGGAGGAGGGGGCCAGGAGGAGAGGAGGAAGCGGAGAGGGTGGGAACGCCGTGGAGAGGCAGAAGCTGTTGTGGGGCCTCCGCTAATTTATAACCTGTGAAATACACCAGTCAGGTTGGAGACGGCTGCCAGGAGAACGGGTTTAGTAATGAATTTATGATGTGGCTTCCTCTCCCCTGCGCTGCGCTCAGTGGGAGGAGACGGCTGGCCTCCCGGCGGACAGGGCTCCGGTCCTGGGAGATGTCAGGGCTCTGCAGTGTGCCTGCAACTCCCCTCTGCGTTCTCAGAAGATTCCCGTATGGTGTCGTGTCCCCCGGGACTAGCCTTCGCCCGACACTTGGACCAAGGCACCGGCTTCCGGGGCGGTGTCGCCGTCCTCCTCCTGATCCCCGGCGCCTCCCTCACCCCGGCAGCCTCGTCGTCACCCATCTCCAGGGGATGAAACACTCGGCCACAGCGGGAGACGGGACTGGGACATTGCCTAGAAAGCCAGGCACCACGTAAGCAGCATTTAGCAAACAAGAGCTGTTACTTTAATTACGGCTCCCGCTGCTTCATCGCCAGTCCTGTTTCTCACACATTCATCAGAAACCTGGTGACAAATCAATCTCTGGAAGCCAGAAGCTGCCAGGCCCTCTGCCGCCTGCCTCCTGGCTCCATCCTCTCTCCTCCCTGGGCTGGTTCTCCCGGAGCCACTGCCTGATTAGTATGCAGCCTGGCACGGCCGGATCTCACGTCGCTTTGGACTGAGGCTGGCATCAGGCGGGTGCCCCCGGCATGGATGTCATACAGACAGTGGCAGCGAGGAAGAAAGGGTCAGATTTATAAAGGTAGAATGATGTAAAGGTAGCTCATGATAACTATAAAATAATGATACATAATAAATGTATTAATGTAAGAAGATATTTAATAAATACATATTAAATCATAACATTAGCAGCTGTCATTGACTAAATACTTATTATGTGCCTGACTGATATGCCAATCTGCAGTGCTCAGTCCTCAGCAACCACTCAGCACGGCACAGATTGGGATCTGCTACTTTCAGCTGTGAAAACGGCAGTTAAGCCTTTGGCTCAGCTGTGTCCCAGGTCACACACTGAGGGGGAGAGCCAGGGTGTGACCCTCACCTGTGCCTCTCTGCTGTGGCTTGTGACCTCCTGACGATGTATGTGCCCCTGCTTCAGGGATCCTGGCATGTGCACCTAGTCCTATCATTTAGGGAGACTCCAGGAACGAGAAGAGCAAGGCTCCTGCTCAGACCCAGCAACATCCGGCTGCTTCTCACTAAGGGACGAGGAGGACAATAGGGGAGAATGTTGCCATCTTGTAACCTTTTTATAATCTTTTTCCAGAAGAGAAAGCTGAAGCTCAGAGAGGGGAAGTCACTGACCTCAGAATATGACTGGGCCCAGAGCCCCATTCCTTAAAATCCTGGCTGGCCATTTCTCTCCTATGTGCAAAGAGGGGGAGGAGAAGCTGTATTTGAACCTTCAAAATAGCCTCTTCTTACCTATGCTTCCTTTTTTTTTTCAGTGAGCACATAAGTGGCCCTTCATAGTTCAAGATTAACATTTGATATCATCACTGTACAGCCCAAGGCGTGGAGCCAAAGCTCCCAGACTGCCTGCTCTGGGAAGAGGGTGGACTTGCTGGCAGGAGCTTCTGGAAGTTGCTGTCCAATGCTAGGAAGGGGACAGGATCTGCTTGGTGTTTGCTGCTGGATGCAGGACAAAAGGAAACTGTTGAAATAGAATTAAATTCCCTCAGCTGAAATAGTAGCAACTCTAAAGCAAGAAAGAGGGAGCTTGGGATTAAAAAAAAACCAAACAACAACAACAACAAAAAACAGTGTTTAATTGGCAACCTCCAATCCCTCTTCTTGGCTAAACCTAATTCACCAACTTCAAAGCCCAATTTATATCCTGCCTCTAAGGCTGATCCACCCCTCACTACCCTCTCTACTTTGTTGTTTGTTTTCTAAAACTGATGTATGATTGACATCCAGTAAAATTCACCATTTGTAGTGTATAGTTCTATGTATTTTATTAAATAACAACCATACAGTTATCTAACTACCTCCATAATCAAGATATAGACTATTTCTATCACCTAAAAAGTTTCCTCATGCCCATTTGTAGTCAATTCTTCCCCCAATCTCAGCCCTGTACTGTTTTCTGCCACTATAGTTTTGCCTTTTCTAGAATGGAATAATACAGTATTTAGCCTTTTAGAGTCTGCATTTGAGGGTCAGCCAAGGTGTTGTATCAGCAGTTCTTGCTTTTTTCTTGCTGAGTAGTATTCCATTGTGTGATGTATTTCAGTTTTTTTATGCACTCACCAGTTGAGAGACATTTGTGTTGTTTCTAGTTTGGGGAAATTATAAATAAAGCTGCTACAAATATTCATATGCAAATTTTTATGAAAACCTATGTTTTTGTGGCTCTTGGGCTTGCTGAGAGGTAAGATAAGGGCATGTTTAACTTGAAACTTTCTGGTTTTGATTTCTCATCTCTCTCTTTTTTTCAGCTTCTTTGAAGTATAATTTACAAATAAAAATTATACATATTCAAGTGTACGACATGATGTTTTGGTACACATGTGCATTGTGAAATGGTTATCATAATCAGCTCACAGTTATCTCTTTTTTTGGTGAGAATACATAAGATCTCACCTAGAAAATTTCAAGTGCACAATACATTAGTATTAACCACGGTCACATGCTGGACATCAGGTCTCCATAACTTATTCATCTGTAACTGCACGTTTGTACCCTTTGACTGTCATCTCCCCATTTCCTTCACCCCTGACCCCTAGTGACCACCCTTCTACGTGCTGTTTCTGTGAGTTCAACTCTTTTAGATTCCACACGTATGTAGGTCCCTCATATCTCTTAAGGCCAGTTCCACAGAGACTTTTTTTAGTTGTTTTCTAATTTTCTTTTCATTAACTGAAAATTGTTGAATATGGGTAGGTGCGAGTCACTATGCAAACATGGAAGATACAAGAATATGTGAGGAGCTTTTATAAGATGTGTGTATCTCTGTGACACCCAACCTGATGATTATGTAGCAGACATTCTACTTTGTCACAGTAAGGGGGTTGGAACTATAATGCAATGGCCAACCCAAGTCATATTGGCACAAGATTGGCTATAAACGACCAATAAATTGTCTGTTTATAAGCAATAAAACAAAACAACGACCTGCAAGTATACCCATAGGTTCTGGTTCATAGGCAATCCCTCACTCAGATGTGCACAGCAAGGGTAGATTTTGCAACCAACACCCTCATCTTCACAACTTCCCTTGTGCTTGAAAACATCCAGGGAAAACAATCTAAAATATTTGAAGAAAAAATATATTTTGTACTGACAGTTCTCACTGTGCACAAGCTTCAAAAAGCACCAAGTCAGTGTTTTCATAACATAATTTCATCTTGTTCAACCTCCTATCTGATTCTTGAATCTCCTCTACAATGTCATTACTCAGCCGATAGCTGAATGTCCCCAGAAATATCAAAGACATTATTGTGATGGTATGATGAACCAAGCACAGTATTTGGAAAAAAAAGTATTCTATAAAACTCCATGAGTTGTTACCAGTTTTGTTAACTTCATCATCATCGTCGTCAATATTATTATTGTAATTATGTCACTTATAGACAATCCTGAATACTAAAAATGTGACCTTTATACTAAGCCAAAATCT
This sequence comes from Varecia variegata, assembly GCA_028533085.1. Taxonomy (NCBI): domain Eukaryota; kingdom Metazoa; phylum Chordata; class Mammalia; order Primates; family Lemuridae; genus Varecia; species Varecia variegata. The sequence continues at coordinate 96,057,975 of CM052438.1, read as the reverse complement.
GTAACCCTACTACTTCATTCTCGGATCTAACTTTTGGCCTTTGGGGCCATTCAAAATAAGTGGAGTTCACATGAGAGATTTCAAAATATTTAAAATCTTCATTCTTCTCCTCTTCAGGCTGAAAGCTGAGCTCCTTCAGTTCCTTCTGTTCCTCATGATAAGACACATTATCCAGTCGACTCATCATCCGGGCCACTCAGGACACGGTTCTGTTTGCCTGTGAATCCCCAGTTGCTTATAACACTGCAACCGTAGTTTGTTCTGGACACTGTTGGTCTATTATGACAGTCCCATATACCAACTTTTGGAGAAGTTAACATTGCACTAATGACACATTATGCTTTCCAGCAACTAAAATTCATAAACGTTTTTAAAATTCGGCCACTGAGCCTTGTTTCTTTTACTACTTTGAGACAATTACTTCATTTTAAAAAAAAACAAAAACAACCCAAAACAACAACAACAACAACAAAAAACCCTGGTCCCCTTTCTGAGCTTGTCAAGATCCTTTGAAACCCGATCCGTCATACTATTAGCTAATCCACCCCAGCTTTGAATCAGGTGAAAGTGTGGTCGGGTGCCTTTGGCATTTCCTCCTTATGCTGATAAAAATGTTAAGCAGGGCAGTGTTGAAGACTAAGACCTTTCTCTGGGTTGACACAGATCCACTACTCAAAATACCATGGGGACTGTCATTCAACTGGGTAGCAGGCCACTCACCATGCAGGAACTATGCTAAAGTTTAAAAAAGTGGTATCTACCAAATTTCTCCACAAGTAACCAGGTATAAAAAGGAAATGAGGTTAGAGTAACAGGACTTTGAATGAATCAGTGCTTGTTTCCAGTGGGTGTGGTTTTCCTTTCTAAGTGTGCATAATCATCCTATTAATCCTTTTTTCCCTATAGTGTTTCTTCCTAAAAGCAGACAACGGGTAACAGCTAAAATTCTGAATATTCATAATAAATACTAATTATTTCTTATTCTCCAAATCTTACAGATGGACATAGAATTTGGGCCTTCAGTGATGTGCAATGAACACATCTATAAGATAGTTCAAAAATACCTTTGAAAGTCACCAAGCCCTTTCAGGATCTGGGTGATAAAACTATAGAGAAGGTGGGGAGAACCCACACCTGTTTATCTGGCACCTTGCTGGTGATTGCAAGAGGCCTGTGGCCTGTGAACTCGGTAGGTCCTGAATGGCAGCTGTTGACCTGCTCTCTGATGGAGGCACAGATGTTTGCTCCACCTCCCCCCGTGTGGGAGGCTCATGCATGGTGCCATGCTGGCATTTGAACAGCATGGAGGAGTGGTATTCACATTCTCCCATGCAGCCAGGCCAGATGCCTTTGTGCACAAAGAAACAAGAACCAGCTTCTCCGGGGAAGCCAAGTAACAGGCATGCTCGAAAGAAATCACATTTCAGCTCTAGGGCAGTGGTTTTCAAAGTGCAATTCCTGACTAGAAGTCTCAATTATCAATTGGGAGCTTGTTAGAAATGAAAAGTCTTGGGCCACTCCATATCTGCTGAAACAGAAACTCTGGGGTAGGGCCCAGCAACCTGCGTTTGCATAAGCCTGCAAGGGATTTGATGTGTGGCTAAACTTTGAGAAGCGCTGCTCCAGCATTTGACAACCCACTTTAGATAGCCCTGGGAATAGGTGGCCTGAGGTTGGTAGCAACTCTCGTAATTCAATTCAGCCAACATTTCTGGAGCAGATATTCCACTGAAGACCATGTGCTAGGTGTTAGAGGTAAGATACACATGTGAGTAACACGTCACACAGAGATGCTGTCCTCACATTGCTTACAATGTAGACAGGAACAAAACAGCGGCAGACAGTAGCAGGTTAAGTGTCATAAAAATCCTATGGTGTGTTAAAAGGAGAAAGCAAATCAGTCCAATTGGGTAGGGAGAGGACGAGAGGGGAGGTAGAGGAGAGAGATTCTTGGTGCAGTTGGATTTTGTGATGGTGGGATTTTGGTAAGCAGAGGTCAAGGAAGGAGCTCCCCAGGTATGGCTGAACACTCTCCTCTGTACCCTACAAACGTGTCTACTGTGGGGCTTCCCTCCAAGTGTGCACATCTGCCTGTCTCCCCTACTCCATCAGGAAAGCTCTCATCAGGTCACTGGTGACCTTGACGCAGCCAAACTCAGCGGTCTCTTCCCTGTTCCCAGCTCACTCCACCTGCCAACAGCACTTGAGCAGTTGATTGCCCTCCTGCACAAGGCACCTGACGGCCAAGAACCCACTCTCTCCTCTTCATCTTCCTGACTCATGGCTCTTCCTTCTCAGCCGAGTGTTGGAGTATTTGGTCTCCGTGCCTGGCCTAAGTGGCCCTGCGTGGACCAGCCCCTGCTCTCTCTGACCTGATCTGCTGCCCTTCTCCCTTCCCCTCCCTCTTTTTAGCCCTTCTAGCCTCACAGTGTATGCTCACCTCAAGGCCTTGGCACATGTGAGTCCCCACTGTGTGGATGGGTTTCCTCCCCAGCAATCTGCACATCCTCATATTCTTATGTCTTTGCAGAAATAGCACCTTGTTTAGAAACTACCCCAGGCCATCCTATCTAAAGAATGACGGTTCATACTATCTGACTTAGCCTTCTTTATTTTCCTTCATCACAGTTACCTGTGTGTCCGTTTCTTGTGTCTTCTTTCATCACTTGGACCCAAGAGGACAGCACCTCTGTCACTGTTCACCACTATATCCCCAGTGCCTATAGTACAGCCCCTGGCACAGAGAGGACGCTCCATAAATGTTCATTGAATTATTGATTTGTAATAGGTTACATGTCCATTTCTCTAAAATGGCTCTTACACTCCTTGACTATGACTGCAACACCTTACACAATGCTGGACCTCCACTAGCCAACATGTTTCTGGCATGTAGCATTGAAAGAATTAAGAAGACATTTCAAGTATTAGAAGAGCCTGAACATAATCACAGTGATAGGAAAGCACCAGGATACTAGATCCAGCAAATAATCCAATTTAGCTGGAGCCGAGATCCATATGAGAGCAAAAACAAATTAGAATTGTAAGCAGCAAAAGAATATGCCAATGCATGCCAGTGTCAACAACTCTAGCCCCAACTCAAAATGTAGCGGCTAACAAGCCCTTATGAGTAGATGGGATTTTCCCTATGGGCAAAGATGTTCTTTGGTGCCAAGTTAATACTATGCATGACATCAAGCTTTGCTTTGGGGATCTGCTTTCCCTCCTCAGTTTCATTTCCCTAGGAGCTGGGCCGAACTTCCAACTTGTCAAGCTGTCTACCCTGCAGCACCCCTCCTGGAGACGGGGAACCATGCTGGCTTTCTGGGACTGTCTCTCTTGGGAGCTCTGCTGAGAGCTCCCTTTGGCATGCCGCATGAGAACTGAGGAGGGAGGGAAGTACCAGTCAGTTTCCAAAGCAGGGGACATGTGCCCAGTTGAGTCATGCCTGCTGCCTTGCTCCAAGAGCCCTCCTTCTCAAGGCCTGCACCACCCCAGGCACACCCACCTGCCCCAAGCGGCTTTGCACCAGAACATGGGCCTGCCAAGTCCAGACCCTCCCTATAGCTCCTCTGTCCAGCCCTGAGCTCTGTCCTGCATCTGAGCCTGGACTTAAGAAAAGCTCTATTTGACTTTGAGCACCATTGCTGAAAGCCCTGCTCAAACTTTTTGAGACCCTCTCTCTATTTTTTTTCAGCCTCCTTCCTGACCTCAGAGGGCCAATTTTCTCCCATGAAACAGTTCCTTCAACAAAATGATCGACCCCATGGATACAAGGTACTACTTTGTGGTGAGGCACTGAGAAGGGTTTAGCACTTGAAAGCAGGAGGTTAGCTCAGTGGTCTGACTCTGACAGTGGAAATTCCAATAGCAGCCTGATCATACGGAGGCTTGAGAGCCTGCAGGCCTTCCGACAGCTGCACAGCCTCGGCCTCTGCTCATGCTGCCTGCGTGTAGTACCTTCCTGCCTCCGATTCTGTGGCCCAGCCTCATGCACCCAAGGGGCTGGCTGCAGCTGCTGCATCACACTTGCAGATTTCAGGCCGATCTCTGAGCCACCCATCAACAGCACCTGATGCTTTTTGCTGGCCTAGCCGCTGCCAAGTACAAATTTTAAGTCTTGCTGAGCCTCTGAAATGGAACTATCATGCTTGCATTGAACACCACATACACAAAATCAGAAAATTTATAGTCTTCATGGGTATCGGCAACAATATTTCCTGTTTGGGGAAGACAGGCTGATTACAAATATTAAAGATTGTGAAGTCTTCCCCTCTCCATAGCACCCCCATGTTTATCTTTTGCTGGAGGCACATTTCAAAGTTTAAGGCTGACAGTTTCATTTAAAATTATTTAAATCATACCAAATACAGGATCTGGATACAGGTGATTTTTCTTCTCTCTGTGGCCCCAGCTTAACACCAATTCACGATGCGGAGGATGTCCACAAATCAGGGTGGAACGCAGCTGCCATTAATTTCTGAATCTCCGGCCAGTTCTCCCCGCTCCCCACCCCTCTCCCGCCACTCTATGCAAACGCACTGCCCATGGAGACAACTTCCTAGAATTTATAGCACCTGCAAATCTCATGCTTCCTGGGATGGCTATACACTGCCTCTCTGCTCCCTTGCCTTCGCTGACAAAACCCCCAGCCACCAGGCTCTAATTCTGAAAAGAAGCAGGAAGCAGCAGTGTGCAGGGGACTGCCCTTCTCCACCCAGAGAGGGCATGCTGTGTTAGAAGACACTTGCCATTGCCTTTCAGAGGCAGGGATGAAGAAGAAAGGAACAATTTTGTTTTTAAGAGAAAAAAGTACAGTATCCCCCTCCTTTATCTGAAGGGACACATCCTAAGACCCTCAATGGATCCCTGAAACCATGAATAGTTCCAAACCCTATACAGTCTATGTTTTTTCCTATATACATATACCTATGATAAGATTTAATTTATAAATTAGGCATGGTAAGAGATTAACAACAATAACGAGTAATAAAATAGAACAATTATTACAATATACTGTAATAAAGGTTATGCGAATGCGGTGTCTCTTTTTCTCTCTCTCGAAGTATCTTATTGTCCTGTACAATAAGATAATTGTGGTAATTGAGACCACAGAGAGCAAAAGTTCAGAAAATGAGGTTCTCCTTTTACAGGTGAGCGGAGGGGTATCTGGCTGTAAAAAGGCAAGAAAATAAACTGTGCTTACAGATGGGGAGCAGTGTGTGGTGAGGAGAAGGCCCTGGATGGAAATAGGAGACACCATGGAAAAAGTCTCTTGGCTGAAGGGAGGGCAGGGGACAGGCTTATCAGCCCAGCATGCCCTTCCCAGCCTACCGCTGGGAGTCTAGTCTCTGTAGGGAACCCCACACCTAAAAGAGGCCTTCCCCCAGCCCACCCCCTGTAGGAGGGACACCTGGGTGTTACAGTAACCACACTGTCCTCTTCAGGCAGGTATTTGGAGCAAATGCTGAACAAACATTAGAGAGGGCAAATGGCTCATGTTTCAATAGGCACATAGAAGCTGGGGTTATAAAACTTTAGAGCATATATTTCCCTGTAGAGTGCATATTTACACCAACATATGACACACCTACCCACCAGAAAGGTGGATATTATACAAGGTCCCCTGTGGACTTGCTAATTCCTGGATAAACTCCTTTCCTTTTATTGGCTTGTTTATTCTTTTATTTTTTGGATAAAACTACTCTTTCCCTTGTACTTGTCTCCCTGTAGTCTCTCTCCTTTTCCACTTCTAAAGAAAAGGAGCCTCACTCTTGATGTAGGAAATCACGCTTGCAGCCTGATTGTAGTGGCATTGTTAGTACCAATGACTTACTGTTCCTCAAACCTCCCCAAACAGGGAGCCTTTCAGATTACTCACCATTCCTTATCATGATCACAAGGATCTCCTCTCTTCCAAGGCCCATGTTGGGAAGATGCAGAGCTAGACTGTTCCACAGAAGGCATTTCTTTTTCCCTCTTCTATTTCCCAGTCTCCCAAACTTGGTCAGCTTCCCACCACCCCTCTGAGAGGAACCCTCCTGTCATGAATTTGACGTGATAGCAGTTGAGGGCTGGTGATCTGGCTTCCTGTCTGCGGCCAGTGGTCTTGAGAGGATACTGTGGGCATGAAGGGAGGCTCAGAGATTCAGGAAGCAACCATGGCCCCCAAATATGTCTGCTTTTTGGACAGACAGATCCACTGAGCTGGAGCCATTGGAAATGTGGTCTTTGGAGAGCCAGTTCCAGAGCAAAAGGAAACCAGAGTCCTGTGTGCTTTTTTATCACTCGGGATGTTGACAACTGCACAGTCCCAAAGGTGGCTGAGCCACAGAGATAGTTATTTTTTTTTCCCGAAGGTTTATTGAATAAACCTTTTTATCTGAGTGATAAAAATCCCACCCAAAGGCATCACAAGGAACTGCCTGGCCTGTTTTAAGTATTGTCTGTGCTGCGGGAGGACACAGGCATCCCCAGGAATCCCAGAGGAGCCAGGCTCATACCAGGGACCACGTAGCTGTGGGGCCTCAGGAAAGCCAAGGAGCCCTTTAGGCCCCTGTCTTCAGAGGGATGAAAAGAAATGTCTACACTAACAGCGGTTCTCCTTATGGGCACCTACAATGCAGCTGGTGTTTTCACGTATCATCACTTAGCTTGACAAGATGGCAAGAAAGCTATAGTTGGCCCCTTTCTACAAATGAGAACGCACACGTGGCTCAGTTCAGAAAGCTTCCTGCCGGCCTGTTTTCATTCAGCGCACACGGGAAATACATAGCCTCTGCTGAGTTTCTCGGCTCAGGCAAGGGGAAAGTCTTTTCCCAAGTCTTAAAAGGAGGATGGCTTCAAAGGGGAGCTCCCTGCCTGAGCCCACCGACGACTGGGGGTGAGCACAGAGTCTGCTCGGCCTCGGCAAAGTGCTGAGGGAAGGCGGGCACAGCCCCGGCCGTGGGAGCTCCCGGTGGCACCGCACAGCAGGCCGCGAGCCGGCCAGTGCCAAGGGGGCGTGTTTTCATGTCTCAGTCCATCAAACTCAGAAAACTCCCCACATTCAGAAGACTGTGATGGTCACAAAATAGCATCCAGTCCCCCATGCCCCCATCCCTTCTCCATGAGGCTCTGCCCCAGGAGCACAGCCGGGGGCCACGTGACCTCCAGCCCGGGCAGGAAAGGGTGTTAAAGGCACAGGGAAGGGGGCAGCAGCCTGGCAGCCCAGAGGGGCACAGGCCATTGGTGTGGTGAGTGAACGAGGCTCTCACAGACCCCTTCCTCCACGGCCATCATGGGGGCCAGAGCCTGACGACTTCATGCTCAGGTACCCAGATGTTCCCTTACGGGCCTCTGTGCCCTGCCCCCACGCCCACCCTTCATGCACACCGCTGTCAGAATCTGCTCTCTAAAACCCACGGTGACCGCTGGCCCCTAGATCACACGCCAGCCCTGGCTCTCACCATCTCCAGCATCCATCTCATCTCTGCCACCAGAGACCTCCGTAATTTGGCCCGTTGTCCCCAAACACACAGACTTCTTGTTCCTTCTTCCAATGCCTTGTGTCCCAGCCAGACCTATTTCTTTTAAAATGTCCAGACCACCATGCCCATTTGGGAATTGGCACGTAGGAGTCCTCTGGCCGAGCATGGCTTCCCTCTCCCCCGGCAAGTCCCGCATGGGCGCCGCCTTCCAGCCTGAACCCACGGTCTCACCCCTCCGAGAAGCCTGAGACGTCCGCTTGCCGTGGGTTCTCTCTCTACTCCTTTTGCAGTGCTTCCTGTACTGCATAATGAGCACCTGATGGCACGCTGCCTTTTCTCTAATTATCTGTACTAAGTCATGAACTTCTTAAAAATATGCAGAGAAAATACTCATCTGTAAATTTCTGTCTTGTGCGTCTGCTTGGTTTCCCTACCTAGTTTGAAAATCCAAGCCCTTATACTTCATATGCCTCTCACGGTTCCACTTGGATTTAGGCATGTAGTTGACACTGAGTAAATGCTTATAATAAAATGTTTGTTAACTAGTTGTTTATTTTTCTTTCTCCGCATGGATACTGTTTTTCTTCTAATTCCAGAAAGAAAAGAAATAAATTTTGTTCTGTTCAATTTACAATATCCAGCATAAGTTTGGAACTTTTTTTTAAATGACTGATACAGACCAATTTTTACATATAGAGACCACATGAAATGGGCATAATCTTATCTGTATGGGAAAACTCAAACTGTGTTTTTCCTCTGCTATCATACCAATAACAACAACAACCAACACAGAAGAATTCTGTGACCGAATGTGTGGGGGTTCCCTCCCAACAAGCAGCAGACCCCAGCTGGGTGTCTTCCAATTCAATTCTGACACCATCTACCTGGAGATAGCGTCAGATCCCACAGGGTGAGGGCTCAGTCCCCAAAACGGTTCCACCCTCAGACACCAGTGGTAAGTCTGGATCTCTGGAACTTTTGCTCAAAAAGCTTCAAGCGGGCATTCCCACAAGCCCCTCTTGGGGTTCAAGTAATTTGCCAGAGTGGCTCACAGAACTCAGGGAAACACGTTTACTGGTTTATTATACAGGATACTGCAAAGGGTACAGACAAAGCGATGCACAGGGTGGAGTGTGGGGAAGGGGTCCGTGCTTCCGTGCCCTCCCTGGCCTGCTCCCCTCCAGGAGCCCCCACGCGTTTGGCCATCTGGAAGCTCTCTGAACCCTGTCTTTTTAGGCCTTTTCTGGAGGCTTTATTGCATAGGCATGACTGATTAAACCACTGGCCACTGGCCACCAACCCCACCTTCAGCCTCCTCCCCTCCCCAAGGCTGGGGCTGGGCTGGAAGTCATGCTGGGTCTTTCTGGTGAGGAGCCCCATCCTGGAGATACCCAGGGGCTGCCAGCCACCAGTCAATCATTAGCATAAAAAAGGACATCATTTTAGAGAGTCCAGGGATTTTAGGGGTTGTATGCCAGGAAATGGGGAAATACGTATTTCACAATAGCACACCATGTGAAGGAGTTTTAGAATATTAGCAGGAGCCCCATTGCTCTGCCCTGTCTCCTTTACATGCCTAAATTTTGGAAAGAGGGGTTTATTCACTCAACAAACGTTTCTGAGGCATCCACTACAATGGTTCCCAACCCTGAATGAATATATGAGCTTTTTAAAAAATATCTGGACCCCATGCTCAGAGATTCCAATTTAATTATTTGGAGGTAGAGTCCAGGCACAGATATTTTAAAAGGTTTCCAAGTAATAACTTATAATCTCTATTAAGAACCTCTGATCGATTATATGAAGTACTGTGTCAAAAATTAAAAATATCCAAAAAGGAATAAAAGGTGCAGTCTGGGCCTTGAGAAACTCATGGTCTAATCAGAAAAATAGACGAGGAGCATCCACAACAGCTGAATAAAGGGACCAAGGGCAGTACAGGGGCCACAGTGCACCTCGGTGTTGGTCACCAGCCAGCCTGGGACAGGGATTCAGGGGTGGCTTCCCAGAGGGAAAACCTGACTTGGAAGCTGGCAGAGGTGGGATTAGTCCAGTGAAAAAAGGAGGAGGGTGCAGGGAGAATGGCCCCAGCAAGGTGTGCGGTAGCAAGCGCCCATCGTGGGTAGTGGCCCTGCGTGGATTGAGTCCAGCGACTGGAATGTGGGCAGGAGTCCCTGCCACTTCTGGGTCTGGCCCATGAGCCCCCCCCCCCCGGCCCGTGTGACTTCTGCACCCCTGCCCCCACGCCCCACGTGCAAGCCTTGTTATTCTTCCCCATCCACCAGGTGAATGGAAAGGAAGCGGAGGACCCAGAGAGGCGTTGGCTCAGCGCAGGAGGCAGTGGAGAAGGTGGCACTTGGGAGGATGCATCCAAGTGGGAGCATTAACTTTGGGAGAGTTTTGAGGGACAAAGTAAGTGGTGGCAACTTAAGAAACAGAAGAAAGTCATCTACCCTGGGCCCTGTGGGAAAGGAAAGATGCTGTAACCCCCAGCTGGCCCTAGCAGTCCCTTCAGAAGTGGCCATTCCCTTAGGTGAAGCTTGCCGGGCACCCCAGCCTCTGGGTCTCTCAATCCAGTGCTCATCTGAGTAAACACAGGGGCGCTGCCGGGATGGAACGGGTGGCCATCCCGTTCCAGGTGGAGCCAGGTGGCCAGAGCCGTCTTTCCTCGACTCACCCGGGTTTTCGTCCAGTAAGCAGAGTGTCTTGACAGTGGAGCCTGTTTGTGCACACGCGTGACACGAGCCAGGCTTCCAGGGACTTTCCAGTCCCTCCTGGAGAGGACATGATCAGCTAGCACACCTGCGGCCTTCGTGCTTCTGGACACACACACTTGCACACTCACGTGCTCCTCTGAAGGACCAGCTGGTGGAAATTACCACAAGGACAGACAGCAAGCGAGTTATCCAGAAGAGAGACGGTTGGATGGGGAAGATGAAGGAGGCCCGACCAGGGTGATGCTGGATCCACCATCTGTCCATGCAGCCACTGCGTGCTCTCCTCCTGCACTGCAACCCCGCTGCAGGCAGGAGACACAGGGCGGCCAGCCGAGCTCCACCACCAGCTTGCTGTGCGCCCCTAGGCAAGTACCCTCCCCACCTGGGCCTCTGCTCCCATTTGTGCAATGAGGAAGTTGGACTATAATGATCCTGAGGGTGCCTTCCCTGTCTATGAATTCGGACCATAAGCCCCAGTCTCGTCACCCCTGCTGGAGCCCACGAGTGAGCAGCCACACCCGGTCACCCTCCGGTTCCTCTCAGCAGTGCCCGCCTGTACCAGCAGCCCCTGGCCGCCCTCCCTCCGCTGCTAATCTCATGCATGAGCTACCACACGGCAGCTCCTCTACGGCAGCGGCGTCCGTGCTGATGAGAAAAAAAGAAATGTAAGCACCTAATCTGACCGTGCCGATTTACAGCTCAGAGGCCCAGGGGACCCTCCCTCCTGCTCCCTCCCTGGGAGCACATAGTCCTTTGTTTTCCAAATGCTTCTTGCTCACTACAACATTCCCCCCTGCTTTTTGAACACGTGTATTGTAGGCCCTTGCTGCGGTCCCCCAGAGGGTTCTCGGTGGATGAACAGAAGCCTCCTCCCAAGCAGAAACAGAGGCTATAACGTGCCCCCAGCAAGACTCTCCAAAACAGTAATAACTCTGGCTGTCTCTCTTCCGGCTCTGTTGCAGCCCTGTCCAGCTGAAGATGAAGGCCATTCACCTGGCCTTGCTGTGTATCTTCTGGGTCACCCATCACTGGCCTGCTAGCTCAGGAGGCCTCAGGCCTGGATGAAGAGGCTGAGCTTCAGGTCTGCTCCAGCCTCTCATCACCGCACCTGAGAGGAACGCCTCAAGGACAGGGCAGGCGTCTCTGGCCTAGGGCAGCCCGTTTTCTTCTGCACTGTGGTGCTGACAGGCTGAGAAATGTACGAAAAAGGAAGTCATTGGAGGAAGCGTGGCAGGCTCTGCTGGTTTTCGGAAGGTCTTAGGAGTCCTCAGAGAGGGCAAAGTTCAACTTCCCTTCTTAGCTTTTAGGTTCTACCAGCTCAGCCAGGGAACTATCACACCTGGGGGCTCTGGAAGGCCACACCAAGCCCAGGTGTAAATTCAAGAGACCGGGCTGTGTCCTGCCATCCTTGCTGACATCAGACTGGATGCTGGTGTTGGCGAGGCAGAGACAGCAACCCAGGGAGGACGAGCCTGTGTGTCCAGGGAAGTTGTTGGCAGGGGGCAGACTGCCAGGTGGAGAGACTGGACGCCCGTCAGGGGAGAACGAAGCACAGCGGTGGGGCAGAGAAGGAAGAAGGCTGCCTCCGCCCGGGCAGGGGTGCGGGAAGAGCAGGCCCACGGAGCTGCCTGGGCCCGGCCTCTTTAGCTCTGAGAGTGGGAGCTCAGTGGGACCACCGGCCCCCTGTGCAAAGCACTCACCGGAAGGCTCACTGGCCGTACCTCAGGGGCAGTGGGGTCACCGCGGGGCAGGCCGGGGTGTGGCCGTCTGAGCCATCAGGTCATCGTGCTTTCTAGGTTCCATCTCATCTGCTTTCCAGCCTTCACCAGAAACGGGAGTGACACGCCGCTGCCGGACACGCGGGAGTGCAAGGATAAGTGGAGCAAAGACGCGGAAGTAGGGCAGGCCGCCGAGCACCCGGACGGCAGCCCTGCTCAGCCTCGCTGCGCCGATGCCGCTCCATTTAGGCCTCTGCTCTGGAGGCCCAGAGATGCGAAATCTCATAACGAAACATCTGTCTCTCCTTCCTCTTCCCTTCCCCCAACTCATCCAATTACCACATCTAACATTATCCATCATCTCGTCTTTGTGGCAGCAAGAATCGAAGAGCAGACGGGGAAATTAATAATAATTGTGGTGTCAAGGCGCAGGATGCAATCAGAATTCAGCATGGAAGCAAATACAAATACAAACAAACCATATTTATTCTTCTGAAAGATTGCTCAATTCTCGCTCCCGCCCTCTCCCAGGAGCTGCCGATGACGGCGCTCAGGAAAGAGGTGAATCAGCTAATGTGGAGATTAGGCATCGATTCCCCAGCCCCCTGCACCACCACAGAGCGCTCTAATTGAAATTAGACCAGGGACTGGGGAGCCTCTAAAGAGACAACCAAAATCCATCAGGCCCAAGTGCGAAGCAAAGAGAGGGGAGTCTCTATTCCAGTGGTTAGCACGAGATCTTGGCCCCAGGGAAAAGCCCAGGAAAGAGGCAACTGTGCCAAGCTCTGTCTTTGGGGGTCTAAGAAGCACGTTAGGGGACCAGCCCTCTCTGTCATCCCAAAAACAAGCTGTACTACCCCACGTACAATTTCTCAGAGCCTGGAATGCTCTCTAAGTGAGGACATGCACCAACCTACACACAAACAGCTCAACGTCCCATGTCAGTGGGGAGAGGCCTTAGCGTGGGTCATATGCGTTGTCAGAATGTTAAAGCAAAAACCATTATTTTTGGCTTTGATGTATGTTATACGCTCACACATGCATTCCGTTATTGTCTCTACTTTCTGGTATTGTGTTCAGTTAGGCTAATAGTTAAAGGCATTTGCTTTCCATCCACCTCTCTGCTGTTTGCTGTGAAATACCACAGTCAATTTTTAGCTTAGGTCCCTGCAAAACTTGGAACCTATTCAAATTGTGGCACCGGTCCTGGGAATACTCCGGATTACGGTAAAGATGGAGGCCCCACAGTGGGCTGAGCTTCCCAAGTAAGTCATCCAGAGCTCACAAACTGCATGAGCCATCACGAATCACATGCAGTCGGCATTGCCATGCATATGTGTACTCAGGGTGGCGTGATCCCAAACCCTGAATCACAGAAGCATCTGTGACTTGTGGAAGGCCCTGGGCATGTGATGGGGTGGGCATAGGGTGGGCATGTGATGCCAGTGCTGAGGCAGAGGCTGTGAGCACTATGGGCTCCGGACTGCAAAGGAGAAGGAGAGGGAGGTGAAGCATGCCTAGATGTGATGGATGGAGTACATCTTTTCTTATGAAGAATTCATGTATTTTTTAAAGTGCGGTAACTAATACTGTTTACCGTCTCTACTGAGGATCAAAGAAGAGAGAAAGAGCGCAGCTTAAGTCCAGAACTCTGAATGTGCTTGCCAAGAAGTTCTAAAGGGAAGAAAAGTGAAATTTGGTGGGAGAAGAACAGCTAGGGAGGGTGAATGGGGACAGTGTGAAGGTCGTTTCCAGCTACAAACTGGAGAATTTTGGAAACTACTGGAAGGCTGAGGTAGGCTTGGGAGCTACTCTCCTAGGAACTGTCCTAGGGATAGTTGTCCAGAATGCAAACTGTATTTAAGCACAGAAAGTTTTAATGGGCTCACACTACCAAACTTCAGGGGGGTTCAGGTGAAGGCTGGGGGTGTCTTAGCTATAAGACAACCAGCCCTTCCTCCACTATGCCTGAGGAGCTGGGCTGAGCAGGGCGATGTCTCAAGTTGAATATCTGAAAACTCAGAATTGCTGTGGAAAATAAACAGGGGTGATCTTCAGAAATTATTTGGAAGTTTTAGCTCATAAGTCAAACCATGATAGGGGTGGGCCAACTTTTTCTATAGATAGCCAGATAGTAATTATTTTAGGCTTTGAGGGCCATAAAGTCTTTGTCACAGTTACTCAAATCTGTCCTTATAGGTAAGAAGCAGACATAGACAGCGTGTCAACGAATGAGTGTGGCCGGTTCCAGTAAAACTTTACTTACTAAGAAGTGGAAGGCTGCATTTGACCAGTTGGTTTTACTAAGTTTGCTAACCTTTGATCTAAAAAAAAAAAAAATTGGGCTCATAATAATTTATATGGTATTCCCAAAAAGCAAAGGTGGTTGGATTATATATATATATATATATATATATATATATATAATCTTGCAGGAATTGTTAATATCTGCCAGGTCCATGCTTTTGGAAAAACAGGCAAGTCACGTGTGTTTTTATCACACTATTACACCTCTCAACAGCTTCCACGTCTCTCTGTCCTTACTCCCACACTGTGGGACCGTCCCTGATTCCAAGGGTCAGCAACTCTGTCATGCCCCACAAGTTCACGGCCGTACCTCTGGTGCACCAGAGAGGTCTACCCAATGTTCTGGGCGGTGATACCCAAGGCTTGAGATCTTTCCCTGTCTGCTTTCTCACCTCATCTCCGCAACTAAAAGTAATTTCTTTTTCCTCTCATTCCTTTGCTCAGATGATACATCGTGCTTCCTAAGGTGACCATTGAGAGCGAAATGAATCTCAACACCTGAATGTGCGACCGTGTCAGTGGATGCTAATGGTTTAATGCTGGGTTTCTCCAACGGCTCTTTATATACCCGTAGGGGTACAGGGCCACGTGCCAAGTTAAACATGCCACGGGAGAAATAACATGCAGATTTCAGAAGCATACATTTTATTGGAATCATTTTGGAGGAAAGTTAAATATTATAACTAATTCAAAACATTTTATATTAAAACATGGCTATAATAATGATTATAATATAACTAGTACAGATTAATAATAGATTTGAATTTCTGAGATTGTCACTGACCCCTTTGTGCTATGACTCCAGACTGCTGTGGATATGCATTTGCTTTTCTCTCTCATTAGGGTTATTTAGTGAAAAAGTGTGAGATGCACTGTCTTGATACATATCCCTTTTCTATTTTGATGATAAAATCAAGGTCAAGTACAATCTCGTTATTTTTCATCCTCTTTCCAGGAAACACATTTACACCCACATAGAATCTCCTCGTGCATCTTCCCTCCAGTTTCAGCCAGTGAAAGCTCTGTTTAGGCCAACTGCTTCCACCTGCGTCCTTGACCCCAGCTTCTCCTCTCTGTGGCTGTCCTCCACCTGTCATCCTTAACCTTGCCTGGGTTTTCTGCCCCCCTTAATGGCTCCAGCATTGTCATAAACACATTCAAGAACCCTCTGTGAAAAGCCCTCATTTTCTGCCATTCAATCCTCCTCCTCCCTCCTCAATTCATACTTGTCAAAATATAGTCTCTGAGCTCTCTCCCCACCTACTCTCACCCCCAGCCCTTTGCTTCCTACCCTCCCTATTCTATTGAGACTGCACTTAGTCAGATCACTCAAGACTACCTAATTATAGAACTTGTAGGTCATTTCGAACCTTATATTACGTGAGCTACCTGCAGCATTTGATGCTGATATGGTTGCTCTCTGCTTCTCCCTTTCTTGCCATAAAATGCACTACCTAGACTTCTGGAAGGCCAACTGGGCCCTGGTTTTTCTCATTTCACTCATTTCACTCTTACTGTTGCTTCTCTTTCTTTTGTTTCCCCCTCTCCAAATTGACTCACTTTTTTTGGTTCGATCCTTTAGCCACTGTTGAGCATCCAGGCTCGACTTCCCTTTCTCTACACCATCTTCCTAGATGAGCTCAACTATCCTCAAAATTTTAACTACCTATAGGTTGTCTATTGCCTCATAAAACATTGCCCCAAAACTTAGCAATTTAATACAACAAACATTTATTACCTCATTATCTCAGTGTTTTCTGTGGATCATGAACCAGAAAGAGGCTTACCGGAGTGCCTCTGGTCAAGACCTCCCATGAGGTTGCCACCCAGCTGTCACCCAGAACTAGTTTTATTTGAGGACTCAAATGAGGAGACTGGGGGATCTTCTCCCAAGTGCGTTCAGACAAGTTTTGCAGGCCTCGGTTCCTCGGTTCCTCGGTGGGTCTGGTGGGTCTGGTGGGTCTCTGCACAGGGATGCCTCACACCATGGAAGTTGACTTTCACCAAGATAAGCAATCCAAGAGGGACTGATAAAGAGATCTCAAGGTGGAAGTCACAGTCCTTTTATAACATAACCTTGGAAGTGAGTTCCCACTGCTTCTGCTGTAGCCGACTCATTAAAAGCAGGTCAATACACCCCGCCCACACTTAGGGGAGGGGATTACACACAGTATGAAGATCAGCCAATGGCAGTCACTGGGGCCTATCTTAGAGGCTGCCACCACAGCCAATACCACGTACATCTCCATCCGTAGACACCTCCCTTGAGTTTTGGACTCATGTGCTCAGTTCTTGCAAGACAGCCTTCTCTGGGTGCTCACAGGCATCTCAATGTCAAGATGTATATTCCAAGGCAAACTTATCATATTTTCTTCCATAATATGACCTATTATTTTTTTTTCTTAGTCTCTAAATATAGCACAACCATAAACCCAGGCTGGAAACTAAGAAGACAAACTTCATCTTTCACTCTCTTTCTTCTATCACAATATGATCAGTCTTTATTCCTGAATGTGGTTACTAAATATTTTCAACCCATTTCCCTTCTTCCCCACACTCTACAACTTGCAAATTTGAGTTTCTCACTGTGCCTCACCTGAACCACTACAGCAAATCCAGCTCATGAACGCTACAGCCTAAGTCACCCTGTCCAGCACACTATGTGTACTATGTATTAGATGTGCTCAAGTTCTGAGGACAGAGATGGACACAGATGAGATTTTCACCAAGTGCTGAAAGCTGTCATGCATCCTCTGCTGTAATGCTGCTGCTGCTGCTGCAGTCCTTGATGAGGATGATGATGATGGTGACATTAATATAGACAGATTACACAACCTCTGTAATAAAATGTAAGGCTCAGCTCAACCATGAATGCAAATGAATTTTATCTATCTACTGAGACTTTCAGTCCTTGTCAGAAATGCCAAAATCACGGTTTCCATGCCACATGTCATCATCTCCGCTTCTGCACCTGGATGCTCGGTTAAGGCTCAGTCCTCAAAATAAACTCTGTTTGTGAATGAGGAAATCATCACGGCATAATTGGGGCTGCTGAAGAGCGTGAGATGTCATTCCAATTGAACACTATTCTGAAGTTTTCCCCTGTGGCCTGAAAAGCCACACATCTAATCCAATCACCTAAACGATGATTCTATCCATTGTAGGTGCACCCACCCATGGGCCCTCTCTATACGTTTTCTCCAGGTCTCCAGTGTGTTCCTTATCTCCTACAAGGACATCAGCACTTCCTCAGGAATGAATCAACTAAGTCATCACCACCAGTCCCAGCACAGCAGAAAGAGCGTGCTGGAAAAACTACGAGGCAGATACCATCACCTCGCAGCAGCAGCCAGTCCTATTCCCGTCTGTGAATTCAATGAACTTCCAAATGCAAAAAGACAGTTGGTGCCTGAGGACAAATTTAGCTGTGGCTGGGCTAGATCATGGATGGTTACTAGCATGAAAATTCATTCATATGAGTTTGGAATATAATACCTGACACAACATAGATCGTGGCTGCCATGTTCCAATCCCAGATAAGGACACAGCAGTAACAGATGGAGGAACAAGGCACTTATCTTGTTAGTTGATGGATTTATCCTTTTTTTCTCCTTCCCTACATATTCCATAGTGAGTGGTGGTTTTTACCATGCAGCATATGGAGAGTGAATTGATTTCTTTTGTCCTTCCTTAATTCAATAAGAACTAAAGTAAAGGATGAACATCTTGTGCTGGAAAAATTTCCAAACAGTCAAGAAAATCTCAAACTTCCTTTTATTTTCCTGGAATTTAGCTGGGAAGCATTTGGTTGGGAATTTAGTTCTGGGAAGCATTTCTCCCTCAGCAGGAATAGAAATGAGAGTGCTTTGCATGATTGGGATAATGGCACGTTCATGGTCTCTGGGCTGGTTGGAGACAGAATCAGCTCATTCTAAGTGCATGGCCAAAGAGAGCTGTGCTTAATATGGGGAAGGGAGACAATGCCCTGCAATCCAAATAATTCCTGGCGTGACTAATTATAGTGGCCTGAAGGACTGTGCTAACTTCTACTTCCTCCCAATACCCTCCTAAAATAACAGTAAAAAAAAACTCTATGTAGACAAATAAAATGAGAGAAAAGATCAGCAGATGAACTATGTTGGCAAAATTGTATAAGATGAAAAGCAGATGAATGAATGGTAACTGATTCAGCAGAGCTGGGAAAGCTAAAACCGAACGCCTGGCGAGGAGCAGCAGGCTGATTCAGGCTGCAAACCCCCAGACATACACATGCGTTTGCAACACCATGTTTTCATGGAGGCTGTGGTAAGGGCTGGCACAAAATGCAAGACTTTTAAAAAGGCTCTGTGAGGAAAAGTTACATTCTCTAGATCCTCTGTGGGACTGCAGAACCCAACTACTTTTTCGGGAAGAGATGGGAAGCTTATTCTCCAGAGTAGACCACAAAAATGTGCTCCCCAAACCAGCGACATCAGCAGTGACTAGGAACTTGTTGGAGATGCAAATTCACAGGCCCCACAACAGACCAACTGACTGAGAAAGCATGCAGTGGGGAGGGTCGCAGAGGGGTGTTTCCACAGGCTCTCGGGGGGAGATGGACGCATGCTCGAGCCCGAGAACCAGCGGGGGCTGAGGCACCACAGAGTCAGGGATGAGGAACTTACGCAGATTGGAAGAGTCTTCTCTGGAAAAGGCATCTACATGAATAGAACAGAAATCATTGCTATTTGAGGGTTCTTCAACAAAATGTCTGGCTCCTCACCTGATTAGCTTACAGTGAAGCCCTCTAGTCAGCCAACTCACCTCTAGTGCTTCCAAACGACTTCTTAGCACTGAACTCTTAAACAAAAAACAAACAGTAAACAGAGAATAATGAAGAGCCCCCCAATTTAAAAAAACTCTAGCTGAAAATAAAAATTTAAGGAATATTCATTTTAAACATAGGAGGCTAAAGTTGAAGAACTGTTCCAGAAAGTAGAACAAAAAGATAAAAAATACAAATGAGAGGAAGTACGAAAATACAACATCCATTTAGTGGGACTTCTAGAAAGATAGAGAGAGAGAGAAAAAAGATATAAGAATGGCTAACAAACACATGAAAAAATGTTCAACATCTCTAATCATCAGGGAAATGCAAATCAAAACCACAATGAGATATCACTT
>CM052438.1:95988331-96038104 GCA_028533085.1 Varecia variegata | reverse complement strand
TAAAGAAGCAGGAATCAGAGTGGTGCAACATTTCTGAAGAGCCACCATGGAAGTTAGGGAATAATAAGGACATTCTTAAGAAAAAAACATTTTAAGGTGAGAATTCTATACCTAACCAAACTATCATGTGTGAGCAAAGGTGTATGGTATTCCTCACACATACAAGTTGTCTACATTTTCCTCAGGAAGTACTGAAAAGTGTACACTTCTGAAGCACAGGAGAAATCAAGGAAAAAGAAGTCACAGAGCCCTGAAGGAGAAATTCCAAAATGGGAGAGAGTCGTGGGCAATTGTGATGGGAGCTCTGGAAGACAGTTGTTAAGCTGTCCTGGTGGGGTGACCAGCTCAAATGGAGCCCAGGGTTCCAGGACAGAGGCTCCAGCTCAACACTGCAGCAGCAGCAACAAAAACTGCAAAAACTGCCGGATGACCTCAGGTATAAAACTCTGAGAAACTTTTACAGAACAAAGGAAAAATTTGGAGAGAAAAATAGGCATATATATGTAGAAAAATAAGGAACTCCAGGAAAAATAGGAAGTTGTACAGGAAAGTAAATGTACTCATAATTCACTTGGTTTGAGTTGTATTATATGGATAATTTGAATATTGACTATGGATTCTACCAACAATTGTGGTGTGAGACTCTATATTGGGAAAATGGGAAAGGTAAATGTGATGGAGAGGTTTAAGAATGCTAAATCTTCATCTTGTGTACTAGATGAATGTATAGAATTTACGAAGTAGCATTATAAGCATGTTATTTAGACATCTGGAGGTAAACATCCAAATAAACAGATGAGGGCTGAAATTGATTGACTTTGGAGAATGGGATTCTTAGGTGAGTTGAGTAAAACAAATTTTCTCTTTAAAATTATACTTGTAGAATGATTGATATTCAATTATTTTCACAAAAAATACATTATTTTTGAAGCCACAGACTTGAGGTCCTCTGATTCTTAACTCTGATTCTGTTGCATCCGGTTTTCCTAGCCATGTGGTCTTGAACGATTCATTAACTGCTCTTAACCACACAGAGCATATTTGTCATGTCAGGTTAATTGTCACTTCCTCAAAGATGTCTTCCCTGACACCCTCCAATGTAAAAGGAGGTCCTCTGTCAGTTCCTCTCACAGAAACTTGCTCTTCTCCTTCTGAGCACTCATCACAATTTTTAATGAGATAATAATTTATTCAATATATGTTCCCCCACCAGACCATAAAGTCCATGAAGGGATGGGTCTTGGTTTGTCAACCATTATTTTATTTCCCCAGTGCCTGGCAGAGAACAAAGATCACCGGAGCTCGCCTACCTCCAGACGCACCATGAGGACCATCTTCCCGCATAGAACATGGCCGCTCTCTTCTCAGGAATTTGGCGCTCCCCCTCTCGGCTACCTTGTTATTAGTGCTAAGACTTCACACTAGACAAAAGTGGGGTCTTGGAAATGACGAAGGCTAGATCTTCCCTCTGCTGTAGGTAGGCTCAAAACCTCCTGTATTCATTAAATATTTTTTAATTTCTCAAAAAGGGATCATTAAATATAAGAGTGTTTCTTTCTTGAAATTTCATTTTGTAGATAACTTTAATCCTCCCACCACTCAAAGCAGGAAAGTTTGGGTGGGGTGGTGGGGTGGAGGGGGTGATGAGTGGTGAGGGGGTGAGGGGAGATGGGGCAGGGTTGGTGGGAGGGTGGGGGGGAGTGGTAGGGAGTAGGACTCTTTGCTGGCCTCTGAGCCCTCTGGCCCAGGGCTCTGCTATATGGACACCCCCAGGGATAGGAGGTGTAGGGGGACAAGCAGACCCTCACCCAGTGACAGCTACAATAGGAGATGCATGCTTGGCTCCAGGATCCGTGTAACCTTGAAAGGGTCACCTTTTCATCTGTGAAATGGGCATAGAAACAAAACTACTTTGTCCTGATCTCAGGCTGGTTGTGAGTGTCCCACAAGATCATAGATGTTTACTGCATCGATGAGTGGAGATGTGGGGTGGCTGCGTGTGGAGCCAGGATGGCCATGAGCACGAGTCTCTGCTGCCCCGCCCCTGCCTGTGGAGGGAGGAGGTGAGCAGATCATCGACCAGAACCTCTTCTGTCCTAAGTTGCAGAGACAGCGGCTGGGTGAGAGGACAACTTGGGGCTCTGCCCGGAGATTCTGGCATCATGGAAATGTGCTCATTGGTACCTTTTCATCTAACCTGCCTGACTTCCCGTCCACCCTCCCGCCCAGCTGTGCGAGTGTGTGCGAGGTGCAGGGAGGGCAGGAAGGAAATATCAAGAGCCCTGGCGACCAGGACACCAGCCCTCACAAGTCTGGACGGATCCCTCAGGTGTCCGTTTTGCTTTTCTCTCCCCTCACTACCCACCAGGCACCGAACTGAGAGCCCCACACTACCAGGGAGGGATTCCCATCAGGAGAGCTGGAATCCTGAGATTGGCTGAAAGGTGGCTATAAAAATAGACAGGTAGCACTGATAAACAGCAAAAGGCAAACACAATCAAGACTGTGGGGATTTTGCAGGTCTCTGCGACACTCTGCACGGAGCGGAGCAGCTGCAAATCAAGCTAATATAGCATATCTCCCTGCAGCTTGCGGGAGACTGCAGTGCCTCGGGGGACAGCCCGGTGGGTGGAGTCAGCAACAGGTCTGGGGGGCCTGTGGGGAGACAGGCTATTAGGGTGGCAGCCTTCAGGATGCTGCTGGAGATCGCATTCCAGGACAGAAGAAAGTAGATTATTCAGGCTGTGTGGCCCAGAGAGGCCCCAGCTGCTGCAGCCTGCGGGAGGGGACACCTTCTCCTGGAGGAAAGTGGGCGGCGTCTGCTGCGGGGAGACGGGAGACCTGTCAGTTCCATTTGAACACTGTGATAAGGTACAGGACAGGACCAGGGCTTTGGAAGAGCCATTTAGTGCCCACGAACATGATGTGACTTTCGGGATGAACTTGCCTTTTCCCTTTTATGTAATCAGTCTGGATCTCTGCTCATTGTCACTCTCAAATTGCTCAAGGCTCTCGCTCATTTTCCTGACCACAGCTGTGTGTTGTGTAGTGTGACCAAGGAGACAAAACTGCAGATTCCAGTCCTTACTCTGCTATTAATTGACTTGGCAACCCGCAGGACGCAAGTCCTCTTATCTGCCTGGGTCTCAGGTGTTTCGCGGTTTCAATGGTCCACGCACCTGCCCACCCCAGGCTTTGTGCTTCTCTCAGTCTGGGCTGTTCCTCCCACCCGCCCACCACCCCCATCCCTTGAACCTGTTATATGGACAACTCTCCCTTGTATGGTAGATTTTAATATAATGTCCTCGGAGAAGCCTATCCTACACCCTCACACGTGTCTGGGGACCTCATGCATTCTCCAAGCATGTTGTATTGTTGCTTTATTGCAAATGTTGCAGTTATAATTAATAATCGCTTATGGCTAAGTCCTGCCGGTCTGCCGTCTCTGTGAGAACATGGCTGGGGCTGCCACCTCCCACTGCCCATCACAGGGAGAGGCACTTCCTCCACAGAGGCACGAATGTGGATTTAGTGAATGAGTCCGGCAAATATCTTTTGAGCACATCTTAAGTGTTTCATGCTACACTAGGTACCAGGAGCATAGTGAATGAGATATAGTCCCTGTCCTTAAACTTAAATAATATTTGAGACAGACTGAGGAGTAAACTAACAATTACAATGTCAGTGCCATAATAAGGGTAAGATCAGAGCACCTTGGGACACATCCGAAGGAACTGTAAGCTATTTCAGGAGACCGGGAAGGGTTTATGGCATGAATTCATAATTGCATTACAAATCCTACTGAATATGGAATTAGTGCAATACTGTATAAGGAGAAAACCCTGGTGATGTGGGAACTAGAGAAAAAATGGATTCTTTATCATTTATTTACACCAGAGACCCCTAGTTTGATGTATTCAAATAGCATGTATGGAAACACCAGAGTTGTCAATTTAAGTGGCTCTAGTGTTCTCCAATATTTTAATTTGTTTCAACATTGCTACATGAGTTATATAGCTATTTATTATTGTGTCACTTTTTGTCCTTATTATTCATATTTTTTCATTAGCATCATTATCATCAGCATCACAGGTGATTACTCTAAAAAGTAATGACACTCCAATACGGGTTCATGAACGACTGTGGAAACACGGAGGACGCTCACTGAGCTCTTACATGACTGTGTGGAGCAGGTATCTTATCCCTATTCACAAACAGGAAGCTGAGGCCTGGTGGGGGCCCTTGCCCGCACTGTGGAAGGGAGGAGAGCCCAGGTCTCCCCCATTTCTCCTGTGCCCTTGGTTCTCTCTTCCAAGGAGGCTGCCCCCCACCCCGGGCCTTCTCTCTACTGTGTGGAATGGGAGTCAAAATGTTCATTTTCAGGGGTCCTCATCACCTTCCCTGAGGCCCTTAAAAATCAGACACAAAGTGTTAGCATCCTCCAGGTCTCAGATGAGGGCTCCTCGGAGAAACTTTATGACTTACCTATGTCTGGATTCATTTCTAATCTAAATAATTATTTAGTTATTGGACTAAGATTTATTGAGGGTCTACTGTGTGCCAGAAATTGTGTTCGGAGGTTGGTATGATACAAGGATTAAACAATTAATGTCTTTCTGTTCTTTACTCAAGTCTGGGGGGTGGGGACAGATGTACCAATGCACAGCGGGACACATGCAGAGGGAACATGTACCATGGGGTGCCTGGCAGTAAGCGGCCAGGTCCAGCTGGGAGAACGGAGACAAACCTGACCAAGAGCCTTCATCTGAAGGGGGTCTTGAAGGATACAGCACGGAGGGCATCGGAGGGGGAAGAGGCCTCACATGTAGGAGATATTTATAGATAAATCAAGAAGTAGGGAATAAATATACTACTGTAGAAAACTGGCCTGGGTTGGATGCAGACCAGGAAATGTAGGTTTGACCTTACAATGATCTTCATGTGCTAAGCCAGGAAGTTTGCACTGCAACTGAATAAGAGGGTGGGCAGAGAGAAGAGTGACAGGCATATGGAAAGTTCCAATTGCAGCTTGGGCCACCAGGTGCATGTGATGCTGTTGATCCCAATAATATCAAGAGGAGGAGAAGGTTTGAGAATGTGGCTTTCTACATACTGAGTTTGGGAGGCCTGTTGGATATTAAAGTACATACGTTTAATTGGTAGCCAGAGAGAAGCACCTTGATCGCTGGGAGAGGTCTGGCAGAAGATACATTTAAGAGTCATCTGTGTGAAATTGAGAGTGGAAGTCATGGGAATATAGAGCTCACCCAGACAATATGCAGAAGTGTAAGAGAGTCGAGGATGAAAGCTCATCAGACATCAGTATGAACTTAGAGAAAGGAACAAGAGCAGACACAGGTATGGAAGGAGGGGCAGAAGAACGTGGAGCCCTGGGAGCCAAGATCGAAAAGGACTTGAAGGAGTGAGTAGCCAACATGCCACCCCTTCAAAGAAATCACGCTAAAGAGGAATGAAAAGATTAGTCAACAGTAAGGTCATGGCTGACCTTGACCAGGCAGCCCCATGGCAGCTGATTTGCAATGAACTGAGAAATGTGTCATAAATGCAGATTTGATGACCTGCCTCCAAGATGTTTTGCTGTGACACATAGTGAAATCAGGGGGTGGGGTGGGGTGCAGGCCCAATGCTGAGGGGCAGGTAGCAGAAAGGTAGGACCAGTCCTGTTCACTGTGAAATAGTGGCTTTAAGCTATCAGCTAGATTTTCAGATTTGCCTGCCCTGTGAGGCAAAAGCCCTCATGGTTTCCTGGGGACTGTCCGGTTCAAGGGGTCTCAGTAAGAAGGAGGTCTTGGTTATTTTCTTCTTCTGTGTCCCTGGATCTGAAAAGCTGGAGCTTTTAAGATGTTCTGACTGATCTACTATTAATAGATCTTTTCAAGGTAAATGCCAGAAGATCCCCATTTTAAACCAAGAACTTCATTGGGTTTGCTTCAGGGAGTCTGCTGTGGTCTTTCCTGCAATTCTACAAAAAAACAAAAAGCAAAACTCCTTAAATTAGCTACCTTGAGGTCTCAGGTGCTGGTCTTCTGCTTCTGGGCTGGACATGCCCAGTGGGACTCCTGCTACCTCTCATTCCCTCCCAGACACAACCTGAACTCAGGAAAAGCTACCGAGCTAGTTTATTCAAGGTCAGCGTCTCTCTCCTCCCTGGCTAGCCCCAGTCGGCCACCCGGGCTGCCCTCCTCCCTCTCCACCTCTGAAGGTCGAAGGGGTAAAGACCAACTCGGGGGAAGATAATAGAGTGACAGCACCTCATAAAAGGGAAATATACGGACTGAGGCAAAGTGCTGCCGGCCAGATTAGGTGCTTCTGTGGACATGGTGAAGAGGAGTGTTGACCCCGTGAACTCAATTTGCTCCATTGCTTTACACTTAAGAAAATATTCCAGTTCTTGCTCTGCCTTTTGTGCCCCAAGAAAGCCCAATGGCCGCAGCTATCCGCAACCTGCCACCTGCCTGCTAATTTAGTTGTTGAGCAAGGAGCCCGAGTTCTGACAGGTGGGCCTACTGACAAGAGGAGAATGGATATCAGGGTCTCTGGCCTTTGGGCCCCAGCCCAGGCTGATTTCATTTCAGATTAAGAGCTGCTGAAATGCAGCAATCGATAACTCAGCTCTTTTGTTTGCTTGTTTTTTCCAAGTCCCCGAAGAGATTAGATCTGATTTCACAGACCTTTAGCAAATTTAATTGTTTTTTATTCTCAGTTGCTCAATACAACTGCTTAGAAGCTGGTAGCAGAAAAATTCTCCCCCTGCGTACTGTGTTACTTTGAGCTAAAAAGCTGGAGTTCCTCAGGTGTGCTGGGGGCACAGGACCCTGTCATGGGGGGAGCCGGCTTCCTGCTGCTCTTCACCGCTCTGCCGCCACCCTTCTATCTCCACCCTGGTGTGACATTTCTGTCCCACTTACTCATGGGGCCAAGAAAGAAACGTGTGTATGAAATCAAGAATGTGCATTCTCAGTTCCTAGCCTTCATCCTGATACCCAGACTATGGCCACGAAGAGTCTTCAGGAAGGTTGAGAAGAATCTGAAGGGAAAAATGACCTTTTGGCCAAATAAGGATAAGCAGGAAGCATATGGCCCCAGGACATCCCAGCCCCTCAGTGAGGCTTCCAAGAGGGTGACACTGACAGCCTACCAGCAGTCATGGCCACCAATCACACCTCCAGATAACGTTCCCACCGCCATCAGCCTTGTGTCTCACCTGCTGAGAATTCAAACTTTCTGCACACCTTAAGGTGGACATAAGCAAATCTTTTCTGTTTTACTGTCTTATAACCCTTTACTATTGCCCGGGAAGATAATAGTTGCAAATAACTTTATTGTTCCTTCTGACGACTTCCTGAAAGACCATTGGGCCATCAATAGAAAAGGCCAAGGTTTCCTAGCTCAAAACTCTTTGTATCCACTCATCCTACATGATTACATCATGAGCCTTATGGATCCTAATCGGTCCCCTCCCTGGCTCCTGCATGGAAAGACCCACCTTAAACCTGGCTTTGAAATCTCCATAAGTAGTCCTACTGTGCCCTTCTCCTTCAGGCACTACTACGACTATGCAGAGGAGGTGTTTTCCTCAATGCAGGAAACAATGCAAGTGGCTGTGTCTTGTCAACAGGTTGTCTTAGTGATTTTGGAGGGAGCCAGCATTCCACCCTGGCTTCAGGGAAGCCTTTGGACTCTTTCCCCTCCCGGATCTCTAAATTCTCCGTATCATGTTGTAGGGCTTTAATGTGTGTATCATTTACTTTGGTGTCTTTGAGCCTTAACATCGAAAAGCTGCCATTGATTGAGACACCTAAAACTGGACTGTTGAGGCATGACGGTATGTAACTCAGCAAAGACCTGTAGAAATTTGGGGGAAATTATGGCCTTAGATTGTACAAAACTTTGCACACTAGTTAGTTCATTTAAATTATTTCTCACTCCCCAAAGAAAAAACAAGCAAACAAAAAAAATCCCAAAACTGAGTCCCAGAGAAGTTCAGTGACTTACTCAAAGTGTGAAGACAGGGGAGAACATTAGAACTTCAATTCAGTCTTTCCCCTCATAATCCAGTGATCTTAACAATAAAGTACACTTAAATTTGAGAAGATAAACATATGCAGAATGAGAGGTTAAGAAAGTAACTGAGCAATTGCAAACTAAACAGTAAATTATCAGCACGTCACTTCTGAGAAAAACATGCTGGTTCACAGGCCAATTAGATAGTCCGGACATCTATCTGTAATGACTTGAGTAAGGTCCATAACTCAGCTTACCTGCCTGTCAAATGAGTCTAAGTGGTTCATGCATGCCTGAGAAACTGAAAATTCAGGCTGCCGGAGACTTTGCAGTACAGAGGAGGCCCGGGAGAGACGCAGGCCTCGTCTCCAGCGCAGTGGGAGTGGCGCTGAACTCCTGACAGCACCTACTCAGGCCTGTATGCAAATACCTTCGCAGGACATGGGGATCCAATTGCTTTCCCATCTGCTATTTCCTCTCTATTTCCCTTTCTTTCCTTAAAAAAAAATAAATAAATAAATAAAAAACCAAGAGCAGAAATTCTTCCCATTCTGCATTAGTGCTTGATGTAATGGTGCAAAGCATTTTTCATTTATCATCATAACACCAGTCAAAGAAACTTCTAATCACGTAAATGCGGGAAGAAAGCCATTAGAGTTTATTTGCATGGCAGCTTTGAACTCATTCTCCACTCAGCAGTGTGAAGTGGCCGTGGAATGGGCAGGGCTACCTCCCTAGCCAGCTGGCCAGGTGGGCACCACGTACAGCTTCTTTCTGGGGGAGCCTCAGGGAATGGAAATTTCCCCCTCCACTTGTGAAAGCTGAGAGCTGAATGTGCAGCCTGGTTACTGATGTCACCAGAGGAACTTGGAACTGCTGTGTACAACTTCCTTCTAGACAAGAGGTAGAGGGTGCTATACCAGGACCAGCAGTGTAAACAGAAGCAGCTACTAGGATACCTGGAAGTAAGTTTGGGGTCTCCAGGTAGCCTGCTGTTTCTGAGGGTTATAAGTTGCTATCAGACTCACGCCCCTGGGCTGCTAGTCCTTTTGTGACTGCTCAGTAACAAACATCCTTCCAGCCCAGCACCAAGCCCCTTAATTTTTGTGCCCCTGGAAGCACCTATCCTGCTGCTAGGTACCAAG
The DNA here is from genome assembly GCA_028533085.1 of Varecia variegata. NCBI lineage: Eukaryota > Metazoa > Chordata > Mammalia > Primates > Lemuridae > Varecia > Varecia variegata. Next base: position 96,028,934 of record CM052438.1, on the reverse strand, counting down.
AGAAGCTCAACAACAACATGTTCTGCATGAATGAATGAATAAATCAACTGCAAGTACTTATGGAGATTCTACTGCTCAATACCTTTAAACATTTTAGCCACATCAGCTTTATCCCAGAAAAATTTCAAAACTTAAATAGAGAACCCAAATATCTTGTGGGGGCTGAATCTTTACTGCAAATGGACTTTCCTCTAAATCATCATAGCAGAACTAGAAAGGCATGGAATATGGCAACAGAGAAAATTGAATTTAAATCCCTTATCTGACACCTATGTAGTAATACGATCTTGGGCAATTTTAATTTTCCTGAGCCTCAGTTTTCTCATCTATAAAATGGGGGCAATAGGTCTCACCTCCCAGAATTACTGTAATTAATAAATGAAATGATGCAAAGAACCATCTCTCTAGGTATAATGCACATATGTAGCCCTAAGGATCTTATTCCAATGCTGAATCCTGTTCAATGCTCAGGTGGGGCCTGAGAGTCTGCACGTCTAAAAAGCTACTATGCAATGAGAACGCTGCTAGTGCTGGCACCACACTTTGTGTAGCAAAGATGTAGTGCACCTAATACAATGCCTGGCACATAATAAATGCTCAGCAAATGTAGATCTTGTTATTGATTATTTGCTGCTTACAGATTACTTCATTCACTGTTATAAAGTGGAAACAAGAACAATAAGATATATAGTCCTCTATCTTAAGCTGACAATTCCTTCAATATTCAACAACTATTTAAAATTTAGAAGGAGAAATAAATCTCACATGTAAAATGCATCAAATAAGCAAGTGAATTTAAAGTGTAGGAGGAAGGAGTAAAATTAGCCATCTGCAATGACTTCCTGCATGCTGACGTCTTGATTTATACTGGAATACATTCCTTGGGAGGGCGGGGGAGGGAAGGGAGTTCTGATAAGATTTCCTAGCCATAAAGTTGTCCAGAACTCTCAGGTTCTATATGATCTGGAGGAGGGAGAATGGCCCAGTTTACTTTCCAAGATACTTGTTAATTAACTTTGGAGATTCTGAGATTTACCCAAGACATTTGTCACAAAGCAGATGTCAGAAAAACTTCAAGAAACAACTGATTTTGTACTTAATTTGTGCCAATCAAAAACTAATGGTTTCCTTAAAGACTGTGTATTTGGCAGCTATTTCTTAATCTCACACTGATTTCCAAGCACCCAGCTCCAGTGGCAATGTCCTGTAACAGGACGGAACGTGGAAACCTTGTGGGAAGGAGACACACATCACATCGTGCGCAGGTGTTGGGTGTCTAGAGGGAAAGTCTGGCAGAGGCACAGAAGGGAGGCAGCAGATTGGAGCCTGGTACACATCAAATTCTGAACTATTTGGTAAGAAAAATTCAGATGTGATCATACTCAAATGTCATGGTTATCCCTGGAACAGCCTGTCAGAATCCTAAGCTCTCCTCTGCTCAAACAAGATGCACCGTACCTTTTCCCTTGCCCCGCCGGGACAAAGTAGGAAGATACCTATACCAGGTTAACTACATTGTGGCCAAAATGCAGGTTTCAGATTTGAACACGTGAACTCTCGGGGTTACTCGATCCACTGACTCTTCACTGGTTATGCTCCTGACCCTGCCTACTCGCAGGACATCTGGACAGCTACTATCTCTAGAGAGCATTTAAATCCCTCAGTAATTATGGAAGCAAAATGCATTTACAGGAACAGCCCTTATTAGCGAGGCAGTCACCATAACAAAGTTAGAAGGAAAAGGAAAATCCTCGTGTGTATTCATAAGGAGAGGAAAATAGCTAATCCCAAATAATCACGCTGCTAAATATGCATCTCTCTGAGGCCTAGGTGGGTACTTCTTAATGAAGATATGGAGGTGGGTCAGCAGTTGCTTTGTTTAAATTTGAAGAAGAGCATGGGAAGCCTGAAGCAGGTGGAATATAGGAGCCGGTTCTGAGAAAGGGGGAGTCTAAACTTGACCCCCATCACCTCCCTGTCATCTCTTCCTTAAGCCCTTGGGGAAACCAGCTGGAACTGCATATGCAGTAACTTCCTATAAATGAGCCCTAATTAAGCCCTGGTTCCCAGAGGGCTGTCTGGAGGGTTACCAGATCATTAGTCTTGGTTTCAAAAAAAAAAAAAAAAAAAGTCTGTGTGGGAAAAGGTTAAAGGATCCAGAAGAACCTTCAGCACCTCTCCGAGGCCTTCTCTTTCCCCCAGGTGGCTGCAGGCTGGCGCCCTGTGAGGGAAGGACCGTGATGCGGGCAGGACTCTAAGTCATTCTTAGATGGCTTTGTCCTCTTCTCCATGGGTGAACCCAGTCGCCTTTACAGAGAAAAACACCAGCCAAGGGCCTTTGGTCGCCTAGGCCAGGAAGCATGTGAGTCAGCGTTCCCTCGGCCTTGAGTGGCAGGAGCAGACCCCGCGGTGGGTGCCCGGGGAGGAGGCCAGGCTGCTGCCAAACCTGCAGGTAGATTTATCTCAGGGCAAACGCTTGCTTTCTTGACATCAAGTAGCAGTGAACAAGGTGCTGCGCTCCCTCCCCCAGTGGGGTCCTCTTCAGGTGTCCAGCACGTCTCCCACCCCGCAGGGGTCTGAGTGCTGGTCTCCGGCTCCAGGTGGATGCTCTGTGGGCTCAGCATAGAGAGAAGCAGGGATGGAGGGAGCCAGAGAGAAAGGCAAGGCCAGAGAATGGGTGTGATGCTCTGGAGCGTGGTCAGAGTGGAGCAGAGAGAGCTTTAAACCATGGAGGAAAATCAGACCAGGAATTTGCCAACAGTACTCACTCCAAAACGCGGCAATTCTTTTTTTTTTTTTTTTTTTCAGTTTATCTTTTTGGTCATAATTGGCACAGTTCCCTAATTTACTTTATTTTTTTATTTCAAAGTATTATGGGATAAAAAGCTGCAATTCTCACCATTTTTTTCCACATTTACTAAAACTGACTTTTATAAAACAGAAAAAGAAATAAAATGAATGCATTCCTTTTTGGCTTTTCTGAAGGATGGGATTTCCACAAGCGACGGTCCTGCCGAGGACAGCAGACCCAGATACAATGCGACCGGAGGCCAGTCTCAGCCCAGTGGGTCTAGAACATGGGGCTGTGAGGTGCAGAGAAAGATCTGGGCACCTCGAGCCTCTGCAATGTGCTCACTGTCACTGCCTACATTAATTTCCTGTTGCTGCTGGAACAAATTACCACAAACCTGGTGGCTTAAAACAACACAAATTTACAGTTCTAGAGGTTAGAGGTCCTACAGCAGTCTCGGTGGGCTGAAGTCAAGGTGTCCGTAGGACTGATTCTTTCTGCAGGATCTAGGGAGCCACCTGTTTCCTTGCTTTTCTCAGCTTCTAGAGGATGCCTGCAGGCTTCAGTTTGTGGCCCCTCATAGCATCTCTATAACTCCTTTCTTTTCAGAATAATCTGCCCATCTCAGGATGCTGAACTTAATTACATCAGCAAAGTCCCTTTTCCCATGTGAGGTTGCATGTTCACCCATTCCAGGGATTAGGGCCTGGGCATATTCAGGAATCATTATTCATCCATACACTGTCATCTACAAAATGCCAGTGAGCAACTGCCAAGTGAGAGTAGGACACTGTGCCTGGTGCTGGTCCCTGCCCACGGTACCCAAAGGAAGGGGAAGGTGGACAAGGGCTTCCCCAAAGCACCCTCCAGCAGCATTCCTCAGCGCAGATGGCTCACGTCTAATTCTCCAAGAAGGATGTGCCACCAGCCCTGACCTACATTCACTCTAGTTCAAACCACCGGTTTCTCTTGCCTCGGTAGACTGTGATAGTCTCCCCACATCTGCTCTTGCCATCCTCCATTTCATCTGTACACAGCAGCTAAAAGAATCCTTTATCTCTCCCTCCCTCCCACCCTCCAATGTCTTCCATTGCACTTAAAATAAAATCGAACTTCTCGTTATGGCCTCCAACCCCCTGCAAGATCTGGCTTCTGTCCCCATCCCTTTCATTCTGTTCCACTCTCTCCCTCACCCACCCAGCCCAGCCTCAGTGGCCTCTTTCAGTCCCTTGAAACGTGCTGAGCTGTTTCCCACCTCACTGCCTCCTCTCATTCTGCCTCCTCTGCCTGAAATGCTCTTCTGCTTGCTCTTTCATCCCTGCTCCCTTCTCATCCTGCAGGTTCCAGACTGCGAACACCCCTCCAGAAGCCCTTTCTAGGGATCACTCCGCCTGTGGACACTCCCTCCACCCCTGCCTTACCCTTCCCTATTTCACCCTGTACCCTATCATGATACTTACCAGAGATTGCTATTTTCATTTACTTGCATTTATTACCGCATTTTCATACATGTATAGAGTAAGAAAGTCAGACAGATTATTTACCAGTAGTTTGGCTGTTCTCTATAGGACTGATGACGCTCCACTAAACTGTTAGCTCACGGCAGGGCCAACCCAGGTCTGTTTTCTCCACCAATATATACTTAGCCTGATCTCCACGCCCAGTACATAGTAGATCAAGTGCATAGTTAGATGGATATATGAACAAATAGTTGGACACATGGGTGGGTAAATGGAAAGATGGGTTGGTCTATGAAAATTAATCCAAGGAGACACTCGACTCACCCTGACTTGTGGTCTCTGTGAACTGGTCTAGTAAGTGTATGCCTCGGTGATTAGCCCTGTCCACTTGGCAATGGAAGAACAAAACTTAAAGTGTTCCTGAGCACATCCTGCATGGGAGATTCAGTGAGGGGACCCTCCTCACACTGAGACTGTCTGTACACACTGACACACAAATATCAGCAGACAGTCAGATAAAGCCTTGGTGATCTGTTTTGCTTTCTTGCAATTTAATAGAGAATCAATAGATGAACCAGAGAAATCTCTATTTCGGTTTCATCACTCCTTACCTGCACAGTGACTCCTGCCAGGGTGCAAGCAGTTGGCTTTGCACAGAGACAAACAGGGACATGATCACATCTGGTCTGTGAGTGGATGCGCAGGCTTTGGAGGCCAATTTAATCAGCGTGCACCTAATCCCTGTGCCAGCCCCGCCCCTCGCTGCATTAGCATGCTGCGGGGAAGCTCAGACAGAGGTGTTTGTTCCTTCTCTACCTGCTCCACTTACTCAAAGCCCAGTCTTTGAAAGAACTGTTACTGATTCCCTGGCGAGCTGGAGATGGGAAACAAAGGAGATTTGGATATCTTTAGGTGGTGTCTGACCTCCACCAATACCGTGATAGAGATCTGCACTGTGGCTGCTGGCCTGCATTGCTGGGAATGCAGACGTGCCGACAAAGCCGTGGAGCCTGCAGCCGCGTGAAATGCTTCCACTGGGATGCAGCAAGGCGTGTGGCTCCTATGAGTCCTCTAACAGCACAGCTTTGATACTAGCTTCCTAGTGGGCTCTGAATTCCATTCAAAATTGCTTTGTTGACATTTAAAGGTCTCCATCAGTCTAGTTGTGTGGCAAAAAGGACTGGATAAGATCACCCCTGCCTCACTACTTCCTAGGTGAGCCCAAGACAAAATGCTTGCTGGCTGGATGGCAAGCCCAAGGGTCCCTTCCAGCTCTAAAATTCTGTGATCCTATGATGCCTCCTGTTCAGCCAGTTGTCTGAACCCCTCTGACTGCCAATAACTCACAGAAAATCCCATTAAAAGAGCAAATGAAACCTGTGAGCAAGCCTGTCAGGAGACTGCCAAAAGCCTAGGACATTTTCCACCATGGGCTGTTTGTTTTCCAAAAGACTTATACAGCCAAAGGGGAGTCTAGGTGAGACATAAAATATAATGTTCTAACTGTACATGTGATGGATCAAGGGAAGGAAAGCCATCAACTGGCTTCCTCCTTGGGGATGGGGCCCCACCTTCCTACAAGAAGAGAGATGGTCCAGGTGGATTTTTGAAGAGTCACAATTACTTTAGGTTCCTTGATCCTGTCCTTTTCTTGATAACTGTCACCACCCTCATTTCAATGGCCAGACTGAGCACCTCAAATAAAATAATGAACATGCCATTTTCCATCTAAATCAATAATTTCAGCCTGGAACAGTAGCCCTAATGCTCCTTAACATAAATTCCCTGGAGAGTTACAGTGTTCAGAATAACCCAATCTCCAGGTCAGAACTAATGGCTGGATCCTTCCCTACCCACAGAGGGCTGCACTCTGCCTTCAAATTCCGTCTAGATAAACAACTTTCTTTCTACAGTTTCCACTAATACAAAATAAAAATTCCCATGTTCTCTAACAAAATGCAGCTCTTTCTGAAGCCAAGGAAGCCTTCCCCATGGAGGAGGAGGGGTTGCACTTATCAGATCAGAGGAGTCAACGGTCCAAAATCACATTTTGTTAAAGTTGGCCCTGAGCCCACTGTTGTAGGCTTTCGCCTCAGAAGGTAAGGGGATAAATTGTCAGATGTCTTTTCTCCTTTTTTTGTGTTTAATGCACAACGCTATGGGTGAAAAAAAATGGTATTGGAGCAGCTGAAATCTTGCTTGTCATCAGTTTGTCAGGACAGCAATGGGTTTAAGCTGCCACTCAGACTAATGGAGATTGGGAAAGAGTTTAGTAGATCCTGAGAAAATGATGCAGTCTATTAGCCATTGAACTAGAGGTTGTCTAAATCCACAAATATCCTCATTTTACAAATGAGAAGATTGAGAATAAGAAAGGTTTTGTGACTAACCCAAGGTCATATGACAATATTGAAAGAGGACTGAGACTAGAACACAGGTCTACTGGGTCTTTTCACTGCCAAAGGACATCAGGCAAGGGATATAATGAGAAAACTTTTTCTGTCTTGTATTCTATTTGCACTTCTCTGCTAACATTCTCTGCTAACATCTCTCCCAATCTCCCAACCCACTCCCTAATTCAAATTCTGTTTAAAAGGACATTTCATCAAAAACAAGCGTTTAGATGTTTCCTTTGATTCTCAAACCACATCCTATCAGACATTAAAGATCATTTGGAACATCTTATGGTAAGACCAAAGGTCCTTTCTTTGCCTCCCCAAGATGTTCCCATTCTTGCTCCCAACATATGGTAAAAGTAAACTATTACTGTGTCTTATAAATATGGACTTGCTGGTAAGGTTGGGGCCACAAGCATGGAGAGGAGAAAATAAAAAGTCAGCAGCCAGCATTAGAGGTGGCAGACAGGTATGGTGTCTGCTGGGGTGGAGGGGCAGGGAGAGCAGCGTGCACTTTGCAAAGGTTTTCTTGGCTTCTTACTCAGCAGTTCCTGTAAGGCAGTGAACGTGCACGTGAAATAATAATGGTAATAAATGATGAGCTTGAAGGTTAAGTTCCTTTACCATTTTGTACAGTCTAGCTCTTCTCTCTGCCTGGTTCTCTTATCAGCATAGAAAGGAGTTTGAAAATAAGAGCACAGCATCAAGATATGCCCCTGGCTTTGGGTGTAGAGAAAGGAAATAAAAGAAAAAGACAAAAAGGGAAAATTCCACAATTCATGATGTGTACCAAGTACAGTTGATTAATAAAATGCAGTGTGCCCAGTTAAACGTGAACTTCAGATAAAAAAGCAAATGATTTTTTAGTATAACTATGCCCCTAAATATTGTCTGGGACATATTTATACTAAAATAATTTTCACTGTTTATTTAAACAACAAATTTAACTGGACATCCTGTATTTTTATTTACTAAATCTGACAACCTTAATCCCATAGTAACCAATACAGGACATTGTGTGTATGTCTAAATCTCCCCTCCTCCCTCCTGTACCCACTAAATAAACACATAAAAACACCCAGGAGAAAACCTTCAAACCCATATACAGATAATGAAATTCTAAATTAATGGGGAAATTCAAGGATCAGCGTGGTTCAGGCCCCTGCAGTTCTTCAGCAGACATCAGACTCACCTGGAGACCTTCTTAAAATACCGATTTCTGAGCCCCCTCCTCCATAGTTTCAGATTAAGTAGGTCTGGGGTGGGCCTGGGAATCTGCCTTTCTAACGGGTCCCTGGCGATAGTGATGCTGCTGGTCTAGACTGCAGGTTCAGGGGAAGAAGGATTGGATCGGCCTGATAGGCACCCACAGTTCTGGTTTCTGTTCTTACCACGTGTGAAACTTTAGGTAAACAATTCAGGGTTATTTTGTTTATGCTTACTAATGTGGTGCATGATTATATTCTCAAGCAATACGGAAATAAATAAGTCAGTTAAGTGCTTTCCATCATGACCTCGTCTGCAGCAGCGCTTGCCAGCCGGACGGAGGGCCGTGCGCGGAGGGGCTGGGAAGGCTCCGCGAGGAGCGAGCGCACCAGGCGCTGGGCGACCCAGTTTCCTCTGGAGCAGCCTCATTTCATCTGCTTTATATATCGGGGGCTGCTGGCAGATTCTCTTTGTAGAAAAGTGCCTATAACTTTTTTCTTTTTTTTGTAAAGTTTGAAACCCATCGACTTAGAAAATCACCTAGGATCTTTTTTAGGCATCTACAATTGCAGCTCAACCCCATTCCCATCGCATCCCTTATTGCCTCCCCAGAGGGCTGCCCTTGGATTCCCCAAGTGTGAATGGGCCTGTCGGTCTCCGGGGAAGAACCAGGTCCTGGCTCACACCTGGCGAGCACCCAGTCCTCCGGATTGCTCACACTAGGTGTCGGGAGCCTGTGGGGAGCCTGGAATCTGGTGGTTTGAGTTTAGGAATGCACAACTGAGTTCCATAGGCCTGGGCAGCTGCACTGTATAGACAAGCCTGTTTGGCAATGGAGAAAGTAACATGCAAGCCTTTGAAGGATTAGAAAAATTAGGAAAACTCAAGGACATTGATGGGAAGGCAGGGCATTCTAACTGAGGAAGCAGGCATGCAGATTCGGGCAAAGTCAAAGAAGGAATGAGGGGAGCAAATTATGTGCCTCCATCCATCACTGGCAGCAGCAAACGCAGATACCTGCAAAAACCAGGGACTCTGGGCAAAGAGCCAGTGTAGCACACGGGAGGCCACGGTGTACGTGTCCAAATAACCTCACACAGCGCTGGCCTTGCCTTTTCCTCCTCCGAAGGACTCCATTCACTGCCGAACGCTCCTGAACTTCAGAAAGAACATATTTGAGGGAAGTGGCAGTCTTGGGCTGGTGCCCTGACCTGCACAGAGTGGCTCATCGTGGGACAGACTTCGGTCTGGCCTTTAGCGCTGGCCCCTTGGCAGGGCTTAGCGGCTGGGGCTCCTGCGGAGCACAAGCTCAGCGATGGGCTGGCCGGAGGCGTGGGCAGCAGGGCAGGGGCCACGCGGTCCTGGACAGGGAAGGAAGAGTAGGCCACTCTCCAGCCCCTAATCAAAGAAATCCCCGCCCAGTGCGCTTTGCTTCACCTCCCAGTGTTTGCAGGGGAGCCACACTGTAACATGTGTCTCGGGAGTTTTCTGTTTCATGTTACCCCGCCTTTGACCAGAACACCCTGCCCTTCCCTCTCTCCTCTTATGCATCTTTCTGTAGAATTCAAGAATGGCATCATGCGCAGAAACCTTAAAGATGTATCCACTAGCACATAAGGCAGATGAAATTGAGGTTCAGAAAGCTAGGGGCTTGCCCAAAGTTACATAACTAGTTAGGTAGGGTCCAGATGGGTCTAGGAACCAGGTCCCCAGCACCCCATCAGGGTTTGTCCCACACTTTCCCTCCACCTTTCTGCCCCAGGAGGCCTCTTCCTCATTGTCTCCCCGTCCTCCATGCAGCCAGATCACCACAGTAACCCTGCAGGCTCGTTTTTCCTGCCATTTCATCCCATAACTTGTCCTGCCTGCTCCCGTGGGTCTGGACTGCCAGGAGCCTGCTGCCTACGCCGCAGGAACATGTGTCTCACATGTGCCTTCAAAAGACAGTGCTGCTGCAAACACTATTATTTTTAATAACAACTCTGGGTCTGGCAACCTAACTGTTTGTGTGTCTGCCTTAATTTAATCAGACTACTGGTTCTTTCAGGCTGTGGCATAAAGGAAATAGCACTGAACTGACAAAGATTCCTGACTTGGGGAGAAAACTCCAACTATAACTGCAGATGGTAGCTCTTCCCAAAGCTCTTGGCAAAACAGCCCAGGCCAGAAGACAAGAGCAGCCAAGGGTTCTTTCTGGGTGAGATGGTTTGGCTGTGCCATTGATTCCAGACTCTTCTCAACTTGCACTCAACACACACATCTCTCCAGCATCATTACCACAGTGCAGGGCTGGAGCCCCAGAAAGCAAAAGGAATCGTGCTCCTGTTTATTAGCAAAACAGAATAAAATGCTATTTAAAGGCAATCAGTTGGAATTGCTTTCAATACATAAATATTTTGGGAAATGATTAGTTCATTTTAATCACTTTGCTAACATAGATAACAATATTTTTGCAAGCAGTGGCTTCTCTGAGGAAGTTCCAAGGTGGCACCAATTCTATTCTGTCACCTCACTCTAACCTTTAGAAAAATAGTCATTATCTATTTTTTGGGCACAAGGGAAGAATTGGGGCAGGAAGGAGACTAAAGAGCTGTGAGAACCTCACAAAACCATAGGTAGAGAGGTTTGTCTCATTTTCACCCAAATCCAGCATAAGGTTTTGTTAAATCTTAAATGTTTAATGTTGTTCTTTGGCCTAAGACCCCTGTAGCTGGGTCAGGCTCCACTTGGTGGGTCTAAAAACACTGAAGACAAAGTGTTGCTCTTACTGTAGGCATTCTCCATTGGAACAAGTTAATAGAAAGCAGACATTTTCCCTTTCTTAGAATCAGTGAGCATTAAGAAACAACACACACACACTCCCCACAAAGAGGGAGCTGCTTTTGTTGAGAATTGCATTAGAGCACATATTCTTTTTTGAAACCACTTTGTAGATTTTATTAACTCAACAAGCTAAGCACAAATACTGTACTTACAAGCACAGAGAGCAGATCAGACACAAGTGCCATCAATAAAGCACATCACTCAGCAAACAAATTCATTGCTATCAATTACTTGCAGAATTAACAAACTCTTTTACTTCTGCTACGTATCTAAGTGTCTAATTTAACAGACTAGGGAGGGGAGAGAATGACAGTTTTGTCTTAATATCCCAGACTGTTACTTGGAAATCGAAGTGATAGATTATAGAGGTGACTATTAGGATCACAAATGTATGCTTTGGATTGAAAACATACAAAAACCCAAATGTGTTCTTTTCTTTCCCATCCCTTCCCTATCACTTTCCTTTTTTCCTTCCTTCCTTCCCTCCCTTCCTCCCTCCCTTTCTTCCCTCTTTCCTTCTTTTCTTCCTCCCTCCCTCTCTCCCTTCCTTCCTTCCTTCCTTCTACAATATCATTTCCATGAAACTGAAATGCTCTAAAACGTGATATATGCTGATCCTCAGGCTCTGTCTTTCCTGGTAAGTTTCACAGGTCCCAGCCTGCTGAGCCCATCATTGTTCTGTAGCGAGAACCTACAGGCCCACAAGCTCTAAACAAATGCTGTTCTGGCCTCCCGGCTTTCACATCCCTTCTGGCAGGAGTTTCCAGGCTAACACAAGAAAGGAAAGGGCGTGGCAAAGGTATAACTCTCAGTCCAACACACTGAAGGGAAATTTGCTATTAGAATTGCATTAACACCAAAGGACACTTTGCTGGGCTGGCACTTGGCCTTTAGTCCCCAGGAGGAGAGGAAGGGCACAGAGTAGGTAGGTCTGGGTCTGGGGGTCCCAGGCTTGAGAACATAGGGCCCAGCCATGTTTTCGGATCTAACCATGCAAGGGATTTTGCAACAGCTCTTTTCACATAAGTAAGACAAATGCTGCTTATAGTTTTGTTCCCTTTGCTGTATAAAACTGTCCTAAGGGCTCTGTTCCAAACACATAATTGGGAAGGAAGAATAAAAAAGTGACAGCCATGTGCTCTGATATGCCCGAAATGCTCTTTGTGCTTTGCAAACCTGGCAGGGGGGCGGGGAGGGGGGGTGCAGAAAGATATCCCCACCTACAACTGAGACTCGGGGCCACTGGGGGTTTCCTCCTCCAAGTTTGGGAGAAGAACATCACTCCCGGCACCCCCCGGATTTCAGGAGCCCCCAGGGTTGCAGACTTCATCTTTTCACTGTTAATTGGCTTCATCAGCTCTCAAGGATGCAAACACACACACACACACACACACACACACGGCCCCACCCAAGTCCGTTCTCTCCATTCCCCTTACTCTTGCCTGAAGAAATACAATCATTAGAATTCAGAAACCTTTTTCTCCCCTTTCTATTCCCACCTTAGAGTGTCAGGGGTAGGTGATTGTTTTATATTGTTACATCTGTAGCAATCTTTAGCTTAGACAGGAGCTCAGTGTCAACTAGGTACCAGGCATTGTGCTAAAAAGAGGGATAAGCTACATTCCATGCTTTTGAAAATCTCCTGGAGGTAAAAGTTGGTCACATAAACAGATCATTGCAAGACAGTTTCACAAGCCCATTAGAAGTGGTGCACATGGACTACCATGCGAGCATCTCGGAGAAAATGATTAAAACTTCCATGAGGAGCCCATGGAGCCTTCGCTTAGAAAGAGATGTTTGAGCAGAGTTTAAAGGATGGCAAGGCACTGGGCAGGTGGGGGATGAAGGGGAGGTCCAGTTGTGAGTGGAACTGCTGGGACGAACCTGGGTCAGAGCAAGGCGGGCCAGGAGGCTGGAAACCTGTGGCCTGAGGGGAGGGGTCTGGCAGCAAATGAGAAGGACACCAGGACACCAGAACCGTCAACCACGCTGCTGTGTTTGGAGTTTTGTCCTAGGAGAGTTGGGGAGCCCTTGAAGCTTTTTAAGCGAGGTGGTAACGTATTCTGTTTTAGAAATGCAATCCTCAAGTGAAGACTATAATCGGAGATGGGGAAAATATGAATTTGCTTACAACAGAATTGAAGGATGTGTACCCTTCTAATAAAGGCAAGATAATTACGAAAAAAAAATAAGCTGATACGAGGGATCGTAGGAGGGTCTCAGGAAGAAGAGGTCGGAAGGATATGACCAACTCAAATCTCTTCTCTCCGCACGCCTTACTGGCCACACTTGCAGACTTACATCCAAAACCTGAACCTCGTAAGCCCTTCTCTCTGAGGCCTGTGTCTGGCCCAGCCAGCACCTTGTAGCTGAGATCTGTCCCTGCCCGCTCAGGTGACAACTGGCCGGTCCCCGCTCTCCTGCCCCACCCTTCCTTCCCCACTCCAGGTCCCCCTCTCTCTGCTGGTCTGTCCCTTGCTTTTCCTGCAGTAATTGCTGAGATTCTGTGCCATGAGAGGCTGCTGTTAACAAAAGATTATCCCTTTCTACAGGGGGAGGCGATTAAAAAAGAGAGATTTATGTTTTTAAGACAGATGAAAGAAAGCCCAGGGAGACGTGTATTTGACCCTCCAACATGCTTCTTCGAGCTTCCCGCAGCAGTTCTTAACGGCGCTTCCAAAGGAAGGCTTTATGAATGCAAAATGAAGCCAGTGCCTGGTGCCTGCTCCAGAAGAAAGGGAAGACGCTTTCACACAGTGGCTCCTCCACGGCCCCTCCCGGCCCAGGGCCGCGCGGCTTCAGAGGCCCGCCTGACCTTCTCAAGGTCACTCCGCTCAGCAGGCCGCCCGCGCCCCTCCCAGGGACCCTCGAGAAGCTGCGAGGGCCAAGTTTGTTTTCTGTCTCTCCTCAGTCACAGTAGAGTCCTTGCCCGGGGGCAGAGACACCCGAAGTCCCAGCAGGGCCGTCCCAGTTAACTACTGTGGGACTTGTGCTCCTCTCGGGGGAAGGAAGCCTGAAGGCCGCACCTGACTGGCCCCGTGTTCCCTCAGACGCCCCTTTGTGGGACAGACGGGGCCCTTGAGGGGGGCTTGAACGAGCACTGGAAGTGCAAAAGGGTAAGTGTTGATTCTCAAACTCCATCGTGCCCGCTCCTGCTTTCTTCTGCTTCTGAAACAAGCGTCTGAGCTAACACTCTGCAGCCTTGACCGCGTCTCCCTTTGCGGTGCGTGTGTGGCCACACGCCCGTCTGACAGCGGCTGGCAGTGATTCCTGTCAGGGCTTGCCCGTCTGCAGTTGGTAGGGATGTGCTCCTCCTCTGTCTGTCCTGACAGCTTTGGAGGGTGCAGATGCTGTCTTAGTCACCTTTGTGTATGCCACAGTCCTTGCCTGGCACTGTGCTTGGCACAGCATTGACACTGGCCACATGCTAAGTTCTTTCTCTTTTTCCAAAGGTAATTTCTGATACACAATTGGTGCATCTTCTTTGGGAGGAATGATATGATCCCATTGGAATGAATTGTCTGTTTAGAGGAATCGCATCACCCACCACTGAGAAATAAAGCCAGGTTAGGGGTACGAAGGAGAGGAATCCCTGCCAAAGCTTCTGTGGGTGAGTCTGGATACTGGTGTGATGTATGCAGGAAAAGAGCGATTTAGCTGAGAATTTGAGAAAACAATATTACTAATGAATTTGGGCGTGAGTTAGAATCTTTGTGTACCATTTCGGAACCCCAGTCTTCTCATCTGCAAAATGGAAATGATACTGGTTTGTACCACACAAGGTTATTGCAAAGAACTTATACCAGCCTCCCAGTAAGTGCTCAAAAAGTAGCAATTCTTTTTTACCCGTAAGCTAATCATTGCCTAGTCGAGAGGCACAAGATTAACATTCTACTTGGAATGCTCTTCACATTTTCAGGCATATAAACATTATGCATTTTTCAAGGCCCTTCTCAAATGTTACTGCCTTCTAGAAGCTTCACTCCAACTGTGACTCTCCTTTCCACAGAGTTAATTCTCTCTTCTTTTCAGAAATCCAGGAATTTCATAGCTACCTCTCTTATAGCACTTTGACTTTCTAGCTTATATAATAAGCTTCTTACAGGCAGAACAGGGGTTTGCGCATCTCAGCACACACTGCACAAATAAACAAAGGAAAGACAGGGCGTTTTGCTCCCTCTTTCAGCAGGGAAGGGTGTTTCCAAGAGCCTCCTGGCCATTGCCTGGCCTGGGTAATCTCTTCTTGTAGTGTACAGAACGTTGAGTGATCCAATGATTAATAACTGGCTTTTAGTTTAGGGCGGGCCTGGAAATGCCCATTAAGGGGGGCATTGAGGCATTGCACATTAATCCTAAACATTTCCCCTTAAACCGAAATGAGATAACTAACTGTTGCATAATTCAATAAGAAACCCTGGCTGGGGGCCGCACCACTTTCAGAGTAACCAGTGAATAAGTACCATCCACGAAACTATTAAGTTAATTTAAAATCCTGACAATTTAGCACCACTCTGATGAGATAAGAACCATTTATTAAAAGGCACAGTTCATTAACCCAAATGCTACTGGCATATTTGCTCAGAGAAAGGGGCGAGTCCGAACTTCATCAGAAGGCATCTTCTCTCCCTGCCCAGGAGCCGACCTGGGTCCCAGCTGCAAAGCCAGCAAGCCCCTGGGGAAAGAATGTCCAGGGAAGTGTTTCTGCCCATGTGACTCCTCTTCATGTCCAATTCGTCGGGGACTGGAATGACCCCACAGTATTTGAGTTAGGGCAGAAAGTCTGACAAAACTTGAGTGGAGAGCAAAGAAGGTACTGGAAGCTTTGTGTTCCACCACCTCCCACCCCTCTGGTGCTCTTCTCTGCCCTGGGGTTGGATGCTCTCCCCTGGCTTCCCCGTCCTCCTCTTGGGCCCGAGGAATGTTTCCCACATACATTTTGCATGTCACATTTTTGTCCTTAGTCACTGGGTTCTTTGAGCCTGCAGATTGGGTGCTGCTGTAAAAGCTTTCATGATTCCACCAGGCCCTGCTTCCCAGGACATTGTATGCAGCCCTGTACACAAACAAACGAGCAAAGGACAGCGCCAGCACACAGGGCTGTCTTTTGTGACACTGTTTTTTTTTCTGGCTACGTAACAGATCTGCTTGGGATGAAAACACACTGAATCCCACAAAAGAGACATTGAGTCGCCAGGGGCCTCTCCCGAGAACCTTAGTATTTTTCTTCTTTTTTAAAATTTAGTCTTGTAGCTATTCTCTGGAGATCCCCAGGCCACCAGAGTGGGCGTGGCTCTGGGACCACGGAAATGGTGAGCCAATGCCTGCAGCTGGAGCTAGACGTGGGCCTTCAACAGTTAAAATGTAAACGTTATTCGGTCTCATTAACGGCAAAAAGTAAACATCTTCACTTTCTGAGTTGTTTTAATCAACTTGGAAACAGACTAAAGGTGAATTAGTGTAACAACTGATGTGTGTATGGGGAAGACGTCTGCACCTGTGTCTTCGGGGCTGTTTAATGCAGAGTTCCGTGTGCTCGTGCACCCGCCAGGTTTTCCTGGGCACGTGCGTGCACCCTGGGGGTAGGGAAAGAGATTTCATCCTGTTCTCAGCGTAATAGACAGTAGTCCCCTTCTCTGTGGCATTGGTTACCTGAGCCCAATTGTGGTCCCTAGATGAGTACAGTACAATAAGATATTTTGAGAGAGAGGCCATATTTACATAAATTTTATTACAGTCTATTGTTATAAGTGTTCTATTTCATTGTTAGTTAATTTCTTGCTGTACCTACTTTATAAATTAATCTTTATCATAGATACATATCTACAAGAAAAAATATTGTATATTTAGGGTTTGATACAATCTGAAGTTTCAGGCAGCCACTGGGGATCTTAGAACGTTTTGGCCAGACTGATACAATAAGGTTTCTCGTGTGGCAAAATAATTGCTTGCATAAATTATTTCATTGAATCCTTAAAATTTCCTAGAGAGATAGGATTTCTATATGGCCACTATACAAATAAGTGACTAGAAGATAAATGACGTTTAAAAAATTGTTCACGTTTCTGGATAGAAGGTGGTTATATTTCACGTTTTGGAGGGACGGTATCACTCATTCATTCAGAGCCGTCACTTCCTTAAGGAAAAAGAAAAGGTGGAATTTTCTTTCCCTCTTTGACTCTGACATCGCTGAGCAATTATCTGCCATTTACCAAACACCACCTTAAGTCTTAAAGATACAATGATGAATGAGATAATTCCCAGTCCTTTTGTATAATACCTTAGTTGGAGGAAATAAACAATACACAAGTAAATAAACAATACACAAGTAAACAAACTCACAAGACAGTTTCAGGCAGTTGTAGGAAGTTACACAGGACACATGACAGAGAAGGCCGGGGCCCACTCAAAGAAGGTGGCAGAGAAAGGCCTCCTAGAGGTTTGAATCATGGAAACCAGGGGGAGCAGAAGCTCTGGATGGGAAACGTTCCAGACAGAAGTCCCTCAAGTAAGACCAAACATGGCAGGTCTCAGAACCAGAAGGAGGGACGGGGTCAGTGCAGCAAAACCACTGAGGAAGATGGGGATAGCAGAGGGTCTGTAAGAGGCAGGCAAGGGCCAAAAGTCTTCAGAGAGGGAGTGTGGATTTCAGTCAAAGCGTGAAAGTAGAGACAAAAGCTGATGTAGGCTTGGAAAGTACGTAGGCTGCTGTTTGTAGGTTGAATTGTAGGCTGCACGAGGTAAAGGATGGGCTGAAGTGTGGAGCCACAGAATCAAACAGGCGGATACTGCAACAGTCCAAGCAAGACATCGTGGTGTCTTGGATGGAGGTGAATACGTGTGGATTAGAGATATATTTTGTAGATAAAATTAACAAAAAATGTTGATAGATTTGATGTTAGTGGTGAAGAAAAGGGAGGGACTAGGATAATCGTTAGGTTTTGGGCTCTAGCAGTGTGTTTAGAAGTGTGCCCTTGACCTGAGGTAGGGGAAAGTCAGGGAAGAACAGCCGCCCAGTGGGGTGGGAGACAGTGGAATAACAAGGTCCATTTGGGGCACGCGTTCCATCAAATAGCAGATGGCATCTATTCTACGGCACACAATTAGCTCAAGTCCTACTAGGAAAGGGTGAGGGGACACTTTCAATCGGTCAAACCAATCTCTCTTGATCTGAAGTCTTTCGCTATCCCAAAAGATCTGGCAATTTCCCTCTGCCTTACGGTGAAGTGTGACAGGCAGCATTTCCCATATCTCAACGACAAAACTGTGAGTTGTGGACATTTGTTTTATCATTGGTTCCATTAATTGTTGTTTTTCAAGAGAATATGAAATTGTAGTCATTCTTCCACAGACAGGGATATATACTTCCCTATTATCAAATTTGCACCCTGCTGTTCTATTTCCACGCATTTCTGTGTATATGAAAATTTTTATTTCAATGGTGAATCATTGTGTGATTCAAATAATCCCTTTTTGAAGGAATTTTAAATGGCAATTAACCGTAACACATGTAGTACCAACAATGCCTATCACTCAACGAAGTGAAGAAAATGTGACTCAGTCGTGCGTGTGCCGGCAGCGGCACCCAGACCTCTCCACTTGGCAGACAGAGATTGTACGATGCCATCAACTGTAGGTGCATCCCAATTTCAGAGATATAAAAGATGTGAGAAAACATAGGTAATACAATGAATGAGATGACTTCAGCGTGAATGTCTTTATGAATCTGGAGTTCATGGGCAAGGTCCGGCAGTCACCTGTACATAGAGGTTATTGGAAACCGTAGTGTGGGATGAGACCCCCCAGGAAAGTGAATCAATAGAGGAGATGCCTGAGAACCAAACCCTTGGCAACCCAGCGTGTAAAGAAAAGATAGAGGAGAAGGCAGCAAAAGAGACAGAAAAAGAACGTTTAGGGAGGCAGGAAGAAAAGCGAGGCTGTGTGGTGCCAGGGAAGCCAAGAGGAACATTTTCAGAAAGGTAAAAAGGGTCACCTAGGTCAAGTGCAGCTGAGAGGTAGATTAAAGATTGGAAATGGGCCACTGTATTTGGCAATATCAATGCTGCTGATGACCTTGATGAGAGCAGTTTCAGTGGAGTGGCATGGACCAATGCCAGACTGGGGAGTTGAAGAGTAAGTGTTGAAGAAGTGGAGACAGTAAATAAAGATCATTCTTTTGTGAAGCTTTACTGAAAAGAGGAGCAGAGAAATGTGTCTGTAGCCGAAGGAAGATGTGAGGTCAAGAGAGGCTGCTGATGTTATAGTTGTTGTTTTAAATATGGGAGATGCTAGAGGAGATTTGTGTGCTGATGGAAATGATCCAACGGAGAGGAAAAAAGCAGTGATATAGAAGAAAGAGGAAGATAATTGCAGGATTGAAATCCTTGAGGGTAGTGAGGAGAGGCCCAAGAGCATCAGTCGAGAAGCTGAACTCTAAAATGAGAAGGGATATTTTTCCATTATAACAGGAGTGAAGTATGGATCTACAAATGAGAGGCGGGTATATGGGGAGATCTCGTATCTGGAAGATGAGCCAGTTTCTGGTTGCTTCTATTGCCTCAGTGAAATATGAGTCACTCACTACAAATGGGAATAAGGAGATTTTTGGAAGATTATAAAAATTTTGAGGAGAGGGGAGAAGATACAAATTAGATGCCTCCGAGGAAAGAAAAGCAAACCTCCTAGGAATGCATAGGGGGCTCCTAGGCAGCAGTAAATACCATTTGCAATTTGTTACTCTGAGATTTGAAAGTGACACCAGACTGCATTATGTTTTTGTCCAGCGGTGACTAGCTCTGCAGGTTCAGGACTAGAGAAAGTGAATAGTTGGTTTCAAACAGGTTTGAGGTTTTGCCAGAAAAATAAAACAGAAAGGAGGAGAACCAGGGAGCTGAGGGTGTTTGCAAGAGTGATTATAGGACCAAAGCATCTGTAATAGCAAGAGGTGAAGTGAAAACAAGAGAGGAGAGCAAAACTGTGGGTCCATGTGTAGGTGATGTCCTGTGTCCCTGACGAGCCATTGCTTACTCCATTGAGTGTCTCATTATTTTACGGGGCAGAGGCAGAGGCACCTCCAGCAAGGGGGAGGTAACTCTATCCGTGATGGAATGGATTGTAACCAAACAGTGTCTCTTCTCAGAGAACAATGACAATCCAGGAGGCCTAAGGATCTCAGAATCTGGAAGAAGTTGTAAATGGGTTGGTTGGCTTTTCCTTTTATGCAGCCTAAGCTCTTCCTACGGCAATTAAATTAGATTTCAACTTCTTTAGTCCCCAAAGCCTAATGAAGAGCAGCTGCATGTCATCCACATGGAGTATCATTTATTTTAATTGTGAACTTTATTAAGTCACCCCTTAAATTTCTTTCTCCTGCTGAACAGCCCTATTTCCTTGTGACGTTCCTCACAGGCCCTATGATATGGCCCTTTGATCATTTCCACTGAAAGCCTCTGGGGTACTACAGCAGATGCTATAAACATTTAATAAGGGTTCTGATAAAGATTCGATAGCACTCCTATGGCCAGAGGATATCTCATTCCGCCTGTACTTTTTACTCCAGATTATATGCTTTGTTGTAATAATTACTGTTTAGATACTAGCATTCTCTTGCAGGCTTATGTTCAGTTCTTGGCTGTTTCTGTCTTTCCATCCTATGTGGGCAGGCTCTTGGGCAGAGTTGGTGGGTGGACTGGCTCTCCCCATGTGTCGGCTTGTGCAGTTTTCCTGTAGCTCCCATTAGCCCATCTTCTATGCCTATTTGTGTAACTCCTTTTTTTCTCTTAGTTTCCCAGGGGAGCTCATCTGCTGAACCCCTTTTGGCCACTGGGCAAGCAGGATCTACAACATTTGGTTCTGTTTTCTCTGTGACCTGGTTACCTCTTTTGGGGCAGAGAAGAAATTATTCCCATGGACCGTTCTCTTCGGAACACTTCTGTGTAAGTTACTGAATACTAAGGATTCTCTTGTGTATGGAACTAAGTATTGTAACAGAGATCACAATGATTGCTAAATATAGATCCAACATATTATCATTGTTGTTATGATATGACACACAATTTTCATGGTGTTGCATCCATAACATTAGTTTTGAAATACAATCTATGCTCGGGACCCAGTGAAGCCAATGTTCCCACCGTATAAATCAGCGAAGACCCAGTTCCTGCCAGCTGTCTCTCCAGAGTTGGCACCACATCCAGAAACCATGTTAGAATAACTTCCAGCTCACAGGGCACACCATTCCACAGGAGCAGGGTGCCTTCTGCCAAAACACCGATGGCTGAGCAACACATGGGTCACAGTCTCTCCTGCACCCACAGCTAAGAGACCATGAGGGGGCCATTAGGCACAGTTTACTGTCTCTCTCCATAACGCTCCTGGTTTAAATAATAAAAAAAAAAAAATCCCCTGGCCTGACTCAAATAATGATGAGGATAATTTGAGATAATGAAGAAGTTTTTGACATTAAAATAAATCTGAAGGAAATCCTTTCACTTTACCATCTCTAATTGTCTCAGTTAGAACATCTTATTCAAATACCCAGCATCCTCAGGAAGAAGAGGGGCACGGGTGGGCACGAAGGACAGTCAGTGGAAGACACAGGAGGGAGAAATGGCTACGGGCACATCTGAACATCCGCAATTAAATGCAATGTCCCTATTTACTGAATACCTCTTATACATCAAGCACAGTCATACATTACTTCATTTATTCTTATAAAAATGTAAAGGAAAAGCATTCTAGCTCCATTTAATGAAGTTAAATAACTTACTCTGGTCATACAGCCAGCAGAGGGCCCATGAGGGACTCAAACCCTTGTCTACCTGTTTTCAAAATCCATGTGTTAGCCAAAGGAAACAATTAAGAGACATCCCCATAGTCTACCTGAACAAACACACTTTCTCAGATACTGCAGTTATCTTGCTGGGAGACGGACCTTTGGTGAGAATACGTAAAGCTGGATGACCCGGGAGCTTATTCTCTGTGTGGTGTGGGGAGGCTTCATAAGGCCCAAAGGATTTTTTATAAAAGGCTAAATATTTTTAGCTTTTGAGATTCTAAGGGTTTTAATCTCTCTATTGCTATTTTTGTCTCTTCTCCATATTTCTCTCTGCAAGTCCCCTGTCTCTTTCTCTGTCTGTCTGTCTCACAGTTTCTGTCTGTCTCTCTGCACGCTTCACCTTTTTTTTTATTTCTGAATCAGGGAGGGGCCAACCGTTAGGAAGGTTCAGGATCAGACTTGCGGCACATAGAAGGCCCAAACTTATACCTGAAGGCGGGAGAAGGAAACCAGTTTTATTCAAAGCTCAAGGGAGAGAGATTAAATGATAAAGAACACATGTCCTAGATTTTCTAAAACATTCTTTATTTCAAATGCTCAGGTGCCTTGTCCACACAAGCATGTCTATACTTGCAGCTCAGCACATAGGGCTTCTCTGTGGAAAGAGGAACTTCAGATTCCCTTGTCTCGCGCCCAGCCTAGTCGCCAGATGCAGAGAAGGAGGGGAGGAGCCATGTGTTCGTGTTGAAAATGCACCAGCACATTCACATCTATTCTGGAATTTAATCATCAAAATTATGTTATAGTTGACAAAACCAAAGCTGAGAGAGGATAAATAAATTGCTCAAGGTCACATAATAAGTGGTATAATCAGGATTCAAACCAAGGTCTCACTAGTCCTCAATCTCATGCTTTTGACTGACACTACAGGAATTTAGAGCAGAGACACGGTCCAGGAATAAAGATTGTGCATTTGGATGGAGATCCTCTGTGCTCTGTAGTTCGGAAAAAGAGCATGCTTTTCAGCACAGGAAATAAGAGCCCCAACACGGAGTCCTCAAAAGAGCTAATGGGAACAGAAACTAACTTGCAGTTGCTTCACGACAGCTGAGGGGACATGAAGAGAGATTGGAGAGAATGGACAGATGATGTCCTAATTATCTATTCACTTTTGGCTTTCTCATGCTACAATACTTCAAGTTTTATTGGGAACCTTCCCAGCTTCCTTTTGCTGGTTGGGGTGGACAGGGCAGCCAGGTATTCACCTTCCTCCTATTATTGCAATATACAAACCACCTGTGATGAGCCTGTTAGGTCAGGCAGGCTCCACACATAGCATACATTCGGGTGAACCTCATGAAAATGATGTTTTTGTACATCAAAATGGTGAATATTAGCAATTTCATGTGGCCCAATCCAATACTATAATCTTGACCTACACATAGTTCTTTTCCTAGTTGTGTCAGAGCACAGAGCGCTTGGTCAAAAGAAGCTGCTGCCTGAGTAACGTCCATCAACTCCTGCACAGGGAGAAGAGCCACCCCCATGTTTCTGGAGGGCAGCCAGTAAGGAGGAGGGTCCCATGAGTCCCACGTTGCCCTCTTGCTGCCACTGGCTTCTGCACAGGTGGTTGACAGCAGAATAAGAGCTGATCACACGACAACCATGACCTGCTTCATCATACCTCTCCTCAAATGTCTGGGGACACAGGGTGAAGCAGCTCTGTGTACCCAGGATAAGAGTAGAAGATTGGGGCCCCGCTTCCAGAGCTCAAATACCCATCCTATCACTTAGTTTCTGTGCCAACTGAACTTCTGTCCTCTTCAGTCTTCCCATCTGTAAAATCATGACAAATGTAGCAATGTTGTAAAAATGAATGGAAATAATACATCCGTAGGTACCGATTAGGATTTCACCTAGCACATAGTAGGCAGTCAGCAAATTTAAACTACAGCTACTGTGGGAGCCTATTCTTTCCAATTGTAAAGCCCTGAAGTCTGTCCATCAAACTCACTGCAGGAAGGTTCCAGCTCTGAATAATCAGAGTGGTCACCCCATCTCTCCTCTACCACTCTAGCTGTCCCTGCAAATTAAGGAGGGCAGGAGAGGGTCAAAGGGAGATAATTGTTGTCCCCATGGGTTCTAGCTTGGGATGAACACCCTGGCAGGAAACTAACGATGCCTTCTTTTTAAAGACAGTGAACCTTAGTTTGGGGTGTACGGTGAAGAGAGGGTTTTAAAAGGGATTTAGGATCCACATGCACACAAAACATTGCTGCAGCTGTAATACGTCTTTCTCAACATATACTGCACTACTCATATGGCTTCTAAATGTATACGAATGCTAGTGTTTAATTTAATACACATTGTTTAGAAGTGGTACAAAAATTTACAGCCGTTTTCACTGTAATTTTTTTTCTATCATTGGGTACTAAAAATACAATTACTTTTATGTGGAAGCTTGAGACATTTTTCAAGCCTTTTATTTAGAAAGTCTGAGGACCACCATATAATGGAAGAAACGTAAAACCAAGAGGCGAAAGACTTGACTTTTGGTGGAAGTGTTGCATTTCTAACTGACTACGGGGCCTGGAGTCACTTTGTTTCTCCATGCCTCAGTTTCCCCTGTGTAAGATAAAAGAATTGATAGTAATAGGATTTCTAGTGATCTGGCCTAAGGAAATAATTTTAAAACTGGAATAAGGCCATAATCATAGAGATGTTCACTGAAACATTATTTATAACAGCAAAAAATTAGAACAACATTAATGTCCAAACATAGGGTAATGGTATTGTACATCTACTTGATGTAATATAATGAAACCAATTAAAATGATGCTCACTAATACTATGTAACGGCATGGAAAATTGCTTCTGATCTATTCTTAAAAGAAAAAAATTGAGATATAAATGATATGATTATAACTATATAATAAAAACCATAACAGAGAATAAGAAAAAATTAGAAAGAAATACATTAAATGTAATTGTGCACGAGTGACTTTAAATCTTTTTAAAGCTACTTTTGTTTGGTTTCCAATTATATTTAATAAGGATACATTACTTAAACTAACCAAAATACATCAATAACCATCAGAGTGTTGGGTTAAATGTTTTCCAAAGCCCTTTCAGTTCTAAAATCCAACACCCGTCAGGAAGATTTAAAGGTATAACAGATTCATGAAAGTGCTTTCAGACATATACAGCACTGCATGATTATAAGGTCTCGTTATTAACTTTGTACGGAGCAAGAACTAACACCAACCCACTCACAGAGAAAAGTAGCCACATGAGAAGGAGGCAGATGACACTCTACTCACTTGCTGTGAGAGCTTCTTTTGGCCAGAATATTCTTGATGCAACCTTTGGAAGAATGAATTTCACACAGCTTTCGACATGCAGTCCTCTCTGCCCTTTGTACTGACATCATCGTCAAGCAGATTTTGCTGCATTCTCAAGTGAAGGGCAGACAGATGGCCAGAGCCCAGCCTGGGGACTCATGTCTACTTAGAGTATCAGGGATGCGCTGCAGGGAAGGGGGAGATGAGGATGACTGTCCCTGCAAGAAACGGGGACAGGTAGGAAGACTATAATAAAAAACGAACCGAAATGGCTCACGGGATTTGTCACAGAAAACTCTAAGCCCATTCGCACATGCTAAAGCCCCGGAGAACTTGAACCCAGTGAGGGATCAGCCCAGGAAAGTCAGTCGTTAGCCCAAATCATAGGTCACCAGTCACAATTTATGCCAGAGCAGATGCAACTGCTAGGGCATGTCTTTATTTCATCCAAGGTGGATCACCTCATCCCAACCTAAAGAAAGCTAAGAGAGCAGACAGAACAAGGTGGAATAATACATAACTCGAAGCTGGGCTCAAATCCAGGAAATCTGGGTTTGACCTGTGACCCTGCAAACTGCAAACTACATCCACCTTGGGCTGGCCACGTGACACCTTTGAGCTTCAGTTTACTCATGTAAAAATGGGGTTAATCTACTTTGGAGGAGTGTTAAAAAACATTAAACGATATAACAGGTGAGATGCCTGGTACCCTGAGGGTCCAGGCCCTGAGGGGTCCTCTCAGCTTAACATGTGGATTTGAGGCAGCCTGGAAAATAGATTCAAGTATGTGGTTCCAAAGGTCTAACACAAACATTTGTGGCACCAAGAAAAATCAATGAGTCAAAATGAATTAAATATATATTTTCTACATTCCCCATATATTTGGGTTTGCTTTTGTTAGAGCCCTAAACTCTAGGGCATGTCACTTGACAAGACAAGGAAAATTTAAGAGCTTAGATGGTCCAAGGGACCCGTTTTTCCCTGTTTAGTCTTGAGTCACTGCCACGGCCCCTTGGGAGACTCCCAGGCAAGCAGTCAGATCACAGGATTTACTGGACCAAGGGGCCTTACAAGTATGGAGTCCAAAAGTGAGAGGAATAAGGCTCAGAGGGATGAAGTGAGCTACTCAGGGTTGCACAGTTAAAAAACGTCGGTGTTCAAATTTATGTCTGCCATTCCCAACTTAACATTTTTTCACCGCATAGTTTTTGATGATTCAAAATATACTTTTCTGACTTGTGAAATGTGGAACACGTGCAGTGGACCTGGAGGTTTGAGGGCATCATGTATGTGGGCACGAGGCTGCCAGCCACTGCTCTAGCTGGAGGTCGGGACCCCACATGGGAACAGGGCAGAGAAAGGCACAAAATGATGCTAATGCCAATGCCTTGCACCAAGATTGGTTTTAAAAGTCTAGTAAATCTTTATAGATTTAACTCTTTTATTTGGGCAAGACAGATTCAGACCCTATTTCGTAGATGAGGAAGGAGGTTGGATATTTTGCCCAATGCCCCACAGCCCATCAGTGGTAAAAATGAAGCAAGTGGCCCGCTCTCTCAACAGGAAGAGAGAGAATTCTTTACATGACCCCTTTATACCTGCTCCTCAGTGTTGGGAACTCACATGGACGGCTCATGCCGTGTCCCCTGTGGGAGCTGCAGCACCATGTTGGGACACTGGGCTTAGTGAGTGCGTTGGGAACTTCTTGCAGGTTGCTGCTTGAGCCCTGGGAGTGCAGAGATATCAGAATATGTTTATCTGCCCAGAACTTGAAGGCAGTGAGCATTTTTAAAAGATAAATATAGGCAATCAAAGAACAAATGTGTTGACATCTGGTAGTGGGGATGGGGGCGGAGGAGAAAAAGACGGAGGAAATCAACCAGACTTTACCAACTCCACCGCGCCATTCCCGGGCGGGCAGCGGGGAGGCACCAGCCACTTCTCCCTCTACGGTTTAAGTAAAAGGAGCATTACAGAGGTGAATTAACATTTAAAAAGAATGTAAAAACTCAGAGCTGTTCTAATGATGATTAATGGAGAGCTATAAGGGGGCCATGACCTGCTAGTGTCATTAAATGGATTGGCAGGTTTCTGAGCATTAATTATAAATAGCCACAGGAGTTCTCCTGCTTAACAGAATGATGATAAATCCAAGTCTCTGAGAGAGAAGAAAGGAAAGCAAAAAGGGGAAAAAAGTTTGCATGTGAGTGTCTGCCTGTGTGTTGCAGGGCGCAAGACAGAGACAGCGCGCAGAGGGAATGAGATAAATGATAAATTAGACCCTGCCAGTCAATCACATTTTCTAAATGTTTTATGTCCCAAAAGCTATAAAAGCAATATTCCTCTCTGCCCTTATTGGAACCATTTCTGTTCAGCAATCACATCAGTTTCCTTAGGGATTTCAACTGAAATGCACTTTGCCTTTTCTTTTATATTTACTCTCCAGCCTGTGACCAAGGAAGGGTCAGAGTCCCCACACAAAAGGGCCAGAGAGACACCCAGTGACCAGGAGAGTGGTGGGCAGAGTGAGGGGTCCTGGCGGGGGCCATGAGGAGGGATTCTCTGCTCCTGCTGCCACCTGTGCAAAGTAAACAAAAGCAGAGGGGCTTTTGGTTCCCAATCTGGGATGGCCTCAGAGAAAGGTCCAGTGCCTGACACGGTAGCTGTGTGAGCTCACCAAAGCTTTGTGGACTTACTAGACTATAAGCACCATGAGGGCAAAGATTGATTTTTTTTTTTGGGTCTGTTTTATTCGCTGCTTCACCCCCAGAGCCTAGAACAGCAGCTAGTGCACCATTGGCACCTTGCAAACGTTAATATTTGTGGAATGAAAGAGGGAATGGATGAACTTACCCATGACTAAGAATGCATGCAGGCCTCATTCCAGAAGCTGAGGTCAATGCTGAGAAAGCTGGGTTCTGCAGGGCCTCTCAGTAGCTGGACATTCAAGTGAGGAACACGCCCCTTTGCGCAGAGGTTCTCCTTCCTAGACAGCCGCCATCGGCCCTGCAGTGATACCATGCGGCTTTTCTCCTAGCCTGCTCTTGGAAATGCCCTCAGATTCACTGCAGTTCAGGGCTGGCAGATGAGACCCCAGAAAGGTGAAGGGACTGATCCAAAGTCACTCAGCCAGCTAGTCAAGGGGCCAAGGCTGAGTCCCTTCCTGTTTTCTCTTCATTGCACACCCTGCCTGTCTGCTTCTCCCTTGGCTTCCCAACAGGTGGGCCAAGCGGTCTCAGCCACTTAGGGGGCTGCATGCCAGGTGACAGGCTGGTCCAGGGATGGGCAGCTGTCCCCGGGAGGCCCTCCACAGGTGACCAGACTCTGCCAGGCCTTGGCGATGACCCATGGCAGAGAAGAGAGGAAGACAGAGGGTGTGGTAGGGAGAGAAATGAGACAGGCTGGGGAGAAGGGATGAAAGAATCCAGGGTTGGGAATAATGGACACTCCCGGACGATGCTGTATTTTTTGCGTGCCGTTCCTTTTCAAGGCTTTCCACTGCAAATCATTATTTCAGCTGATTGGAAAATCGTGTTGAAAGACCTGCTTCTCCAGTACAATTTTCTTCATATCCTATTAGTTGCAATACAATTACAGAGAATACATCAATTCCTGGCCTGCCTGCTGTTGCTGCCAGAGCCGCCTATTAAAAAGCGGCCTTATTAATGGAATTGTACATCTAGGATTAATCGGCTTGTGTTGGCCATTTACATTTCTCATTCCACAAGCACTTTTGTTTGCTTAATAGGCTGAAGGAGGTAGGAAATGACACAACAAAAGCCTCTCCCAATTGCCACGCGTATCACTGGTGGATTTAATATCCCTTTCCTTCTTTCATCCTCAAGTGCTGCACAGGGATAAGATCTGGCACATGCCACTGGGGAAAAGCAAAGCCGCAGCCAAACAGCGATTGGTGGGAGCAAGGGAGGAAGGAGGGGCGGGGACGGATGCCCGGGCCAAAGGACGGTCTTGGCGTTGCTGGGGAGAAGCACCGGCCCTGCTCCCTGTTCCCTCTGGGGTTGAGGGAGGAGTAGCACCGGGGGCCCAGGCCCAGGAAAGCAGGACCGAGGAGGGATGGGGGAGGGGAGAGGGGAAGTCACCCTGCACTAGTGGAAGGGACATGATCTACCTTTGGCAGAGTCGTGCTTTGTCCAGGACCAGGTGTAATCCTGGACCTTCCCCACCCCCATCTCCCCATTCCTCCTTCACTTCTCTTTGGTTTAGGGTTAGTAAATTCCAAGTCCCTCTACTATTAAGCCAAGAAAAGCACAGTGTTCCAGGAAGAAGACCACGTGTGGGGAGGTGAGGGAAATCACACAGGCACATTGGCTTTCTTTTTTGCTTTTGGCATGGACTAACCTGACACTTTGGGGGTTCTCTTTAGAATTTGGGGAAGGAAAATTAATAGTGTCATGGCACAGTCCTGTAGTTCACTGGATTCCAGGAGATCAGCTAACAGGTGGATGTCTCTGTAGCAATAGTCTGCCTAGGAGAGGGTGTTCCAGAGAGAGATCCCAGCCCATGAGAATGGCCCTAGCTCATGATAATTGGCCCCTGACCTCAGGGGAGTGGTGCTGAAAGTAGGGTAGAAGGGTGGGGGAATGCTCCAGGCCTCTGTCATCCACATCAACTCTCTGGAGCATGGGTACAATGCATTTAACCATATGCATGCCTTCATTTACCTCTTCGTTAAAGAAGGTGAACCCCATGCTGACTCAGGGAGTTCCCTGGAATATCAGAGAGCGGTGCAGGCTCCTCAGGGAAAAGCTGCTCCAAAATAATAGCCCTTGGGCCTCTTAATCAAATTCCAATCTCAAGAGAACTCAGCTTTCCAGACTTGCAGAGCAAGATGGGACCTGAGAGGAGGAGGACGGGTAGGTTCTGCCACTGGGTGGAGTTTCTTCATTAAGGGAAGGGCTAACACATGTCCATCCTGGCCAGGGCGGAGGACAGATTTCCTCTTCCCAGGCAGGAGACCACCAGCGCCTCCTGCCTTCTCTTCTACCTGCCCCCGGAGGTGGAGGTGTTGCTTATTAAAACTCATCCTTCCAAAGGCGCAGCTTGATTGCTTCCTCCCTTCCCCCACCCCCACCGATGGGCCAGGGAGGTCTGTGCAGGTCAGAAATGATGGACAGCTCAGGCGTACAAAGCCCCAACCCCTTCCCAGCCAGGGGCCCTGCGGTTACACAGAGGGCTCCCGTCCCCGGGTTGATATCGCTGCGGAAGCAGAGCCAATGTATGCTGAGGCGCTGTAATATAGTATGACTTTTTGCTTTAATGGAATTTTCCCAGACCACTAGGAAAAAAAGACTCCATTAACCACACTACAAAGGCCTCTACTTATTAGTATTTTAGAACAGTGGCAAAACATTTCTTGAATCTAATTATTGCTGACAAATATGAAAATTGAAATCAAAGTTAAATTTTCAGCTACAGTGCCTCATATGCCAGCCTTCTCTGACTTCAACTATTGCATCCACACATTTATTCTTCCAGTAGTTCCAGCAGCAGGTTGGTTATTTTCTCCCTCCCCTCCCCCACTTCTTCCGGCTTGGCCCTGTACATTTGGAAGCATTGAATCTGACATATTCATCTTGCTGCCCGGCACTGGGTAACCGACTTTATGTTTACCTGTCGCGGGTGCAGAAATGAGCTGAGGTGGGTGCCCGGGAAGCTGCTTCCTGCTCCCGCCCTCTCCTCCCGCCCCCAATCTTAGCCTTCTTTTTTTCAGGTAAAAGTCATTTGACTGATTTCAAATTCCTCATGATAGCAGGACAGGAAAAAAAAAAAAAAAGGGACTTGTCAACACCTTTCTTTCTTTTCCTCTATGAAGCACACTGTAAAAATCAATCCCTTTTGTCACTTTGCTCTGCTTGCGAGAATGTTTAATGGATGTCAAGGGAGCTAATGATCGCTGGTAGAAAATTCATTTTAGATTTGCTATTTATAAAGTACTCAGTACTCAGGTGGGAAATTAACATGAGGCAAGGAGTGGGGTGGGGAGGGGCCCGGCTGGCAGCAGAGAGCCTGGCCCTGCCAGATTGGCAGTGTCTTTGCGTAGGTGGCACCCAAAGCATCGGGGGACAGAAACCCATGTGCAGAGGAGCCGTGTGGGATCATGCAAGAGTCTAGGCTCAGGGAACACACAGACCTGGGCAAGTCGACCTTCCTGAGCCATTTTCTCAGCAGGAAAACAATATCTACAATATCTACCTCACAAGGTTGTCGAAAGGATTAAATAAAATATCACACATGAAACATTTACCAGTGCCTGGCACACAGTACTAGTACACATGTCATAAATGTTAAATGTCTTTTCCCACATCCCCGTGCAGTGAGGAAGATCAGTGTGGAGGGCTAGCACAGAATCTGCTCCAGGACCTCGACGGGAACTGGCCTTGGTGCTCACACACGAGCCCGCCTGTGAACCCCAAGCCAGCCTCGCCCAGGGCCTGCGGCGTCCGGGCAGTCAGACCAGCCGGCGGTTCTCAAACTGGAGTGTGCATCAGAGCCACTTGGACGGCTTCTTCACACACAGAGGCTGAGACTGCTGGGCCTCACCTTCAGGTTCAGGTCAGTAGGGCCATGGTGGGGCTCAAGAATGGACATTGCTGACACATGCCAGGGGACACTGGTGCTGCTGGCCAGGGGCCACACTTGGAGAACCACAGAGACGCACATGCAAACTGAACTGTCCTCGGAAATGCTGATGCCCTGCTGTCTCCCAGGCCTGTGTCATTCTTTACTTCCTAGTACCTCCCAGATGGACAGGTGGAACAAATCCTTCCCCAGCCCTGACCTCAATCCAGGGTAGGACTCAGAATTTTGAAGCAAATCACTGAATGCTAGTTAATTCCCTCCCAAATTTTACATCACTGGTTAAGCGCAAGAGGCAAATGCTGAGGTTAATTTTCTAGTTTTCTTCAATGTGTAGCTATGCATCAGTTTCCCCTCCCTATGTGCAATTGGTTCCTCCAGGGCTCAAATGGATCGGCTTTGTTCTCTCCCCCAAGCCCTCTCAGTCCCACCTGGAACTCCAGGTCAGAGGCGCTGGTCTGCTCTAGCCCTCACCTTTCGTCTAGTGTCTCCTTTTCCTGGGCTTCCCTTGGATGCTTCTCTGTTATATTTGGATTAACTGCAAATCTCCTTTGATTACTCATCTCTGTTGAAACAGACAACCTGTTGCCACGTGTTTGATTACTGAATCCCAGGGGAGTTCCGATTTGTAATGCAGCCAGTTACAGTACACTCGGCATCGCACACACAGTCACTGAGCTGCTAATTCTTTGTCTAAGAAGTTGCTTTCAGTTTCTGATTTTTCAATAATAAGCTTCTCGAGAAGCCCTAAGCTGTGGAAATAAGCCTAAAACTGCTTTTCCAGTCATTTACATGAACATAAGCAGACTGGGGCGGGAGGGATGGGGATAGCTTTACATGTTATTGCTAGGGTTTTGGAGGGCCCAGGGTAGATCACCCACCACGCCTGCAGGTCTGGAAAAGCACACAGGGAAGTAGGCTGGCTTGCAGGAAACCTGACATCAGGGCAAATGATAAATCTTGAAATTTCTCCTGACGCCCGGGCTGCTGCTTTGCCGGGGCTGGGCGGATATTCTGGGCACCAGCAAATTGTTCTGTCAGCAAGCTGCTCCCTCAGCTGCATCTTGTTAGGAAGCTTGTCATTCATTCCCCAGCCACAGCACCACGGTGCCACCTTCTGAGGTGGCATCCTATCACCTGGAACAGGTAAGGGACAGGCCCCAGGAAACCTGCCCAGGAGCCAGGGCCCCAGGGAAGGGAGTGCAATCTCCAGAAAGGCTGCCGCTTACTTTCCTGGAGGTGGATGTGGATTATATGGCCCAGCCCATAGTAGATGCTCAGTTATTTTAACTGAAGGGAAGACTTTTCTGGCATGTGGGCTACTTTCAACCACGATCTTACTTCTTTCTCCCTATATTCATTCTCTCTTTCTCTCTGTCTACCTCTCCTATTCCCTCCTATCCCCCCTCCAAATATGGATTTAACAAATAATCCAATGAGCCAGAATCAGCAGCATTCTTTCTCTTCCCTCCAAATCACACATCCCTATAAAATGTAAGTAATCAGGCTATTAACATTCACTTCTCAGAATCCCTCTTAGATACTGATTCTGATCAGGCTATTTCCTTTACGTTCCTAATACTTATGGGTAAAAGGTGGGGTGCCTGACTGAAAACACACAAAAAAAGATGTCAAATTAAATTGGAATTTCAGAAAAAGAACAAAATTTCTTATTGCTAGTATGTGCTACACATAATAAAAAGTCATTTGTTTATCTGGAATTTAAATTTATCAGGCGTTCTGGATTTTTATTTGCTAAATTTGGCAACCCTAGCAAAAGGAATATGTATTTACTCACATCCATAAGTAGACATGTGTACATATTTACATGGCTTACATGCAACCAAGCTCCCTTTGTCTAGGGGGTTGGTGGGTCTTTCTACAGGGCGTATATTTCAGTGAAACGGAGACCCCTTCCACGAGGCAGGGCCACGACCTCTGCTCACTCTGACCCCTCGGAGCCCAGCCCTGCAGTGAGTGACTCTGCCAGCAAGAGCTCCCTCCACGTGCACTGCACAACTCCTTTAAGTCAGTGGTTCTTAAACTTTAGGGTGAATCACCTGAAGGGCTTTTTGTTTTTCTTTTTAGACAGGGTCTCACTCTGTTGCCTGAGCCAGAGAGCAGTGATCATAGCTCACTGCAACCTCCAACTCCTGGGTTCCACCCATCCTCCTGCCTCAGCCTCCCGAGTAACTGAGACTGCAGGCATGCGCCATCACACCCAGCTGATTTTTCTATTTTTTGTAGAGACAGGGTCTTGCAATGTTGCTCAGGCTGGTCTCAAACTCCTGGCCTCAAGCAATCCTCCTGTCTGGGCTCCCAAAATGCTAGGATTACAGGCGTGAACCAAACCACCGTGCCTGGCCCTGAAGGACTTCTTGAAACACAAATTGTTGGGTGTGGTCCCAAACTTTCTGATGCATAGAGGGCCATGGTCAGGGTACTTGGGGTATTCCTCATCTCGAGCATTTCTCATTTCTACCTGTGCAGAACATATCAAGTCCTTTCTTCTAGCTATTTTGAAATATATACATATCTGATACATTGTTGTTAACCACAGGTATCCTATTCAGCTGGCATTGTTCTCCTTTTTCAGCCTTTCACACTCTTTTCCTGGCCTTATTATCCCATAACCCTCAACGTTAAAATGAGGACGTTCCACTATGCTCCACTATGCCCATCCTGCAGCATTGCAAAGGCGCTGGGCTGTGGAAGGGCATCGGCACTCAGTGTTCCGTGGGGCCACGTGGCAGTGAAGAGGGACCATAGGTGACTGTGGCAGGGAGGCCCAGTCACTAACAGATGCCCTGTCAGCAAGCTCGGAAAACTCTGACTTCTAATTTTCCATCTATGTATCAAGTGACAGATGTTTCCACCAACATGATTCAGTTAAACATGAAAACTACGTTCCAAGGACATTTAAATGCTCCATTTTACAGATGAGGAAAATTGGGGGAAAAGTCAATTCCTAAAGTTAGAGTTAATGATAAGACTGGAATGAGACTAGGGTATTGTGTTGCTATGGAAATCAGTAAATATATTAATATTTGATGTGGATGTTCTCTGTAAACTGTAAAGGTAAGAATATATCTTTGTAATTCCTCAAAGACTCAGTGCAACAAAGGAGTAGGCAGTAGCTCTGGACATGTTGGGAGATGGTTCTAAATGGCAGGACCAGAACCAGAAAAAAGATGGAGAAAGAAGGTAGAGGTGGATCAGGTTACATTTTAAAACCCAGAGAAAAGAGAACGAGGAAAGAGTGATTGATGTAACATGGAGTCCTCCGGCTCATCAGCTCTTTCCCCCATTGCACAAGCAACTAGTTTGGCTTTTTTTGCTTTCTTGAAAAACCAGCCTGCAGGTATATGGACACATACATGTTGACCTGGACATGCATGTGTGCAGACACACACCATTTTCCCCACATTATGCTCAGGGAAAATAAAACCTATCAAATGCAAACTCCTTTAACTTCCTGCCACCAAGCTTAAAAATTTATCTGCATCCATCCTGTGCCAAAGACAGTTAATTATCTTTTTTCTTTTCATTTTTCTTTATTAACATAACATAAAATATACCATTTTAAGGGTACAATTCAGTGGCATGAGTATATTTAGGAGATTGTGTAACTATCACCACCATCCATTTCCAGAACTTTCTCATCATCCCAAATAGAAACTCTATGCCCAGTAACCAACTCCTTGTTTTCCACCCTGCCAGCTTCTGATAACCTCTCTATGAATTTGCCTACTCCAGATACTTCGAGTAAATAGAATCATAAAGTATTTGTCCTTTTGTATCTGGTTTATTTCACGTAGCATAATGTGTTCCAGATTCATCCATGTTGCAGCATGTATCAGAATCTCCTTCCTTTTTAAGGCAGAATAATATCCATTGTACATATATGCCACATTTTGTTTATTTATTGTTGATGGACACTACCTCAGCTATTGTGAATAATGCTGCTGTGAACATTGATGTGTAAAAACCTGTTTGTGTCCTGCTTTCCATTCTTAGGGACATAAATCCAGGAGTAGACTTGCTGGGTCATATGGTAATTCTATGTTTAGCTCTTTGAGGAACCACCAAACAGTTTCCATGGTGGTTTTATCACATTACATGCCACCAGCAATGCATAGGGTTTTATTTTCTCCACATCCTCTCCAATACTTCTTTTTCTCTCTTTTTTTTTTTTTTATAATAGACATCACAATGGGTGTTAAGTGGTACCTTGTTGTGGTTTTTGTGTTTCCATAATGACTAGTAATGTTGAAAAACCACAGTTAGATGCCACAAAGTAGGTGGCAATGCCTTAACCACATGTGTGCCCTGTGGGCCCGAGGGCCTCTGCCATCCTTATCAAAGGGCATACTGACCTTCCTTCCTTTCATACAATACACTGAGAGAAACCTACCTCTTAATCTCCATCCTCCCCCTTTGCATGGTGATAGGCCCCTGAATTTGTCTGGGCATGTGGTCACCCAGAGTGGATAGTGAGTTTCCCACACTGGCTTACATCTGGATGTGTCAGTGTGACTAAAAACCTTTTGAAATAATTATGCACATTTTCTAACTCCACTTCCTCATCCCACTTCTATCTCCCACCCTATGGCTCCACCCCATAAGACTGTTCTCCCAAGGAGGAGAGAAGATATTCTTGTGACTAGGTATAATCTCCCTTGATCTTTTAGAAGCATTTGACACTGCTAATATTCCTACTTTCCCCAAAGTGACATCCTTTGACCTCAGTGACATCATGCTGTCCCGATTGTCCCTGTATGTTTTGGTGGCTCCTTGATACTCTGCTTGCCCATGTCCCTTCTCCTTCCAACTTTTAAGTACAGTGATCTGCCCTCATTTGACATACTCTGCACTCTCTCCATGGGTAATTAACTGTGTCTGTGTTGAGGACTATCTTTGTTCAAGCTCATATATTTCTCCAGAGTTTACTGGAGAGCTCCTGGTTGACCTATCATGACTCAAATTGTGTTCATTACCATCTCCCTAAAACCCACCTCTGAGTCATTCACTCAGAAACCAGAAGGCCTCTTATACTTTTCTTTATCACTCATAATCCTCTTCCATCTCCACCTCCAAGTCCTAGCCCTCTACCTTTTAACCCCAGCTTTCACATAACTCCATGTCTCTCCACCTCTGCAACTCCCACCCTGGTGACCTCATGCCTAATTGGTTGCAACATCTTCTAGGAGGCTCCCTTCTCTCTTGT
This sequence comes from Varecia variegata, assembly GCA_028533085.1. Lineage (NCBI taxonomy): Eukaryota > Metazoa > Chordata > Mammalia > Primates > Lemuridae > Varecia > Varecia variegata. Next base: position 95,992,319 of record CM052438.1, on the reverse strand, counting down.
CTTGCCCCATTTCAATTTATTTCCCATAGTGTAGCTAGAGTGACATTTTCAACTAACCCAAATTATATTGCTTAACCACCAAAACTGCAAATGTGATCATGTCACTATTTGGCCTACAACCCTTCAATGCACCTTCTTCCCTCAGAATAAAATCCTCAACAAGAACCATTCCAGGTGTGACCTCTGCCTGCCTCTCTACTTATACCGCTTGTCTTTCTACCTACATCCCTCCTCCCCTCACACAAACACACTCAATCTAGCCAGATTTGAGTTCAGAATCCTGAATTCCTACCATGCTGTCTTGCCTGTAGACTTTTGCATATCCAGTTTCCTCTATAACACTCATCTCTCCTCTTACCTGGTTAAATCTACTCACCTTTATCTCTCTAACACATTTTCCCTCCAGAAAACTTTTCTGAGCTGAAAAATCTTCCAAATGCTGCCATAGCAAACCCAACGGGCTTTTTATTCCAGCACTTACCACATTAAATTGAATTGTCCATTTCACTGTGTAAGAACTATGCCTGCCTTGTTGCGTATGCGTAGTACACAGTAGGGTCTGATTAAATAATTCTGGAGTGGATGAAATATAAATGTAAGTGAGAACTTGGTCATACCTTCAGATTTATTATGTTGCTTTTGTATCATTAATTTTAATGATGTGGAGATGACATGTCTATACCATTTGGAGTTCACACAAAGCTGATAAAGACAGCTCATCAGGATCCAAAAATAATCTCAATGGACTTAAATAGTGGACACGGGCTGCAATAAAATTTCAAACACTTAAAAGGAACATTTAATGAGAATTAACTGCAAGTGAGGATTGGAGAAGTGTTGTGCAATAGATTATTTTGTGAGAGGAACATGTACAACCTCAACATGAACCAATGGTATGGTATGTCCAAAAAAAAAAAAAAAAAAACCAAAGAAACTAACACAATAATTGAGTGAACCTATATAACTATAAAGTCCAGAATTCACTAGGTAATATTCCACTCCCCAGTTTGCCAACCAGATTACTTCTGGAAGAGTCTGCCCTGGTAACACCTGTGAAGTTGACCATTATCAAACTGGGCATGCTCAGAAGATAGTGGTCAGATGATTAGTGCTCTAGAAACTGTGCCGTAGGATGACCACAGGAAGGAACTAAGAATGTCAAGGTAAGATGAGCAGGTCCGTGATACTCATCTCTTAGAAAGTGGCTCACACACTGTTACTTGTATCCTAGCACTAAAACACAGAAGTTAGGGAGAGGCACATTTTTGTTCCACATAGATTCATTAGAATTGTATTCAGCTGCAAGTAAGAGAAACCTAATTAAATGAAGTGTTTTTATACAAGGGCAAATAAGTGTAGAAATATGTATTGTAGAGCTAGTACAACTGCTGTGTCACCTTGAACCTGAGCTCCTTCTATTAGATTGAGTCATACGAAATTGCCTGTACTCGGTTGTTTTCGATTTACCAAAACAGCAAGTCCATATGGTTTGATCCAAAAGCTTCCTTCTCTGTCATTCTTGATGTGTGTTCTCTGTCCTCCTGTCTTCACATTGGCTCCTGGACTTCCAGGCAAGATCCCAGGCTCCCAGTCAAGAAGGAAAAGTGATGAGAACCAAAAAGCCCAATCCTTAACCCCCCACCCGGCAATCCTGAGCTTGCAGCCTAGGGGCCTGACTGCACTGTGGGGCCACACCCAGCTGTCGGGGACTCTGGGAGGTGTTACACATGGCCCACTGCTACCATGAGAAGTCCAGTTTGTAAAGAGACAGGATCGAACAGATACTGAGGAGGCAGCAAACGCGCCTGCCGGAACAGGGACGTCTTCTCTCACAGAGTTTATCCACTAGGAAAAGAGTGTTGACATCAGTTATTCTTAGCTATATCTGCACAATAGAATTGTCTGTTGTTCTTTCAAAACAGAGATGACCTTGCCCTACTCCGAGCTATTCGAGAAGGATTTCTGAGTCAGACCTGGGCATCTGCTTATGACAATGTCCAGAGGTGATCCTCACAGGCAGCCAGAGTGAGACCACAGCTCGGGAGTGAGTGTCTGGTCACTAGACCTCTCTGGAATTGTGGAGCAGGGATGAGTGGACATCACCCACGTGAGGTTATTACCTTGCGAGGGAGACGGGGCATGTGAAATTCTCACAGCTCTGGAAGTCTGGAAAAATGCTTTTGGATTCGATGATTAAAATATTTTGACCTTGGACAAGGCTTTAACAGTGTGAAAAAGTCAGGAAAAAATAATGATAAGGCATTTAGAGCCTTCTATTAAGAAACTTTCAAGGAAAAGGAAGGAGAAATATAAAACAATTGATTAATTCTTATTTGTTTTAAGAATTAGCAAAATTGTTTATCTGACTGTGGATGTTCCTGCATCACCAACTGCATTAAGAGAGAAGCTGTTGATTAATCTTTTCCACGTCTGGGCCAAGTTTGCTCTTGACTGTTCAGGAGGAGAGTCAGCTGCCCCAGTGGCCTCCTTTGTGGAAGAAGGAGAGAGTAGATTTGGAGAAACAGATAAGAAACAGTCAACCGCTTCATCTTCTCTAAGTAAGCAAATCTGCCCAGCCACTGTCCTCTTTTCTTAGATTCATCCCTCCTTGTTCCCATTGCTCCCCCCAGTGCCTGCCTCCCCAGATGGGGAATGTAGGTTCTTCCCCCTTGCCCCACCGATCCGATCAATTCACCACTGCAGGGACTATTTTCTGCTCTTGGGTAAGTTTACCCTGAAATACTGAGCTACGTGAGTACTGCTACCTAGGTGCCTGTAACATATGGTTTATTACTGATTCTAGCCGGGAGGCATTACTAGTATGTGGGATAACAGATTTAGGATGAAAAAAAAGGTTTTGTCAGAAGATATGAGTTGAATCTCTAACAAGCTGACTTTAGAAAGGCCACATTCTGAGGTCAGGCTCTTGCATACACGGGGAAAAGACACAGGTCTGGGATAAGGAAGGGTTGAATTATCAATATTAACAATCTCTCACCGTAAGTCAGCAGAGCAATATGGGATCTCAGGCCTTCCTCCCTTCACTCCCTCCTCCCTCTCCCTTCCTTCCATCCATGAACAGGGACTGTCGCATTTGTCCCAGGGACTGTGCTAAGTGTCCTGAGAACATAGAGATAAGTGAGGCAGTCCCTGCCCTCCCAGAGCCCACAGCCTGGTGAGGGGAGAAGACATGGAGACAGGTCCTGCCCGACGTGCTGTGGATGTGAAGAACAAAAGTCAGACCAAAGGCAACGGAAGATTCGGGAAGGAAGTAGCCAGGGGCTTCAGAGGGGTGCTGAGCCTAGAATTTTGTCTTGAATTACAGAAAGCATTTTCGAGGCAGACCAGGGCAGGGTGCAGCCCGGGCATAAGCAGAAGGAACAGCGGGCTCCTGTGCTCTGAGCAGGGAGTGGCAGAAACACCCAAAGAGTCCGAGGATCAGGGAGCACAGAGACTGGTAGACAGCAGCACCCTGAGGTCAGCCCCTGAGATTGTCACTCGGATTTGGGAGCAGGGGAGGCCAGATCCTGTAACATGCTGGGCTACTCAGAATGTGCAGGGAGAAGATGACTCCAGCAATCTCAGTATTGGGCATCTACCCAGAAGAACAAAAGTCATTCTATAATAAAGACACCTGCACCTGAATGTTTATAGCAGCACAATTCACAATTACTAAGATGTGGAAACAACCCAAATGTCCATCAATTCATGAATGGATTAGTAAAATGTGGTATTTGTATACCATGGAGTATTACTCAGCTATAAGAAATAATGGTGATACGACATCTCTTTGGTTCTCCTGGATAGAGTTGGAACCCATTCTATTAAGTGAAGTATTCCAAGAATGGAAAAATAAGCACCACATGTACTCACCAGCAAATTGGTTTCCCTGATCATCACCTAAGTGCACATTTGGGAATAACACCTATTGGGTATCGGACAGAGGTGGGGGTGAGGGGAGGGGTTGGGTGTATACCTACATGACGAG
>CM052438.1:95936842-95987831 GCA_028533085.1 Varecia variegata | reverse complement strand
TGGCAGCTCTGCTCCACGCGTGCCTCTCAGATCTGCCACCTCCACTGGAAGACAAACAAGTATCCATTTCCTGCACACACTGCGGGAGCCGCCCTGGCTGGGCTGCTAGAGCCAGCATCACTTCTGCCTAATGCATGAAGCCACAAAATTGCCATGGAGGTTGTGAGTGTGAGTCCTTATTGACCATGAGAAGGAGAGCAATGAAAGCAGCCTGGCTGGATTGCTGATTCTGGAGGAGGGAGAGGGAGGACAGGTAGAAGAGAAATATGCAATTCTCACACCTAAGGGTGGGAGCTTCTGCTAAGGCTCACCATTGCTGAGCACTCTCCAAGCTGGCTCAAACCCATTCCTTCTTGATCCTCAATAAAATGCCTCCTGAATTTCTCTTGTAGGAAGGCTTGAGGATGGATCAATTAAGAGTCATTATTGTTCCTTATTCCCCCCTACCTGAAACACTGTGACTAGTTAATCTTTTCCCTCCATTCCAAGGATGCCCTATAGATAAATAAATGCATGCATATATAGGTACCCCATATTGTATATCTGATATAGTATGTAGTGCTCACGTGCACACACACCACTTGCACCTTCTGACTCTGTTCATCTGGCTGTGATGCTGTTTATATTCTTAGTTCCTGTAGGCAGAGGCTGGTTCTGAGTATTTTCTTTTAGCATCACTACCTATCAATAACTATACTCAAAAAGACTATTTGCAGAATTGCCAAATGTTGAACTTGGAATGAAACATGAAAATCTTTTAGTCCAACTGCTTTATTTTAGAGTAAGAAAACTGAGGCCCCTTTAGAGGATGTGTCTTACCCAAGGTCGTAGAACACTTTCAGATGGTTTGAGAAGTATAGTTTTCAATCTGGCTGCAGATTAGGCCCTCTTGGAGAGCTCTTAAAATTATCAGTGTAGAGCTCCACCCAAAGAGATTCTGATTTAATTGTTCTGCGATAGGGTCCAGAAATTGGTGTTTTTGTAAAGCTCCCAGGCAATTCTATGGTACGGCAAGTTTGCAAACCACTGCCTTAGAGAGTGAGGGTATTGCAAATAAATGCAGATTGCACCTACCCCTGAGGGCCTTTCTGACTTCTGAGATCAGGTCATGAGATGTATAATTGCTCTAGGCTGCTGAACTTGGAAAAGTCCTGTGTCCATGAGGAAGGTAATTACCTGTTCTCGTGCATGAGAAGAACTGAGAATAATTCCACCACCATGAGGGAAATGCAGAGAGCAGGAGACCTGCTAAAGCGTCCAGGTGCGGCCATAGTACACAATATGAGCGTAAGAGAAGCTTTGTTTTTTCTGGGCACAGAGAGCTGAAAGCACAAGTCAATGGATTAAAGGAAAGTGGGTGTACAGAAGAACAACTGTACAAGGGGACACCCCAAACGATGCGTGGTGCCAGAGGAGAGCAAATAAATTCCTCTGGTTAACGGTGCATTTGCATTACTTCAGAAACCCTAAATCAGGCTGCGATGGGTGGGTAGCAAATAAAAGGGGTTCTCCAAAGGGAGGTTATCTTAGATCTACCCTGAGATATAAATCCCTCATAGAGGTCGAATGAACAGCATTTACCTCATACAGAATAGCTGTCTCAGGCAAACTCTTCCCTGGTCTTATCTAAAGTGTTCTCCCTTTATCTTCTCTGCCCTCTAGTTCCGTGCAGGAGGCAGGGCATAAAGGAGGTGGTTAGGCCAGACTGGTGGCAGTGGTGTTAAGAATCAACCAATAACAAGAATGACACAAGACAGTGGTCATAAGGCCGATTAACTCACACCAGCTTTCCCCATCTTGCATATATCTGAAGGCACATCAGACATCCATGAGTTCCTTCCTGGCAAGGGGTAATATGGAATCGCAAAGGAGCACCTCTGATTTATTGTAACACAGAGCCAGGATGTGTGCATCCTCCCCTGGGGCTCCCTGGCTCAAAACAAGGATTGCAGGCTACTGACTTTCTTGTCCTCTCCGCATGATTTGCACAGGAGACCAGAGGCTGTGCCATGGAGTTGTTACCCTCGCTTCTGGTCCTCCTGTTGGTGCTTTAAGTTTATTACAAAGGATGGCAAACCAAGAAAATCTGGGAGATTGCACTAGATCTTTGGTCTTATCCTACAGTTTGTAGTCACTGTTGTATTCCCAGCACCTAAAACAATGCATGGAATGTAGGAAGCACTCAACAAACATACGCTGGTCATTGGACCAATGAACAAATAAACAACTAGGTAGATTTTGTATTGGGGTCAGAGTTTGGTGACAATTCCAAATGAGCAAAGGAAGCACCCAGAGAGTGAATTTGAATGAGCAAGTAAAGCCTAAACAGAGGCCTTTTGATCAGTCTTTATTACCACGAAGGGCAATACTCTCACAGAAGCTAAAAAAATGAAATAAAATTTAGTAACCTAAGATGTCTGTAGTAACAGAGCTGAAGAATGTGTTTTCCAATATTTGATTTCTTAGCTTGATAGTCTCTCTTGAAATACTGTCTTCTCAGCACTGAAAATGGGAATCTTTGTTGGTTTGTTTTGCAGTTTGCAAATGACTTACAGAGTTCTTCCGGCAGGGTTTCTGTTTTCCTCTCGCAAATAAACAAAAGGCCATTTCTCTAATATGACTTAAGTAGGAGAGATGCTGTGATCTCCTGTCATGATTTTGAAAGGAAGAGGAAAGGAAAAGAGAAAAGGGGGGGCAAGTAGAAAGAGGAAGAAGAAAAACAGAAAGGAGCAGAGTCTGGAAGCTGAGAAAAAAAGCAGGAAAGAGGCAAAGATAAATTGGGTATGGGAAATTAGAGTGTCAGGGACATGAAACAGCAGAAGACTCTGTAATCAACAGGACCCCGCAGGTGCTCCCTGGAGAGGCTACGCTCACTGGGGTCTGTTGGGACCCTCCCCTATTCCACCATGTCACCATGTCGCTGGGCTCCTTGTGAACTGGGAAGACAGTCTCCCCTCCTCCTCCTGGGCAAGCTTGCATGTGCGGAACAACCCCTGTGAGCTTGACCTAGATCTGTCAACTGATCAATTACTTTTCCCATAGAGGAGAAGAGAAAAGGAAAGGAAGAAACAAAAAGGGAAAGAGAAAAAGAAAGTGGAGAACAGAGAAGAGGGAGAGGGAAGCAGAATGAGGGAGGGAGAGAAGGAGAGGAAAAGTGGGTGCAGCCTTGTATCTCTTATATTTAATCAGTGATAGCAAGAACAGACTTAATCCAGGACAGTGTGTGCATACGTACATACATACATGAAAGGAAATATAGAGCTGTCAGAGGTTACTGACCACAATCATAGGCAAGGCAGAGGCTGGAGCTCTCTTTCTCCACCTTGCCAGTCCATATTAAAGCCATTTTTTCCTGAAACATCTACCTCCGGCTCCCATCCTCCCCAAGGCTCCCTCTCTACCACTCACTTCCAACATTGCTCTCCCAGGCAGGAGCCTCCTTTTACAAATGGGTGGCAGCACACTCCCTGCTCCCTGCAAGTGCCTTCTAGAGCCCCTCTGCCATCCCAGGGCCCCTCTCCTCTGCAGCAGAATGAAGCATCCTCCACCAGGGCAGAGAGACACAGGGAGGACCGCTGGGGTGGCCCCCTCTGACCCTATCCAACCTGTATGCCGTCGACTTCCTTATGTTTGCAGGCATCATTTTTTATGTTTAATTTGTTTTATTGAATTTCAAATGACTATAGACATAAAGTAAACATGTAAAAAGACAATAGAGCAGAAGGGAAGTAAACTGCATAAATACAACCAGTCTCAGCATGGAGTTCCACTTAGCACCACATGTTCGGAGTGTTACAAGCATTAATGAGCCCTTACAACACCCAGGGGAGTCACTCCCCGGCCTGGCGGGCAGGTGGGGATACAGGCGCACAGAGGGAAAGATTTTTCCCTACAGAAAACATAGGGAAATTTGAGCTCTGCTGTACGTGTTCTCCACCGAGCCGTGCTCAGGCCCCTAGAATTGGCTTGAAACCTGAAGGCCACACACATCGGGTGTTTTAAGAGTCTGTAGGACCTCTGTTGAGGCTGGATAGAAAGCAACGTGTTTTATTTTATTTTATTTTGCATCTTTAGCACTCTAGTTGGTGGGCAGAAGCAGGCGTGAGCGCCAAACCAAAACACTTGGAAAAGAGCCAAATCCCAGACCTGTTCATTCCATCCAAAATGTGCTTCCCCCGTGAGTGGACAGTGAGAGCAACGCAAGTCTCTCCACCATGTGTTTCTTGCACATGCCACAATCACGTGGCCTACCCACATTGATTCAGAAATTCTGCCACTTCCTGGGGTATTGAGAGAGCTCACGTCGTCCAAAGGGATTAACTGTGGCTAGCACTGCCAAGCTCATGTGCACACAGAGTAGAAACCCAGGGAGTTGACAGGAGGCAATCTAGGCTGGAGCACCTCAAGCAGGGAACCAAGACAGACACTTAAAGACACTGTTTGGGACCCTCAACTGATACCTGTACTATGGGAGAAGCTTACTGAGAAAGGACAGAAGTCAGGGGCTACACATCTCAGATGGTGAGATGTAGGTTCTTAGGCTTCTACGTGGCTTTAAATGAACTGAAAAAGGAAGAGTCAGTACCAGGACCAGGTTTGCTACAATTCTAAGAAAGGCCTTCATGCAGCAAGGTCAGAGCTGGGACTCTCCAGCCCCTGCAGTGAATGCTCAGAGGACCGTCACTGTTGAGTTGGCAGCTCTGTGCATGGCAAGCACGTTCCCCTTTGTGAAGTCCCTCTGCCCCCGCTTTCCACTGCCACACTTCCAGGTACCTACGGTGCCTGCATCAGGCCCGGGCCCATCACCCAAACTGATTTTTCCACTTCGCCAGTAAACGTCATTGTGGTCTCGTCTGCCTCCCTCACATCTCAGTAGCGCTGCCCAGCTCGGGCTGCTGCTGGCACCGTGTGTTTACCGGTGCTTGGCAGGAACTTGGCCGGTCTGCCCAGCTGAACCGTGCCCACATCCCGGGCGCTGAGCACAGAGGAGTGTGAACCTCGCCCAATCTCCTTCTCCTTTTCCTTCTGCTCTGCCACGTCCGTGTCTCAAGCAAGCAGATATGTTGATGTGGGATGTGAGGAGATGAGAAAAAATTAGAAAGGTAAGAGAGGAACCTAGCCAAGCTCATAGGAAGGTGTTAAAAGGAACAATAATCCTTCGAAGGTGAAATGGTCGAGTTTCTAGAAAGAGAAAAGCTGCAGCAAAACCAGCCATTCCTCGCAGAGCCTCTCAGTGGCAGAAGGTGGGCGGTGGGTGTGCTGAAAAGGACAGCGCCTAATCCCGCTCCCTGGCACCTATTCGGGGGAAGGGAAAGAGGAGCCTCTAGTTAATCAACCCCGGTGTATCTTAGGGCCAGAGCTCCTGGGAGCTAATCCCCCTCTCTCCAGCATCACTAATCAGTGCTGATCCCCTCGGAAACTGCCCCCTCTCTAAGCTGGATCATGGCTGCTGGTTGGCCTGGGGGGAGGAATAGGTCAGGGAGGGGTCCACAACCTGCCACTAGCACCAGACACCTTTTCAAGAGGCAGGAAACACAGGAAGTAGCAGCTCCAGGAAGAGCCAGCTTAAAACAAAAACAGAGGAGAAGAAAAAATTGCCTTGGAATGTGTACTGCATTCTAACTAGTCCCACCGGGTCAATGCAATAGGGGTGGATTATTGCAGGCAAGACCTGGGCTGCCTCAGTAATTCTGCAAGTTTGATAAGAGATAGCTGGCAGACTGCGGCTGTCCTCCCCGAAAGAGAAAACAGATATCACCTTTGCTGTGTTCGACTGGCATGAGGTATGAGGGTCTTTGGGGGTCATTCTGCTTTAAAATTGGGCAGTCTCATTCTATCATGACACACTGAAGCCTATTCAGGGGTGAGTAGAGGTGGGTAGTACAAACAAGGCCATCACTCTTCTTAGGAAATTCAGGATTTGGTAGAATGTGAAGAGGGCTGAGATATTCTCATCACCACCACCCCTACCCCAAGATAAAAATAAGACCACAAAATCAGATTTCACCCTGAAGAAATTTGCACTACCACTTTCTACTCATCTATTCAGGGATGATTCAAAGTATGAGCAAATATTATGCTTCCCTGCATTTATTCTGATGAAAAAAAATCTCACGTATGCTAATTTATATGTAAATTCAGAATGGCCCTGGGGGTCCTGGCAGGCAGCCAGTGGGGCTGTTGATGGTGGAAGTTTGGTCATTGTCTCCAGTTCAATGTTATAGATGGAAGAGACACAAATCTCAGGACACAAGGAAATTATTGAGGGCTTGGGACCCTCCCTCTCTCTACCCTGCCCCTCGCTCCACCCCTTGCCTAGTTAGTTTTCATTTCTGTTTTCAGCAAGGTAGAAGCTGTTGCCCTGAAGGTGCCTGGGCCTGAACTCAGTTTCCCCACACCAGTGGTAGGGCTCTGTTCTCAATGCACGAGTCCCCGTACACCAGAACAAGCAGGGTGCACATGCACACACAGGCACACACACATGCACGCACACACGCCGATGCTGCTTCATGTTACATAAGAGGAGTCAATCAAGGATGCCTCTAAGTTGACTCCCTTCACTCTTAACACCCACCAGTGCCCCAGGGGAGAGGAGAGAAATCCCGAGGCCCGTGCCTCCTGGGGATGGGTGCTGCAGGTGACCTCATGGATGTCCCTGCAAGATCCACTCCCTAGATTTCCTTGTCATCCAACACAGACCCCTCCCACCCCTCCCTGCCTTCCTCCCTGAGCCCCAGCCAAGGGTGCACACAGTTTATTCCTTCCAACCTGGCCCCTCTGTCCACCTTATGTGCATCTGCACCGCAGTCATTGCAACCTATGCCACAGGGACAGCAGCAGTCCCCATCACCTGACCTCAGAGAGGGGTCAGCAGGACTTGAGCTCGAGACTCAGTGAAGACCACGAGAACTCCATACTGCAGAGGGAGAAGAGGGGGAGGTGGGTGGGACTCCCCATCCTTCTTCACTCTCTCAGATCGAACTTTTCCTCTGGGAATACAACAGCAGAGGACTGAGCCTCACATCCCTCGGGAGGGCTCCTCTGGCGAGCCCTGCTGGACCACCCAGGGAAAGTTTCTCAGCCTGTCTCAGTCCTACCTACGAGCTCAGGCATCTTTAATATGAAAGACGCAAACTAGATGTCCCGAAGGACAGGGTGGTGGGAACGAGCAGGCTAGCAGGTAACTCTGCTGCCGGAGCAAACCTGAAAGCTGGGACAGGGTGTGGGGGCTGCACAGTGCAGCAAACGATGGAGGTGGAGGCAGGTTCGGAACGCACAGAACACGCACAGGGAACATCAAAGCGCACGCAACTGCAGCCCCAGGGCTGGGGCTCAGCCGATAAATAAACAAAAAATTAGCATTCCACTCTGCTCTTCTTGCCTCTCTCCCTTCAAGTAAGAAAAGCTTTTTGGAATTTCAGAGCCTCATCTCCCTCCCCTTTATCTGATTGTTATCCACAACCCCCAGCCCACCCCTGCCACAAACACGCCCCCAAACACATTCAAAACTAACACAGTTGCCCACCACTGCTGCAAATCGATTTGTCCCTTGGAGCTGGGTAGCCGACCAGAACCTTTAAGGAGCCACCTGATTATTTCCAGCCTGCATTTCCCCCGTTTGCTCCTTTCAGAGCGTGGCAAGTTCACGGGGCGATATTTAAAGTTTCCTCTTGTAATTTCTTCCCAGTCGCATAAGCAACACATTAACAACCCTGCTGCCCTCCGAAGCTGTAATTTCCCCTGCTCACATGTGTGTTCTGTTGTGTGTGTGTGCAAGAATGTGCATGAAGCCGGGGAGCCCAGCACATAACCACAGACCTAAAAGGAGCACCAACACGTTTTACTTATGCATATACATCCCCACATTCCAGCAGCAGCCAGAATCAAATCAATATTCTCACAGCCTGGCCGGGAGAATGAATCCCAGCCATTCTGTCTGAACGCTGTCTCCTCCACCTGCAAGCCGCGCAGCAGAGCCGGCTCGGAAGGCTGCGAACCACATAAAGCACAGTGTACGGTTCCTGGTCCCCGCAGGCAAAGCAACAGCAGCTCTTACCTTGGAAGAGACACAGAGCAGCCAGCCCCGTGAAGACTGCCCAGGAGACAGAATTGTGCATTTTTGCCTGGAGGGTTTTCATGATTTTTTTTTTCTTCTTTTTCTTCTTTTTTGTCAGATTCGGTTTTTTTCTTTCTTTCTTTCTTTCGCGGTAGATTGTGTTGCTCTCAAGCTTGTGCAAGGAGATTTAAATCCACTGTTTTGCTGAAGGACACGAGAAAGCCGAGGGTGTGAGAGAGTATGACTTCTCCGTAATTATCTCCACTCATACTCTGGCACTGAGACACATTGTACAATCTGGCCCTGGACAGCCCTCCTACAAGCTGCAATCATTGGTTCTAATCCAAGGATTGACAGAGCTACAACACACGAGCGCAGGCACACACACACACACACACACACACACTCTCGGGAATCATTTACTGGGCAAATCAGGCTAGCTGATTAAAGAGACAGGAGCCTGGAGAGAGAGAATGATAAATGCCACTTTGCCCCTTCTATATTACTTTCATTTTTTAAACTGACAGTCTCTGAGCCCCAAGCACCAGAAAATCCCTTTCCCCCTGGCATTCCTTGGCCTCCTGAACTCAGATTCCCTTTGCACTGGAAAAATCCCATAGCCAGCCATGGCTTACGGGAAATTTTAAAGGGACATTTTCATGCTCAGTGAAACTTGCAAAGATGAGTCAAATTTCATTTGCTGGTGCCTATTTTCCTCTCCGATGGCAACATCATTCAATGAAAGATTTTTTTGCTCTCTCTCTCTCATCAACCTTTCCACTTAGTTGCCTTGAAAATAGTAAATAACTTTCTATTGTCTTCTCCTGTCACTCCTATTTCAGAATATCTACGTTACTCCTATTTTTCATCCATTTTTTGAAAGTTGACTTCCTAAAGTCATCCTTGCGTATATGATACCATGAAAAAGGATAAAGTATTTGGGATTTGAGAAGAATGTCTACAGCCTGAATATGCAGAACCTTCTCTAAAAGAGAACAAGATATGAGTTCATTCCACATGCCTTAGTCAATCTGGATTCACTAAAAAGCGCAATATAAATGTCTGTGGTTTAAACTACAGCAGGACAGATTTAAGTTAGCCATGCTGAGGAACTGTCTGCGTGTAAACTTTGTGTGCAGTTATAAGATGTCCTCAGACGTTGTGGACATTCATCTCCTTGGTGATAGGTAAGAATAAAAACTAGGCAGAAATAATCGAATGGATACAATGACTTCTTAAGGAACCTAATTCTAAGGCCTGGGAAGTTGGTTCTAATTTTTGGCTCCCTCTTCTGAGAAGCAAGTTATAGACTGTGAATAAAAATTCTAGAAAACGTAGCCCCTCACAGATCCTTCCCTAGCTGATTCTGTCACATTCATACCCCTGCTATCCCTTAACACATATTTAAAAAATATTCTTCTAGAATTAATTCCATGGCTAATTTTTATACTTTCTTGTAAGCCCCCTCCCCAAAATTTTAATGTATATGCTCTCAAACTGCATAGAACAAACGTCCTCATCGTCTGTGTATATTTATGGGCACAGAGGTGAAATGAAAACAGCACTGCCACCTAAAAGGTGCAGTTCACCTTGTGCTGCATGGGAATGGGGACAGTCCCCCCTGGAGCTGTGGGGCACGGTGCCCCTGAGAGGAAGGGGCCCCGGACACCTAGATCCTAGTCTCAGCTGCTCACAAACCGAGGGGCCACGGGTAAGTCATTTTACCTCTGTGAACTTCCAGAACTAGAATAATTTCTATGGCCCCTTTCAATGTTAAAGGTGTTTTATGTTAACTGGTGGACTTTTTCCGCCATTAAGTTCTAATTCATATGTCTATCAAAATGTCCTTGATATTGTGAGCTCCCAATAGACAAGAATTTTATCTATAGACGAGTCCTTTTGTGCAGCGCTCAGCATAGTGACATGTGTAATTAAATGCTTTAGAACAACTGTGACGGCAGGTGATAACGGTGCATTACAGAAGGAAGGGCAGCTTCCTTCCCCACATTTCACTTCTCTCCAGAATGATGATAAAGACCGTGGGTCATTGACAAGTCTTAGGTCTCAACCCAGAGAGGCAGCGACACTAACATTTGTAAATGTCTTCACCCTAAACTACAGATCCTCGCAATTACCACTCCTTATTAGGCTCCCATGTGTGCAATAACAATAAGAAATTAATCATCATAGTGGATACTTATTAATCATTTGCTATACACCAGGCCTAATACCCAGTGTTTTGTATGTATTTTTCTCACAACCTATAAAGTGGTGCTATTATCATCCCCATTTTATAGATGAGGACATTGATGTGAACAAGCTTGTCCACAGCCACACAACTTTAAGGAATAGAGTCAGGATTTAAATTTAAGCATTGGGGTGAAATCAACCTCAAAATTAATACCCTATGCTAAATACTGTGAGAGACTCAAATAGCTATCAGACAGCCCTCCACATAACCTTTTTGCTAGTTTAATGGCATATGAGATTACAAAATAATAAGCATTATGAATCAGCACATATATTGCTACAGAAAACATAGGAAACCCCATATACTGCTTTCAGTATTGAGTTGCAAATGGTTGATACATAGAATTAATTTTTTTTGGCAATGCACGATAGATGGCCATTTTCTGTGAAATTTGGTAAAGTCTTGTGGAGATGGTGGTAGTCGTGAAGACTCTGGAGTAAGGTAGAGACTGGATCTGAGGCAGAGGCGAATACTGCACGTGGAGGACACCATCAGTTAACAGCGAGAGTTGGAGATACACCAGGTAGATTTGCGGTTCTGGAGACCTGTCTGCAGTCCCCCATCTTACTTACCCTGCTGTATTGCAATAAAAATTTGAACAGATTAAAAACTATGACCCCTAGCGCCAGGTCTGATCCTCAGTAGTTACTCTCTGCACACAGGCAAGGTAACCAGGTCTGGAATCTGGCAGGTACAGACACCAGTTGTCATTGTCATGGGTGGCTTGTTGACGAAGGGCACAGATGTGGGGCTGCATTGTGCAGGGTCCAAACAGCAGTTCTGCCCCCCTTGGGGCTTTGAGCCTTGGGCTTAGTCGTCTCAACTCCATGTCTGGAATGGGGCTAGCAATTACTCTTCCAACCCAACCCTAACTAACCATACATCACAACCATCAACTGATTTTCATTTACTTTACTGTCTTTAACTGAACTGAAATGGATGTGGTCTAGCATGTGTCATTGGGAGAAGCTATCTGTGCTTGAGAACGAAGACTCCTGGACATAGACATTGCAGCATTGTGCATTGTGCATTCACTGAAGCGAAATATATCCTCAGAGACTGCAGAACCAGAAGTCTAATTTGGGCTCTGAATGCTGCTAAATGCTAAACTATCTGGAGAGCTTTAGCTCTTTGAATGCTTGGATTTACCACATGGAGTAAAATTTCCCAGTGGCCTCCATGTTTCCCCAAAGCACATCGTTAACCTCCTTCTAGACAAGGCATGTTTTCCTCTCCTTTGTCATGGGGCTTAACACAGTGTCGCCAGTGCAGGCCTGCTGGATCATTCAGCAGCCACTGCCGTAATTACAGGTGGAATAGCTGATCCTGGGCTACACACAGAAGAGTTTTGTTCAGGCAGACCTAACCCTCACTTGATGGGACGGGTCACATCTATGGAGTTCGCATTCTTCCTCTCTACTTTCCATTCTGGTCTTGGGATGTATCATACTGGAGCAGAAATCTCTGTTGCTGTAACTCCCCCCAAAACTGGGTAGCTTGGTCCTTCCATTTGGGGGTGGCTTGCGGCTATGGTAGGGATTTGTGTGACTAGAAGAGAGGCAATGACTAAAGAACCTCTGATTGGGGGAGTCTGTGATTGGAGGAGACACTTTGGAATCACAATTCCTTACTTAGCAATCAGAGTGCCTTCCTTTAAGTTAGGAGGCTCAAGTACTTCTTCTCATCAGGTGTCTGCAGGACTCACTTTGCCTCTTGCATTCGCCAGATTTATGTTATGCACCATTTACTTCCCAGTTCATGGGTCAGCTATTTTGCAGAGGAGGATGAAAGGCCTGAGACAAAATTAATGTCAGGAGAGGGACCTAAAACTCCAGGCAGAATGATATGCTCTGGCCATCCACACTCCTTGAAGTTAAGAGAACTTCACTACAGAAATGATTTTTCTGTTTGCAGAGAAGAAATAAGGAAGGGGTATAAGAAATAAAGAATGAGGATGGGGGAAGAGATGAGGTCTTTAACTTCTGAGGAGAGGGCAGCCAGGATTGCATTTCATAAACCTTCCATCATCGGGCAGCTTAAGGTTCTGCACCGTATGCGATGAGCTAGTACAAATAGGGATTGATTCTCCGTAAACTGGCCCCGTGCACACCTGTCACCTTACCCAACGAGAGACAATAAGTCTAGGAAGGTCGCCGTGGGACCCGGCTGCCCCGCTGTCCAAATCCCAACTGAACCCTGACAGAGCACTTGGAGAAGGGATGTGCCCTGGCACACCCGCGGGCCAGGCCCCGGGGACAGGCGGAGAGAATACTCGGGGAGGAGGACGAGGGGCAGCGGGAGGAGGAAGAAGGTGTGTGAGGTGCACGCGCTGGAGGGAGGAAGCCAGTGTTTTTTATTTCTCTCAGCTATTATGGAAAGAACTGCGGGAGCTTAAATCTAAAGAGCAGTGCTGAAATAATGTTCAGGACTTAACAAAAGCCGCTGCTCTGCTGCTCCGCCGTCCCCGCTGTGGCCTGGCTCTACCCAGCTCCGCGCGGTGGCTGATCCTACCCGCCCAGGGGAGGAGGGAGAGCCCGCCTGCCCTCGCACGTCTGCCTGCCGTTGAGCCGGGTTCAGCTGTCACCTGTCCTGTCACCCCAGGGAGGGCAGAAGCAGTGACAGGAGGAAGGCCATCTCCAATTTTACAGGGACTGTCCCTGGAAAGGGGCAGTGCGGTGGCCATCTCGGACGGGCTTCTGTCCGGGTCCCTTTCCGTGAGAATGGAGCGGGGCTAGGTACAGATGATGTCTGAATTATATGGCTCTGAGAATTTGCCTCAGAAGAGCAGATTTCCTGAGTTATTGTTGATTTGCCTAAACTGGTATTAAAATGAAAGTGTAACTCTTAACGTCGCAGAAATTAAAAACACAAGAGACGTAAGTCCAAAGTCCCACAAAAGGAGTGTTTTCAGTATTTTTTTAACTGAATTATAGGCTCAGCCATCTGGCCTTGATTTCTATAAGTTCTCATCATCATCTCAGAAAGAAGCAGTACAATATAGTCATGCAACAGACAGAATTTCTGATTTAAAATCAGAAGACCTGGAGTCGAGTCTATCTCAGTTTATCAGTTTCAATCCTGTGATGCTCAGTGTTCTCATCTCATCTTGTCCCATCTCGTCTTTAAAGTGAAAGGAATAATATCTCCTTCACAGAGCTGTAGATTAATCAAAACGGAGGCCGTGGAAGTCCTGGCACAGGGACCAGCACACACATACATAGGCTCCTTGACCACATGGTCAGCTGTCTTGAAAAAAAAAAACAAATCAGTGTGCTGATTAACATCCGACAACGACTTCACAAAGTCACTGCCTTCGAGGTGCTTATTGCCAAAAGTTTCCTCCAAGCTCTATAGTAGACTGGGCGATATGATGTCTGGATGTCACAGGACACTGGGAACCAGCCCCCTGTTTGCTGGGCACTCTATGCTTTTGGCACAGCAGTGGGCACAGGATGCTGGCCTGGGCAGGCAGCTTCTTTCCTGAGAGTTTTCTAGGTTCCTTTGGGAAAAAGGAACTGCAGCTAGGGGCTATCTTGCCTAACAGGTGGAGAACGTCTGCAAGAAAATGGAGCCAACAAAAAGGAAAGTAGAAGCAAGAGAAGAGGCCATCATTGCAAGTTGGACAAGTCATGCCTGGAGCCAGACACTCCCCCCAGAATTCCTGGTTCCCACATTTGATTATATTACTTTGAGTTAAGTTTCTGTCCCTCACAGCCAAAAGGGTCCATGTGGAGGGTTGTGAGTTACAACTTCCTTTCTTCCCTGCCCTTCCCATGTGACGTCCCCTGATACACTGCAAATGTCTAAATATTATGTGAAGTTTGTGGGAGAGAGAATAACCTAGGCAGAGATGTAGGTGTCGTAGGCCCTTTATTAAAAAAAATAACAAGTATCCAGTATTATTATCAAATTGGAATTAAACTACAGTCATAGATGGAGTCACAAAAATGTCCACAGACGAACCAAATCCCTCCTCCTCTAAAGGTCAGGGGTGCAGAATGGGTGGGGAAGTGAACCACCAATTAATGAACTTCTCCCATGTAAGTATTCTGCATGTCTTTCTATTTAACCCTTACAGTGTGAATACTATTATCCTTAATTTGCAAGTAAAGAGGTTAGGTAACTCATCCCTAGTTGCACAGGTCTTAATTGATACTTCTAGAGGCTGATACAGTGGGATGTATAGTGAAATCAAGCCATTCCCCTAGAGAAGCCTCCCCTGGCCCTCTGGACTTGGACAACTGCCCACCTGTGCTTCCCCTCGTCCACCTGGGCAGATTGTGGGACAGTGGTGTAGCCCCATCAGCTCCTGGGCTCTCAGCAGGTCACACATACGAGCAACTGTGGTGCATGTGGCCCTGGAAACCTATTCTTTGCAGGCTACTGCCCAGCAGGCAGCTGAACAGAGTGTGGGACAATGGCTGGAGTCAAGCTGAGATTGAAACAAAGGTGGCCAGATTCTTGGGGTACCTGGCACAGACCCACTTCCCTATGTTGGGGCTGATGACTTAGCCTATTTGACAACAAAGTGTCACTACTACTTTGGGCTACTTCTCTCCATAAACATTTGTACTTTGAAGACTTTATGGAGAGGAGTAGCCTGGTCTGGAGAAAGATTTATGTGTTTCTCAATCATTTGGCCTCATACTAGCTTAAGACTAATTAAAAACACACTAACCTCTACCAGCTGAACTTGGGGAAAGACTTTGAGATGAACAGAGTTCGGGAACCTTTAATCAGTACCCACACTGTTATTTTACACGGAGGAGTGGTGACCAGAGAAGGGCAATCACACGCTTAGGTTCACATAGGCAGAACTGGGAATGGAATCAACTCATCTGACCCCTTGTCCAGTATTGTTTTTTATATTCCAGAATGCATCTCAACGCCTGCATTCAAAGTTTGATTGGACAGACTCTTGTGCAGCTTCCTCTCCCCAAGAAATTCACTCTGGCTTATTTGCCCCAAATCATATTCTTTGTAAGTTGAAATTCTTTTGAAAGTTCCAAGTCTTTCAAAATGCAAGCATACCTGGAAGGGACAGACAAATTAAGCTGTTGTCTATCACTGAAAGCTCTGGGTGAAGGCATTTCAGCTTCTTTACAAAGCACTGCTGATGACAGAAGGGATAAGAGTGAGACCAGAAGAGCCCTGGGAGCCTGCGAAGGGTGGGTATATGGTGTGTAAGGAAAGGGCGGGGAGAAGATGAGGATGAAGGCCTGAGAGACGGAGTTTGCCAACAATGACCACCAACTTGGCTCCCTGTGATTCTGACTGCTGCTTTCCCAGAGAGGAGACAGGAGATCTGGGGGCAGGAGGGCGTGGTTAATGTCATGTGCTGCCCCTCTATGAGCTACACTGACGACTTTTATAGGGGTGGGGGAGATAAGGGGCTCAACGGAGTGTCCCTGGGAGGTGGTTAGCCTGGGCAGCAGTAGCTGTTCATCACAGACATTTGACGGATTCTAACCCACAGTAGAGCATAGAAGAGACATATGAAGGCTTAAAACCAAATCATGTGTCACACTGAAGAATAATGGTACCTTCAGCTAAGAATATATATATATATTTTTTTAATTTCTGAGTGAATTAAGTGCCTATAAAAGTGGTTGAATTGGCAGCCTAGAGAGCTAGAGCCCTTGATCTATGCCCAGAAGAGGATAGAGGGAGATAGTTACCTGAATCATTCTCAAGTGCTCTGAGCCACCCACCCGTATCCTCTGCCCTTTGTCTGGCTAAGAATTGTGACCCATTGTCCACTGTGCAGGTCCTTCCTGCCATTCTGCATGGGCTTTAGATTAGGATGCCATCAGGGCTAAATGGTAGGAAAATCAAATTAATGAATGCTGAGGTCCTCAGCAAAGAAAGTATGTAGTGACCGTCATATATGGACAGATCCGCAACCCCAACATGTGAACATCTCTCTCTAACTCATGTTTCTGTCTTCAAGGTACATATGCATATTCTAATTCATAATTTTGTCATAAAATATTTGTTCAGCAATGCTTGTTATTATAATTTTTGTTTTAGGATGGGAGACTGAGGCACAGACAATGATAGAATGTCAGATCTGGAAGTAATCTTAGGAAAGTGACAGGACTAAAAATAGGACCCAAATTTCCTGACTTTCAGTGAAGAGAGAGACTCTCAGACAGAAACAATTAGGCAGCAGCGGAGCGGGGAGAACCCCGGTGTCCTACCCCCTACCCTCTCTTCACTGTTCCGGCATTTCTCACCCTTATCTAATGCAGAGCATAAAAGAAAACACTGCACAGATAGTGTAATGACAATGATAAAAACATTAATAAAAACAACACCTTATGCAAGGAGAAAGTCTCTCTCAAGATAGATTAGAGGCCCGGAGGCAGAATAGATAGCGTGGCCACGGAGGTGAGGCAGAGCTGGCTTCTTCCCCCGGGTTCCCACGGAGACACAGCTTTTATTTACAGGACACTTAAGCTCTCTGAGCCTCAGATGCCCCGTTAGTGAACTGGGGGGAGGAAAAACAGCCTCACAGGATTAACCCAGCATGTATGTAAAGCCACTGGCACTCAATAGGCTCAAGGTATATATTAGGTCTCCTACTAGATGAGAGTTGTTTTGTTTTTTTTTTTTTCCAATTAGGAAAAGAAATATGATTATTTTTTGGGAAAGTCATTTTTTAAGGAAATAAAAGATTGATTTTCCATTACAATGTTGATTTTTTTGGGCTCTAACTTTGATTTCTTTTTTTTTTTTTTTTTTTTTTTACTTTTTTGTCTTTTTTTAAATTAAGAGTAGGTTGTTGACTTATTAGATGAGTCAGGCTTCAGTATATTTTCCTTGCATTTAGTCCAGAAGAGATCTATGGGAGCAGTATATATTGACAAAATACGTGAAAATTGGCTACTAAAATATGGGAGAAGTGATTCTAGGTGGAATGTTGCTCCCTACATCTCATTTAAAAGGCAAGTCTGTTCATGGAAGCAGTGGAAACTCTGGGAGCCTCAATGCACAACTGTCGGGCACTGTTAACAGAACTGTGCGCACAGACGTGGTTCAGGTCTTCTACTGCGATCCAGAAATAACCATCATCCTGTCACAAAGGCCTCTGTGGGAAAAAGTGGCTTTAACGAGCATGCTTGTGTTTGATGTTATTAGAAATGAAATGTTTGTAGAAATGTCACCGCACAGGTAAGGCCCCTGCGTTGGGCAAGGATGTGTGGTTCTTAATAAAGGCTGAAAATCACTCACACACACACACGCCCTCCCTTTCTCTTCCAGTTGTTTGTTCACCATTTACAATAGTAGTTCAATCAAAATCACATGTGAAAGTGGAAATACTGAAAATACAGTCCAGAAATTTCATGTTTATATTGGTTATTGAGGACACTCTGCTCACCTTACAAGTGGGGTGAGTGAGCAGCCACGAGATCAAGGAGTCGCAGGTAATCACACTCCACTCAAGGGACCCAGGAGGGCTGCCCCAATCCTCATGCTGCAGTCACTGTTTCCAGACCATGTCCTCACTTCACAAGAACATTGGTCACTCTAAAATAATGCAGAATGTTTTTACTGCCTCAAAATAGAGCATAGAACCTTTTTGTGTGTCTCTGTCAAGTTGGAGAGACGTAGAGCTGCGTATTCATAAATCACACTATCAGCAAGTGTTTGTTGTGCTCCGGCTGCGTTCAGGCACTGTGAGAGGCTCCAGGTCTTACCTAAATGTAGTAGCAATTCATCCCTGTCATCCAGAGGATGGCATGTATTCATTTATTCATTGCATGAGCACTTATTCAGCACCTTCTGTGAGACAGATACTTTCCAATTACTATAGATACAACTATTAGTAATGTTTTTGTCCCTAAAGTTGCTCACCGTTTAAGTGGGAAACTGACCCGTGGTTATAAATATTAATAATGGTTACTGAATTAATCAAGATAAGTGACATTGGCACAAAAGGAAAATTCTAGAATCTCATTGGTTTAAAGTAAAGCAATTTTTTTAGCCTGACACTAAGTCCGATGTGGGGCCAGCACAAGACAATGGCAGTGAGATGGCAGGCTGGGTTCTAGAGGTGCCGCCTGCATGCTGTTATGCTGGAAGGTATCTTTCACTGGATACTGACAAATATCGGGGCAGTTTTATTGAACATAATGCTTATTACAAAAAATAGTGAAGGAGACAAGGAAGTGTTTTCTAAGTGCCAAAGTGATACAGGTGAAAGAAATAGTAGAGTAGAAAGAAACCAGTATTATTTCAGTTCAATCTAAATTATTATTGATGTTGTTGTTTGGTAAAAATAAATTATACTTAACATCTTAAACTCAAATATCAGATACTCTTCACATGAGAGAGTTCAAGGGTCTTGATGGGTAGACAGCAGTGGAACAAGGAACCAGGAAGAAAAAACAAGCCAAGATTCTGTGTTCATAGAGAAAGGAAAAGTATAATGATTACATCTAAATAATTTTGGAAAAATACATTTAACTCCATGTGTTAAGGATGTATATACAATAACGCATAAAAATTAAATGATAATGTATAACTTCCAAACTATTGAGAAGAAAAAAAAAGAGAAAAAAAGGAACATAAACAACTTTAAAAACTCAGCAAAAGGTCTGAAAGAACTAAATAAACATCTACAAAGAATGGTAAATAGAAAACATAGAAGCAGATGACTACAAAAAGTTCTCACATTTTACTGCTTCCAATAAATGTGAATGTATTAACTTTATTAAAGCACAGAGATTTGCAGATTGGAAAAAAAATCTAGTTTTAGGCTGTTTGTAAAGGAACATGTAAAATAAAGCAATACAGAAGTTTTAATAAAATGCCAGGAAAATAACAACAAAAATAGGTACAATGGAATTAATATCAAAAGAAACATAAATCATGGTGAAAGGATTAGCCATGAGAAAAAAATGAGGTATTCATTTATAGGATAAATGAATGGTATAATCCACAAAAAAGAAATGACAGTCATGAGCTTTACTGAAACCAACAAAAAGTTTACAAAATAAAAACTCTTGTACTTGTAAGTAGAAATGGGCAATTCCACAACTGGAGTAAAAATAATACTAATGCAACTCTCAAAAAAAAAAAAAAAAAAAAAAAAACAAGAAAATGAGAGCACAAATGGGAAAAAAGTACACAGAGATTTTAATAACAAAATCAACATTTTGAAAATAAGCAAACAATAAGATGGATGGATGGATAGACAGAGAAAGAAAGAGACAGACATAGAGAACTTTAAATTCAACAAATAGAAAAAGTGCAACTTTTCAAAACACAATGGAATTTTCACAAGTAGACCACCTTCAGTTCAAATAATCTCAATACACTTTAACAATTAGAATGCTATGGGTCCCATTCTCAGAATGAAGTACAATAAACTCAGAAATTAATTAAGAAATGGGAGAAATTATATACTTGAAAAGAGAAAAAAATCCTGGTTAAGCAGGGATTCAAATGAAGATTACAAATATTTATAAAAGAATGAGAACATTATATATTAAATCTTACAGAATATGGCCAAAGGAAACTTATAGCCCTAAATGACATTATTAAACAAGAGGAAACAGAAATAAATTCAGCAGACATACACGTCCATTAAGAATATTTCTACAAATAACAAAAAACATATATAGTGCCTTAAAAAAAAGACAACTCATAGTAGTTGTTGTTTTTCTTCACTTAAAAGAAGTCTAGAGGTGAGCAGACCGGCATTGGTTTGGTGGTTCAGTAGTTAAACAATATCATGGCCAATGGTTTTGCAATTCTGTTTGTCTTTGCTTTGTCTCTCTAGATGTAAGTTGGTTCCCCAGACATTACATCCACATTCCAAGCAGGAAGAAGAATATGAAGGTTTATCATCTTTTGCCCATCACATTTTATCAGGGAAGCAAATGTTTCTCCTCTCCAGAAAAAAAAACTAGTTCTTCTTGACCAGAACCATAGCAAATGGTCCACATTGGGTACAGGGAAACTTGAAAAAGAATGGTAAAGTCAATAGAAGCAATGAATAACCATAAGAAAACAAAGAGCTAAGAGAAACAACAACAAAAACAGAAAACTTGGTCAATAAAAGTAAAATCTGGTTATTTGAAAAAACCAATAAAATACATAAAACTCGGGCTAGTGTGATCAAAGGAAATATATTATCCAAGCAACATTAGAAATAAGAAAGAAGACATGAATTAAATTTTAAATATAGGGAGAATGCTAGGTACAACTTTAAGCCAATACTTTTGAAAATCTAGATGAAATAGAAGATATTTTAGGAATATGGAATTGTCAATATTGACTTAATAGGCAGAAAATGGAAAGAATGAGCATTAAATACATTTCAAAATGTATCTATCTGTATGTTAAAAGAACACAATGGAGTCTCATAATATACAAAATCACATACAGTCAAAATTATCTTTTAAAATTTCTTTGGAGTCCAGTGTAACCATTTTCTTCCTCCAGAATTGGAAGAGTTCACTGAGTGTATTTTGGATAGATCAAAAATGTAGTGGATTCTTGAATTTAGTGTCCATATTGCATGAAAATGTATTAATTTTGTCATTAGAATCACACTAACTTTTGCAAAATATACACAGGAATGGAAGCCAATAACTGCATATGATACCCATGTTATCTTTATGATGACCTGGAATACTCTGGAATACAGAGTTTAAACTAAGTGTTTGCACCTATAGGATATTCAGTTT
Organism: Varecia variegata; assembly: GCA_028533085.1. Classification (NCBI taxonomy): domain Eukaryota; kingdom Metazoa; phylum Chordata; class Mammalia; order Primates; family Lemuridae; genus Varecia; species Varecia variegata. The sequence goes on along the minus strand of CM052438.1, from coordinate 95,966,827 downwards.
ATAATAAAAATTAACTTTTAAATCAGTGGGGAAATAATTGAATATAGAATAAATGGCCCTGGAAAATGGTAACTGTCTATCCAAAATGGGGATGGGGAGAGACAGGGAGAAAGAGAGAGAGTGTGTGCGTGCAATCACCCTTCTTTTCTCGATCTTGTACAAAAAAGTTAATTCAAGATGCATTGAAGAGGTTAAGGTAAAGACCAAGAACAAAATTCCAAAGTGTTTGAAGAAAATATTAGAGGATATATTTGTAATTTATATATTGGGAGTCTTTCCTAAGAAAGATACAAAACCTAGAATTTATAAAGGAAAAGATTGACAGGTTTTGCTGTACAAAATTTATAAATGTCTGCATGACAAAAGACTCCATAAACAAAGTTAAAAGACAAGTGAAAATAACATCAGTGCAGTGGAATAATATTTTGATGTAATAACTGATTCTTCCCCAACTTCCTGTTATTCCCACCCCCTGTCCCCACCAACCACCCCTCCCCATTTTGGCAGCAGCAGGCGTGTTCTATGTTCACTGCCTCAGAGAACAGATGACACAGCATAATGCAGAGAACAAAGGAGTCAGTTCTCAGTGCTTGAATTTCAAAAGCCTAGGACAAGGCATAGAAAAACTATTTGAAAAAATGTGTTTGTAGCAGTTTCATTTTAGGATTTGATTGTCTTGATTCTCAATCAAGATTCTATTGGCTCGGGAAGAAGGGGGATTGAGAGGGAAGCCAAGAGAGCTGAGAAATCAGTGGGTGCAGGAGAAAGAGATTCTGCCCCCAGCCCTGCCAGGAACTGAGCATGATTTTGCAGGGGCTCTGTGCGTTTGTGTGTGTGTGTGTGTGTGTGTGTGTGTGTGTGCGCGCGCGTGCGTGCACCTGTGCATATGGGAGAGAGTGGTGTGCTAGGGACAGAAAACTGAGCAACAAAGAATCTGATTTCTCCTTTTCCAAAGTGGAGACCAGGGAGGAAGGGGACCCAGTGCTCCCACTGCTTCCCCCCGGCCCCGTGTTGTAGGAGAAAAGAGTGGCAATGCCTGTGTGCTGTCTAGAAGGATGAGCACGAAATCTATGAGACATGTTTTCATAGATTTCCCCCATGCCTGACTTGCACAAAACCAGCAAATGATCCCAGTGCACCCAGTCATGGCACTGCAGTAGGAAGTAAAGTCACCTTGAATGGGGACAAAGGATGACTCAGCTTTAACTTGAGCACCAAGAACCGTAAGAAATAGGGTATTCCTCGGGAAATGCCATGACTGAGGACCAGCTGCATCCTGCCACCAACACCCTCGAACCTGGACCCAACTCAAGGAAAGGGTGGATGACGCTTGGGTCTGAGATTCAGCTTCTGCCACCTAGTGGAAAGGGTTGAAATCAACCAAGTTAGAGAAAAACCCGGCCTCCGTGTGAGTTGGGCACCCCTTAGGCCGACATCATTATCTGGTATCCAGAACACATAAGGAGCTTCCACAAGCGCAGATAGAGACAGCCTGCCGCAGGTAGGTGTCTCTGGGAAGCCTACTCTGACGTCGGGTCTACTGTGCAGGGTGCTAATTAGGGTATCGACCCCTGAGGAAAGGGGGAAAGAGGAAGGCTCCGCCAGGGATTAGAGCCTGAAGTTGGCCCAGCAGCATCCAAGCTGACCCCATGGGGAGTTCCGGAGCTCAGATGTCCCGTCAGGGTTGGTCTTACATGGGCTGAAATGTCCAGGCCATTACACCTCCATCTCAATCTGCCCCAAATGCAGTCAGATCCAGAAAGGGCTGCCCTTGGGCAAGGGGGCTCTCAACAAGGCAGGTGACCCCGGAGGGGCTGCCAGCAGTCCCCCAGCTGGGCAGTGCATCTCCATGCCCACCAACATCCCCGTAAAAAAATAGGCAAATGACGGATGATATGTAGAAAGGAAAGACAAACAAATAAACATTTAAGAAGATGTTCCAGCTTACTGGTAAGCATAGATTTTTAATTTTAAATAATAATGAGATTCTCCACTCCACTCCCTGCCATAGATTGGCAATATTTTTAAAAATATTGACAATATCAAGAGTTTCAGGGGATAAAAGAAAAGAGCATTTTCATACACTGTGGGACAGTATCAATCAACATTTTAGATGCGCATTCCCTTTGAGGCAACAGTGCTGCTCCCAGGTCCTCTACTTTGGAGAAATATACAGGAACACAAAGAACCATCTATGATTGTGTTTGCTTTAGCCTGTCTGTAATCACGAAAATGAGGACTGTGTAGATGTCCACAAGAAGAGATACTTTTAAAGCACATTTTTGTTCCTCCACTCTATAGAATACTACACAGTTGTTGAAAAGAATGAATGTAGCTGTATGTATTATGGTAATAGGATCTGTCCCCTAACATGGAGATATTGCCAAGTCATACAATTACATAAAAAAATCAAAGAACAATAGGTATAGTATTCCCTTTCTTGATAAAGGATAGGTCTAATGCACGTGTTTATTGAGAGGGGAATAGAGGTGAATCAATGGGTGGTGTTAAAGAGGACTTTCGTATTTTACTTTGTATATTTCCATATTCGTTTATTTGAAACGATGATCATGACATGTTGGTATAGATTTGGGAAGTTTGCATGAAAAAGATAAGCAGAAAATATTTTGCTTTCATTTGAGTTGATTTTTTAAAAAATAATACCGAGTTTTGTGTGATTGAATCCCCTCTGCACTTGCTCCCAGCTCCTGACTCGGTGGGGGGGCCCATTCCAGCCCCAGCACAGCCAGGGAGGGTGAAAGCCACTCCCCTTCCTCATCCTCGGGGAGCCCTCTCCTGGCTGCTGGGGAAGGCAGGGGTGCTGTGGGGGCAGGAGGAGCAAGGAACCAGGAGCTGTGGGTCACTCCCGAGAAGATTGTGGGCCTGTTGGCCCCGAGAGAAGAGAAACAAACCAACAAAGGCACCTAGGGGAGCAGTTTGGAATCATATGCGTCCTTCCACTTAGGATTTTGTCCTTTGTCAGAAATTCTTTAGCGCTATGTCTGTGTCCCCCTTCCCCAATGCCAGTGTAATCTCCCAAAGAACAGAGTTTGTTTTAACCTCCTGTATCCCCCAGCTCATAAGAAATACACTGATTTTGTGTGAAGGATTGGTCTCTCCCAACATTGCCTCTGTTAGCTGAACTCCCCACTGTGCCAGGTGCCACTCAATTATGTAGGAGAGAGACGGGGGCTCCTCCATTGAAGACACCTGCTCTAAGGCCACACAGCAAAGCTGCCATTCTTAATGACACTGTGCATCTGCTGCACTGAATTTGTTCTGAGAAGTAGTTTTACAAAAGGGATGTTTCTGTAGGATGAGATGGTGGCTCTCTGATCTCCAGTCAGGGAAAACTTCCTAAAAGAGCTCAGTTTGAGAGACAGCAGGTGTTTGAGGAAGCCGGCGTGTGTTCTGTGTGTAAAGGATGCCTTACAGGCACTCTTTCAGGCATGAATTGGGAATGACATGAGCGGGAGAAAGAGAGGAGATGGACAAAGAGACGTTTTGCTGAGCTTTAGCAAAAAGCCAATAGAGGAACACAGGACAGGACAAAGAAGGAAACCTGAGGGCCCAAGAGCTGGCCCTGATAGAGGATCAGAATATGCTGGAGAGAAGTGGGTGGTGGGACCAGGAAACCACTGGGGAGGTGGCTGAGCCCCAGCCCAGCAATTAGGAATAATAAGACACACATGACTGAGAGGCCAGGGGGAGGCACCCAGAAGGTGACAGGGCCTGTGGAGCAAGTCCCAGGCTGGCCCTGAGCGTACAGCATGTTATCTTGCCCAATCCCACACCTTGGCTGGGTGGATACACCTTTAGTTTCATTCAGAGTCGCTGCTCCTGGAAAAGCCCTCGCTCTTCTGGCCATTGTGTGCAACCCAGGAGAGTGCTCTTTCTCATCACTGGAACCCTGGTGGCTGGGGAAAGACAGCATTGTCTACATGGGCCACTTGCTGACAGTGCTATGCTCCAGGAACCAGGGAACTGATCGGGACTCCTGAGCTGCTTTCCGCTCCACAGACAGGCGGCATCTACCAGGTGCTCCTTCTGTGAGCTCCTCCTCTAGAGGGGAAGCTCCCCGAGGGCAGGATGTTTGAAACTTGTTGTTGCCCTGCAGGTGCTAACACAGGATTTGGAATGGAGTTGGAGTTTTTGAATTTCTCTGAACTTGTTTTATTTGTTTATTTATTCTTCTCCCCCAAGTAAAAACAGCCTCCTCCACAGATGTCACAGTGACGGCCAGTGTCACGCTAACCTCGTCTTCCGTGAGTTCTCTACGACCATTACTGCCTGTATCAAACATTGTGGAATGAAGTTAGAATCCTTAATTGTATCATATCAGCACCTTGTTATTAGGTTGGTGCAAAAGTAATGTGGTTTCAGATCGTGAATTTTAAATCATTATAACTAGGCTCAAACACGTCTTTATTAATCAAAATGGGAACCATTACAATCAACGCATTTTTACCAATAAGAATAAGTATTTTATTCCTATAGCATAAAAATCCGTGCTTCGGGATCCCACGAACTCTTGAAGAGCATTTTCTGCATCCTGCTGGTTGTGGAAGGGTTTTCCCAACAAAAAATTGTCGAGATGCTTGAAGAAGTTGTAGTCGGTTGGCAAGAGGTCAGGTGAATGTGGTGGACGAGGCAAAACTTCGTAGCCCAATTTGTTCAACTTTTGAAGTGTCGGTTGTGCGGCATGTGGTCAGGCGTTGTCATGGAGAGGAATTGGGCCCTTTCTGTTGACCAACGCCAGCTGCAGGCGTTGCAGTTTTTGGTGCATCTCATCTATTTCCTGAGCAGACTTCTCAGGTGTAATGGTTTTGCCAGGATTCAGAAAGCTGTAGTGGATCAGACTGGAAGCAGACCACCAAACAGTGACCAGGACCTTTTTTGGTGCAAGTTTGGCTTTGGGAAGTGCTTTGGAGCTTCTCAGTCCAACCACTGAGCTGATAGTCTCCGGTCGTCGTATAAAATCTGCTTTTTGTCGCACGTCACAATCCTATAGAGAAACGGTTCATTGTTGTGTATAGTAAGAGAAGACAACACTTCAAAACAACAATTTTTTTGCTTTTTGGTCAGCTCATGAGGCACCCACTTATTGAGCTTTTTCCCCTTTCCAATTTGCTTCGCTTCACGGCATACCAAACGACCGTACGCCGAACTCAATGTCAACGTCGAGTTCTTCGGCAACTTCTCCTATAGTTGTAAGAGGATCAGCTTCGATGATTGCTCTCAGTTGGTCATCGTCAACTTCCTGGGGCTGGCCACTGCGCTCCTCATCTTCAAGGCTCTCGTCTCCTTTGCAAAACCTCTTGACCCACCACTGCACTGTACATTTGTTAGCAGTTCCTGCGCCAAATGCATTGTTGATGTTGCGAGTTGCCTCCGCTGCTTTACGACCCATTTTGAACTTGAATAAGAAAATCACTAGAATTTCCTTTTTGTCTAACATCATTTCCATAGTCCAAAATAAATATAAAATAAACAGCAAGTAATAAGTCATTAGCAAAAAAACATAAAGCGAGGAATGCGCATTAAAATAATGTATAACATAACCACATTTAAGAATGTATTCCAATATCAAACAGCAAATTCACACAATGATAAAACCGCAATTACTTTTGCACCAACCTAAATATTTCATGTGAGGCTTTGTGTTCTGTGATAACTATGGGACCTAAATGGAGTCACTTAGCCTTTCTCAGCCTGTTTCCTCACCTGGAACATGAAAAGAAAATTACATACCTCATAGGATTTTTGCTGAGATTAAAAGAAATAACATCTGAGAAAGGAAGGATCTAGCCAAGTGCCTGGCGGAGGGAGGAGCTTGGGCACATCAGCTAACCTGCCCTTCCCTGTACCAGGGCCGCAGTCCAGGAACCCATCGTAAACCTGTTCGCATTCCGCAGTGCCTTACGCAGGCTCAACGCCAAGCAGAAGCACAGTGGAATTACAGGATTTCAGGTTTAAGAGGGACTTAAAGGGCATATACACCAATGGCTTTCAAATTATTTTTATTGTTTTATATCTTGATATACAAATTTTGTGTGTGTGTACCCTGAATTTTTTTATTCTTTTCTATTCCATTCTTTAAAAAAAAAAAATGCCGACCACGGCCCAATAAGTTGCTTTTGTGACCAGTAATGTGCCCTGACTGTCAGTTAGAAAATAGCGATCTGATTCTAGGGCAACTGGCCAGGAGATTGTGCATATCTTCTCTTCATCCTGTAGTGACTGCCCAGCACCCATCGACCTGGATAAGAAATTCCTGATAGCAGATAGTGTGCCAAATCTGAGGCAATAAATACAAAGGAACGCTGTGGCCACGGAAGGTGCTGTCAGAGTGCGCGTCCTGCACAGCTACGTGTCCCAGACGGCGTGCAGGTGGCCCCGCCTCTCTCCCGGAGGAGAAGCTTGTTTTGGGCTTTCAATTACGCGTGCCTCTTCCGTGAGGGATCTGCCTAAATGCAGTGGCTGCAGTGAGAACACCCATGAATTCTTCACAAGTGCAGGCAAGGGAACACACCAGTTTTCACTCCACGATGCCTTCCAGACGTGTTCTTCACCCTTCCTCGCGCCCTCACACTGCAAACTCTGCTGGGATGTGGGTACGTAATCGGGGTGTATCCATCACTGCCGATGCCACCTGCTAAGCCAAGGACTGGGAGCTGCCCCCTGCAGGGACACTGGGCAGAGCAGGCGGGCTTCAGCTTCTCTAGAGAAAAAGGACTGCTGGAGGTCTTGGAGACAGTCATGCCCATTTGCTCCCAGACCAGGAGAGAAGAGATCCTTCCAGCAAACACATTCTCCCTCTACAAAATGTAACGTGCCCTAATCTCCAAATCGTGCCTTATGCCCTGCCTGAGGAAACAGTAGAACTTCAGTGTTCTTCTGCTATTGCAATTTATTTTAATTTCCCGTCCTCATTAAGAGTGTCTTCCACCCCTCATCCCATTAAAGGTGGAGAGGAACCCGGCTAAGGATGCAGAAGTCAGTGCAGGCCCAGGTAACCCCCTTTCTCCTAGCAGAGGTGTGGGCTCCCTGGATGATTGAGGAGTGGGGAAAGCACTTCCTCTGACAGTGAGAGTCTGAGGTCGTGGCGGCTTCTAGAAGATACTTACCTGAGGAGAAAAGACACAACTTCCAAAGAGATGTTTTGTGACCAGTGCCAAGAAATGCATCCCAGGCGGCTCTCTCACTAGTACCTGTTGATGTTGCTGTAATACAGCCGGGCAGGAGGAGACTGGTAAGATGTGAGCTGGACGAGGCCAGGACCCGGCTGAGCTCACTCAGCTGAAGTTCTGGCAAACGTTAATATACACAGCACATAGGATTTTAATTGGATTCACTTGCAGTAAGTGCAATTTTATTAACAACTTATTTTAGTCAACACTTTAAGTATTATTCATGGAAAACATGGGGAGATCTTCTAACTTTGTAACTTCCTGGACCCTAGAACAGCTCAACACAGCCTCCCTCGTTAGAGAGAGACTCACAGCTGGTGTCAGACACCTCTCGGGGAGAAGGGCGAGTTCCCAAGTGCCTCACCTGCACTGTGACAGCTCACACTCTCTGCTGTGTACTTACATGCTTCCTGGCTGGGCATGCAGAGGGCACGGGCTCAGGCCTCCTGGAACATTCCTAGGCTCTGATTGACTTCATCCATCCGCTCTCCAGAGCATTGAGCACTGGTTAAAGATGAAGTTTTCAAGAGCAGCCATCTCACTTCCCAGCAGCTTATTAGAATTCACCTGCGGTTCCAACAGCCAGCTCCCCCAGTCTGGGCAGAGGTGGCAAAGGGAGAGGGTTGGCAGGGAAGGGAGATTTTTGAAGGGGATGTGTCAGTCACCCGACGTGATTCCTTTTTCAGAGTTAATTCTGAAGTCCGCCATTGCCTGATCTATGTCCCAGATGTTCAGTTGCTCCCTTTGCTTGGGACAGCTTCCTTCCCCTTCTTCCTACACAACCTCTTCTTCCCAACACACCATTCTCCTCCCCACACTTACCTTCCCCAAGTAATTAATGTCCGTCCTTCCAGCAGGACTCAGGGTCTCTATGGCCAGGACACTTGCCCTGCTCTCCCCGGCTGGGCTCACTCCTCTCGCACTTCCGCACATCCTGGGCTCCCTCCATCCCGGCGCTTACCACTTACACATTTCATTGCAACCATCAGCTTCCTGATCCCCATTCCCAGATTAACTTTGAACGTTTTGAAATTAGGGTTCGTGTCTCATTTGCCCTTGTACATCGCATGCCTAACATAGTACGTGGTATGTGATTAGTACATAACGGTGCTTACGAAATGATTGAATTATATCCTTACTTGAGCCCTATCTTTCATAAGAGATTGACCACAGCATTTCAACCCAATGGAGACATTCTGGGGGGTGTGTGTGTTACTGTTGTGGTGATAGGAGAAAGAAAGGCTGTCCTCCTGGGCAGTCACTGAAGCATCATTGGAAATAAATTTTCCAAATGAAACCTGGAGATAAGTTGACCAACTGCCACGGGCAGTGATAAATTTCACTGATGGAATGGAGACAGTCCTGGGCAAACTGGAATGCTGGTTCTACCTGGGAAGACCGGATTGTCTACCTATAAAGCTTCTGTGGTAGTTACTTCCTGGACCTTTGCCTCTGAGGCTGCCTCTGACTCAGCTACATGGACCAGGATTCAGTTTTGGTGGATGAGAGGCTAACCATGCCTTGGCTAACCATGCCTTGCTAATAATTTCCCAAGTCATCCAGATGGCCCAAAGTAGATGTGTCTTTGCCATTTTCTTACCCAAGTCCCCTTGCCCAGGGCCACCCTATTTTTTTTTCCTTGCTAGCTCATTACCCATTCTCCTCTAGCAGTAGAGCTCCCTGTGAGTTTTAGAGCAGCTGCCTTGGACTCAGCAGCGTGGAGAATGTGGAGAATGACGGAGCCGTTCCACTGACTTTGTGCCACTACCCTCTGGACCATTAGATGAGAGAGGAATAAACTTCCATTTCATTTAGAGCACTGTAATTTGGGATATCTTTGCTGCAGAGATAGCACCTACCCTAATATATTAGCCACACATTATTTTCTATCTACAGAGGTCATGATCATCTACCTCTTGGGAAAAAAATCTCAAGAGATTTTTCCACCCCAGAGACCTATGGAAACCAATAGTAACAACATCAACAATAGCCACTACTATCGCTTAATGAACACTTACTTAGTTCCAGATGGGAACTCTGTCAGATGCCCTCAGGATACATAATCTCATTTTATCTTCATGCTGGCCCTCTGAGGTGAGCTTTATTTTCTCTATTTTTCATATGAGAAAAATGAAGCTGAAAATGATATAATTAATCCAGGGTGACCCTGGGCAGGAGAATTTGGGTAAGAAAATTATAATCTAGGTCATATACTAATTAAACAGAAGAGTCAAGAGTTGAATCTTGACCACTCTTTCAAACATGGACTATAAGAAATCCAAGTCATGGCTCCCAAAATCCAATTGCTTAGACACAGGAAAGTCAACGAGAGATCAGATAAAGCTCTCCCTTCTGCCAGCCTCCTGTCATGACAAACTCTGGGCTGCTGCGTTCCCAGCCTCTTTGCATGTGCCCCTCAGACCACCCCGCCTGCAGGCTTTCCACATGCCCACCAGAGCTGTGTGTGTAAATCAAGACCTACTATTCATCCAAACAGAAACTTTTAAAGACACCCCATTGCCTCCTGCTGTTATTCTTAGCAGGAGAAGGATCTATTTCTATTTGGAGGGAATATAGAAATCATCCCTAGTATTAAAAATGCCCCAGATGAATCTAAATTCTCCCATTTTCCCTGTATCTTGCTCACACCTACATTCTAGGTGTGAACCTCTAGCCTAAAAAAGAAAAAAAAAAAAAAGAGCAAACAACAACAAAATTGAATGCCAATATTTATTGAACACTTACTCTATACAGGCAACATGCAGCGTCATGTGCCATCTAATGTATCTCTTAAATATAGCAGTTGCATTTGCATATCTTATCTCCTTCAGTCCTCATAAATGTTCCATGAGAAAGATATTATTATTATCCCTACTTTTAAAATAAGAAAACGGAGACCTAGGAGAATAATTTACCCAAGATCACACACTAGTAAGTTTCAGAGTCTGAATTCAACCTGGGTCTGGATTCTACATGCAGACCCCTCCCTGAGAGCCATCCCCAAGTGTGGCATGTAAGGTCCTCACCTGCCTGGGACTAATTGTGCCTCCTGTCTAGTCAGCTCACTTAGCTTCTTCTCACGTGGGACACGCCTTGGACTCCTCCGTCTATTAGGACGTACAACACACTGTGCCTGGAATTCTCAACTTCATTACCATGCAGGCTGTTTCTTTTCCATCCCAAATCCAACAATTTCCACTTGTTTTTATTTCTTTTTCTACCCAGGCAAAACTCTGTAGTGTAGAACCCAAAATGTCCTTGCTCCCTTTCTTTCCATTAGATTGACCCAGAAAAACCTTCAACCCTGGATATACCCAACACTTATTGCCCCTTCTACATGGGAGTTCCTAAAAACTTTTGGAGAAAATCGCAACTCATAAACTATTTCATGACCTCCAACTTCCCCTGAGCCTGTAACATTGCCTGACAGTGCTTCATCCTTCCCAAGACACTTCTCTCCCCTTTGTCACACTCTCTCCTCCTCTCTTAGCAGATGACCTTGTCTCCTATTTCACTGGAGAAGAAAGAGAAGTCGTTTACCTCCATTCATTTGGCCATTCAACCAGTATTCATTGAGTTTTTCTATGAGCCAGGTGTACTTCTGGCTGCCAAGGACACAGCAGTAAATGCACCAACCAGAACCCCTGCCCTCGTGAAGCTTCTATTCCACGGGCAACTGACGGACAGTAAACAAGTAACCAAGTTCACTATTAATACTATAGAGTGAGTCTGATAGTGAAGTTGTGATACAGAAAAACAATGAAGGGGCGTCTCCATCTATTCCTTACCCACCCAGAAACCCAGAGTCCTCTTGCTTTCCCCTCTTGCCCTCGCCTCTCAGCCACCGCCAAGTGTCATTGACTCCAGCCCCCAGTTCTCTCCAGGCTGCATCCTCTTCCCTCTGCCTTACCCTGTCTCTCTCCTGCACAGCAGTAGCTTCTTGACTGCCTCCCTGCCACAGGTTTTCTCTCTCTCCTCAGCAGATCCTCCAGATATAGCTACAGTGATCACATTCAAATGCTGTTGGAGGCAGAAAAGCAGACTCCTCTTTCAGGGAGGCAGGGCAAGAACGGGTATGTGCAACCTTACAGAGGAGGAAACCAGTGATTACAAACACTATTACACTCTACCACAAATGCTTAGACTTGAATGCCCTGAATGTCCATGTCTCCCATGTCTTGGGCATGTACTGCTCTATCGCCTCTAAATATAAGCTCCTTTAGAACCAAAGCAATTTTGCATCATTTTATTCCCAATGCTTCACATGACACATGGCACATTATAGATGCTCAATAGGTGTGGCTCAAGTAAACACATCTTCACATATCTCTTCTTGTATGCTCTCCTGATGTTCTAAGCTGAGAAAGTCACTTCCTTCTTTGCACTTTCATAGAACAATAGCATAAGTCTATTCTAGCTCTTATGACATTGTGCTTTTTAAAAACTTGTTTATGGGTGAATTTTCCTCTCTAGACTAGACCCAAAGAGAAGCATCACCTCATCTCTAGCACCTAGCACAATACCTGGAAGAGAGAAATTCAATAAATGTTTGAATAATTGAATCCAATCATTCCCTGGGTTGAAATCAGCATGTGTTTATTGATTACCTACTAGGTACCAGACATTATCACTCTGATGGTCTGGTTAAAAGCTAGCAAGTCCCAAAGGCCAGTCAGGTGAAGGGAGAGGGAGAGGCAGGGGCGAGAGCATTCCTGTGGTCCTGTCTTGAGGAGCAATTCCTGCCTCCCAGCCAGCAGACCAAGTGCCACTCTGCTAGTCTCTGCTCATTCCTGGCCACCCCCACCTGCCGCTTGCCCCAGTAGCGTGGCTGCGATCTAATCTTCCCATCCCGTTTATTGCTTTGCACTGCTCAGCTCACCAAGCACATTGTGTTTATTGTGCGATTAGTGCTGAGTACACTGAACAAGGTAATGACATGCGGCAGAGGCCAAGAGATGACGCCCTGGCTCTGTGCATTGCTTAACGCCTCAGGAGAATGAGGGGCTCCTCTCCCGCTCTCCAAAGCCTGGCTGCATTACGTATTCAAGCCTGAACCACAGGCTCTCTCAAGAGGGAGCCAGGTGGAATGAGGCCCAAGGAATACTTCAGAGGCAAACCTGGCAATGAGCAGCACCAATGATTTGGAGCAAAGAGAATTGTTTCTCATTGAAATGTAACTGGTGAGGAATTTAGTGGGTGTGGACAATAGGATATGATCTTCCAGGCACTGAGCATGAGGGACAGGGGCTGCATCTTGAGCATCCTGTTCTGGAACTCAGGGAAAAGTGGCAATTTGGAACAGTTTAATGGGAAGGAGGGCCTGGGAAAAAGGTGGGCAATGACTTCCCAGCCTATGATAGACCACTGGGCAGAGTCCTCCAGGACCTTGGCCACTGCCATCTTCTCCCTACCAGGATGGAGTTTACCTTCCTCCACTTCCACCAACCAATAAATGCCATCTCATCCTTAAATAATTACCCACCCTACAATATTGTTTATACCTGCATAAAAGGTAGACTCAAATGCCCTCCCCCACCTGCCCCTCCACAAGGCAATCCATCTACTTACATAGCATATAAGTTGCTTCTGGTGGCAGAAGGAACACCAGTAAGTACTCCTCCATTCATTCATTTGTTAATCCATTTTATTAATAACTGAGGCACATATTACCTACAAGATGTTGGAAATACAACGAAACAAAATAAACTATGTCTGTTACTGTGAAACTCACAATCTAATGGGGGATAGAAATATTAAATAAGTAAAAAAAATACATAAATATGGATTACAGTAAGTGTTATGATCACTTCTTTCTTCTTTTGCAACAGGAGTCTTTTTAACCTGAAGGCTTCATGGGAATTATAGATGGGTTGCATTAAAGTTGTATGTAAAATATTCTTTGTATGTAGGTAGATGCTTTTTTCTCTGAAAAGTATCCATAGCTTTTACCAAGATCTCAAAGAGATCTATAATCTCATAAAAGTCAAGCGCTGCTGCTTTAGAGTCACACCAGACAGGAATTCCTTCCTTTCCCGGTGCCACCTCCCAGAGTTGATTACATTTGTTTATGTTTATGGTTGGCATTGAGGCAACCAGCTGAGGAAGCAGAGCTGGAGAGACCAGTGTCACCTCCTATGCGTGAGCAGGCTGAGCAAGCCCTGTGCCTGGAGGATGCCACCCAGATGTGGTCACCTTTAGGGAGTGGGAAATAGGGTGATGTTTGCATTCTTTCTGTATGTTTCTCTGTTTTCTGAATTGCTTACAAGAAACATGTTGCTTTTATAATGAGAAAAACTAACACATTAAAGAAATCTTTATTTTGAGGGAAATTACACATTTTACTACTTGTACACATCTGTTGTTGACTAAGACATAGAGTTGTATTATATCAAAAAATATACTATACCAGCAATAGGATTATATAAAATCTTGCTCTTACTAAAGTTAGTCCAGATGAGGAGATAGACTGAGAAAAGTCTGTCTGTTCAGCTGCGGGCTGCAGAGATGGCAATGTGCTTCTCCCTGGAAAGCTGGGGTCTTGGGCATGCACCACTCTATTGCCTTTGACCTTTGGTTCTACCATGTGTAGCTTCCAAGTCACCAAGCAGGGAGACCATTCAGGAACAAGGCTAACAGAGCAGAAGTATTGAAAGCGACCTTTCCTAGGTAACATGTCATGATTGTAAAGATAGTCTAGGACTTAGAGTCAAATTATAAAGGTTCAAGTCCAGGTTCTTCAGATTTCTAATATCTGATCTTTGCCTCAATTTATTCACCTATAAAAAGGGGACAGCATATTATTCCTGCCCACCTTACAGAGTAATTTGAGGCATAAACAAGGTAATGAGAGCCAAGATCACACAAAGATCAGAGAAGAAAGGATATTTACACACAACCACATGTCAGCCAGAGGCATTATTTTGCATCTAATATCACAATGTCTGAGAATAAATACATTATTGAAATGCATAATCACAGATATAAACAACAATGTAGCTCTAGATATAACTCCAGAGATAACTTCTATATATTGTCCTTTAACTGTGGGTACATTGGGGAGAGAGTATTATACACCTAGGCCAGGAGCTGTTTTCCAGTAGTGCATGCTCACCCCCTGGCTCCAGTCCATCCTTCTCATCTGAAAACCTTTATCCCCAGAAAAGGCCCACATGTCACATCACATTGTGCAGAATGCAAGATAATGACAAAGAATGCATGAGCATGTGGTAAGTCGCTCATGGTGCAGGGGGCTTTGAGGGCAGAAGGGGGGCCTAGAGAACGGCAGACCATTTGTCTGCAGCACTCGCTCTGTGAGCTCTCCTGCGTGGCAAAGCCATGGGGTGATTATTGCTGTTATTTATAGAGCAATTTTCCCCCTCATTTAGACACAGAGTCTAGCAAGACATCTAAGCACAGATAAATAATACCTAACAGGGTTCTGCCTAGACATTTGTTCTCTCAAAGTTTTATTTCTTTTTGCACCCTGAAATCCAAACTAGATGGAGGAGCTCAGGGGTAAAAGGAACGTGATCCCTTTCTGCAACAACAAGGTAAATAGGGGAGGTGAAAACAGGCCAAGGACTCAGGCCCTGAGCCCGGAACCAGGGTAGGAGGTGCAAGTCTGACAATGTCAGTAATCAGGAAAGAGCATTTTTTTCATGTTTGATGACTTTATTTGTTATGAAGTGAGAAATGAGGAACCTGACACCGGATTATGTCAAAGTCAGGTCCCAATCTCCCCCCACCTCTGAGTCACAGTGGACTGAGCGCTTAACCTCTCTGGTCTATAATTTAATCTTCAATTAAATGTGAGATTTAGACTAGATCAGCATTTCCCAAGTTGTATTCAACATAACATTAGTTCTACAGGATGTTAATAAGCATTAATGTGAAGGAGAAAAAAACAGGGTTCTGTGGTCAATTAAGTTTGGGGGATGCTGGGTTAAACAGAGTTGAACAGGTTTCTTTACTTCAAGAGTTCTCAGAGCTTTTCACCTGCTAACGTGAGTTCTGAATCTTTAACAGGTGACTACAAATAGGAGAAACTTTTCCCCAAAACTAACCTGGCCCTTGAATTTTGGGGGTTTGTGTTTGTTTTGTTTTATTTTTGCTTTGTTTTGTTTTGGTTATCATGAACAAGGATCTGAAGATCTAAACCAGATGGTCTTAGAGATCCCTTCCAAGCCCCCAAATCATGAGACTCTGTAAGAGACCATTAAATGGCTGTTGTTCTGTGTTAGGCTTGGGGATGGGCAAGAGAGACCAG
Source organism: Varecia variegata (assembly GCA_028533085.1). NCBI lineage: Eukaryota > Metazoa > Chordata > Mammalia > Primates > Lemuridae > Varecia > Varecia variegata. The sequence goes on along the minus strand of CM052438.1, from coordinate 95,951,371 downwards.
CCTTATGTTGACTGACAGCTCGAAGCACAGGATCACGTGTTTGTTTTCTCATTCAATCTTCATAATAACCTAGCAAGGTGAGTACTATCACTCTAATCTTACAAGGGAGGATATTGAAGTTTTGAGGGATTAAGCAAATTTCTCAACAGAGTACAGCTAGGAAGCTGTGAATCCTCTAATCAAACACAGGGATGTGTGGATGCAGTTTTAAATAAGATGACATTTGAGCAAAACTTGAAGGATATGAGGGAGATAGCCAGGCATATACTTGGGGAAGAGTGTTCCAGGCAGAGGGAACAGCCAGCAAAAAAGTCCAAGAATGGGAGTGTGTCTGGCTTGTCTGAGGAATAGGAGGGAGGTCAACAGCATTGGGATAGAGAGAGCAAAGGCTGGGAAGTAGGATGCACGGGGGCCAGATTTCTACCTTGTAGTAATCCTCAGAGCTCTGGCTTTGACTCCAGGGAAACAGAGATCAGAAGAGTGACATCACCTGGCTTACGATTTTAGAAAGATCTCCGGTCTACTGGGTTGAGAAAAGATTCCATGGTAGTTGTTAATGGTGTCCACAAATTATTTCTGCTTCTCCTAGGACATGGTTAGATTGTACTTTCCTGTCCCCTGAAGTTCGTCATGGCCATAGGACTGACTTGGCCAATAAAATGTGGACAGAAGTGAAAGGTTTCCCTTCCAGGTTGAAGTTTTGAGGGCCTGTGGGCAGTTTTGATTCCACCATGTGACTGGAAACAGGGGCCGCTGTGTCAGTTGGGGTCAGGTAGGGACTGCGATGAACAGCGCCCCTCTGCCAACCTATGTCAAATGAGAGAGTGAGCAAGAACTGACTCTGTTGGTTAAGACACTGGGAGGTTGGTGATATTTATTTCTGCAGCAGAATGTCGCCTATTCTTACTGACATGGGCACAAGGGGAGAAGCAGGAGCAGCAGCAGCAGGAGGCCCTGCGGGAACCCAGGCGAGAGAGGGTGTGAGCAGTGAGGCCACAGTAGGAGGGTTGGGGTGTGGATCTGTTTTGAAGGTAGAACCAACAGCATTTCCTGATGGATTGCATGTGGGGTGGAAGAAAGAGAGGGATCAGCATCGGCTTCAGGTTTTTGGCCTGAGCAATTAGCAAGACATCCACTGGCCTGAGGAAGACAAAGGAAAGACTTGTGGCATTTAACATTTCAATTTCTACTTTATCCTTTTGGAAATTTTTTATACTTTCTGGTTATCTGCTGAAATTTCTGAGTTCAGCTTTTATCTTATTGAATATAATATGGGAAGTCAGAAAAGCTTCTAAGCAGTAGAGCGACAGGATCCAATTCATGAGTCCTTCAGAAAACTCAATGCAAAGGGATATCTTTTGTTTTGTTTTTCTGTTTTTTTCGGGGGAGGGTGGTGAGGGTGGAATGAGCAGACTAAAGTGCCTGGGGAAGAGATTAGCAGCATTTTATGTGACTCCCTTTTAGAGCCAGGGTTCAAAATAAACCATTTGGAACTCATTGATTTTAGTTTTCTCTTTATTGTTTTGCACCTTGATTGAGTCCTTTGACTGTGGAGAGCAGATTGATTGAGACTCTCCTAATTTTCTGCCTGTCTGATTACTCTCACCTGGCACGTTTGCTTCCTGTCACAGTCAGTATTCCCGTTTCTCCGGACACTGCCAACGCTGCACCACCTCGGGAGGACGCCTCGCCTGACTCCAAATTCCTTTGCTCCTCCGTGGTCTGCTCTGTGGGTTCCATGCAGCCCTGACCATGCTGACACCCCCAAATCCCTTTGCAAGGCAGAGGTCACAGACTGGCAGCCTCCTGGCCAAATCCTTCTCCAAGATTCCCAATGTTTTGTTTGATCTACACAGTGATAAAAAATGATTGTAGACATTTAAAAACAGAAAGATTGCCTCTGAAAATTCAGAAGTGTTAGCAACACTGGGCACCTCTTTAATGACCCTCAGGCAAAGGCCTGTTAGAACTGAGTGGCGGCTGCCTCTTTAAATGGGGCAGGTACTCATCAGCACTCTCCTGTCCCCACCTGGAGAGCTCAACTCATTTATGTTACCTGAGCTGCTCTCTGCTTTCAAGATTGCAGAGGTCATCCATATACATTATTGTACTTAATCCTCACAACCTTATGAGGTCAATATTTTATAGATCGGAAGCCCATCCTTCTCGGAGCTGTATTAATTGTACTTTTTATTTGAGTGCATTTAAAGGTACTTAAGTGTTTCTACTGGGATTCTCTGAGGGCTACGATTAAATATTCTGCTTTCTCTCTTTCAAAACAGAATGCATCCTAGGTTCCGCTCAGGAATATTCATCCAGGAAGGCGTCTGATGGGGCCACGTTGTGATGAGGAGTGTGGACTTTGAGCTCATGCTGTCTCATGCACGTGTTTTCTGTGTCTCCTTGAGCACATTATTTAATCATGCCATGACTTGGTTGTCTCATCCATAGAATAAATATAGGAAAATAGTGTTTAATATTGTCTTTGTGCTTTTTTTCTTCTGTGTAATATAAATTGGAAGATAATAAGTGAGCAGGAATGAGATTTGAAATAGGTCGGGGCCAGGTCCTGGAGGGCCTATGCTGTCCTGGAGGACCAAGATCTTCTCACTGCATAAGCCAGTCGCTTTCAGACTGTTCCTCCTGGAGTCCTGAGGCTGTGCCAGACTCCTTCTTCCTGCAGGAACCACCAGGGGCAAAGGAGTGAGTGCTCTGGGCCCCAGACTCTCAGTCACCCTGTGCTGAAGGACATGGGGAGCCACTGGACATTTTTAAGTGGACACTGAACTAGACAGATTCTGAAATTGCAGAGATTGCTGTATGTGGAAGATGGATTGAGGGGAAAAACCTGGTGGCAGACAGGAATGCAAGTAGGAGACATGGTTAGTACGATGGAGAAGAGGAGAAGGTTCATGAACTAAAAATGAACGTAAAAGTGATGATTAATGATTAGGTGACCACGGGCATCAATGACAGGGAAGAATCCAGGCTGACTTCCATGTTTTGGGTTTGACTAATGGTTATGGGAATTAAGGAGGGGGTCACTAAGAAGAATAAACAATTTTGGAGAAATGGGAGTGACCATGAGAATTATGGTGTGCACGTGGGCCCTCTAGGCTGAGATATTGATCGAGAAACTGGAGGAGACATTAGGCAGTCAAAACAGAGGTGCCTCATTTAGCTCTCCACGAGCGCACGAGAGCTCGGGAATGCCACATTTTGTCTCCAAGCCCGTTTCCTCATTCATTAAGTGACACACGTGGGTACTGAGATAGTCAAAGGATTAATAGACATTCCAGGATTTTGAACACCATTAAGTTATATGTGAATGTCACGTTTTATTTACTGACTCCCTTAGTCAGTAAAAATGAGAGATGTGAGCCAAAGATTTTGGCATTTTAAAGTTGAAAGTTTCCCAGAGGTGGCACTAGTCTACGTTGGACCTTACGCAGGACCCACTTGAAGGTCTGCAAAGAAGTCCCTCCAGCGCTGCTGAGCACTTCCGGCCCTGCTGTAAGTCCTGCGGGTCACAGCGATGCCCTGCAGCCGACTCCTGGGCTTTCTGTACTGTCCAGGTAGAGGGAGGAACTTACCTCTCCTTGGAAGTCTACTTTCGTCAAGTGATCATTCCTTGGGAAACTCCTTTATTCTCAAGAAAATCTTACTGTGTTTGGCTAATTTGTGCCCACCTGAGACTTCCTTTTAGGTATTCTTAAGAAGATTAAGCAGGGAGATGGGATCTGTGCACATGAAACTGAGGACTCTTCAGCTATAGAAAATGAAAGGTTATGTTTTGACTTCTCCTACTCATTCTAGCCCCATTTCTTGATCTCTGCCACACAGTTAGATATCAGGCAGAATGATATATAGAAACATGTTATGCTTTATTTTTTATTTTTGTCATATGCAAGTGATCTGTTAAGGAAGAGCTCCCGGGGGTACCAGGCAGAGACAGAGGGACAGGTCAGGGAGGAGGAAAAAGCCAGGTGAGGAGGTGACCTCAGAGGTCAGCTGCAGCCTGGCCGAGGCGAGTCACTCCCCAGTGCTATGCCGGCAGGGAGCCGGGCTTCCCTGCACTTGCACCTGCTAGTCATGCTCACGTGGGTGAGTGCAGGTGACAGGGTGTTATGAAATGACAGGCTCTCTGAGTAATGCTCACTATGCACAATGTGGTGTTTCAACGAAGACCTGTGGGTTCATAGCAGAAACCCAGGCACTGTGGATGAGTTTACCTGCTGTTGTCATGTCTTCCTCTTGCTCTGGGGAAACTTCCTTCTCTTAAGGTTTATACCACAGGATGGTCAAATGAAGAAGCCAGACTATAATGAGATTCGCAGCACTGTTCCTTGGATATGACGCATGGTGCACCACTCTTAATGTGTGCTGAAGCCCAGTCCCTCTTACTCGTGTGGTGGTGTCGAAGTTGTGGCTGTGACGTGGCCAGCAGGGCAGAGAGCTCCATCTGCACAGCAAATGATATGACATCACCCTCCTTTTCAAAGGGACATTGGAACACCTGTCAGGATTAGCCAAGCCCAGAAATTCAGTTCTTTAAGAGGTGGCTGGGAATGGCCACAGTAAGTCTGGGTCCCTCTTCATCGTTCTAAATGACATCAGTAGGGACGAGTGTTGGGCTCTGGGAGGGGGTCTGAGAGGTTGGCCTCTCTCTCCATCCAGGGGGAAGTACGAGTAGCGTCTGAGGGATCAGTCCTATAACCTGCCCACGAGAACCAGAAGATTGAATGTGGCAAGAAAGGACCCCAGAAGTATGAGGAGAGGGTTCAGGGTGGGGTTTCTTTCTTATTCTGTTTGCACAGACGTGTTTCCTCCCTCAAGTGCATCCAGCTGTATCCCCCGCACACTGAAGAAAGTAGGGAAAAAGCTATTTAAATGTATACTATTGAATTTCTGTAGGACACCGAAATATTTCTGAAGTTAATAAGGGAGCTCTGAATAGTCTGTTTCAAATAATTACAGAAAAAAATACATTGAAATAATTAGTAGTTGCTACTAGAACATTCAGCAAAATGAAATGACATCTTTGCATGCCTATTAAGCAGCACTTTATTTTCAGTTTAGGGTGTTTTGGATGAAATTAGATGGCAAACATACCGCATCGCTGAGTGATTAGGAGAACCAGTATCACTTAGAGTTAGACTAGTATCATCAGCAGCTTTTTTCTCCTTCTTCTTAGGAAAAAAAAGTTCAGTACTCTCCTGTCAGCCGAGATTTTAACAGAAATGGGACCAACTGCAGCCCTTGGGACTTCGGCTTAGTGGCTTAGGTGTAATCCCCCCAGATGCAAGGAAAGGCGTTAAACAGAATCTGATTATTTCATATTTTCTAATTCAGGGCTTCTCTTTCTACTCTGCTTAGAGAATACATAAAACCGCCCACCCCACCCTGCTCTCCACTTTCAAAGCAGAATCTTATTTGCCAAAAACAGAAAGTGGTCTCAATCTAATGAGTGGAACCAGAGTTGTCTTCAGCTCCGTTCCTTACCACCTTCACAGCATTTCTCCTATTATTAAAAACAAAAAAAAACAAAAAAAACAGATTTTAAAAATATTGATAAGGAGTCTGATTTTCAGCATTTTAATGTGCTGAAGGCATTTGCTTGAACCCTGACCGTGGCCTGGACCACCCGCTCTTTCTTCTACCTCCCTCTTCTCTTTCCCCACCCTCGTCCTGTGCCCGTCTTGGCCCTTTCCTCCCCTGCTCCGGTCTGAGAAGAGGAAACAGAAGGAAGAACAAAGGGAGGATGAGGAATCGAGGTGGCACAACAAGGCCACATGCACTCAGGTGTATACTGCATGATAAACTACTTTTCTTAGTTTTTTAGTTTTACAATGCACAATTTTGGAGGAGTATTTCTGAGACAAGATGGACTGAGAACAGTCTTCATGGGGCCTTTCCCTTTTCGCCAATATTTTATTGTTGCGATCTAAGAAATTTCACAGAATAGTTAACTCCTTCCTCATTGAAAAAGAAAAGAAAGGTTTGGGAGTTCTGAGGAGATTCCATCTTGTGCAGAAAGGAAGGAGGAGATGGGAGAGAAGGGGGCCGTGAGGAAGGCGGGCTCCCGGTCGCTGGGAAACGGCAGAGGAATGAGACCGAGGGAGGACGCAGCTGGTGCGTGGCCGCCATGTTTCTTCCCAAGGCCGGCCTGTCTCTCCCACCACTGGGCCTCCCTACCAGCTCTGCCTGGAGCATCCTGAGCCTGCACACCCGCACGCTCTCTCCCCAGCTTGTTTGCCCAGGGGTGCCCATGAGGATGCCCTGCCTGCTCCCGCACCCCAGGCCTCCACGTTGTGCCTGCTGTTTCCACAGGAGGGGGCACCACCTGCCTCTCCCGCCCCGGCAGCCCAGCTTTCTAGCAAGTTCTGCTGCACTCATAAGAGAAGGCAAGTAGATTCATGGTCTTTCTATTGTAATATTTGTTATTCAACTTGAACCTCTCCAAAGACCATTTGCTGTTTTTCCCAGAAGAGTGAGACCAAGTTTGGACAGTTACGTCAAAATAAAGGGAATGAAGGGCAAGTAAGCATGGAGTTTCCGTAGGGGCAGGAAGGCCTTCCAGGACTCCTAAAGTTGGCCATGCCGTCTGCCTACACGTTGCCCAGGGCTGCCCTCATGGACGTGCCGTCAGCCTTGTTTCTGACACACGAGGCAGCGATGAAAAGAGCTAAGGCAGCCGTCTGTGGCCAACACTTTGCCTCCCAGTGAGCAAAGTGTCCCTTTGCCCCTCTCCATCAGTTAGTGACACCATTTCTCCCACCCCCCTGCCCTCCCTGTCCCTTCTTCCCTCTCAGGCTGTCCTCCACCAGCTCTGCCTTCCTCTCATCCCCGCCATGACTGTGTGGTTGACTGTGCTCCTCTCCTGACAGCCCTATCGGGCCACACACCTGTCTGTTCCTTCCAGTGCTATGTTAGTGGCTCTCTCCTCTGCATCTCCCCTTCCTGATCCTACCTGTGGCGACTTCTCCAGTCACCCCATTTGAACAGCTCCTGTCTCACTTAGTTTGATGTAGGGGCAGTGCAGGGCTTACCCATTAGCCTGCCTCCATGCAACTCATTCCCAAATACCCTCCTGGGATAAGGTCTGAACCCTGTGGTGGCAGATCTAGGGCACTGTTCCCTCTTGGCAGTGCCAACCTGCCCTTTCTGGGGCAAGAGCAGATGTCAGGCCATGACACAAAAAGAACCCCAAGCTTTGTATTGAAAGCTGTTGGAAATACCCCTAGAGGCAGTGCTGCCCCTCAAAACAGCGACTGCCCTGCTGGCCTGCTGACTGTCCCCCGCTCTGTCCTCAGTAGTGAAAACTCATGTGACTGTACGGTTATACGAAGGTGTGAGTGTCAGCTTCTGCTTGCTCCACTCTCCTAGCTGTGGTCATGCTGGGTTCTTTCCCAGCCCCGCTGGGCTCAGCTCTGCGGGAAGACAGTGTGGCTCTGCCTGGTAGCAGTAGCTGCAGGAAGGAAAAGGGGGGAATTTGGTTTTATAGGCCAGCGAATATACTGAAAGCCCTCAGGGAAAAGCCACAGCCTCAGTTCCCAAACCAGGTCGGTGCAGAAGCTTTGTGCTCTGGATTTACAGTGTCGATACTGAGCCAATTTAAACAATTTCAATCCACAGGACCCATATGATGAATTGCATGTAATGCATCCTATCAAGGAGCCAATAGGCTTGGATTGAATTTGATTCTCCGGGGGTAGGAGGGGGCAGGGGTGGTGACCCAAGGAGCCTCAGAGTTTCTCTCATAGCCATTAAAACTAACAGTTCGGCAGGAAAAGACCAGCACGTAGGCAAACAACACCTGCACCTTGGAATTAGGACCGAGGCAGGTCGTGGGCTAGAGCCTCACCAGCTGGCCGGATTTGAGGGAGTGAAGTGAGCTCTCCAAGCTTAACGATAATGATAATAATAATAGCAGTAGTAGTAGTGTCTACCTCGCTATGTGGTTTGTGTGTTAAAAGAAGTAAAATAAAATGATAGCTAATACTTACGATGAACTTATTATGTGCCAAGTCCTATTCTAAGCACTTTACATGTTCATGAAATGGTTCCCAGCACATAGTAAGTACTTAATAATTGTTGAATATTGTTGCTAATAGCAATGGTCATAAAAACACTTTTAAAGCACACAGCACGCGCCTAGCTCTGTCCTAAACAGCTTGCGTACACTTAGTCTTCACGGCAGTCCGTGAGCGCTCGTCCTGTGGTCTCTGCTCTGCAGATGAGGGAGCACAGGACACAGGTGAGTAAAGCATCGCCCAAGGCTGAGAGCTGCTGAGCGGCGGAGCTGGGATTTGAGCCTCTGGGATTCCTGTAAAGTCCGGCTCTTAACCACTGGCTCTCCTCCAACAAATATTGACTGAGTTCCTTCGAAATGCCAGGCACTATTCCAGGAGCCTGGAATATATTAGTGCTCCAAGCAGAGAGAAGTCTCTTCTCCACATCCTGAGAGGACGGCAGACAATCAGCAAGTCACATCAGTGACACGCCTACCTAGTTAGAAGTGATCAGTGCTAAGGAGTGCAAATGGAGTGTGGCGGGGCGGGGGGGATAAGAAGTTTCAGTATGAGGAACTTTGAGATTTTGGATCAGGACGGGAAGCCTCGCTGAGAAGGTGATGTTTGAGTCAAGACCTTGGGAGCTGGCGGAGCCGGCCATGCGGACGTGGGTAAGAGGGTTGTAGGCTGCGAGAACCTGTGCAAAGACCCTGAGGCCTGGACCGTTGGAATTAACTGTGCTCATTGGACCCATAGTCCCTCCTCACCTCAGATTTCTAAGTTTAGCAAACCTATCTCAGAACCAGGGATGAAGGAGCAAGGGTTTGGAAGTAGACTTTGAAATGTCCCTGCTTGATTACAAATCCAGCTGTTGACCTCCACATGGAACAGGCGAGACCGTCACTGCCGTGGGTCACCCCCATGGGAATCAGGTAGCTGTGGTTAGGGCAGGACACTGCCACCTTGCTGAGGAACCCAGTTCGCAGCTTTTGCTTCAGTTGGAAAGTGCGAGAGGGGCTGAAGTTGAAGACGACCTTATTTAAAACCACTTTGATCCCAGGATTGCAACTATTTAGTGCTTATTGATTTTTCTTTCCTATTTTCAGGAAGGTGGGAGCATGTTAATTAAACATTTCTGAGTAGAACAGGTTTCCAGGGAGGATGGCTTAAGAGTCCCTGAGAGTCGAATCCTTCATCGACTTTCCACCAGCGGCTCCGAGCAGAGCAGGGGCAGGGGGCTTGCTTTTTCCCCACCTCCTGGCCAACCGGACTCCGGACCTGGGCAGGGGCTTCCCCAGCCCTGCGCTTCTCTCTGCTTTGCCCTTTGTCTGTGGGCTCCTGTGGGGAGAGGTGTCAGAAGGATGAGTGAAGAGTCAATGTTTTTAAACAAGGGGGGAGAACAGCCCTGCCAGGTCTATTGGAACGAGGCTCCGTGAATGTGAGCCTGTGGGACGAGACCACTCTGGAACCTCGGCTGACTCCACACATGCAACTGGCGGATGGTCACAGGTGGCCCCACAACCAGCTTCTCGAGAAGTGTGGGAGCAGATGGCCAGGGATCTGCTGGCTGGACACTCCCAAATGTTTCAACAGCACAGGGCAAGAGGAGCATACTCACTGAGGTCTTTTTGGAAGACTCATTGTCCTGGGTGATAGCCCCTGAGGACTTTGTCACAGAAGCAAACACACGACAAACCAACTTATATTTCTCTTTCTCTATTTTTCTTTTCTCCTCGATTTTATATTTGCCATTTATTCTGTGTTAAGGCTCCAGTGCTATTTGATTATACTTTTCACAGTAATGGCTAACACTCAGCCTACACTATCTTACTTCATCTAACGGGTTCTTTCCAAAACCCTGAAAAGCAGGGATTTTACCATCCCCATTTTCCTGATGAGAAGGGAAGCTTAGAGACACTGTGTTCTTTACTTACACCAGAAGTTAGTAACTGGCAGAGCTGGGGTTTGACCCAGATCTGAAGACTCAGCAACACATATTCTCAATTGTTACACTATATATCTTTCCTTTTGTCAACTAGCTAATACTGAAAATGTATATGTGTGTATATATATATATATATATATATATATATATATGTGCACATATATGCACATTATGTGAACAACATACGTATATACCGTAGGGAAAAGAAATACTTTTTCTCATCTTAGGTCATGGCTGAGGACTCTGTAACAAAAGACAGCTTGACAAGAGAAAAGCATGCAAGTGTAATTACTATAGAAACAGGCAACCTGGGTATTGTCCTGTGCAGGTGTGATGAAGAGTGCACAGAGTGGGGAAGTGTGACCGCACGGAAGGGCATGCTCTAGTGGTAATGACCTGGGGGAAAATAACAAGGCTGTTTTATTCAGATTCTTCTCTGGGTCCAGGTGTCTTCAGGATGTGCCTTTCCTCCAGGTAGAGGGAGGTACCTCTAGAATGGGGTCTTATGACCTGGTTCAGGGGAAAAGTATGGGGGAAAAGTGAAAGTGACCTTCTGCTTCTGCTGTTTTCTCAAATGCCAAGGTGCCATATTTGGGGGTAGTGTGTCCTTAATCCTGTCAATATTTATATACACACTATGTGTTCAGCCATGGAAATGATTGGAAAGAATGAAGAATCGGGTGCTATGAGCTGTGCCGTGTTGCATGGAGCAGGGCATAGAAAGCGCATGTGAGGCATGAAATGCACTCATGGTGGGTGGGGAACATTAATGCCTCGTGCTCCAAATGTCTTGCAGGGACCCTAGCAAGAGGGGGCTGTGCTGGGTATCTATTTGTGAGCCTTTTCCATGCCTGTTGGCTGGCAATGAAGCCATTTGCATAGTATAAACTCACATTAAAAAATGCAGACCACTCACTACCTATTGCTGTCTGTATAGGTGTGTGCACACAGCTAAGTCCCAGAAGCCTAAACAAGTGTGTCCTGGGTGAGCAGCAGCACCGCAAGTTGGGGGGAACAGGGGCATCCTCTCACCATGCCTGCCGGGCAGCGGGACTTTCACCCCAGCTCCACTGGATGTCTTTGCTTCATTCACGGTGGGAAAATAATCTAGCTGTGGGACTGAGCACCCAAAGGCAGATGTTTGGTTTAAAAAAGATAAACAAGCAGTTCGTTGCTCTCGTCGCCTCCTGTTGATGCCTCTCATACCTGGACCATCTTCCCCAGCAGTGGACCCTCCTCCAGTCCTGCAGAATCTCTCTGAACACCCCTTTACTCATTCACCTGGGATGCACTGGGTCCTGATGTGGCATAGGGTGGGTCTGTATGTATATTTGTTTCTCAATTTGTCATAATATTCTGTTCACTCTTGATTTCATAAACATATTGCCCCATGGAATCCTCTATGGAAATCCCTGTGCCTCATTGTCTTTAATTGAGCAATGTCTGAGGAGCACACCACCCTGCAGACCTCACCGTCACCCCTCATTTCCCCTCACCTATGCTCTTTGTCACACTTGGTCATATCACCCTCCACACAGACACCCCTACTTTCCCCTTCTTTGACCTCTCCATTAAATCAATGTTTTTTGTTTATTCATTCGTTCAATGACAGAAATTTATTGAATACCAACTACACACCAGGTACCATTCTAGGCACTAGGGATACAGCTGGGGACAGAACAGGCATTGTCACCTGGAGACAGACCATAAGGAAGATGACTCACGTGTTAGCTGTTAGGCCGTGAGAGGGGCCAAGGGGAGACAGGAAGCGGGAAGGGGTTCCATGTGTCCAGGGCACTGCAGTGCCCCATGAGTGCCCTGGGAAGGACTTGCTGAGCTGACGTTTGAAGACGGACCTGCAGGCAGTGAGCAAGTGAGTCCTGTGTTCATTGGGACAAGAGCGCCTGGCCCTTGGGAGTGGCAAGTGCCCTGGCCCTGCTTGGGAGCTCGGCTGGCCCACAGGAGAACCCGGGAGGCACGTATGCCAGAGTGGAGGGGGTGCTGGCAGACGGGTGGGAGAAAGGGCAGGGCAGGTACAGAGGAGAGACACTGCAGTCATGCAGTGGGGAAGGGCATTTTGAGGACTTTGGCTTCTACCAAGTGAGGGGGACGCTATGGAGGACTCTGATCAGGCATGTTTTTATGGGCTCTCTCTGCTTTCCAGAGAATAAGCTGAAGGAGGGGAAGAAGCAGCGAGACCAGCTAGGAGGCCACTGTGACACTCCTTGTGAGAACCACTAGTGGCGAGGTCCCCAGCCTGGCAATGGAGGGCTAGGGCTTAAAGGATGCACTGGAGAATTGAAGAGACACAAGCCAAGGGTGACCCTGAGGCCTCTGCACTGATCAAGTGGAAAAGCAGAGTTGACATTTGCAGAGATGATTCGTGATTAAAAATCACTTACCCAGCCCTGCTAATTTTATCTCTTAGGGTTTTTTAGATGCCTTTTGTTTCATCCCCATGAATATTTCTTTAATTTATCTGTCCATTGTTTCCCACTTGGATTAGTGCAACAGATCTCTAACTGAAGCCCATCTGCTAACTTTCCCCAAATCCAACCTCAGAACAGAGTGAGCTATGTCAAATAAATATTAATACCCAGGCTAAAATTACCATCCACCCTATCACCTACCCTACCCTACCTGCAGGGAAAGGCCAAGCTCCTTCACATGGCTCATGAGAACTCCATGCTCTGGCCTCTACCTGTCTGTTCACTTCATCTACCAACGCCTCTTCCTTTGGAATTCACACTGCAGGAGCGATGGACAACATAGGGCTGACTGGCCCACCCCCAACTCAACTACTCAAACACAGGCACAGCTGTCCATGCCGTGTTTTGTCTTTCTCTGCATCTTTGCTTCTCTGTGGGCTCTGCTGCTATACCCTCCTATCTGCTCATCACCTGGCTCACTCCTACAGGTTCTTGAAGACACATCTGTGGCTCCACTTTCTTCAGGAATCCTCTTTAATCACCCTGTCACTCACAGTGTCACCGTGTGTGTCCATACCCCATGCTGTTGTAATTCACTGAGCACTCCCACCATCAAGCTGACCACATGCATGCCGAGTGCTGCTCCTCCCTGGTTATTCCACAAAACCTGAGCTCTTGAGGGAAGTGGCATGGATTAGTTATCACTTTAGCCTGAGATCCCAGGCCAGTGCAAAGACAGGGATTAATAGAAAAGGACACACACAAAAAAAAAGAAAACTACAAACCAATATCCCTTATGAATATAGAAGCAAAAATTCTCAACAAAATCCTAGCAAACTGAATTCAGGTACTTATCAAAAAAAATCATCCAACAAGTGGGCTTCATCCCAGAGATACAGGGATGGTTCAACATATGAAAATCTATAAATGTAAGTCTCCATATAAATAAAGTAAAAACAAAGACCATATGATCCTCTCAATAGATGCAGAAAAAGCATTCGACAAAATTCAGCACGCTTTTATGATAAGAATGCTTAACAAAATGGGCATAGATGGGACTTACCTAAAAATGATTAGAGCCATATATGACAAACCCACAGCCAACATCTTACTGAATGGGGGAAAAACTGAAAGCATTCCCACTTAGAACTGGAACCAGACAAGGTTGCCCTCTATCACCACTTCTATTCAACATAATGCTGGAAGTCCTAGCCAGAGCAATCAGACAAGAAAAGGAAATCAAGGGCGTCCAAATGGTGGCACAATAGGTCAAACTATCACTCTTTGCTGATAATAGGATTTTATATCTAGAAAACACCAAAGATTCTGCCATGAGACTACTGGAATTGATAAGGAAATTCAGCAAAGAGTCAGATTACAAAATCAATGTACAGAAATCAGTAGCATTTCTATACCAGCAACAAACTGAGAACCAAATCAAAGACTCAATACCCTTCACAATAGCAACAAAGAAAATAAAATACCTAGGAATATATTTAATTAAGGAAGTGAAAGACCTCTACAGGGAGAACTATGAAACACTGAGGAAGGAAATAGCAGAGGACATAAACGGGTGGAAAACCATAGCATGCTCATGGGTTGGCAGAATCAACATTATTAAAATGTCTACATTACCCAAAGTGATCTACAGATTCAATGCAATTCCTATTAAAATACTAACATTATTTTTGAAGATCTAGAAAAAATAATTCTATGCTTCATATGAAACCAGAGAAGACCCCATACAGCCAAAGCAATCTTAAACAAAAAGAACAAATTGGGGGGCATAAATTTACCAGACTTCAAGCTACACTACAAGGGTATAGTAACTTAAATAACATGGTGCTGGCACAAGAACAGAGACATAGACCAATGGAACAGAACTGAGAACCCAGATATAAAACCATCCTCATATAGCCATCTAATCTTTGACAAAACAGACAAAAACATACACTAGGGAAAAGAATCCTTCTTCAATACATGGTGCTGGGAAAATTGGATAGCCACATATAGAAGACTGAAACAGGATCCACACCTCTCACCTCTCACAAAAATCAACTCACGGTGGTTAACAGACTTAAACCTAAGGCATGAAAGTATAAGAATTCTAGATGAAAATGTTGGAAAAACTCTTATAGACATT
>CM052438.1:95920491-95936342 GCA_028533085.1 Varecia variegata | reverse complement strand
CTTTGGTTCTCCTGGATAGAGTTGGAACCCATTCTATTAAGTGAAGCATCCCAAGAATGGAAAAATAAGCACCACATGTACTCACCAGAAAATTGGTTTCCCTGATCATCACCTAAGTGCACATTTGGGAATAACACCAATTGTGTATTGGACAGAGGAGGGGGGTGAGGGGAGGGGGATGGGTGTATACCTACATGATGAGTGCAATGTGCACTGTCTGGGGAATGGGCACGCTTGAAGTTCTGACTTGGGGGAATGGGGTGGGGGAGGGGATGGGTGTATACCTACAAGAAGAGTGCGATGTGCACTGTCTGGGGAATGGACACACTTGATGCTCAGACTCGGGGGAATGGGAGGGACATGGGCAATATATCTAACCACAACTTTTGTACCCCTATAATAAGCTGAAATAAAAAAAAAAAAGATTTGCATCAGTTTTTGTTTCTGTGTGTGTGTTGGTGTTGTTGTTGTTGTTTTCACTTTTTCTTATTTCTCTCCTTTGTGCTTAGAGACAACTCCTCTCTTTGCTCCACAGGGAGACTGTATGGATGTAACAGATTCCATGGGGTATTTAAAAAGTCCCTACAGTGATGGTTAAATTGAGATACCCTCAACTGAAGACAAAGAGAGACAGAAATCCAGAAATTTCTCAATAGCAAGTGGTAATTGTTCCCTGAGTGGAGACAGCAAAGTGACCCATGCTGGGTTCTGGGGGCCTTCTTTTGAGAGGCCCTAGTGACTGTGTCATTGGGGCTAAATTTACAAGAGCAACTGGGCACATTTCTAGGACTCCAGCCCACTTGGCAGAAAGACCTAGAAGATGGTTTCTGACAATAGAGGAAGAACTGGCTCCCTCCCAGAAAGAACAAAAGGCAGGGAGCATGAATGGGGATGACCAGAGGGAGAGGTCAGACAGGGAAGGAGAAGGTCCTGATTAAGAAAAGATGAGAGAATGAGATGAACAGAATTCATAAGCAGCACTTAATAAACACTGTCAGACTCTGGGAAAGGAGAGTCAGTGAGGAGCTAAAACAAAGCTTCCTGGAGAAGGAGATTCAGGCAGCACCTAGGAAGAATGATCTGAAGTAAATACAACAGGAGACTCTGGAGAAGAGAACCAACAGCCCAGGGTTCAATTGCAAAGCAGGCTAGTGCCCAGACTGCAGATACTCAGCTTTGTCGTAGACTTACCTGGGCATCCCGGCATTTCTCATTTCCAAGCTGGGATGACATGAGACACAGAAGAAAGTCTAGTTGAAGTCTGTGATCTCCCAGTTTGCGTAAAAATTATGAACGCCCCCTCATTCCCCTGTGGGGTGACGATGGCTTGACCTCAAGAGCACACATTGCTGCTCTTTCAAGGAAACTCTGATCATTCAGTCACAGGCGTGAGCTCCACAGAGAAGGCTCTGCACATCTCCTTGGTGCCCACCATGGCGCAGTATTTGTGCACTGGGTACAAAGAATCCTTTGTCCCACGGGTCTCTGTGAAGGGACGTAACTGGCAGTCCCATTATTCCGACACAGGCAAAAAACACTCCCCTTCCTTGAGACTGCCCCCCTTGGCCTCCTTCCTTCCAGCCTCACCCGTTCTTCTGCCTCCTATTGGCTTTTCCTGGAATAATTTCCTCTCTGCCTCCCCAAATTCTGCTCTTTCTTCACTAAGAACAGTGAGCACTTCCGTGAGGACTCGTGACTGGTTCAGCTCACGTGCCATGTGGCAGGGAGGCTAAGACACGTCAAGTAGAATCTGACTATATTTCCCATCTTCTTCAGATCTCTTATTAACAATACATGATGCTTTCAGCAAGTTAACCTCTCTCAATCCCAATTTCCCATCTGCAGAAAGGTGTCATCAACAAATCTACACTTAATAGCCGTACATTAAGCTGATTAAGTTCCTAATGCTGACCTCAGTGATCTTCTCCCAATCCCCACTTCTTTTGAGAAAATACTCACTTCCTGCACCTCCCAGTCTAAGGTGTGGTCTGAATGGGAATGACAATCTTCTTAAGACCTTTCTTTGCTGGTCACAGTATTTAGTTTTCGAGTAGGCACTCGATAGAAGGCAAGTCAATCAATGTCCTTACTAAGAAATTTCTTAGAGCTAGGGGAGAAACTTCTTACCTTGATGGTAAAGATGTATGTATAGAAGCCAGGGACTGCCAGATTTCCTTGTCTTCGCCATGTGAAATAATGCTGGTGTATAGTAGATGAGAGTGAAGCTTACATGCAGGGGAGAGAAGAGATGAGAGAGAGGGTAGGGAGGAGGGAAGAGAGAGAGAGAAGAGAGAGGAGAGAAAGGAGAGAAAATGAGAGAGGAAAGAAAAGGAAAGAGAGAGAATGTGAATGAGAGACAGAACAAGAATGAAAAAGAGAGAGTGTCCTGACAATGGTCATGTCTCTGGTTCTAGTCATTATGGTCCCAGGATCTGCCCTGGTTTCTTTGGTTTTATGAAATACTGTGTTAAATTCCTCTTCCTACTTAACTCTATTTCTTACAACCAGGAGTCATTACTGGGTAGTTCTAATCATTAAATTATATAACACATGTTAAATGCTTAGCATATGGGTTAGCCTATAGTTTAAGCGTTCAAAAAGGTGATAGTTGTTTTATCCTTGTCACCCATCACTGTGGAAGGCTGTGCAGCATCATAGTTTTGTGCCTATACTCTAGACACTAACTTCTTGGGTTTCAATCCCAGATCACCCATTAGTGTCTGTGGTATCGACGGCAAGTTATTTCTCTGTGTCTCAATATTCTTGTCTATGTCTATAGATGGAAGAGCTCAATATCTGCCACATACTTAAAATACTATTATTATTATTCTTGTCTAAACTATTAGATTATATTAGTTTAACAAGATTATCTCCCTTGGAAACTATAGTCGGAACTTCCTTAAATGCAGAATCTTTGTCTTACTTCAAATTCATATATCAAATATCGCATATAAAATTCATAGTTGGCCTTCCATAAATGTCGATTAAAAAATTAAAAGAATGTTCTTTTATAAAATTCTCTGTAGCTGATTAATATGGGCTAGCTCTCTCTTCCCAGGTAGATCCTTTATAAGGACATGGGACAGGTCCAATGCTAGGGACATGGTAGGAACTGTATAAATATTCTTTGTCTGATTTCTGAGCCATATCTGAAGACCAAAGAGTGATGCACTGAAGGCATTTCTGAGTCACTGTCCCTTTGCTTCCTTGAACGTTCTCTAGCAGTTCCTTGGGAGCAAATGAGAAATGCTATGTGATGAAGCCAGAGTTACTTTGTCCCATTCCCCGAAGCACTGGTCTTTAGATGCTAAGTGGAGCTGTTCTTAGACTTGTCTCCAGCAATTGCTTTGTGAGTTCTTAGGAACCCTTTGAGGTGACAATCATGGGGAACCCCAAGGTGATCTGACTCTGTAGGGAGGTTATGAGTTTACCCTCCTTGTCTGCTGAGTACAGTCAGTAATGGCAGCTCAGAGGGGCTACAGATTCCAAAGGAGGATGAAAAAACCTTCACCAATCCAGGGGCCTTAATGCCATCAGTGAATGCAGCCTCTAGCTCCAGCTGATATCATCTAATGTGATAACACTCATGATAATAAATATTGTTAAAAATAAAAGTCACTCTGGGGATTGAAAATCACTGGGACAGGTGTTCAGAATGAGAAGAGAGCAGTAATTGGGTGACTTATTCATTATTGGAAACGCCGTTTAAAATCTATTGCATTTAAAAAAACAATACTTCAGCTGCTCTCTGGCCTTCCAAAGTCATTAGCTGGTGTTCTTTATCTGTTTGTTTTCCTCACTGAGGTGAGGTTTTTAATGTCACATAAGAACTAACTTGACTCTGTGCCAACGTTTCAGAGTGAATGATGAAGCTTCCGAGGCTCACATATCATTCCACGTGATGGTTCTCCTCTTCAGAGCTCAGAGTCTCTGCAATCAGGTTATGGGGCAGGCCGGGAGGAAGAGAGCGAGCTATTACAATTCCTGCTTGACAAAAGAGTCACGGAGTCCGGGGAGAGGCCCACGGTTTGCTCCAGTCCACACACGTGGGCTACGCAAGGAACTCGAGGTAGGCCCGGGTGTCCCAGCCCTCAGTCCACTCTCCCTGACAGGAGGTGCAAATTCCAACAGCACCCTGCTCTGGCATTGTTGCAGTTCTTCATCCGTCTTTATGACAACTGGAAAGAGAGTACCATGGCAGCAGGAGCCTCACACTGGACACTGGAACAACTGAGGCTGCAGTGGAAGCAACGAGCTCCCGGCATCATGGAGCAAGGTAGGAACTCAATTTAGACTTGAAGTTGGCTTCCAACATCCTTTTCTAAAATGTTAGTCTCCAATTCTACATGAGTTATCCATGTTTTGCATTTTTTAAGGCCATGTTTGCTTCTAGCCATTGGAGAAATTCTCACCGTGCCATCACGTGTGTGAGAAATTGGACTTGAGACCTTGCTTTGGCCTAGAAAACTTGCTCACCTTCTTCAGGGATAATCTGTTGCACTCCCATTGCATGTCACCTTTTGAGGTGGCCTCATCAAGGTATTTCTGAGCATCAAGGGGAAATGTGTGTGAGTGGAGAGCAGTATAGGTGCTTTACCCCCATTTGTATCCCAGTGAAGTTATCTGAGGAAATTCTGGCCTAACGCTTCATTTCTCATCTTCTAAAGGTAACTCCTCTGGAGTGGCTTCCCACTGGAAATATTCCTGGCGGGACAGGAAGAGCAGGGCGAGGATGTGCTGTGATGTTCTCCCACCTTTCCAGGAGAGCGGGTCAAGGAATTCACAGCCATACCTGAGGAAGGCGCCCAGGGACTGAAAATAAATAAGAAAGTATCCTCATTCCACAGGGTTCTTGGAACAAGGCAGCACATTGAAGACTGTGGACTAAAAAATCAAAGAGGCAGAATTTCTGCCCCCTGGGAATTCAAGGTCATCGGCCCTGATGAAGCTTAGATTCTAGAGACTTAGAGTCACAATGAGCTGTAGGCTGGAAGTCACAGGGAGTGGGGTCCTGCTCTCCCCTCACCATTAAATGTTCCTTTTCTCTTGGTTTTTAATCACCTTTGAAAATATAATTTAAACTATGTTTCTTCAGGAAGAATTTCCCTGAAATCCTCTGGTCTGGATTAGGTCTCCTATGCGCTTCTCTTATGACATTGATCAACACTGTAATTAAGTAGGTCTTTGTGTGGCTGTTTGTGCACGACTGGGCCCCCTCAGCAGGCTAGAAGGACTGTGGGAGCAGCAGCCGTGGCCTCTCGTCCATACTCCGCCCTCAGACCTAGAACCGTGCCTGCCACGAGGTAGGTGCTCACAGACCATTTGAAAATAAGCAAACAAGGAGAGAAAGTGTTGCCTCTACTGAAGCTGAGTAATGCCAAAGCCAATAGTTAATATCAAGACGTCAAAAACTGCTTGATCCGTAAGGAAAACTAGTTAGACCCCTTAATTCATCCCATAGATGGGAAACTTTTCCTTAAATAGAAGTGATTTCCTTAAAGGTGAGACCCCTGTGGGAGAAGACCGTCCATAACACCCAGGAAGATGGTAAATACTGGTCTTTTGTACTTGTCTCTTCCTATATTTCAGTCCTTTCCCATTTTCTTCACCTAATGGCCACCTGTGGAGGAGGGGAGTCTGGAAACACGGGCCCGCCCTCCTCCTTCCTGGCCCAGCCGAAGTCCCATAAAGCCAGCTGGTACAGAGACAGCCAGCGCGTACTTTATCATGGAGCAGCTTATAGGGCAAGGAACTCCCAACTGGCTGCTGAATAGTGTCTCGAATATACCAAAGAGGTAAATTAAATGCATTAATCTCTGTGTGAGTCACAATTGAGGCATTCAGGGCTGCACAGAAGTTCCCAACAATCGGCCTCATTTGCTTCAATAACAAATAAAAAAAAGGAGGGGGAGTTTGGGTGGGGATGGGCGGCTGTTTCCTGCTCTCCTTCTCCAGACGGGTAATCAAAATGAAGCTCCACATTGAGAACGTGCGTTTCATTTTATGCTACACTTGAAAGCAAACACATTTGGCCCTTTCTCCTGTAATAAGGCAAATCCTTTCTCCGTTTTCGTTTAAGAACATAAAGATGATGCCAGTGACACCAGGACCCTGAGAGCTTCATTCCAGCTTCATCTTAGCATAAAAAGGCAAATTTATTCTGATTGAGACAGCTTAGTCCAGGGCACATGGCATTTGTTCTCTTAAACCCATGGAGGCTGCAGCTGTATGGATCTATGCATATTTTTATTTTTCAACTATTGAAAACTCCCTCCTCCCAAATAATAAAGTAAGATTGACTAGACATGTTTTAGACATTAAGAGAAAGTTCAGCACAAATCTAACACCAAAATGCATGATTTGGGTCGTTTTCGGGATTTAACCAGAAATATGGGATGGTGGGCAAGAACACAAGACTGACAATCAGAAGACCTGGCCTCAAGCCTGGGCTATTTTAGGAAATGTTGATTGAGTCAGCTCATTTTCACAACAGACCGTGAGTGTTACTGTGAGCCAATGGGTCTTCACTTTCATTATCCCCTTTAAGCCTTAAGACAATGCAATGGATTGAGACTATTATAAATGTAACCTCCTATTTGAGGAAGTAATCTTAGGACAACCCGGCAAGCTG
The DNA here is from genome assembly GCA_028533085.1 of Varecia variegata. Classification (NCBI taxonomy): domain Eukaryota; kingdom Metazoa; phylum Chordata; class Mammalia; order Primates; family Lemuridae; genus Varecia; species Varecia variegata. Next base: position 95,929,711 of record CM052438.1, on the reverse strand, counting down.
TCTTAGGCACACAGCTGGTACACGAAGGAGCCAAGACTTGGACTCAGGTCAACTGATTTAGAAGCCTGAGCTGTGAATAGCTATTTTGCACTGTCTCGGGGACCGAATTACCCTCTCAGGTATTTGTTTTTTTCTTAGTAATATCTAATAATGCCCAGAAGGTTGGTAGAATCAGCTCAGAAAATATGAGTGCATTGGAAATTATAAAAATAATAGAAAAGTAAAGCATTATTATTATTGTAACAAGGTAATAGTGTCTCTTATCCTGACTTAATTCTGAAGCAAGAAGTTAGGACTTGGGGAGGTGGGAAAGTGTATAGAATGAGGAATGGATGGGGAAATTTCTCTCTCTCTCTCTCTCTCTCTCGAGACAGAACTCAGTTGCTCTGGACTCGCAGTGTAGACGAGATGGAAGCAATTAAGTTGGGTTGGTGTGAGCTTCTGTAGGTCTTCAGGGAACCAGAAGCAGAGAAGACACTTGACCCAGTAGGGACCCTTGTGTTGCTACTCCAGGCTCTTAGTGCCCTGCTAATATCCCCTGGGCCCTCAGTGTCCCCAGTACACGTCCACAGGATCCCACTGCAGCCCCTCTGTGTCTCCACCTGACGACCTCCCTCATGCCATCCCAGAGCCTCACCAAGAAAGCCAAGGAGTTGATGCCGCTAGGAGAAGTCCTCAGCCAGTGACATATGTGAACTGGAGGACAAATCCAACACTTCTTTCCCAGGGATGCTCTGGGCAGCCTCCCACAGGCCCGCAAATGCATTGAGCCTAATTGCCCAGTGATGGCTTGCTTGATGACATACCCCTAATTAGGCTTCTCGTTCCTCTCTTACTACCCTACTCCTCTTCCAGTGCTTCCTGGGGTCACTTTTCTACAAAAAGTATTTGCATGCAAATTCTTATCTCAGGACTCCTTTTGGGGAAGCCCCACCTAAGGTATAGAGTGAGTCAGAGAACTATTCCTACCCTTGTGGTAAGGTAAAGTAGCAGAAAGCAGTGTGATGACATGCTCCCGTGACCAGCACTGGAGACTTTGGGGGTGCTGGGGAGTGGCTGGGGCAGGCCATCAGTGACCAGAAGCACTGAGTCTTTGCTTCTTGCTGATGGCAGCTGACCAGAGGCAACCTCTTTCTGAAGAAACAGCATCCAAGGCCAGGGCTCTGGAGACACTGGGTGGTAAGAGTACATCTTCTCTCGTGAACAGAGGGCTCCTGTAGCCCCGACATTTGGCAATGACTGTCATCCATGAGGCAGCACCTGGAGGTACACAAGAAAATCCTGGACTCCTTCTAAACTCGGAATGTATGTTCTCAAAACTATTGTTTTTTAGGGCCCCAATGTGATCTGTTAATCTTTGCACCCTAATATTATGCAGCTGAACATAAAGGATTATTAACATTTTTAGTAATGCAGCTACATTCTTATCTTATCCTTGTTTCATGGAATAGTTCTTTTCCCAAATGAAAAAGAGAGAGAGAATAAATTTGGGAGAGAGGAGGATCATGGATCTGAAAAGTGAAATTCTCCCAAGGTTTCACTTCTCACTAATCCTCTACAGAGGAGCTGCAGCACTTGGATGTTAATTCAGTCCATTAATAAATGAATTATGCAATTAGTTGATATACAATTAACTGGCTTCACAACGCATGTAGAGCTAACTGGGTCAGCCCACATCTGTATGACTGCAATGTGCCTAAATGAATATGCCATCAAAGAACATGCAGCGGAATGGTGAATCGAATTTGTCTGAGGCAGAGAATCATGCCTTCCAGCTGCCAAAAGTTCTGCAGATAAAGCCTTGGTCTGACTTGGCAGGAGGAACAAAACCAGCACAATGCGGGACCCCAAGTGGCGCTCTCTCCATTATAGCAGCATTGTTCTCTCCAGATGAGCTTGGACAGAGATCAATAAATCCCGAATTCTCCTGGGCAGAAAGTATGAGCAATTGGATTTGGATCGGGATCTATCAATCAATCATTAGCCAAAAGTGGGTCTGGCAGCACAAAACAAAAACCTCTTAGTGCAACATGGCCCTTCCCTGGGACCTGCGATTTTGACTGACCCAGATGCAAAGTCAGTCGAAATGCTCAATCCTGTGATATCTAATTCCAGCTGGAAAATGTGAGCCAGTGAAACAGTCAGCTGTGGTTTGTTAGTGTGACTAATCAATCCATGTCCAGGAATTTGTCTTAGAGTCAAGGCTTTGGTGATCAAGTTAAGGTTGATATCAGAAACTCACTGATACCTGTGATCAAAGCTGGTGTGTGTGCGTGTGTGTGTGTGTGTGTGTGTGTGTGTCTGTGTGTGTGTTTCCCCCATAGGGACAGAGGAAATCTTATAGGAATTTCTACTTACAGTACACTTCATTTTGTTTTTGAATTCTTCAATATTTTGGGATTCCCAAGACTTTCTGAATCAGAATTTGTACTTTAACAAGAACTCCTCATGATTCACATGTCTATCTGTCTGAGAAGTATGTCTGTAAAGCACTCCTTGCTCACAGGAATGCTCACCTTAATAAAATAGGGCAGCGAGAGCTCTTCTTGTTTGGGGTGGTCCTATGAGATGATAACTCATTATTGACATAAAGGCACTGACATTACCACCCTTAGCGCCATCACTAGACAGAATGCACTGATCTGGTCTGGGCCTCACCACTGATTTGCTATATAAGTCACACCACCTGTAATTGTCTGTCTATTTATTTATACAATGAGAAGGTTAGACCAGATTGCTAGTTCTCAACCTGCACTGCCTGCAGCTATGAGTGTGGTCATGAAGGGAGGCAGAATAATATGTCAGTTATGAGCAGGGGATTGAAATACAGTGGTCCTTGGGTCAAATCTAGGATCAACCACTTAATAAGGGTGTGGCATTGAGAAATTTATTTAATCTTTCTCAGCTTCAATCTCAACTATAAATTGGACATTTTTAGGGCTCAGTTGCATGAATTTTGACCATGTATTCCATATAATCCTAACCCAGTCAAGACACAGAGCATTTCCACCACCTCCACTCCTTCCCCAGCACCATGCTGCTCTAATGCACCAACGGCACGCCACGGTGGTGAAGAGGGACTGACAGGTGCTAGGAATCCCTATTTGCTCAACTGGGTGGAATTCACAGGGGGATACAATTCTCAGAACTTGCAGAACTGTGCACTTGAGTTCTACAGGTAAGTCCATTGTATCATATGTAAATTACACCCCAATGAAGCTAATTTTAAAGGAAAAAAATAAAAAAAATTCCAGGATAAAGAAGTTCCTTAGCACTCTCTCCAATAGCAGGTTTCCTAGAGTGATTCCTGGAGCACAAGCCGAGATAGTAGAGACGCAGAAAGAGGCAGATTGAAGTGTTAGAACACAGTGTGGGTCTTTGTGAGAAGTCATTAGATCCATCTGTCTCTGTGGTTGACCTGGGCCAGTGCGTCATGAGTCAGTGTATTGTTCACAAGGGTAGTAAGATATAACTTCTCCCAGGGCCCACAAATGAAAGCTGCCCAACTCCCTGTGTGGCGAGCCCTCCTGGGGCAGAGGCATCAGAAGTCTCCAGAAGGGATGGGCAGAGGCAGGACACTAAGCCTCCCTCACAGACCTGAGTGCTTCCTACAGGTACCTCAGAGGGGAAGTGAGACAAGCGCAGACATCTTCATTACACTTCCCCAGAGCTCGAAAAATTCACTTAAAAACAAAAATGCTCACACACAAAAACAGCTACAGATTTAACCTCTGGTGTCAAATGTAAAGAAGTGAGCAAATTGCTAAAATGAGTTGAAATACAGCCTCAGGACTTCTTACCTCAAGCTGTTAGTCTCTGACCTGGGTTTATGATCAGATCCAATTAGCAGGTGCTACCTTAAAATTATAGAGCTACAAGGGTGCCTTAGAGATCATCCAGTCCAGGGACTTTCAAATTATTTTTATCCATCAAATATTTTTTTTCAAACCAAATCTTATGCAGAAATATAAAGCAATGAAAGAGATAAGCACATAGGTAATCTGGTGGAAGCAGAGGTGGGATTCTGGGGTCCCACCCGCCACATCCTACCTACGATCTTCTCTGAGGAACATGGCTCAGCAAGCATGGAGTCTGGCCCAATGGCCTATTTGACCAATTAGGAAACCAAGACTCTGAGAGATCAGGACTCTAACGTTAGGCAGTGGCAGAGGCAGGTCTCCTGATAACCATCAAAAAATGCTTTCTCCAGCATAAAAAGCCGCCTCAACTAACAGCGCAGAGACCCATTGCTCTGGGCAAAATGACTGTTCTGTTTTGAGTCACCCCATGGAGAATCCTGAGAACGCCATGCAGGAGTCAGGCAGCTCAGATCTGCTTAGCAACCTTGGGCCACCATTCAGTAGGTATTTCTTCCCAGAGTGGTAAGAAATTTAGAGAATCCTGTACCACACAAACTGGAAAGGAAAAGTGTTTTTGAATCTCAGGAGGAAAGGGGTCCCAGAACGGGAAAGGAAGGAGCTACAAGGAGCTCTCCTTGGTAGAAAGTGTATGTGTCCCAAGGTGGTGGGCGTGGGGGACCAGATGAGACCCAGCTGCATCTGGTGTCCCAGAGCCACCCGCAGAGCTGTCTCAGCCTCCCATGCTCCCTCTCCCCCACACTGCATATCCTACTAGACCACTAACACCTAGAATTCAGGGCCCGCAGAGCTGGGTGAAATCCACACTTATGCCTTCCGCATGTCCAAAAGAGAAAGGCTTCTCCAAGGTCAAGCTCTCAGGTCAGAACAGAACTGAGCCACAAAGGGCCTCAAGCTGGTGCCTCCCAAGGAAGGCCAGCCTAACCAGGAATTGGGGTGATTCTGTCACTTAAAACTAGGGGCCTCCCTCACATCACACAGCGGACACTGGTCCTCTGCATTTTCCTCCCTGAGCCACGCTGGAGAGCAGGAAGGTAGACTGCTGTCCCTCCAGAGCTGGTCTAACAGTGCTGGGTCACTGCCATCTACTGAATGTCAGAGCACCCCCTCCATCTCCTGCCACCCCTTGCTCCTTGTTCAACTTTAAGGTAGGTCCCAGGTGCCCTGGAAGGACAAATGGATCAATTTAAATGAGTACCAATGTGTTCTTGAAGTACCAATTCCTGGATTAGCTATTTGTAAACCCTGGAAGACACTAAAGCATTCCCAAGAAGATGTCTTCTGTGTGGTGTTGCCCACTCTCTGCCCTAATCTCTACCCCATATTCCCACCAGACTGCTAGTGTCTGAGTTCCATCTGTTTGTGGTCAGATTCCCACAGTGCTGAGCTGAGAAGAAAAATGGACCCAAAATGGTCCTGTGGAGAGATGAAGACGCCTCCCTCACTGTCACAGCAGGACTCTGGGCACGTGGAGGACCGGATCCTCACCCTGGATTTAAAGTGGCTGTCCTGGTGATTTGCTTGGACCAATAGCTAAATACAGTGGAGGAAGCGCCCAAAGGATATTTCCAGATGAGCAAGCCATGTTCCAAGGCGCAAGGCTGGATTCACCCAGGTACAGAATCAGCTGGGCCTGATGGCTCCACATGGCCTCCACGGTTAATGAATCTGCTGATGGCAGCAGTGGTGGGAGCACAGAAATCTCCAGTCTCCAGACAAGTGTCCAATACAACAGCCAAAGCCACATGTTGCTGGTGGCTGCTGTACTGGACAGCACAGTCTAAAGTGCACTCCTGTCATTGCTGAGAGCTGTCAGACAACGCTGCTCTAGACCTTTGCTTAGTCATTCATTCATTGTCAAGAGTATTTAAGTACCTATTAAGTAAGAGCCAGTACGCTGGCACTATCCCAGGTCCTTAGATTACAAGACATAACTGGGGAGCTGGGGAAGATTTCAGAGAGGTGATGATTTACCTGACTGTCAAAAGCTGGATAGTGGTTCTTTAGGTAGGATGGAGTTGGGCAGACAGGGAGTGCCTTACAGGAAGAAGAACTAGTGCACGCATAGTCGCATCTGTCCTTCCCTCTGCTTCTCTGGCCTCTGCCTTTACTTAGTTCTCAGTACTTTTGCTGAAATCTGTTCCTTAGCTGCTGGCTCTACTCTCCAGCTGTGTGACTTTGTTTGGCCTCAGCATTCTTATTTGTAGAATGGGAATAAGATACACCACACAGGGTTATTTTAAGTAGCAAATAAAAGTGCAGCATCGTATGTAGCACCATGTGTGAAACATATTTGAAGTTCAGTAACTTGCTTTTCTTCATCAGATCCAAGGCTGGAGGTCCCTGGGAACCACCCTCTCCCAGGTTGCCCTGCCCGGGCCCTGGCTGCAGAGGTCTGTGCCTTGTGGTCACCCTTGCTTTGCCTGCACACTGGGCTTGAATGCTGCTGTTAATTGCAGCTATTTCCAGCCCACAGCTCAGCCTTCTTTTCTTTCTCTTGCTTTGTTTTGCAGCAGGTGGCTCTCATTATTTTGCAGTGAGGTAGTGGCAGCAGGTGCACTGGCATGTGCCATGTGATTCACAGCCATGCGTCTCATGCCCAGGGCTGCGGGTAAACTCTACTCCTAATCGTGCAGTCTGGAATCTGCTGTGGTTAACTTTCAGTCTGCTGGGATTCTGCCTGGTGACAGGGACAGGGGGGTGGACTTTGGAATCAAACCCAGCATGGAGCCCCAGCTCTGCTGCTGATGGGCAGCCTAACCTCGGGCAAGTGACTCATTCATTCCCCTGCACTTTAGTCTCCAGATCTCTTAAGTGGGTCTCAGTCTGCTCTATGCTGCTATGACAGAATATCACAGTCTGGGGAATTTATAAGGAATGTAAATTTATAGACTCATGGTTCTGGAGGCTGGGAAGTCCGAGATTGAGGGGCTGCATCTGGCCAGGGCCTGCCTGCTGGGTCGCCCAAGGCAGCAGGTGGAAGGGCCAGAGAGAGCGAGAGAGGGTCGAAGGGTACTAAACTCATTCTTATACCAATACAAGGACCCCACTTCCACAATAATGGTATTAGCCCATTAATGAGGCTAATCACTTTCTCATGAGCTCTTAGCTCCCAACACTGCTGCACTGGGGGTTAACTTTCCAGCGCATGTTTTTGGCGGAAAACTTTGAACATAGCAGTGGACCCATACTCTCCGGCTCATAGGTCCGTGGTGAGGAGTGATATGATGGCATACAGCAGGTGCCTAGTACAGCACAGCACTTAAAATATTGGTTTTCTTTTCCTTCTGGTGCTAGGAATTCAAAAATTCTGGTGTAGAGAGGCAGCTCTCAAGAGACCACTGTGTCTATTCAACAATCGTGTATTTCTTACCTATGTGCCAGGCACTTTTGTCACTTGGTCTCCTTCGGTTCTCACCAGAAATTATGAGAGATACATTACTATCCTGATATGGAAGTAAGGAAAATGAGGCCCAGAGAGGTGTGGCTGTAACTCCAAAGTCACATGGCTGATGGTGACAGAGCTGGGACCCCATTTCCAGCCTCCAGTCTCTAACCTATCCCCTGAGCCGCTGGCCTGCCCAGCCCACCGCTGCCTCAGGAGGAAGGACAGGGTGGGAGGTGGATGGGTGGGTTTCTGTGCTGCAGGTATGTATGTGCATTTCCCACTCAGTGTCACAGGGGAGCCAGAGACCACCTCAGGGTGCAGAGAGAGCCACTCGTGGGGAACACCCAGGCAGGGCCATGTACCCCTCCCAAGGCGGAATGAGCGGGCAAGCCATCGCCAGAAGAGCTAACAGTCAGGGAACAGCCGGGTAACTAAAATTGGACAAACTGACTTCACACAAATAAAATGGCCAGATGGGAAGGGCTTGGTCAGGAGGTAAAAGCCCTGTGTCCTTCTCACTGCCCGTCCCCCGGGCCCTCCTGCTTACCCTGGTGAGATACCTAATTGTTTCCCTCAGTCTAGCTGGCACTTCATCACCCAGAGCAAACTTTGATTATCAAAACTTTCAGCCGCCCACTTCTGATTCACTCACCCCTCCTGAATCAGCAGAACGGGAGGAAATGCACTCCCTGGAGAATCCTGCCTCCGGCTCTGCTCCCGGAGCTGCTGGTGACGATGTCATGCCCGACATTTAAAGCACGGGTCCTGAAAACTCCACGTTGACATTCTATATATAGTGCCTTCCATCCAATTTTCACTCAGTGAGTGCACATCTTATACAACATACCCCCTAGACACAGTGCAATGGTCTGGGCACTAATTTGGGGGCGTGCCAGGCCCCAAAATAACTTCTCTTTGGGTAAAGACATAGGGCCAATCTTCACAAATCAGAAATGTAGAGCAGGCAGCAGTTTCGGCAATGGGGTGGGAAACACACGTATCAATATGATGTTTGCTAGTAACTTCTCCTACAGTCTGTTTCTCATGAGAGGTGTCCCACGAAGTGTAAATAGTATGGATCTATTACATTTATCAAATGCTTTACATTTTTCTCTTTACATATGTGAATATGCACACACTTTACAGATATGAATACATAAATATATACACACTTTACATGCATGAATTTATCTGTTCCTTTCATAACTCTGAAAGACAGAATAGGGATTATTATCCCCATTTCCCAGGTAAGAAAACTGAGATATGGGGAGGTAGTTGTACAGCTGGTTCACTGTGAGTCCAGAACTAATGCACAGTGACAAGTGTCATTCATTTCTTCACTCAAACCATGTCTACTCAGTGCCTGCTATGGACCAAAGGGGATGCTAAGGGCCAGGGACACGATGATGAGCAAGACACACAGGAACCCTTTCCTGCAGTAGAGCTGGGCAAGACAGACAATCAACAGGATAAATAAGTGAAGGGCACATCCTGTTGGCAGACGAGGGGTGGGTCGGGGCAGTGGGGAGTGGGTGGTCTTTGCAGCCTGGATGCCTGTGGGCAGAGGCAGGACCGGAGGAGGAGAGGGGTGTCCGGCTAGAGCCAGGCATTGTTCCAGTTTGCATTTCCACCCTGAGCCACAAGTTGCACGCAGGACGCTGTCTAAGATGAACGGCAACGTGTCAGGAGAGGATTCCTTGGCTTGGCCCAGCCAGCAGCCAGAGTCACCTTGCCCAAGGGTGGCTTCTGAATGCAGAAGAACAGAGGCTGTAGCTGAGCCCAGGCACTGTCCTTTCTCATCGGGGACCTGATCCCGGAATTCAGAAAACAAAAGGATGCCTGTGTCACAGAAGAAAATCCTAATGAGCACTAGGGATAGAAACAGTGGGGGGAGTTTTTAATTAGCGACGGGGTCCATCAGAGGGGCAGCACTTCTCCATCAGGAGTGCAGCCG
>CM052438.1:95883317-95919991 GCA_028533085.1 Varecia variegata | reverse complement strand
GAGGGGATCCTTTGATCTTAGGAAGGCTTGGCCCCTAACCCAGGGGTGGGCATTAGTCCTTAAGCAATGAGATGTAAGCAGAGAGCATTTTCCTCCCTGATAAAAAGAATACCCTGTCTGAGCCATGTTTCCTAACTGGAATGCAGGACCTGATTCCTGGCACTGCTGTAGCCGTCTTATGACCACGAAGAGAAGGTCAATAGAATTTCAGACATGCTGACCTTGAGCCCTGACATCCCTGAGCTGCTAAATCAACACGAGCCACTGCCTACCCCACATCTTTGTTATAGTAAAAACAAACCTCTGTTACTTGTAACTGAAGGATTTCCTACCGATTCAACTTTGTGCTGCACCACGGCAACAGCACTCAGCTGATGTGGGTTTGGAAGAAGGTTTGTAAACATGTTCTGTTTGGCAAGGCCCGTCAATGAATTCACTACATGGATGCAAGTGTCATTACCCTTGTTACTTTTTTATATTACATGCTCCTTGATATGATGTATTTGCATTTGGATTCTTAGCACTCAGCTCCCCACAATGGAGAATGAGATGCTTTACTGATATGAAAGCTGCTCTGATCAGCTGTCACTGAGCCAGGTGCTGGGCCTGTGGTTTGAACTGTCCGGTTTTGCTTTCTGTGCACTAGCATAATGACTTCCCCTCTCTCCGCCCAGAGTGTAGTGCGAAGATGAAACAGAGATGGGAGATAAAATTCAAGGAGCAACGCTACGGTGGTTGTTATGTTTGCGCATTATGTCTGGCATGTTACCTGGGCGGTCTCATTAACTGACTGTGTCACATGGTAAGTATTGTCCTCTCTGTACACTGAGGGACATGTCGGGGACATGAAAGGGTAACCTGAGATAATCCCACCAGGGATTTTAGCTAGTGTATTTGGGTCTGCCTCCCTTCCTTGTCACCCACAAGAACTTCAGAATATAGAGCCCTGTGGGAAGGACCTCTCCGAGGCCAGGGTACTAGGTCACAAGAAACAAAGTCAATGGAATGGATTTCTTGGATGAAGCAAATGAGGGTCTTTTAATCCTTATAGTGACAGTGTATTGAATTACAGTCGTAAAAGGAATTCTGAGGGAAAATGAGTTCAGCCCCCAGCTTGGTACAGTCAACAGTTACAGAGAAACCAGAATTTGTCTTTCTCTTCTCTAAGGACAATAATGTTTGATCAGAGAAAGCTGCAAAATTTGCCAGACACAGAACAGGAAAAGGATCATTCAAAGTGAGAGAGAAGAGAAAGAATTTAGAGAAATCAGGATGAACATGGAGCAACCATGCAGAGGCCTGGGAGTAAGGGAAGTCACTCATTTAGGGTTCCCACACCCAACCTTTCACACTCACCCCCCTCTCAGATTCTGTGTGGCTTTGAATCAATGCCTGAACCACTGAGAGAAGAGTACAAGACTTTTTTCAGGGACCAGGACGGATTTGATTCACGGATGAAGAAAACATGACCCTTGCCCTCAACGTGCTCATTGTCTACTATGGCAGTTCAAAAAGGCAAGCCCATCAGGATAAAATGTGACAAGCATGGCATTGCCCTCATGATTTGCAGCGGGAGACTCTGAGCTTCACCTGCCCCTTTATTTTAATTAGTAAGGTCTTTGTAATAGACTGAGATATAGTTTGTTTCAGTATAGTTTGTTTTGAATGGGGGATGGAAATACGGAATTCTTCAAATGGGGCACGCTATTAGTGAAATTTAGATAATACCTATAAAGCATTTGATGTGCTGCTTATTACACTGTAAGCAGGAAATTGATGTTCAAAGTGTCAGGCTGTAGACCTGAGTGCCTGGGGTGGATCCTGCCTCCTCCACTTACCAGTATGTAGCCACAGTCAAGTTACTGGGACTCTCTGAGGCTTGATTTCATCATTTGTGAAGTTGAATAATAATAGAATCTACCAACGAGTCACAGGGAGGACTAAACAAGTTAACATGTAACATGTTTGAAATGTGCTTGGCACATAGCAAATGTTCAGTAAATCTTAGCTATTAATAGGAATGGCTCCTTCCATGGCAAATTGTAGTAGAAGAGTAAGTTGGAACTGAAAAAGCAGAAACAGATGCAACCAATAGGTGATGGATTATCCATTGGAAGATCTAGAAAGCGAGACATGGTATGGGCTGTGGAAGCACCATGTTGTCAAGGGCAACATATATCATGTAATGAAGCTTCAAAATCTCTTAAATGCCTGATTCCACTCAAATTTACTACTGGACATAGTAGACCACTGTGCTCCCAAGAAACTCTCCCCCCGACAAAAAAAAAAGGTGGGGAAGGAAAAGGAAAAGGAAACCATTATGGAGAATACAATGTGCTGAATCTTTTCAATCACAAAATCAAGTTAAGGTGGATTTGGGATGGGGCAAGTACTCTGATGTAAACCGAAGTGACTTTTCTGTTTGATATAAAGCCATAGAAAATGCACAGGGACAGTTTAAAGAACAAGCAAGGTGAGTGAGCTGCATTAAAATGGGAATAAAAAATAACCCAGAAAATGCTATTTATTGTAAAAATTGCCGGCATGCTTAGAGCTGCTTTGATCATCTTTGCCTCAAAGAAAGCAGAACCAACAAAGTGAAGTTTTAGAAAAGGGCAGAGGAATGATCAGAGACATAGTGGGTGAAAGGAGGTCTTTATCCCTAGAAGGAAAGAAACAATTGGAGAAAAACTCTTTGGCTTAATAGAGATCTATTGGATAATGAATGGTGAGTGGCGGCCATTCAGGTGCTGCCCTCTCCCCTGTCCCAAATCACAAGAATGAGAAGGAATTTGAAAGAACTGAAAATAGATAAATGGCCATCGTATGTTTAAAGCCTCAACTGGGGAAACTGGCAGCCTCGGGGCATTTTTGAAGCAAACAATAGAGTGACTTTCTAAGAAGATCAAAAGTTCTGCGCTTGCCCAATGGCAGCTCGTCCCGCAGGGGTGTTTGCTGAAAAACAGAGGGGCAACGCCGCACTGGACCCTCTGGAATAGAGACAGCCCTCCCGGCACTGTCCCCGGGGGCAGCCCGTTGAAATGGCAGCAGAGAACAACAAAAGACTGAATTTATTTTCCCTGTTAGGATTCAGAAAATGCAATAGGACAGGGCTAGAGAGAAACTCTCAGATTTTATATGATGTGAGGCAAATTATCCTACCCTCCATGCTCCCACCCTGTTCCTCAGAGAAGAAAAGATTCCACCTTGGCCACTCACAGGTGATCCCGGGCAGCTAGCTCACCTTCCCCCGTGGAGTGTGTTAAAAATGTAGGCTCTTGGCCCCACTCCAGATCCCAGCATCAGATTCTGCATTGTAACAAATTTCATGCGTGATGTGCAGGCTCATCGAAGTTTGAAGGTTTACTACAGTCTCACTGGAAGCCGGAGAGTTAGAGAAGAGACTGGGTGTGTCTCCACTCCAGCCACGCCGTCCACATCCTGTGGGGCAGCTGGTTTGTTACAAGCCTCAGTATCTTCATCCAAAAACTGGAAGTCAAGTCCCTGTGAGTATTAAATTATATAATGCATTTAAAGCGTTTGGAAATGTACTTAACGTATAACAAGAACTCAAAAGCATTAGTGTAGGTTACAATGATTGATATTTATAAGCATCCAACCACCAAGAAATGGGAAGACACACTCAACAATGAGCCGAGATGTTATAAGAATGGAGAAACTGTCCGAGCAGTAAGAAAAAGAGACAAGGACATTGACTATGAACATCTCCGCTGTGAATGAGATGTGTGAGCGATGGAGCAGGGGACAATGGAATCCTGCCACACAGCTCCAGAGTGCATAAATGGCTTTACAGAAAGCCCAGCTGTGAGCAGGCTTAAGAGACAGGGAAATGGGTTACAAGTTAATTAAGAAAGACAATGCACAGCTCTTGCATGTTTTCCTTGGCCCTTTATCAAACCTTGTGGTATTGTTTGATTTGTTCTTAGGTAGTTAATTAAGGTAAATGGGTTATTTTATATGCTTCTGAATTAAGTATTATTTTAATTTTTAACAAAAAACAATGCTGCATGGTAATTTCTCACTCTCCTTACCGAAGTTCAACCTGAGACTAGGGTTATTCCTGCAGTAGATATGCTGTCCCAACAATGAAGAAGTGACTCAGCAATGGTGATAGTGAAACAGAGGAAGGCATCAATTTCATGGGCTCCAAGTGCCCAAACAGTGGGAAGAACGCATCACGAGAGTAGAAGAGATGTGAGCTGTTCTTAGAGTTCACTCTAGGTAGAATTCTGGGAGAAGGTGAGATTCAGAGTTGGGGGATTAGGACAATCAGGGGACCTAAGGATGGTGTCGTGTGCCTGTGTCCACAGGGTGAACTAGGAGGCTGAGGTCCCAGCTTTGATAGAATCACTGCAACGTCTCAGCTCATGCTCGCACCATTTAGACACTCTCTGGAGTAGACACTCCATCTCATCCTTATGCTGGGTCTAATTAATAGCTGGGGTAATAAACAGCCGCCTGTTATTCACAGACAGGTGTGTACCCTTGTCAAAGGTCTTGGCTAAATCATCTTGACTGTCTCTAATAACAATGTTAATGACCCTCCGCATTAGCTCCAGGTTGTAAAACATCTTTCCCTGATGTTTGTTCAATATTTTCATGAGAATTAGAAACATCTATTACAGGCCCTAAGATGCTAAAGGGCTCCTGGAACACAGTGCTATAATTCATGTAAGTGTCTCAGCCGAAACCACAAGTACTCAGATCCCAGCTCTATCATCGCCCAGAAAGAGAGGAGTGCAGTCCTGGGCTGTCACTGAGACTGTCTAGAATATTTCCCCCAGACTCACAATAGGAAATCATGGATTTCTAAATAGATTTGTGTGGCTCAGTAACTTTCTAAACAGAATGATCACCATGCTGTGTGGGTGAGATTTGTAGCCAAAATGCCTACTCTGGTACTTAATTACATATTTTACCAATATGTAGACATTGGTAGGGCAATATCAGTAGGGCAAGTGATCAGGATTATGGATTAATCAGGACCTTAAAAATAGCCAAGAACCTGTACAGGAAGTATGGAAGAACCAATAAAGGGGATGGTTTTTATTAAAACAAAATGTATTTCCTATTACCATGCTTCCTGGTCCTGGGATTATGAGGGACCCAGGAAGGTGGGTAGGAAAGAACCCCCTGAGAGTTTCCTTTCAGAAAAATGAACACACACCTTCTGCTTCTTTATTCAAAGTTTCTTTGAATGTAAGAGGGAACTTAAGTCATATCTGGACTTTTCAGAAGGCAGAACTTTCAAGTTCTAGTTTTTGTTTTCATTTGATCCATATTTCTCTTGCTATAGCCACAAATGCCCCTCTGGCATATCTATATAAACTTATGAAATTTGCACACTCAGTAATCTTCAGGCTGGAAGGGAACTTGACATCCTTCCCTCCTCCAGTCCAGACCTCTCATCTATACCCTGTATTTTTAGGAGTCTACCAGGAGTCTTCCCTGGACTGTCTTGTACCGCCCAATGTTATCTAACTTAAAACAGAACTCCCGCCCTGCCTCCACCCTCCTAGCTGTCCCCATCCCATGCGCCTCCAGTCTGCCCCTGAGAGCTCACACTGCTGTCAGTGGCACCACTACTCGAGTCTGGAAACGTTGCGCTATTGGCGATTCCTCCTCCTCTAGTCCTTGAATCTAATTTATCACTCGGAAATGTTTCTTTTATTGAATTGTCCATCAGTTGCCCTCCCCCTCTGTTACCTACGTTCATTCACATATCCATTCATTGAATAAATATTTTCGGGGCCTCTGTGATATTCCTAGCCTCAGTCAGCACCTTTGAAAGGCCAAAGCCCAGAAGTGAGAAGGAACCATGTTGGGGACTTGAACTGCTGAATGTCATGACTCATGCGTTGCAAGCTACAAAGCTTCACTAATGCAGAAAGTGTCGCACGTGCGGTGACTAGGCAGTGACTAAACAGAAATAATTCCACATAAATAGGGTCATTGTGTTTATGAAAAAGGTGATACTGTGGTAAAGAAAGGACGCTCTTTCTAATCAATGGTGCTGCATGAATTTACTATTAATGTTGGAAAACATGAGGTTTACTCTCCACCTCACACCATGTACAGAAGTAAATTTTCAGACAGATTTTAATTCCTAATGTAGAAGAAATATAATACAAAATAAGTCTTCTAGAAGATAGAGAGAACATTATCTATATTACCTTGATTTATGTAGATTTTTTAAAAGGACATAAGCAATACTAACCTAAAGAAAAATGACTATGCTAAAATTAAAAACTTCTGTTTTCACACCTGAGAAAGTAAAAACTGAAGCCACAGAGTGGAAGGAGATATTTACAATATATTTAACTGTAGAAACTTATTTCCAGAATATGTTCATAATACCTTTAAATCAATAAGAAAAATACAAAATCTCAATTTAAAAAGTGAGCAAAAGATTTGAACAAGCCTTTCACAAAATGATATATCTCAATGGCAATAATCATATAGAAAATGCTCAGTTTCATTATAAATCAGGGAAATATGACTTAAAAATTCATATCGCCAATGTCTTCTATTGAAAAGAACAATACCAAGTGCTGTTGAAGAGATGGAGCAACTGGACTTATCACATGCTAATTGTCAGAGTGTAAATTGTTATGAACACATTGGAAAACTGTTTCATAGTATATACCGAAGGTGAACATACAACCAGAAATTCCACTCCTAGGTAAATGCCCAACAGAAATGTGTGTATATATATAGGCTCCAAAAGACAGGTAGGATAGTTTTCATAACAGCACTATTTACAGTAGACACAAACTGGAAATAACCCAAATATCTATTAACACTGCAATGCTTAAATAAATTATGATATATCTATAGAATGGAATAGCACACAAACAATGAGCATAGACAAACTACTGCTAGATGCAGAATATGGGTGAATCCTACAGACATAATATTGAGCCACATGCAAAAGAATACACAACATATGATTCCATTTATGTAGAGCACCTAAATAGGCAAAACAAACTGATGGTGTTTTCAGTCAAGCTAGTGGTTACCTCTGGAGACCTGGTAGGTGAATGGGAAGGAACATGAAGTGAATTCTGTAGTGCTGTAATGTCTTATTTCTTTGGTAGTGGTTGCACGGGTATTTTGACTTCATGAAAACTAATTTATGTGCACACTTTGGATTTGTGCACTTTTCTATATATTTGTATATATTATACTTATATAAAATTGACTTAAAAGATGAGTTTCAAAAAGAGGAGAGTGATTGACAGTGTCCAAAATGTTAAAGGATTGAATAAACTGAAGACAGTAAATATCAAAATCTTTTTTGCAGTGGAGGTGTTGTTAAACTTGATGAGAACAATTTTAGTTTTCACATACTAGCTATGTCTCTCAACTTCTTTAATGTGTTACATCACTGTAATCTGCTGGAAAACTCTCCCTGTTTACAGATGAACTCTGGGAAGCGTGGGTTTTTTTCCCCTTTTCCTGTTGTACTTTCAGAATACTTTTCTTTTCCTATGCACTTATGTGCTCTTACATACCAGGTAGTAAGAGAAACTCCGTCAGCCCACTAGCCAGGGCGAGGCAAACCCCTTTGCTGGGGCAGAGGTGTGACCAGCTTGTCAGGAGTGAGCTAGCCTGAGGGCACTCGTGGTTGTCACTGATCACCCTGTCAGAGGCTCCCTTCTGCCTGGTTCCTGCAGCGCTCCCAGGAGGCACTGCAGCAAGGCTCTGCGTCACACGGATTGCTTGCTCTATGACACAAACACAGAGGTGCCACTGGACGTGGGGACCACAGGAGGGCTTGAAGCAAAGCTCTGGCTGCAGACAGCTGCCATTCTGGCACCTGTTAGTAGTGGGATATCCCGTATTTTCATATTGAACCCAAACATGAGGCAGCTTGGTAATGGGCAGATGTAGCAGAACATATAAGTCCAGCATAGAGAGTCCAGTTCTAAAAAAGCTTTGCTCCCCTTGCTGTCGCCCCTGTGGCCAGGAAACCCCCAGTGTCCAGAAAGGGCAGGTCTCTTTCCCCGAATGCCTTTCTCTTTGCAGACGTGGTACGCACCTCGTGGCAAATATAATATCAAACAATGGTTGGCAGCAATTTAAACACAGCTGCTCTTGCAACCTGTTCACAAGGCCCCGGGTGACCAGGCTTCCTCCAAAGCTGTGCTCACCCCTCATGCTGTCACCGTGGCTTCTCCCTGCTGGACGCTGGGGTGGATCCTCACACTTTCCTTTCCAACACAACATAGTAAAGAGAGACATGGGCTATGGTGGCAGAGTGGCAGAGAACCCTGGGGTAGAATTATATGTAAACGATGAAATCACAGGGACGCAGCCTCATATTTGGCATGGTTTTCCTCCTATAGCTACCGTGGACGGCTGTCCAGAACCTCCTGTGTATTTCTCCCTCTCTTCAGCCCCAAATAGCCTGGAGGGAGTTCTCCCAGCACCCTTGGCACCTGCGAAGCACACCTCACCCCGCCTGTAGCATACGGCCATGCTTTATTATTCTCAGTTTAAATTGTTTTTCTATTCTTAAATCACCCAGGGCCCAACTTGGTGGCATCACTAAGTGTTCACCACAAATATTACCCTGAATTAAATTTTTTTCCCCTAGAACACAGCCCAGAATAGTCAGGCCAACCTTCCCCTCCACAGCACGCGCTTCTCGCCCTGCTCACTGCTCTACCTGCCCTGCTCCCACCCTTCCTCCCAAAGCAGCGCCCTGTGTTCCCCACGGTTCCATCAAGTAGCTCATGGGAGGGCTGCCGTTTCCAGGTTTCGATCTTCACAAGTCAAATTTTAGTAAAGTTCACTATCCTAGGTCAGAAGACAGAATTTAAGAATATTAGTTGACAGTTTCTTCTAGAACAGTAATAATCCAAATGTATGACAGGGATGATGCATGTTAAGCATGACCATTTGTGCTTTATTCTACAACTATTAGAGAAGGGGGACATTTTTCAAAAAAGAAAAGAAAAATAAAAAAACAAGAAAAATTTCTGTTGTTTTCTCCTGGGACAGTTTCCACAGAAACGTATATTAGTTAGGGTTTTCCAAAGAAACAAAACCAGTACGGGGGTGTGTGAGCAGAATGAGGGAGGGGAGAGAAAGATTAATTATAAGGAACTGGCTCACATGATATGATTATGGAGGCTAAGAAGTCCTAAGACCTTCAGTCAGCAAGCTGGAGACCGCCATGGAGAGCCGATGTGAGACTCCAGTCCCCAGACGGAAGGCCTGAGAGCCAGGGAGTGGCTGGCGTGTTTCCAGTCCAAAAGGCAGCAGCCTCAAGACTCCAGAAGAGCTGATGTCACGGTCTGAATCCAAAGGCTGGAAAAAAGCAACGTCCCAGCTGGAGCAGAGTCCCCCGCGCTCAGTGTTTCTGTCCGATTCAGGCCCCCGCTATGGTTGGGAGATGGTCGGTTTGGCCCCCCAGTCTCGTGTGGGAAATTGATCCCGATGTTGCAGGTGGGGCCTGGTGGGAGGTGTGTGGGTCCCGGGAGCGGGTCCCGCGTGACCGGCTTGGTACCTCTGTCCTGTCCTCTTAATGAGTGAGTTTTCTCCCTCGGTTAGTTCCTGCCGGAGGCCTGGCTGTTAAGAAGAGCCTGGCACCTCCCTGCCCTCTGTCTTGCTTCCCACCACGTGATCAGTACACGCCAGCGCCCCTTCACCTCCCGCCACGAGTGGAGGCTCCCTGAGGCCCTCGCCAGAAGCAGCTGCTGGGGCCGTGCTTCTTGCACAGCCTGCAGAACGTGAGCCTAATAAACCTGTTCTCTTTAGGAATTGCCCAGCCCTGGGTACGCCTTTATAGCAACACAAAAACAGACCAAGACACCCCCCACAATAGGGAGGGCAATCTGCTTTGCTTAATCTGCCGATTTAAATGTTAATCTTATCCCAAAACCCCCTCACAGGCATAACCAGAATAATGTTTGACCGAATGTCTGAGCACCCCAGTCAAACTGACACATAAAATTAGCCAACACAGTAGGGTTATCGGGGCTACTACTGGCCTCGTGGGAAACAAAGAGGGCAAGAAGCACAGCCCAGTGAGCTAAGATGAGAATGCAAAATTATCTGTCTGTAGTGACGAGAGAAATCATTGAATCTGAGACAGCAAAGAGAAGGCAGGAGACAGCTGTCAGTATACAGCTAAGGCTGTCCCTGAGGGGTCAAGTTGGCCAGTAGTTGGTACAGTCAGGGTGGCTAATGTGGTCACACAATCAGAACAGCATATGACCCGGAAGATGGACAACCACACACCCTGAGCAGAATCCCTTTGAGCTCCAAAATCTAAGTTTAGGGGACAGATGACTGAAGAGAGATTGTAGCACTGAGAAGTGGTTGCAAATGGCCCACAGAAAGGTCACACAGGTGAGTGTAGCTCATTGTTTAGCGAAGCTCAGGGAAGCCGTGATCAGCACGGACCAGTGCCATGCATCAAGTATATGGTTCAGCAGATTAAAGTAAAATTACATTTTCTAACAAAATTGAAACAAATGCCTCACACCCACAGTGCCATGCAATGTGCAGATATGCAAATGCAAACGTACAGGAATAGCTGAAAGATAAAATAATAATAACAGCATAACAGTAGCAGCAGCAGCTTTTAAAGGAAAATTGCTGAAACAATATAAATTTGACTTAAATTAGTACAGAGGGCTATTGTGGAGCCCTGGTAGCCAACATTCTCTAGAGGCATTATTGCCACATGAGATGATGACCAGCCTGCAGGGACGAATTTGGAGCCCAAGGAGAAGGCTGTGAAGAACAGGATCAACTCTGAGACTTTGCCTGTAGCCATCTATAGCTGCAAGAATTTGCTCATCTCCTTGTGAGATAGCATCACACCTGTGATAAATATTTTAATTATTTATATACGCAGCTAGCTTAGCTATTTAATAAACCTCTGTATAATTCAACCATAGTCCTATGTAAGCTTTTCTAAATTAATTCTTTAGTTTCCAAATTTCCCATTATAGAATCAATTTATCAGTGGGTTACATGGCTTTGGTGCCCAAGCAGGATAAGCCTTAACTAAGTCATCCAAACAGCACCCCCACCCCTTACAAAACACTATAACTCACTGTTCTTAACTTGTGCATTGGTTAGCTTTGCTGCCTAACAAATCATCCAAAACCTGTGACTTTAAACAACAAAAATTTCTCATTTTTCACAAGTGCTGGTGGGTTTCCCAGACAATGTGATTGGTTGCCATGGTCAGCTGCTGGGCTCAGCTGAGGTTCCCAGCTCTGGGATGGCTTCCCTCACTCAGATGACATCTGCGGGGGCAATAAAGGTGACTTGTTCATAGGTCTCTCATTACCTGCTAGGCTAGCCTGGGTTCCTTCTCATGGTGGTGGTCACAGGATTCACCAGAGCAGCATAAAAGGACAAGACACAAAACACAAGACATTTTTAAGCTTCTGTGTCTGCCACATTTGCTGTGTCTTGTTGTCCAACACAGATGACATGGGCAGACCCAGAGTCAGTGTGGGCAGGGATTAACCAAGAAAACTTATTGCTGCCTTTTTGTAAATAGTATACTACAACTGGGTACTGTCAGCCATTCCTGCTATCTATTGGCATAGCTACCACCGCACAGCAACTTGATGATGATGGTCTCAGTAATCAACTCAGATGAGTTTTCAGCAGTAGCTCATGTGCACCATCCACCAGCTTGGCAGGTAATGTTGCCACCCCTACCTAACACAGGGTGACCACTGCAAATGTCTGAAAGTTCCACACACTGTAGCACAGCCCCCTTGCCTATTAACAGGGCTCTTCTCCTCAGTTAAATAAAATTTGATCCTGTGAAAACTTACATCCACAATTTCACTTTCTGTTTCATGTCCTTCGATGACTCAGCAGTATGTAGGTAATACACAAAAGGGAAGAATAATTTAATATGCAAAATACCAAGCTTACAAAACAGATAAATTAGGGAGTAGAGAGTAAGCCATCCTCTCACAACATAACTCTTTGCTCTTATATTAGGATTCTTTAAAATAGCCAGCTCTCCTCGGGCCTCTAAAATAAAACTCATCACCAAACTTATGTAGGTTGTCAGACCATTCCACTGAATAGAGCAAGGCATGCCTGTAGTAATTATTCTCTCACTTGTTCCCACTTGACTTTAGGGCCAGTGAAGGACTGTGTGCTACTTGGAAGAGGGTATGGGCAGGAATCAAAGCAGCAGCCAGAGAGCTTTGTAAAGTGCACACCATTACGTCACTTCCAACACGTGAACATCTCGTCTCACACAGTCTGTGGAACTGCATCTATGTCCCTTACCAAAAGGGGAGAACCATCAGTTGGCACCTGGTGTGGGGGGGGATGAAGCCAAGGGTGCGCCAGGGACAGCACGGGGTGAGCTCCCTGCATCTCCCAGGGCACCCTCCAAGGGTCCACCCCTCCATCACCAGAGAACCTGCTTCTTTCTCTCCTGCTCTCTTCCCAACTTTGCCATGATTAATTTCCCGCACTTGATTGACACAGCCCTTAAAGAGAAGGCAGCGCCATTCCCTCGTTGTGTGTTCAAGCATGGCAAAGCAGGAGGCACAAAATCCATTAAGGGGAGGCATAGCAGGCCTCGTCCTCCGTCTCGCAGCCCGCTTCTCGCCTGCGCTGCTCCGGTTCCATTCCACTGGGGCTGCTGTGAGCCAGCAGGTTATGTAACATCCTATAGAAGGCTCCTATTTAAAACTCTGATAGGTGACAGCCCATATGACAAACAGGCTTCAGTCTGTCAAGCGAACATCTCCGAAGCGTCTGCGTTTTCCGGGCTGCTGTGTTCTTGCTTGTCGTCCACCAGGCCTGTGCTGGGCTGTGCAGGCCCTTCCAAGGGCTGTGAACTGCTGTGTCTCAGCAAGGGGCTGTCAAATTGTCCCACTTCCCTGCCTAATGCATACAGAGGTATCCATATTTATATTGATCCAGGCGCAGGAAGGGCCCGTACATGCTAGGCAACAACTTGGCAAAGATGACCCAAAGCAACTGTGCGCTCGCTAAAGATTTCTACTCACTCACAAAATGCATACATTTAGCCTGGTCACTGACGTGATGTGTTTCCTTGCTATAAAGAGAAATCACATTAGTGATTGAACGTGTGTGTATGTAGGATATATGTGTGTGTACATATGTAGTCTCTTTTCACATTAACTATTTAGAAACCCTGTCCGTTGTTCCATTTGCCAATTTCCTGCTACAACTCACGGAGAAAGTGAGTGCATATAGCTCCTACTGTGGGCATGTTGCCCTGGAGCCGTTCCAGCCTCACATTCGGTGCAAGCCCAGCAATGCTGACCACGACCAGGAGGGAGGCGGGAGGACAGCACGCTTCGTGTCTCCCAGGACTGCGGGGGAGTTGCTACCTGGCCCGTTCCCATCCTCTGCCTTTCTCAGGTAGTCATGAGATGTGACTTGCCTCTTCTGGTCCTTGTCATATTCCTCAGGTACCTTATCTTTTGCTGATATCCATTATTCCAGAATGTTCTGTGGTAGCCAGAAGCAAACACCATGCATCCCCTCTGCCCCAAGCACAGGCCACTTCAATTCTGTCTGTCCTCTCTCATCCCTCAGTGCCTCTCTGGGGGCTCAGGCCTCCCAGTTGCCCTTTTGGCACCGAACTGCAGTGCTCAGATTCTGTGAAGCCCCCTCTGTCGTCCTCTCATCAAGCTTACCTGCTTGGGTAAGCCCCCACCCCACCCAAACACGGGGTAGTATGACCGTGAGGAGTCCTGTTGGCTGTGGTCTGTAACTTTGACACTGTCTTGATATCCACGCCCACATCTGTCTGGAACTACTGCAACCAGAAGGGGTCGCCCCTTCTGCTGTGTGCAAGCTAACTCTCACACCATCACGAGTTTTCTATCCAACTGCTGTGTGGGATGCATTTTATGTCAGTATCCTTCTCTTCTCTCTCAGACCCGGCACTTGCAAATCAAAAGCTTTCCTTTTCCAGACTTGTTTCTGCTATATATTAAATTATTTAATAACACAAGAAACTTCTTTCTTTTAGTATTTGTCTACCCCCACCAAGGATAGCACTTATAGGAAACTGTTGCTTAAATCTTGGCAGGAAAGTTCATAGGTACACGAAAACTGGGTCTTCTGGGGTAGAGGGAAAAGGAAGGAGTTTATATCTAAAACTGTTATCATCTACATTCCTATGAGATATCTGTACTCATTTTTTTCAGCATAGATAACCCTTGATATCCATATGGGTGCTTAATTATTTACCACCATTGCTATCAGTTGCTGTAATAATAATAGGCATTTATTTAGCTCTTTTGTGATAAAGAATTGTTGACATTTATTTCAGCAGGATGGATGTCACTATGTGTGCACCGGCAGAGTGAATGCTGCACAGAGTCGGCGTTCCTTGGGGCAAAGACAGAATCTGCCTTGCTCCCTGTGTATGTACACACTGTGTGTGCCAGCATGATGTCTAGCACATAGTAGGTGCTCTGTTAATGTTGGTTGAGTGAATGATTGACTCCTACCCCCTCCCTTGACTGCTGAGATGGTGTCCCAAGCAGAACAGGATTAAAACAGGTTCCGTCTGCACCAATGCTCTCTCTAAAAAAAGAGACACGGATCATGACAAATCAGTTTGGAATCCTTATTGGATCTGCTGACAGGAAATGTAAAGTGGCTTGTCAAAATGAGCCAGGTCTACAGCTTAAAAACCTCCAGCCATGCTGACTCTAATTTAACCTTCATTTCCAACCCAATATGCCCACTTTATCATCTATTGCCTCTGAAATCCTGAAACTTATTTATTCACTCTGCACTCTTGTTCCGTTCATGGCCCGCTTTAGTTCCTTCAAAACCTCGTCTTCCAGTTTAAAAAAATATATCCATCTTGAGAAAATGGAACCACCTTAAAGCACGCTACTCAAGAAACAGAGAAGGAACGAAATCCACTAGTCCTCAAAAGAGAAATTCAAGACCCAGCATACCTGTGTTTCTTTATTGCCTTACTCTAAGAACAAGAGGAAAAGCCACCACAGATACAAACTTCATCTTCACAAACCATGCCTGGTGCTCAGCTACAATTCAGTCAAGCAGAGTATTTAAATATCAGCTCACAGCATGGCCTCTCAGGGAAAGACAGAGCCAGACCTTGTTCACCAACTCTCCTTGGGCTGAGAGGAGTGTGTGTGAGTGAAGAGAGAAGGCACTTTTAAGATGTAGGAAAGGATGCAGGAAAGGGCGGGGAGAAGCATCTTCCAGAGCTTAGAGGCAGCCGGAACAAACTGATCAAAACCGGTAGCCCTGAGCTGTGTCTCCCGGAACTGCACGTTCCCGGAGTCCTGCAGCTGCTCTCTGAACAGCCCCTCCCGCATGAGCAGCCGTCCAGAGCCGACTCCTGGCACACCCAGACCCTTACCTGTCCCCTTCAGGCTTAAAGCAAGGCTGAAAGCAGGCAGTTCGTGCCCCACGTTTTTCTTTGCCTTATCCCTTCAATGTAGCTCCAACGCTAATTATTCTTCTTACCACCCTTCCAATTGTATCCAGATGTGAAATATTTCCAAAAATCAACTCCATTTGTCATTACTTAGATATATGTACTTTAAAAACACACTTACAAAAATAATAATAATAGATACCCATATCTTGAGATTTCTTTGTACTTTACAAATGGTAAAGTATTTCTCAAGTACTCTAGGGATTGGCTAACGGCCCTGGAATCAGACTGCCTGAGTTCTAAGCCTGACTCTGCTGTTTCCTGCCTCTCTCGGTCTCCATTTTATCTTCCACAAAATGGCAATGATAGAACCTTACTCCATCAAGTTAAAATACTGCTCAGAAAATAATACGTCAAGTCAGTGCAAGGACTTTGCCTACCTTTCTCCTGCTATCTCCCCAGTGCCCAAGAAATACTAGCTGAACGAATGAACAAATGAATGCTATTATTTTGCAGACAAGGAAACTGGAGCCCGATAGATAAAGTGCCTTCCCCAAGGTCAGGAGGAGGTCAGTGAGGAAGACTAGCACTTGTACTGCAGCCTGCCACTTTTGCCACACACCATTAGTAGAACAGTCACACATGTTCGCAGATCCCTGGGAGTCCTCAACACCATTGCTTGAGTCCATGGGTCAAAATTATTTTCATAATTATACTAAGAAGGCGATTTCATTTTTTAAATTCTGTTGACATTTGCACTGACCATACGGAATAATGCCGGGTAAAACTGCTGCCCCCTCAGCTCAAATCAAGGCAGCGGCCCCTAACTGTCCTAGCAGCCACTGTGTTCTTCCTAATCGCCACACATTCACGGTAAGAGAAAGAAAAGCGAGTTTGCTTAAGAATTTCTTTTGAAGAAACAGTAAAAAATATTAACTTTGTTAAATCTCAGCCCTTAAATACAGACTTTTTTCATATTTTCTGTGACAAACTGCTGAAGTGCGGATGCGGCAAAGGGAAGTACAATGGTTATTTCAAGGAACAGCACGTGGGCAATTGAATTCTGAGCTGAACTAGCCACTTCTTTTCTTGGAACACAATTTTTGCTTGAAAGAACAAATTCCAGACAAACTATTCAGACGGGCATTTGGCAGGCCTTTTCTCAAAAATGAGCAAAGTGAGCCTGTCACTTAAAGGAAAACAACCGAGAGTATTGATTGCCAATGATGAAAGTTGAGCTTCTGAGCAAAAATCAGAATTTAAAAAAAAATGTGTATCTACTACTGTGAGCTTGACAGCTTCCCAATACTCAAAAGACTTCTGATGTGATTATATTAATAAATGTGAATTTTGGGGTATTGTGTAATGAAATGTGTCAGCTTTTGGAAGATCTGAATAAATCAGCAAACCAATATTTTTCAATGTCTACTGTCTGATATTAAAAATTATACAGGAGTAAAAGTTCTACTGAGAGTGGAAGATAGGCCAATAATTTCTATAAAACAGAGTATGGGAAGTTTGTTGATGTTCTATCAGATTTCATATTGCAATTAGCCTTTATGAAACTACTACCACCTGTCAAGTTTTGGTATAGTACCAAAGAAGAATATCCATAGTCCCTGAAAAGCCTGTTAGAATACTTCTCCCTTTTTGTGCTACATTTCTGTGAGACCAGATTTGCATACTCTTCAACCAAAACAACTTATTCTAACAGATTGAATGCAAAAACAGATACGAAAATCCAGCTGAATTCTATTAAGTGAGACATTAAAGAAATTTACAAAATGTAAAATAATGACTCTTTTCTTATGCAATTTTTTTTATTGTGGAAAATACTGTTATTTTTCATGAACCTATCTTTGTTAACATATAAAGAGTTTATTACGGTTATTTTTACATTAATATTCTTATTTTTTCAGTTTTTTATTTCTAATGTAAATACTGATAGCAATAACCCACCTATAATAACAGTTCTTTGAGAACCACCTCAATTATTTCAATGTGTGTAAAGGGCTCCTAAGACCAGAAAGTTTTAGAACTGCTGAGTGAGAACCTACAGGTGGTCTTGGAACCCTTACATGCTTATAGAAGTACAAGGAGGCCTCCCGATGGTGAGTCCCAAGGGCATAAAGCTCGTGGCATCTTGCCATCTTTTACACAGCTCTGCGAGGCCATGAAAGTACCATTTTAGAAGTAATAAGCTGTCTACAAAATTTAAAAATTAATAAGCAATACACATCTGTACTGATCAGGATATTGGTTTTAAAAAGACCACTCAGGGCTAGAAATAACCAAGGTTTATTTTTCCCTCTTCCTAGATATCCATTTCAGGTTGCCGGGGCCTCTGTGCCAGATCTCTTCACGCCAGCATGCAGCCGGCAGAGCCCTGAACGTATGAAGTGCGTTGGTCGCTGTGGCGGGAAGGAGGGGACGTTTGCGCTGTCCGTTTCGGAAACCTGGCTCCACAGTAAGAGGAAGCTCTGGCTGGGAGGGCTGTGTGGCCCCTCCACTCACAGGTCTTTGGCCAAGTGCTTTGTGAAAAACTCCCATGCTGTGTTTGTCCCCTCTGCTCTCCCACTACGACAATCACACAGAAGACACTTGTGAGCAAATGTGGGTTTTTATCCCAAACCGTGGACACCTGCTGGGTGTCTTCTAATTCAATCAGCACCAATCTACCTGGACATAGTGTCAGATCCCACAGGGTGAAGGCTCAAACCGCGGACACTGTCCCCCCACTTCAGTCCAAGTCTGGGCCTCAGAGCTCTGACCAACTGGCTTCAAGTTGGGGTTCCCACGACTCCCTCTTTGGATTCGATTAATTTGCTGAAGCGGTTCACAAAACCCAGGAAAACACCTACTTATGTTTGCTGGTTAATTATAGAGCATATTACAAAGGATACAGATGAAGGGATGAGTAGGGTGAGGTATGGGGGAAGGGGTGCAGAGCTTCCATGCCTTCCCTAGGGCACCACCCCCAGGAACCCCAACATGTTCAGCTATCTGGGAGCTCTCCCAACCCAGTCCTCTTGGATTTTTATGGGCAATGTGATTAGCCTTCAGGGTATGGAGCGGGACCCTCTCTGGAATGAGGGTCTTATGACCCACAGTCAGAAAGGCTGTGAGGGGGAGGTCAAGGCAGGGAAGGCCAGAGGGATGCTGTTTCCTGAGGCCTAACACACCCAGCACTATAACAAGACTGTAACCAGGGCTATCGAGTTATGAGCCAGGCACTGTGAGCGGAAACCAATATGTGTTTTATATATTAATATACAATATATTATGAATCTGGGAAGTAGGAAGGTTGAGACAGAGTATTTTTGGAAGATACTATATATTAGCAGCTCTAATGACTACTACAATACTAATCCTTCGTTCAAAACATAAAGCCTCATTTATAAAATTTACTGACATCTAATTCTTAAGTTGTTCATACATAACTTTTCAGTTAATTATTTTGTATGTACTATTTTATGTTCTTGGCATTTGGCATTATTTTACATGTCTCCATAGTTCTCATATTTATAATTTTAATGACAATGTTAAATTTTACTCTATTACTAAGTTATTGTAACTTTAAATATTTATTAATTATTGAGTATTTGGGTGGTAGGTAGCTAATCTTTCACTATTATAGATGGCATAGCAATGCACATGAGTGGAAGAAAATATTTTCAAAAATTATTTGTGGGGGCTATTGAGTCAAGAAGTAGCGTAGATTTTGTGACAACGCATGTCACATATGACCTCCATTTTATAAGCTTTTGTGGACAAGGACCTGGCCTTATTCATTTCTGTATCCCCAGACCTAAAAAAAATCTAGAATTCAGTAGGCACTCAATACTTGTCTACTGAATGAATGACTCTTGCCAGACTTCTTTCCAGAGCTATTATACCAATTCACAATGCCACCAGCACAGAATTGTATTGTTCCAGCAGATTCTTTAATAGTTTGAACAGTAGTTTCCTTTTCATTTATTTAATGATTACCAAAGCTAAACATATTTCCAAAATTTTTGTATTACTATTGGTGTTTTTTCTCACTTGTGCTCTACTTAGTAAAGTAGATCTGGCAATTGCTCATAGGAATTATTCCCATATATTTTGGTTTTCAAAGATTTGGGGCTATCAACCACGGGCTCATTGAGAAAAGAGAATAAACTAGGAATAGGTGGAGGTGGAAGCAGGGGATCTAGCTGAAGAAATAATTCATCAGATTATATTTCTGCTATCCTCCTCATCATCATCAACAGATACCATTTATTGAACACACTTTACAAATGCTGTCTCTGTTCCTTACATCATCATTAAAAGGTAGATATAATTATAACTCCATCTTGAGGAGAGGATTTTGAGGCTCAGAAAAGACCTCACGGTAGGAAGAAGCAAGTCCGATATGGAATCTATGTTTGTCTGGATTTGGAGCCTGAGTTCTTCCCTGCAACCTCCTGCTGCCGTGCCAGCACTCGGGAGAGACCTCGCCAGCTCCCCAAACCCCGTAGAGGGAGGAGAGCACTCTGAGGTCGGTGGGGCTGACATGGCACACCTGCTCTGTGGGCCAGGTGTCTGCAAACAGAGGTGCTCATGGCAGTGCTGTTGTGACACTGAGAGGGACATCTGACTGGAGGCAGGAGCCTGCCAGTGTCTGGAGTTTTGTAGCACAGGATTTAGTCCTCAAAGTCAGGGATGTGCAGGAGAGGGACAGATTATCAGATTGTCAGGTGTCATTTCAGGGCAGGTCCATTCAAGGGCAGAGCAGGAGGACCAAGCAGAAAGCAAGGTGGCAGCCCAGTCAACAGCTTGGCACAGAAGGCTGTGAGCAGGGCTGGAAGGAGGAGGCTGCAGCCTGCTGGCCCTCTGGGCTCACACTGGGTCTTGGACTTAGGACAAGTTCTAGACATTTCCTTCCACTGGTAAGCAGTGGCTCCCACTCTGACTGATGGAACCTCTTCCTTAGCTCTCCACTAGGCAGCCTGTAGTCACATATGGCTATTTAGATTTAAAATAATTCAGAGGAATAAAGTTAAAACATCATCAGCTCCTCAGCCACTCCAGCTACATTTCCAGGGCTCAGCAGTGGCTTGTACATTGGACACAACAGGTATGGCACATGCCTGTCCTCACAGAACGTCCTGCTGGGCGGCGTGCTAGCCCCCACTTCCCAAGACGACCAGCATGCCGGCAGCATCAGCTTCCGCTTCACCCAGGAGCCTCTGAGAGGTGCAGAATCTCAGATTCTGCTCCAGGCCTACAAATTGGCCATCTTTAGTATAACAGGACCAATAAATCACAATCACAAGGGGGTTGTAAAATGAAAAGCTGTGCACGTGTCTGCGTATGTGCGTGTGCGTATGCGTGTCGTGGTTCTTCTATCCCCTCCTCCCTCAGAATTTCACTTTATTTATGTCATGATAACCGCTGACATAGGGTCTGCCCAGGTGACAAGCTCCGGGCGGTGTGAGCACACCCATGTATAGCAGCACGTGTCTCCTCGCCGCGGGCCCAGAGGCCCTGCCCTGCCCTGCCTGCGGAAGGTCTGTGCTCCCGGGGCTGGTGTGTGTGTGTGTGGCGGGGGCAGAGGGGTTCAGGGCAAAGAGACACTAACCTTTAATTTGTCATCTTTACTGCCAATGTTTCCCCCAGTCTATTGCTCCTCCTTTTATTTTAGTTCATTTTTTATGAACATATTTTTGGATCCTATTAATATTTAAAAGACCGTGATGGTGGGAGCCTGCCTTGGCTTTTACTCAGGAGCAAATCTCCAGCTGCCCCCTACCCACTCCCACCTGGGCTCCGGAGCCAGAACCTCTGTAGCATCCATCCCTCCGTGGAGGTTGTGACGTCAGCAGCCTAGGGATGTGCAGTTTTAGCAGCATCCCGGGGAAGCTGAGCGGAGACACCGCACCCACCTTCTGCAGAGCAGTCTACACGGGAGAGCACAGCGTGTGTGTATGTGCCCTGGCAGTGATGGGGGCCCATCTTGCAAGCCTTCATAAATATTTAACAACAAGCACTTTGTAAAGAAGAGTGTTATTAAGGGTGGTGCTGCCAGCTGCTTCAAATGCATCCGTATATCAGGAGCTGCTAATGCCATGTGGACATAACCCTTGTGCAATAGCCCTGGGCCAATCAGCTCTTTATCTTTGGGGGGGGGGTAGGGAAAGAAAGAATTTAGAGGAATTTGCAAATATTACTGGTCCTCAGAGGAAGCAAGCTGGATCTTCTAATGGAGAATGACTTCCCAGCAAATCAGGTCTCTAACAGAGAAAAAGCAGTGACCAGAAGGAAATATATACACACAGGCGCATGCGTGCACACACACACACACACACACACACCCCAGAATGTCCACACAGAGAGGCAACCTGCCAGCCAATTTTTAGTGAGGCTCTTTTTTTTTCTTCTGATGCTACCAGATGAATCTCTTATCGCTGCAGAAAGCCAGTCCCAGGTCACTTATTTCAACACTTCAAGCTTTAATGATACTGGTTCAGTTTTCTTTACTCTGCGGATTGGATACACCACATTGCAATTCAAATCACCCCAAACACCACAGTAAGTATGAGGTGATCACATTTCTTCCTAAGTGTAAATGGCTCTCCACAGGGGACTCATTGGGGCTGGGACAGTACTGCCCTGGCAACTTCTTTTTCCCCAGATGATCATCACTGGAGGTAAATGCTTGGAAGATTAAAGTGCCCAACCCATGAAGCACAAACTCCTATTAGGTTAGGAAAATATCCTACATTGGCCAATAAATCACATTCACAAGGGATTGTGGAATGAACAGTTGTGCACGTGTGCAGGTATGTGTATGTGCATATGTGTGTCCTGGTTATTACATTGCCCCCTCCCTCAGAATTTTGCTTTCTTTTAGGTCATGACAACCCTTGTGAAGGGGTCTGAAAAGCTCAGTTGACCAGCTCAGGGTGACCCACAGAAGCCAGCAGAAGAGCTCTTCCTCCCAGGGTGGTCAGGAGAGAAACTGACTTCTGAGCCCTTGCATGGGTCCTGGGTCATGTTCCCATAAGAACAGACATTCCCGTGGAGCTCACCTTTCCATGCAGAAGCAGGGTCCTAGGGCTTTGCACATGAACAGGAGCCCCTTGAGTAAAGTAGGGACCCATCTGCCTTTTTTCCCTGTATTTTCTTTTTTTTATTTCAGCATATTATGGGGGTACAAATGTTTAGGTTATGTGCATTGCCCTTACCCCCCCGCCCCGAGTCAGAGCTTTTTATAATGCAAGTGGTTCTGCGTTTCAGCCAGGAAATTGCCCAGAGCGTGACCAATTTGCCGTGTGTTTACTGGGAACAGGTAAGAGAATGTTAAGGAAACACCAGTGTGCTAACTGAACCAGGCATCAGCACAGCCCTGACAACCTATCCTGCATATTCATGAGCAAGCACTTTCCAACGTATACGCTTGGTTTCAAGTTGTAATCACAAAGTTCATTTTAAGTTAGTTGCTTGGGACCTGGAATAAACTTTCCCATAGAAACGATGTTATAAATAGTGCTCCAGCCTAATCCGCAAATGCGCATCTAAATCCAAACGTGGTTCCAGTATTACATAGTTTTAAGGAAACCTTGTAGAAAACAGTAGCAGTGCAATACCCGTAATTAAACCAAACAGTAGAACAATAAAATAAAATCTCTCTCTCTCTTTTTTAACTTGAAAGTTCATTCTTGAGGAAAGTAAGATTAATGGGAGCAGGGTGAGGTGCCCTTGAAGGAGGGTTCGGTCACCTCAAGGGCTGTTGAGGTTGATGGCTCAGTCTCCTTGATAGGTCCCCTTTTGCTTCCAAACTTACCACCTGCCCTTTGCTGCTGCAAGTGGAGAGCGGCAGGACTCACGCTTATCCCCCGTAATTAAGGTCAGTTTTTGTTTCTCGCTTATCGATTCAGCAAAAGGAGAAAGAGAAACAGGGAAGGAAAGAGGAAGGAGTGAGATCAGAGGGAAAAGAGGGGAAGTCATTTTCTTGAAGCAACTAAGGAAGAGATAAAAATGAAGAGGAAAAATTGGAAGTTTAAAGACAATCTGTATTTGTGAGTGAAAGACCATCTTGGAAGCGTCAAAGGAATCAATCACAAGAAGGGAAGAGCCAGGGAGAGGGGCAGAGAGAGAGAGAGCGAGCTAGCGCGCAGTCTACTCCCCTGGGAAGAGCTGCCCTGGGCAGTGTCTCTGCAGGTCATCAGAGGACGCTGTCTCTGCTGCGGGGTGAAGTGAGGGAGCCGGAACGTCCGTGGGGTGAACGGGGGGACGTGAGGAAAACGAACAACTGCCTCTGCAGGAGGACCGGTGCTGACTTCGGGACCTAGAAGACAACGCCGATGTTCCTGGAGGTGGCGAATCTCCTTGTGGGTTATCCTTGCCACTGTGTCTCACTCAGCCTAAGTAGCCCCACACCCCCAGGCTTCCAGCACCTCCCTGTTCTGAGAGGAAGTCCGGCACAGCACCGGGCTCCAGATCTCCGAGCCCCGCAGTGCCACCTCCTCTCCCTCTGCCTTCTTCCCTCTGCCACCCCCTCTGCACTTCCTCATCTCAGCCTCCTCCTCCTTGTTCCACACAAAGAACCATTCACAAGGATGGATGTGTTTAACAGGTTTTTACCAAAGATTTAGGGAAAAGAGAAGGACATTTTAGGCTATAAGAGAGATAACATCACATTCAATGCCAAATACCATTCCTAAAGAAATCACTGACTCTTCCCCCAGTACAAGGGCTCCCCCTCTGGCCCTGAAGCCCTGGGTTTCACCCGCAAAGCACCTGGCCACTGTCTTACTCCCTAAGTTCCTGGGGTGACTAAACTGCCTTCCTCTCCAGGGAACTTGCAGTAGCTCTCAGGACAGCTCACAACTGCTTACTCCGTGAAGGCTCATAGTCTTTCCCGCATGCCCATGTCGGGAGCAGCAGGTGTTACTCCCCAAGCTTCTCCGCCTTCCTCTACTCACTGGAGAAGAAAAGACAACAGTCCAGGAGAGCATCCTCAGGACTGTTCATGACGAAGAACAGACTGTGCCTTCCTGGAGCCCTGCTCTGGGGGCCTGACCCATCAGTAGGAAACCTGCAGGACGGTGGAACGGAGAGAGAGGTGGGGGAGGTTGCAGATGGCAGGAGTGGGCCGTGGCACAGGACGCGGTGGTTTGTATGAAGAAAGAGAGCTGTTGCGGGGAGGCAATCAGAGGCTCCCAGGAGACACCGAGTGCTCGAGAACCATGGGCTCTGTTCCAAGAACCTGGCAAAGGCTTCAGAGAAGAGAACCTGAAATCACAGTTTGGACTGTGCTGCTTTAAATGTGACACAGCTCTGGGTCCAGGCCTCTGCTTTATTATGCACAGGGATTTAATTCTCTTTTGTCTCAATCCTCCACTGCAGACTGGGCTTTGGAGCCTAACCCAAAGGCCTATTAATTGCCTTTCCTAAACAAAAGAGCCATCTCCCCTGAGATAAAACCTCCACTCCCTTATAATGCACAAGTGGTTGGAGTCATTTATTTTTTTAAATAGCAATCTTTTCCCCTCAGCCTACACTTATTATATGAGTCCCTTTACAATCCACAAAGAGCTTCCGATTATATAATCCCCACCTGATAAACCCCATCCCCCAAAGCAAATTCTCATTATTCAGGTAATAGATGTTTAATGGTAAAAATATTTTAATCACCATCAAAAGAGGTAAAAATAGAAAAATATTGCCACCTGGAATGCTGGATCAAAGCTAAAGGATGATTGTCTTTGCACTATTGGCTGTTGGACCTGGGGAGGGGGAAAGGAAGGAGCCCAGGCACCTGCGGGCTGGACAGACAGGGCTACCTGAAGCCGGGCTCAGGGTGCCAGGAGACTGACTGCACCTGCCACAAGTAGGAGCACAGATGGTCTCAGGTCCTCTTGGCACCTCTACAGACCCTCCCAAGCCTTCATCTCCAGCCTGAACTCCTGGACCACGGTGCGTCCCTTATTTTCTTGACTCAGTTCACCTGCATCCATGGCTGAATGTTTGTGTGTCTCTCAAAATGCTTATGTTAAAATCCTAACCACCAATGTAATGGTATTAGGAGGAGGGGCTTTTGGGAGTTGATCAGGTCATGAGAGTGGAGTCCTTGTAACTGGGATTAGTGCCCTTAGGAAAGGGGACCCAGAGAGCTCTCTTGGCTTCTTTTGCCACATTGGGATGCAGCGAGAAGACATCGTCTATGAACAAGGACGTTGGCCCTCAGGGGACACCAAGTCTGCTGGCCCTTTGATCTTGGACTTCCAGCCTGCAGAACCGTGAGAAGTAAATTCTAGTTGTTTATAAGCTACCCAGTCTATGGGACTTTGTTATGGTAGCCGGAAAAGACTAAGACAGCTGCCTTCCCTCTTCCTCCCCTTACTTCATAGTTTGGCTTGGCAAGATTGGGTGTGAGAAGTGATCTGGGGGTGGGGAGCTTTTTCTTGAACTTCCCTGACCCTTCAAATCCTGTTGCAGTAACTGAGCAGAAGGCGACCAAGTCTCTTTTTTGGAATATCTACTTTAAGATTCCATTTGTGAAGAGTGAAAAGAGTGGACTGCAGATTTTGTTTTGCTGTTATTTTAGTATTGAGTCCTAAATATAAAAGAATTATTCTGAAAGCAAGTTTACATGAATTTTGGTTTAAAAAAACAGATCTATGGTAAAGCAAGACATAACTAAGTGATACAAATGCAATTGACTATTTAATTTGAAATCGATTGATTTGACCTGGCTTACAATAATGCAGAGTTACAATACCAAAAAAATAAATCTCTTATGTTTTATTTATGATCTCATATAATTTTAAATATTTTTCATAAAGTGGCAAGAAATAAAGATCGAAGTCTTAGCGGAGGTGCCAAGATGCAGTGGGTAGGAAATTCCACAGTTAGTGGTCAGACAGTGCAGATTCCCAAAGGAGACTAGTGAAAACTCTGCACAGCCTAACACTTTCCCTGCTTTCAGGACATAAAGGGTCAAGGGAGGACTGATGAGGTTTCCTTTAGAAACAGCTATCACTGCGCTTCCAGACCAAGCTCCTTTGGGGAGAAGGGGAGGCTGCTTCCATCTTTTCCCAAGACAGCCAGTGAGGCTGGGTGTCTGGTGGCCAATGTGAGGGACAGCCAGCCAGAGCCTGGCTCCCGGGCCGAATAGGTTGGTGGCCGTCCCCATCAGCCTCAGCTAGCAGTGCTTCCTGTGGCAAAATATGGGCGGTGCCAGAGCCTGAGCACTGAATCTTGCTAATGAGGGCTCCTGCTGGAGGGTGAGGGACACAATGGGGAGGATGCAGGACAATCGCCACGATTTGGGACCTCTCGTGTTGTTCCTCTGACGGGAGCATGCACCTTCTCCTCCATTGGCAGGTCCCCATCCCCTACAGGGAAGGGGAAGATGTCCAGGTTCCTGTGGCCACCCATCCCTCGCCAGGCCCACCTCCCAGCCCCATCAGAGGCCGTGTGCACGCCAGAAGTGCGTTAAGGAGACGGCTACTGTCACGCTGGTGTAGGGTTGATTTGATGTTAAATCCGGTTCACAAGGGTGATGAAAATCTTAGACTACATATTCTAATCTCCAAACTCAGGTGGCACGTGTGACTTAAATATAAGATCTGCTGCTTAAGAACCAGTCTGAGATGGAACAAGCCAGCTTCAGCCCTGTCACCCGGCTTGCTGACTGCCCGTGTTCACTCTGATTGGCCAGTGTGTACACCTGCTTAACAAGGAGCAAAGATGTCATGGGCCCACCAGGATTTTCACCCTAATGAAGGTAGCAATTATAATAGAATAGAAAAAGACACTTTTTAAACACTGAATAAAATGTGAAATTTTGAGTTTTTTAAACCAATTTAGTGTGGCTGCTGCCACAAAATCTTTTCAAGCTTGTTCACATCCTCTTTAATACATACTATCAGTCTCATCATTTGGATTTCAAGGCAACAAGAATATGCTGGGATTGGGCAGGAACAAAAGACCACTAAGAGACAAGATCAATTCAGGAGTTAGTAACATTTAAACCAGAGCTTTTCAAACTATCAATTATGATTCATTAATTAGTTGTTAAATAAATCTAGTGGGTGATGCCTGAGTGTTTTTTAAATGAAACTGAATTGATGGAATACAATAGAAAAGACAGAATAGAATATAAAATGTCAGAGTGTATCCCCCACAAAAAGATGAAATATTGTCCAACGATGATCGTGTTTGTTACACGTGTATGTGCGTGTATCCTTGTGTGTGTGTGTGCTGAGGATATCACATCTATTTCGTACTGTGTCTCGCAGTCCAAAAAAGTTTGAAAGCAGCCAAAATACAGCATATACAAAACCCACGATGAAAAATCAAGTCAGGAATCAAAGGTGGCATGAAAAATAACACAGAGCAAGCGCGAGGGAGGAGCACACGGAGGGACCAGACAAGTCCCAGCTTTCGTCAGCCGCCCCTTTCCATTATTTTTTCCTGGAGTAGCAGATAGTGCTCCCTAAAGGCATCTTATTCACGTCACCTTTATCAACAGAAGGAAGAAGGGAAGAGGGGAAAAGAGGAAGCGGAAGGAAGAGAAGGAAGACAGAGAAAGAAAAAATAGAAAAGCGAGCAAGTCAGGGAAGACAATTAGAGAAAATGTTACCAGCCCCCACCCCCTCCACCAGCCTCCTTTTAATACAACCTCAACCCACTCAGTGTCTGGGGGGACATGTGCCTATAAACAGCCACTTTGAAATGAATGGAATTTTAAGTTACAATCACTGTACAGTACAAGCCACTTGGCAGTGTTGTGACACATGACATATAAAAGGTTGTGATACTAACAAAGTGGTTGTGTTATGTATAATGCCCTCGTAATTAACCTTATACACTTTTTTTTTGAGCACTCATCTTGTGCTGATCAAGGAAAATTGCTGTGTTTCATTGGAGTTTGTGGGAATATTTCACTATAGATGGAGTCTTCCCAGGGTTTCTATTGACTGGGGAAGACACCATGGTGCAGGATGAACTACATGCGGAGCCATGTACAAGGGCCACCTTGTACAGACTCCAGACAGCACCTCCCCTGCATATGCTGCATGAATGGCCTTCCCTGGGGTCATGAAACCCGGTGGCCCTGACTGTGCACTGCTGGGCCTCCAGGGCCTCTGCTGGAGTGGCCCCTGCTGGCCAGGACCCCGCCGGCAAAGCTAGCTGTAGTCCTGCCACCTGAGCTAGAAGTTGGGGCAGAGTCCTAAGAAAAAGCCTCTACAGGGGTCCCTGCCTGGTCTTCATGTGCTCCCACCCTTCCCTTCTCCTGGCTAGTGTGGTCTCTGGACTTCCAGGTAGTGTGCATAGCCTCATTTCTATACTACCCCTTAGACATCTGGTGGGGTTGATTTCAGGAAAGCCTTTTTTCCCTATAATATGCTGCCAAGAAAAGCCTCACCCTATCTCCCCCTCGACTGTACTCTTTGGGGGCTGGGGAAGCCTCCAGAGCGTCTTCAGTGAAGCCCTGTCTAACTCATCTGGCTCTACTGACCTTTCTCCCTGCATTACCACAGTGCTTAGATTTTGCACCACCTAATTGTACTCTCATTAAATGCCATCTGTGCTGCTCTTGTTAGTCTCGTGTATTCATGTTAGTCTTGGGTCCTTAGACTGTGAACTTCTCAATCTTTGGTATTCTTTGCAGCAACCTGCACCCTGCAGTGCTGAAAGTACTGGCCACACTTAGAGTTGAGTTGCAAGGAGTCGGTTCTTTAAGCATCCTTGTCTTCATGTGTGAAAAGTGACTTCAGGACTAATGTATCCCTTTTGGAGGACTTATGAATGCTTGGACATGGCTTCTAGAGACATAGAACAGAAAAAAATAAAAATAATACATATGCCAGGCAGAATATAAAGTGCTTTACACACAACATTTTTCTAACACACATCATTTTTCTTCACACTCACAACAACCCTCTTTGGTAGGTATTTTTAGCGACAATTTATTGAGAAAGAAATGGAAAGCCAAAGAGGTTAATTTCTCCAAAGTTGTATATCTAGCAAATGGCAGAGCTTGGATCCCAAGTCTGGATTCTCTTTACAAAAATACTGTCTCTAGTGTAGATTAGTCCTGTCCTGAATTTCAAATAATTCAGGTACATGGAAAACTGCTTCATCTCTGCCAAGCAGTCATTCCAGTTCCCCAGAAGGCCTGAGGACCTTTCTTCCCAGGTG
Organism: Varecia variegata; assembly: GCA_028533085.1. NCBI lineage: Eukaryota > Metazoa > Chordata > Mammalia > Primates > Lemuridae > Varecia > Varecia variegata. The sequence goes on along the minus strand of CM052438.1, from coordinate 95,890,395 downwards.
ACTATAAGGGACGCGTCCAGGAGCTGAAAGGGCTTCAGACCGTCCCATGGGCTCACAGGGGGCATTGGCCATTCGTAATAAAATCACCTGCAGCCCTCAAGACGAGATAGACACAACAGAAGAAGAAGAGATGATTCAAATGAGTCATAAAATCTGGGGAAAAATAACAAAGAAATCCAGATTCGAAAAGATTGAAATGAACAAACAAAGATAAAATGGCAAGGTGAGGTTAGTGAGGAGGCTCGTGGCACACGTCGGGACGTGTGTACATCTTTCTATGGGCCGGATGTTCTTTTACAAGGGCCCTGGTCCAGTGCTGCCAGGAAGACAGAATTCAAGGCTTACATGGCCAGAAGGCTCAGTACTCCTCAACCTAGGTGAAATTATAATAATAAGGATTAAAACATTTTATTGAGCATCTATAATGCCGAGCACTGTGTCAAACTTTTAACATAGGTGTATTACCTAAACTAATGACAACCTAGTGAGGTTGATTGTTTCAGCAAATACTCGTTGATCTTCTAGCCAATAGGGGTCCAATAGTGAACAAAAGAGACAAAACTTTCTTTCCTCTTGAGACTCACATCCTGTAGGACTGCATTATCGGGCATAGTATTATTCCTATATGACAGAGAAGTAAACCGAGGCTTACAGGGGTTAAGTAACTTGCCCAAATCACACAGCTACTCAATGGCAGAAGGCTTGGGTTTGAATTCAAGTCCGTCTGACTGCAAAACCCAAAATGAACCCCAGCCTTCCCTGCCTACAGCAGCACTTGGAACACACTGTCAGATGAGTCGCTGTAAGATCCACTCTTAATCATCTTACTTACTGGAGCATTAAATGCACGGTCTTTATTGTCCATTCTGGCCCTTGATCATATTGTCATTTACTATTTTCTAAAAGTTTCATGGATGTAAGACTCACTTGCCCACTTAAATTGAAAATCCCTAGAAGTTTGGACAAGGTAATATATTTCATAGCATTTCCCGGAGGATCTAATTTCTCACAGGGCTGGGTGCATTTCACACAGGTTTTAAACACCTACTAATCTGCCAGGGCATAGAGCTCAGCACCAGGGAAAATAAAAAAAAAAATTGAATAAAATATTGCCCTTGCCATCCAGAGTCTTGTAATTCAGTGGACACGTCACTAAAAATTGAATGACAGAAATGTGGTTTTAACAAATCCTATGTTTGAGAATTCATGAAGGTCTGGATAAGGTGTACAAAGACTAGGAACAGGTAAATGCAATACACGTTTTTAAAAAGGCAGTAACTCGAGAAATTAGATACTGGTAACAAAACCTCATTTCCCCACAAGAATGTCTCACAGGACAAATCAGAAGAGGTTCAGTTGGGACAAAGACCACAGGGTGCCGGGAAGTACCAGTGTGGCTTCAAGAGGAGCACATGGCGTCTGACCCACCAGGTTACTCCTGTCCCAAAGAGGAAGACGAACCTTGCAGAAGTGCTGAAACAATACACACACTGCAGTGCAACTACAGTAAGGCTGTTTCCTGGGACATCTCATACAGAAGCTAACAAAATATAGGCCAGGAGACTGTGCTAGAAGGTGGGTGCACCCCGGTGACTGTGAGAAAGAGCCAGCCCCCTGCTGGCCTGAGACGCCAAAACAGAGGCGTCGGGTAGGAATCGGTCCCCAGTCCTGAGGCATGTACCATCCCCACTGATGTGGGTGACGGGAGCAAGGGTGGGCTTATTAAGTCACGGATAGCACCGAAAGTGCAGTGCAGGCAGCTGTCTGCTGAACGGGCTGGACTTATCTACAGCTTAGACAGATTACTAAGAAAATAGATGCAAATGAAAACAGCTTGGATTTTAATAGAGAAGGCATGTAAGGGAAACAACTTCTGATCATCTGTCTTTCTTTCTCGACTTTGCTCCTGGGAGCCAAGTGTGAAGGAAGCCTTCACTTGAAGGCAGAGGCTCTGATGTGGGAGAAGGATAGCCTGGCTTTGAGCTGTGAGATGGTCCACTGGGGCCTTGGTTTTCTCATCTGTGCAATGGGGTAACAGCTGGCCTACTGTAGAAGCATCATCATGTCTGGATTAGCTCATTAATGATCATTTAGGGCCTTAAAAATGCAAAGTGTTGCATAAATGCCAAGTGTTATTATGCTTCACGTAAAGGGCAAAGATTTTGACTTGGAAAGAAAATGGGAGGCAAAATTATAGGAGGTGGAACACACACACAAGAGAGAAGCTATTAGCCAGTTTGGGGAGTACAACTGCAAGGGCTTGAGCATCATAAAACATCTGCGGCAATTTCCACTCGCCTCTAGTCACCGTGAGGGAGAAGGCAGTCTGTTGTCTTTAAGTAAAGAGTAAGGGAAAGCAATAATGTGAGCATTTGCCCTTGACAAGGTCAAGGAAGTCTCTCAAATGTCATATAGTTTGGGATGTTCTAAATGAAGACATTACTTAATCTACCTGGGGGATTGCAGCTATTACATAAACCAACATAAACAAGCCTTCAAAATCCAGCTACTAAGGAAGCTTTGGCCACACGGCAGACAGCTTCAAATTGACGAGTTTCCTAGGCTGCCCTTGAAACTCAATTTTCTGACGCTCATTTCATCCCAAAATAATGGAGACCCCTGTTCAACACTGAAAGATGCCTTTTTGGAGTGCCTTCAAGAGTCCTTCCTGGGGTATAAGGAAGGCCTTAGAGACAAATTCTAAATGCCCCAGCACCGCAGGCTGGTGTCAGTTACATAAAATGCATTGACCACGGTGAGAGAAGGGAAGGGGGACTATGAATAAATCTTTCCCTGTTGGTGGTGGGCAGCCGAGCCCCCAAAAGGGCCAAAGAGATAGGGGGTGGAAGTTGTTTCCAGAGCCAATGCCATCAGCAAAAAAAGCCCCACCAAAACAAAAAACAAAACAAAACAAAACACTACTCATTTTCCCCCCCTAGTTCTAACCACCTTCTATCTGAAGCCTCTCGCTAATAAATTAAAAGAGCCTTGTCAAGTAGCTGATTCTGTTGTTATCTAGACACATATCTCTCCTGGGCTTTCTGGCAGATGGAGAAGGCTGCCAGCCTTCTCCACAGGGGCCCAGGGCCACTTAGCTGAGCTCAGCAGCCTCCATGAAGCAAGAACAAAGACAACACCCTTAATTTGGCTGAGTGGCCCCGAAGAGGCCCAGTGATAGCCATGTGATCACTGTTGGTGTCGTCTTGGCGCTAGGCCTCCCAGGCCACTCAACGGTGTTGGTGCTGGCGCTGAGTGTGGGCAGTAGGTGGGTGGAGATGGCAAAATTTGGGCCTTAAATACCCTGTCTGAAGACCTACTGAATTTTTTCCTGATTGCATAGCTCTAGAGACTTGAGAAGTAGAGAATTAACTTTATGTCCTTGGAACAGAATTGTGACAGGATAATGCAATACAAATTAGCACACACCCAGCCTGCAAAGAAATTAGGACAGACAAAAATGAGACAGACAGGATTCTAGACTACTTTTTTGAAACTTGGCCTTCCTTGAACTTGACCTTTTCTAAGATAGTTTCATGGGTCATTTCTGGGTACTTTTGTTTGGAAATAAATGTATATCTTCTTACATTATGTTAGCAGGAAGAGAAAGAAGAAAGGAACAGTGAAGATGACAGGAGGCAGAAATGAATGTGGATGGGAACATTATTCATATTAAGTCAGCCGCACTTGGGAAACCCAATCACTTCTCACCAACTACTCAGCTAAAGGAGCAGAAAATAACAAATATAGAAAGAAAAGAAACTTAATACTTAAATTTTTCAGAACATTGGCATTCTCTCCTAAACTGGGAGTGCCTCCAAAGTAGAGACCATTTTTAAAATCTTTTTCGAAGCCTGTAGCACAGTGCCTCACACATCGTAGGTCTTTGACAGATGTTTGGGAATGAGCAAACGATTAAATGTAAATGATAAAAGGCCCCAAAATTTAGAATAGTAACCTAAGATTTTTCTGAAAAAGTAGAGGAAATGATGTTCTAATTTCCTAAGTGCAACTTAAGCAGACCCACTGTTAACAAAATGTAACCTATGCTGGGTGCTGACGGCCTCTCCCTTGGCAGTCACTTTCCATAGCTGCCCCCAGTCAGGAAGGGCACACGGTGGGACTGACAGCGGCTGCTTCTCTCCCTTCCCTGCTCACGGCTACTGCTCAGGAAATCAAAGATCTGTGCAGCTGCTTAGGCCGTCCCGAGCATAATTCATGTTGGTTTAGGATTTAGGCTTATGGGATTAGACTGACGATCATAAACCTTGCCCATTATAAAATCCTAAAATCATTATTAATTTTAAAATGAGTCTAAAACCTTGGGAAAAACTAATAACAAATGTATGCCAACTCTAAGACCAAGATGAAGCCTAAATCCTGTCTAATTTGGAGAGAGCTCAGGCTGGAGCGGATTAGGGAGTAGGGCTGAAGGTGCTCCCTCCCGGGAAAGAAGGACGATGAGGAGGGCAGGCTCACTGCTTCTGCCCGAAGTCAGGGGCTGAGAAGAACCAGCCTGGTCATTCTCTAATCTGCAGTGTGAACAGAGGATTGGGGGGAACTACAGGAGAATCAACGCTATCAAGCTGAGGTAGTGAAAAAGAATCATAAAGGAGCTAGAACGAGCACAGCATCCAGGGAGGCAGGCCCTGCGATCCTGCCCGGCTATGGGTCTTGCGTTGCCGCCTGCTTTGCGTGGTGTGCAAGGCAGAGACGGAAGGAAGCCCGCACTGGCATCCCTCGGATGCCGCTTGTGATCAAATACAAACACCTGCTTCCAACAAGATACGGCGTGACTTTGCCCGTGCAGACGGATGACCCGCAGCTGGCACTCAGAGCAAGACACAGAAATGAAGGGGCGGAGAGGCCAGTCTCACCTCGGGGTGTGTGATTTACAACTGAAGTTCAAAGTGATGATAATACCATGTTTTTACTTTTTAAATGGTTTTATCCTATTTTTCCAGCCCATAAGGAATGCACCTCGGTGTCAACAGAACCCGTTTGTCTTTGTAAGCTATTTTGAAGCAAAATATCAGTAAATTACTTCCCAAACCACCACACAACTAGATCATGCTGAGAAAATGGGCTTTGCAAGAATGCAGTAAATTGTTTCTGTCACAGAAGAAAATACAACCAGTAGAAATCGTTATGGATGAGTCATTATGAGAAAGGGCCAAAAAAATTAACCTTCATCCGTTTTCTTTGTCTTTGTGCATGTGCGGGGGGCAGGTATGTATGTGTACGTGTGTATTTGAATTCACCAGCCGCACTTAGAACCGGAGAGGAAGGATCTCAGACATGAGCCGGGCCGGCCCCGTGTCTGACAGGGTGGAGGACGGGGAGAAAGAGGAAGGGCCGACTTCAGAATGCGATGTGCTCAGAAGGGGCTTAGCACAGTTGAAGGACGAGTGGCTCTGTGATCAAGGGAGGAGAGAGAATAAAACTTTTATCCGAAAACACGTATTGAGTTTTCAGAAGTCGTGCCGGGCACAGGACCACATTGTTTTACATGCATTGCCTCTTCTAATTCCATCTCTCCCAAGGGTCCTATCGAGCAGGACCCCATTTTACAGATGGAGACATTGAAGTTTAGAGAGGTTGGGTGACTTGTCCGGAGCCACACAGCTGTGGAGTGGCTGGACTGGGATTCGTGTCTGGGTGCTCTGAGTCTGAGCCCGTGGCTTCAGGCTGACACTGTACCTCCTTGGGTGGGGAATGCGCTGTGTGAGAGTTACCGTGAGCAAAAGCCACTCTGTGTGGTGGCTGGAGAACATGGGTGTGAGCAGAGGGGACACCTGCAACATCCAGTGGAGTTACTCTCATCCTCTGGATCTGAACATATATTTTCAGAATCGCCTGCTGGATCCTCACCCATCATGCTCCCCTCTGGTCCCCTCCAGCCACGGGGAGCCCCAGCATAGGGCCCCCCAGGGTTCCTTGGCCTTTCTGACTTCACTGAACTTAGCTCCAGCCTATCCTCTTTGCCATATAAAATCCACTTCCAGCCACTTGATAGTGATTCTTCACGCCCCCTCTACGCAAACAGTGGCAGAGAAAAGTGCTCCGCTAACCTGTTAAGCAGCCCCTGATGTGCAGCAATTGATTTCACAGGTGGATTCAGGACAGGGCAACTGCCGGTGCCACAAGGCCTTTGACACAGGCGCTGTCCGATTGGATGGACACAGCTGTGAGGGGCTGGTTCCCCCTGCCTGTGCTAATCATCAGGTAGACCTGGCCAAGAGCCCTGAGTCCATGAAGCAGTGCCCTAGGTGGACAAGATTGGACATCAAGGGCCACCTGCATCCCTGTTGGTGACTATTTCGTCTCTCATTCAATGGCAAGTCAGGTCAGTTTATAAGTGACGTGAGTTTGCGTGCTCTGTCCTGCTCCAGGAGTCTGTAGCACGAGGCCCCTTGGTAGCCAGCCAGGCTCGGGAAGCACCTGAGGCAGGTGCAGGTCCGCACAGTTGCCAGGGAGCTGCAGAGGGATGAGCGTGTGGAAGCAGCAGGCGGGGAGGCGAGGGCTGCCCGTCAGGGGCTGTGTCCGCTGCTCACCAATAGCGCTGTACCTTGAACCTGGCTCGCAGAGCTGTGTCAAAGCCAAAGGCAACCGGAAACAGACATAAGAATGTTGCTGTAGAGCTCACGATGAATTTCCTCACACGGTCTCACTTTGAATCTTCTCTCAGCCTTGCAAGGTTGGAGTTCTTGCCAACCTGCAGCAAGAACGAGATCGCTAATCCTCAGCTTGGGCTGCATCGTTACCTGGGATGCTTTTAAAGAGAAGCCAATGCTCAGGACGCCTCCTCCTCACCCCAACCCAGATTTCTGTTTGGCTGGGCCGAGATGGGACTCAGGGGCCAAGATTTTCTTAAAAGTTCTCCCAAGTGATTCTAACCTACGCCAGGCTGAGAGCCACTGAATTAGACAAACGTTTATGGATGGATTAATTGAACAGAAATGTACTAGACATGGAAAGGGGCATAAAATGTAAATATGTAAATTTAGGAGCTAGGAGAGGAAAGACGAAAAACACAAAAATCTTTAAATCTGGCCTGGTCTAGCAGACAAAGGCTGAGGGA
>CM052438.1:95867223-95882817 GCA_028533085.1 Varecia variegata | reverse complement strand
TTTTTTTTCTTTTTAAGGCTATGTAAGAGAAAATACTAATTATGTAGGTCCCTCAATAATCCCCAAGAACAACTTGGAAACCACTTCCTCTAGGTTGTGCACCTTGATGTTATATTGGCTTCTCTAGCCTTGCCCTTTGAATAAAACCGTTGATGCATTGGTTGCCAATACAATGCCCACCTGTAAATCTTCTGAAATACCCTTTGTAGGGAAGCCCTAATATGACTGTGTACCCAGTGTGTGACCACTTTTAGAGGTAGCCCACCAAAGTACCCTGATTGTTTGCCAAAATAAAAGACCTTCTAAAGCGCCTCAGATGTTTTGCCCTTTAATTTGCCATCAAGACCATGAGTACTAGCTGTCCTCTACATCTAGACAATCTCCAGTCCTATCTGCTTTCCAACCTTGAGGAACCAAAAGGCAAATTTGAACTACAGTTGTAGTTCTTTCATCTACAACTTGAGTGGCTGCTCAATACTTTTTCAACAGAGAGTCCCTGTAATTATGAGTCAAACTGCAATCACTAGGCTTCATTTGGAATCCCCTTGTACACACACTAAACCCTCACCCAGGAACATGCCTCCTTTGTCCCGTGTAGTTGCAGGTACCCCAGGATACATATCATACATGTTGTTAAACTAGTGTGACTGTGGAAAGAAATGATTACAATCTTGAGCTTATACCTACTACAGTCATTTTGAGATTTTAGTGAAACTTATTTTTTTCATAATATTTCTGCCATGTGATACGATTAGCCAGTGGGTTCAGCAGGATGCTTTGGTCAACCTACTTTAGTAAATCTTGATTCCCCCATTTAATAAAAGTATTCAGAATATAACTACTATTTCTATGCAATCACATAATATCAGTCAAACATCATTGAACCTGGAGTATCATCAGTCCATAAAACAGCTCAGAGATCGCCAAATCCACTAGCATTCATTCGTTTATTGTTCATCAATTGGTTAGAGGCTAAATAATTAGATATTTTGTCACAGAAGGACATACTAAGAGGCTGCATGTAAATGTATGACAGGGATTACCTTGTGACAGTTCCTCTTGGAAGGGCTGAGAAGACTGATGCTTCCTGCCATGACGGGGTAACAAAAATTGGGCTCAATTGACCATAAGAAACAACCAGAAAATACAACAAAATGCATGAATCAACTGTCTTCAGACACTGGACAACAGACAAGAGAAAATATCCATCATCAGAAGAGAAAATTTCTGGAGGAAATATCCGAACTGTGCATTCAGGAAGGGGAACCCTAGCAAAGCGTAACAGCCTTGGTGATTCAGGGAGAGAGGATACAGTTCAAGGAACCTGTGGCAGCCGGAAGTCATAGGACAGAATTCCAGAATGGGGGAACTATACAGAGAAAAAGCTGTAGGAATATGCATGTGGATCCCCCTGAGTTTTTATTAAGTAATAGGGGGGCATTTCAAAATCAAGGGCTAAGGAATTACAGGTTTTCAATTCTAGCCCAATTAAAATGAATTGCCCTATGGGATTGCTGTCAAGCATCCCAGCTGATCAGAGTTAAGCCCCATTTAAGCGAGTTAGTTTGGACTCAAATTTAAAGAACTAGAACGTAGATTACATACTCCTTTCCTGCTCAAATCCCACCTTCTGATATACACATCTATGTTTGCTTCTCTTTATCTAAGTCCTTCCATCTACCTAAGGTCTCTTTGCTCCTTCTCTTTTTATCTTTAATTGCTATCTCAGTCCACCAGTAGACTAATATCTTAATTTGACTTACAAGTTGTCTTGCTTTACCTCTACCTGTGGCGGAGCCTACAAATTGTCTGCCAATATTGTCTTACCCTTCTTTCGCCAATGGCATAACTCCTATCTTTTACCTGGGGACATTGGTACCCAGCAGAAGGTTGATTTCCCAGCCCTGCTTGGCTGTGTGTCCATGTGACAAAGCTCTGTCACTTCCTGGTTGTGCCTTAAAAAGAATTGGTTTGTGAGCCTCATGCTTCTGTCCACCTTCCCACTGGCTGAGAAGCACTTCTTCTAAAATGTCTATGATTTTTATTCTTGTTTAAGTACTATCTTGTTAGGTGGCTCTCTTTGTAATAGCAGCTTAGAATAAATCCTAAGTAATACTGTATAGTGCCTCTTTAATTTTCTTTGCCCAAGAGAGTTGGTAAATTTGCATAGGAACTCAAATTTTTCAAGCAATCCCTGTATTATCCCTATTTAAAGAAAACAATGAGAAAATAGCTATTACTTTTTTTTTAACTGGGGACAAGGACTCTATAAAGAGAATGCAGCCCCTGCCTCCCTACTTTTACTCTTGCTAATTTTATTCATGATAGCGTCAACATATTTCTTTGAAACACAACAGTTTATTGCTAGTCTCTAAAAAAGTGGAGACCCTCTAGGGATAGGTATTAAATGTGGCTTTGTAGTATTAAAAAAAAGTAGATAAATGTAGATTGAAGTGCTAATATATGAGGCTTGGGATGAGCGCGTGCGCCTGCTCACCACAACTCCACAGGTTTCCCGATCCCCACGCCACCCGCCTGGTCCCACAGCCGGCTTTTTCTGGGATGTAAGCTTTCTGGCCTCTCAGCTGCGGCTGCTCCTGTTTCTAGCACTTTCCTTTTGTCCTCAGGCTTTTTTTTTTTTTTCCTCCCAGGAATCATTATGGAGACATTACTACTGGCCAGTCTCTTGATGTTAGGATTAGAATAATTAAGATCATGTGAAGGATTCCAGTTTGGAACTCTTGGCAAAGCTGAATCGGATCCCTGCTATAGAGTTATTTGAATCCCTCCAAACAGCCAGTGGTATAGGCTACAGAGCCTCCCAGCCCCTGCCTAACCTCTGGAAAATCTCTTCTCAAAATAAACACTATCTCAGATTAAAACCAGGCTTCTGGGAGGGACTGCTCAGCATCAACATGTTGCCTTGCTTCAGTTACGCCACGGCTGCTCTGGTGCCTGGGTGGAGAAAAATGGCCAGAATTGTGCAGGGACCCATCGCTTTGCTTTCTCTGAAGCTGCTTTATCAGGAACAAGCCCCAGGGCAGCGTTACTTAATCAATAGCTTAGATGCAGAGAGAGGAAGCGAGTTCACAATAAACTGATTGCTGCATCTGGTTTTCTGTGAGCAGTTACGAGACTAGTGAAAGTCCTCTAATCTCATCAAGCGACCAGACAGATTGATTTTGAGTTCATTAATAGTTGCTGGGGTGGAGGAGAGAGAAAGGAAGAAGAGAGAATGATACATCATTGGATCTACACCCTTAATGGAGATCAAGAAACTCTTTCAAAGCCACTCACGGGCGGGAGAGAGCACTGAGCGAGAACGGCTGGTCCCCAGGGCCAGAATCAGTATTGACACCCAGGGCTCAGAGCAACATCCTTCCAGACAAAACCACGTGTGTTCAGGTTCATCTGCAAAGCACCCAAGACTCCAAATGAAAAGGAAAACTCTGAGTTATCTATCCAGACATTTTGTTCACATCATAGCAAATAGCTTTCCACCCACATATTTGACACCATTTAGACCTATAGAGGTGTTTTAGCAAACTCAAAGATATCCATCAGCCTCGTCTGCCAAAGGAAAACAAAACAAAACAAACTGGGAATGTGTCTGAAAAGGACATTATGTAATAATAAGCTAATTTGATTTGGGTTGTAAGTGCTTCTAACTCAGTTAATTAAGAATTGGTAGGGGTCAGGTATATCTAGATTAGACTATCCTTCTAAGCTCTTTTTACTCTTGTATCTGCTAACCAGTATGCTAATATTCTGAAAAGCTAGTGACTGATCAACAAGTGGATATTTTTGGTACAGCTGTCTTGTTGCTTTATGGAGCAGGTTTATTCCTTGAAGTTTGTATACAAGTTGATTCAATAGTAAAATACATGGAAGTGGGCAGTCTTGCTTAGAGGAATTACAATCCTCTTCTTAATAGATAACTGTCTCTCAACATATCAATTTTAATGCTAATGTTTTAAATACTTTGCTTTCTTTAAACAGTCGCAACTATTCCCCATCAGTGCGAGGCTCAAAGGTGAACAAGATGCTTTCAGACAGGCTCAGAATGTTGCGGCAGCATCTGCTAGGAAACATTTTCCCTGAGCCCTCATCCCTTCTCAGTGGCCCAGGGCAAGTTATGAGACTCTTTTATTAACTACACAAATATTTATTGACTATTTCTTATGGGTTAGGCATTGAACTATTATTAATGATATAATAGACTCTCATGTAAGCATCGTTCTCACCTCCAATGACTCGAGACCTCTAATGAGTGCTGTGAAACGCACCCTGGGAGGCTCCGGGAAGTGGCAGTAGCCTCGCCTTCAGCGGCCGGGGCTGCTGGAACCTAGATGAGCAGGGCTAGCCCTGGGAAGCAGAGGGGGAGTATTCCAGAGGACCAACAGCTGAGTTGAATCTGACAGGAAACAGCATGGTACATTTGAGGGACTCAGAGAAATATGGCAAGAGTTCAGAGAGGAAGGCAGAGGGCAACAGGATTTGTGGCCAGGAACGTGCAGAGGGGACAGCTGTTGGAGAACTCATAGGAATGTAAATTGATTTAGATTCTCTTTAGAGAGTAAGGAATTCCCAGGAGACTTTCACGGAGAAGTAACAGATTTGGGTTTAGAAAAGATCATTTTGACTGCAGAATGGAGACTCCACTGGGGGCTGGGGGATGGCAATGCTGAAGGTTGGGAGACCTGCTAGGAAGGTACTGCAGTCACTGCAGGCATGCACAATTAAGGGACCAAGTACACTTGTCCGCATCTGTTCTGGCCTCCACCCCAACCCCCGTACTTCCTGCAGCTCAGAACCCCAGCCAGGCCTCACCCCCCTCACCCGCTGAAGATGGGTGGACAAGCCCGTCCTCAGCCCCTTCCGTTCTCCCGTTCTCTAGGCTCCGAGAGGGAGGTGGCAAAGTTACTCAGCCATTAAAAAAGTAAAGAGAGAACAACAACCATGAAACTAAACCAGGTACGTTCTAAATCTTCTGTAAAATAGACACAATTTTTCCTTGTAGAGAGGAAAGTGTGAGATAAATAGCAGAGAATCAGTAAATAATTCAGCCTATGACCTTGATGCTTATTGATTCCCGCAGCTGTTTATCTTTCTCTAGGCTACCCAGGAAAAAAAAAGAAACCCTCCAGAAAACAATTATCACTTAATTATAAAATTGCTTGGCTTGGGAGAGCCTTCTGGTTGGTTTCTGAACACTCCAAGGGGATAAGTTAATCTCTATAAACCACCTAGCCTGACTGAAGCTTCTGCTTAAAATTCTTAAACACAAGCTTTATTATCCTCTGGTAAAGATGAAAAAATCGAAAAAAGAAAGAAGGAAAGGAAGAAACACCCATGCTTTCTTCTCATTTTCAGACACTTAAGACATTTAGCCAATCAGATGACTCGAGCCGCTGCTTATTTCTCACCTGTGGGATTTGAATGCAGACTGAGTCTAGCCATGGGATGCCAGACGCGGTAAGTACCTGGGGGGGAACATGTGACTCACGGCAAGCCCTTGATACAGGTCTGGGGGCAATAGCAGTTGCCCTTCGGAGGGGAGGTGGTAATGATTGCTGGGGGGATTGCAGTGGTAATACTTCGTTTCGGCTGCCAATGGCAAAAGGCAAAGAAAAAGTGGAGTTTTTTTTTGTTTTTGTTTTTTGCTTTTCAAAATAGAATGAAAAAATTGTTTTGTTGTTGTTGTTTTGTTTTGTTTTGAACACAAATTATTTCTTCTTCAACCTCGGTTTGAATCAACCATAGGGCCCTAAAGCCAGCTCTGGTCATTCCTGGGGGCTGGGAGTTTCTAACCACGGGTACCGACAGCGGCTGCGAGCATGAAGTTTGATTACGGCAGTGAGCAGGCCAGGAAGTGAGCCAGGAAGTGAGCCAGCTGGAATGCTGGAGTCCGGGCAGATAAACTCTGAGCCCAGCTTGGCCTATTGCATTATATTTATGACCTTAGCTTGGCAATCATTAAAAATGCTTGGCTAGTAAACAACGAGCCCTATTACAGAATGGAAAAATGGACAAAAGACTTGAATAGACAGTTATCAAAAAAGATATACAAGTGACCAATAAGCACATGAAGACATGCTCAACATCACTGATCATTAGGGAAATTCAAATCAAAACCATGATGAGATACCACTTTACACCCGTCAGGATGGCTACTATCAAATAAGAAGAAGAAACAGAAAATAACAAGTGTTGGGGAGAATGTAGAAATTGGAACTCTTGTGAACTGCTGGTGGGAATGTAAGATGGTTCAGTTACTGTGGAAAACATTATGGAGGTTCCTCAAAAAAATAAAAATAGAATTGCCATACAATCCAGCAATTCCACTTCTGGCTGTACACCCAAAAGAATTGAAAACGGGCTATCATAGGGATATTTGTATGCCCATTTTTATAGCAGCATTATTCACAATAACTGGTGAAGGCAGCCCAAGTTGCATCCATTAACAGACGGATAGAGAAAATGTGGAATATACATACAATGGAATGTTGTTCAGTCTTAAAAAGGAAAGAAATTCTGATCCATGCTACAATATGGATGAATCTTGAGGACATTATGCTAAGTGAGAAAAGCCAGTCACAAAAATATAATTACTGTGTGATTCCACTTATACAAGGTACCTGGGCAGTCAAACTCCTAGAGACAGAAGGAGAGTGTGGTTGCCAGGGGCTGGGGAGAGGAAGAACAGGGGATTGTTCAATGGGTACCAAACTTCAGCTTTGTAAGATGAAAAGACTTCTGGAGATTGCACAAAATGCAAATGCACTTAACACTATTGAACTGTGCACTTAAAAATGGCTAAGATGAAAAATTTTAGGTAATGTGTATTTTACCACAATTAAAAATTAAAAAAAGAATGCTTGGCTAGCTTTTGGGAATGAATCACATTCAACAGGAGAACGGACAGAACTACGCAGCTCTATCTCAGCTCCGTTTCCAAGAGCTGATTTCCTGGAAGACCCCAAACATCTCAGTACTCTCATAGTCCCCCCCCCTTTCTAAAATATGACAAACAGTAGTACCAAATCAATATCTCATTAAGGGGTGGGGACTGGGAGGAGGCATTGAGAACAAGGAAAGTGTCCAGCATGTCACAGAGACCAGCTGCCTGCCTCTACCTAAGTTGTGATGGGAAATAGCAGCTGCCACGTCCCCCTCTTGTTCAGGATAAGTTTCTAGGTCCCCAAGTTACCTGTTTTTGCAGGATCATTGGTTGAATCTCCCTCTCTTACCGATGAAATTTTTCTTTAGCCTGTGCCACAGTGCACACACATAGCTGCACGATATCCCAGGGAGGAGGGCTGTGCCACTACCCATCCAGTCCTGGTGGACACTGAGGCATAGACACGGGCTTGAACCCACATCCTATGACATCAAGTCCAGAGGATGTGCTCTGCTTTCAACCGTCCACCTTCCTTCATGACTGTTGCTCATGTCTAGAAAGGTCTGACTTCTTTCTTCTAAATACCCACACCTCACCCATCTTCTAGACCTGATTGAAATACTTCCTCCACTCCTGACCTCGCTGGCCTCCCCCTTCTCGGAGCCTCTTACAATATCATTTCAATGTCCCCTCTGACCACCCCACCTCGCTTCCTCCTGTCCCTGAATTCTTCTTCCCCCAGCCCCACTCTCCCTCCACAGGCTCCTTGGTGTTCTTGCAGCCCTTGGAACCCAACAGGCACAGTCCCCAGCGATGTTTCCTCTGCCAGGGATGCTCTTCTGTCCAGGGGCACGTGGCCTGGCCCATCTCCTTCAGACACTCCCCCGCCCACTGCAGGAAAACCGTCAGCCCATCGCTCTCCCTCTTTGGATCCCTCTCTGCTCCTCAGCAGACAGAGACTGGTTCTCCACTGTACTCATCACTGTGTGAGGTAGCCAATGTTTCACGTATTTGCTTATGGTCTGTCTCTCCCCATGTGATTGTAAGCCCCATGAGAACAAGGATTTTGTCTTCCTACTCTTTGCTCCATCAGGGTCTAGAGCACAGCAGGTTCTCAAAAATATGTTTGAATGAATGAATGAACTCTTGCATTTTTACACAGAATTTAGCACTGAACTGTATATAACTCTTTAATGCTCATAGTTTGTTCTGAGAAACAATAGCACTATGGAGCTATTCACTGTTATACAGGAGAAAAGCACTGTCCTGCCAACCTAGTTTGGTAGAAGCTCAGCTAACTAAGGTCAAACATGCTTTTTCTTCCAGGACTTCTGAGATTCTTGCATACTTTCATGCATATGTCAATGTGCATCACAGAGCTCTGGGGTTGCGACATCCTCTGCAGGGTCCTCCCGGCAGTGTGCCCATCGCATTAGCATTGGACGGGACCCCGCACGGCACTCTTGGCACCCCGTATGGCACTAATGAGCTCTCCCTGTTGGGAATTCCTTCCTCTCCTGTGGCTTCAAGTTCTTGATTTGTTTATGGTTCAGAACAGTGTCCTGGCTGATTGAAGGCTTATTTTGATGGTAGGATTTCAGTCTCCAAGAGCCACTCTTGATTTTATTTGATTCCCATTTACTCAAAGGTGCTCTGCTCTGCAGAAACACAGGTTATGTCCCCATCAACGTGCCCATTCTATCTGGCAATCTGGAAAATTGCTGGCCATAGAGGGGAGCCTGAGCTTAATAAAACTGAAAGCTCCAAACCAAACAGAGCCCTCCGGCCTCACTCACCTCTACCGCACAAAGCAGGGCTTGGTAGGAGTGACCAAGAGCCCAGTGGGGTCAGGTGAGGATTTCTGCTCTGCAGTCAGAAGGGAAGCATTGGAGGCTCACGGGAGGTCCTGTCTCGGGACCACCTTAGGACTGATCCTGGCCGGCACCGTCTCTGCTTAGCCCCTCACAGCCGTCTGCCCTCAGCCCACTAGGTGGCAACCTCATGTCAGCAGTGATGAGAGGGGCAGGATCTACCCACCGCAGAGAGTTGTAAGCAGTTAATATTTATTGAGTGCTTACTATGCATCTGGCACAATGAGAAGCTGCTTCATTCCTTGTCCGTTTGATCTGCACAATAACTGTGAAATTCATATTATGCCCCTATTTTAAAAATTTGAAAACTGAGACTCAGAGAGGTTCATGGGAATACTTTGCTTCAGGTCACACGGCTAATAAGTGACACACCCCACTCTCCTGGTTCAAAGGTGGAGTTCACTATACCGAAGAGTATCTGAGAGAGGGTGTGGGGACAGGGGCAAAGCTCTGAGAGCTGCCAGGCTGATGAGGAGTGAGGAGGTCCCCGAGAGTGGGTCGTTCTGCTCCACTGCATACCCACATCCTACCCATCCTCCAGGCCGCTTGTGGTCAGGCGAGAGCCTGGGAACCTGTCTCCGGACAACAGACGGCAAATGGAGCAATTTGGGGGATTGTAGTAATCCCTGGCGAGGAAAGCCTGACTTTGGGGAAGGAGACAGAGAGAAGGTAGGATGGACCGTGTGAAGAATCTCTTGGTTTTTAGTTTTTTAAGTTGATCCATTGCCTCTTCCCCAACGTCAACACAACCCAAAGTCTCAGCCTCCATCTGGAGGACGTGGGGAGGCAGAAGTGAGCTCTGTGGAGTAGGCCGGCACTCACACAATCAGCAGTGCTCTCCACAACAGTCTAAGGCCTTGGGTTTTGCTACTGGGGAGTGTTCAAAATGGAATATGCAAAATTCCCTCAAGTGACCTAGAGTAGGGCCGGGGGAAAGGAAGGCGAAGCCTCCAGTGAGTACCCAACGCCGTGAGAGAACGTACACGAACACCGGGGATAATAAATGCTGAAAGGGTTAGGAAAGTGTGTCCAGGTATTCAAGGAAGTTCTCCCATAGGAGGCAGCATGGACTGCAGTTCGGAAGACGAGAGCAGCACCCGTGGAGAGCCCGGGAAGCCGGATCCGGCAGCCAGCACACCTGGGGCTGGACAGAGCTTGCTCGCAAGCGGGCCTGGTGCAGAGAGAAGGCCAGGCCGCTGGAGGTGACCTTCTAATGCTAGTCTAAGAAGTCTGGGCTTTAACCTCTAAGCAGCCCAGACTTACAACAGGAGCGAAAGAGATCATAGGGTATATTTTATGAGTTCGAAATGATTGCAGGATGCAGACAGGAAGGCAGGGAGGAGGTGGAGCACATGGCTGGGGTCTGCAGGGCTGGTGAACATGGTGCTTCCTACTTGCCCAGCACCCACTTCCCCGTCTCCTGGTAACTGTGCCTGGGTTTTCCTTCGGGAACCACTTCCCACCAGTCTCCAGCCCTGTGTTTTGGGTGGGGCCGATTCTACCCCCATTTCCTTTCCAGAGATAGATGTGTGGCCCAGGCCTGGCTGGGCAGAATGGTCCTTTCCCCTTGCCATACAAAGTGGCAAGAAATACACCGTGTCTCAAGGTGGTCCTGTGAGAGTCATCTCCTGCATTTTTTCCAGGAATCATCAGAAATGAAGCATGTTCTTGGCAGTGGGGATGCCAACTGGGGACGGAAGCCCAGAGGGGTTGGTGGTCATATTGCCAACACTGTGGAAAGAAGGGAATAGAAGCAGAGGATGGGGAGCAAGGGTTCTAACGTGATGGAGCCCCTGGACTCAGCATGCTCTGGAGAGAAAAATCAACCCAAGCAAACAGGCTGGAGATGGCCAGAGGGAAAGGGAGCAGTGGCCAGGGACAGCCACTCTGAGAAGGTGACATTGGATGCCTTTCCCATCTTCTTTCCTGGCGAGCTCTCTGTCTAACCCCGCTGGTCCACAGTGAAGGACAGGAAAGAGTGAAAGCACTGGGAGCACAGCCCGTGCGGGAGAACAGCCCGTGCGGGAGAACAGCCCGTGGCCGGGGCAGCCCTGCACGTGCGCGGAGCAGCAGGACGGCCGGCGTGGCCAGAGCTGGCTGAGCGAGAGGCAGCGCAGTGGCCAGGGCTCGGGTCACGGAAAGCCTTGTCTTCCTTTGAAAGGAGCTTGGCTTCTGCTCTTGGAAAGAATGGAAGTCATTAGAGAGTTTCAAGTTAAGGAGTGACGTGATGCAACTTATGTTTAAAAGGGTCACTCTGGTCACAAGCTGAGAATAGATGGGAGCTGGACAAGGGGAGGGAGCGAGGAGAGGAGCTGGAAGGCGGGGACGACCCCAGGCTTCAGCCGGTATCTGCGATTCTGATTCGGTCATTAGAAATAAGGGCCTGGAACAGGGTGGTGGCTAGGAAAGGGGTGGGAAGGAGGGCTGAGCAGGAACAGTGACAGAAGAGAGGACACACAAAGAAAGAAGGCAGGAAAAACAGTGTGTGAGCTGGCAGGGGCCCAGGCAGGAGGGGAGCATTGGGAGTCACAGCCGCCATCTCCTCTCTCTGCCACCAGCCCAGGGACCGAAGATCAGAGCGTGCGCCAGCGTCTGTTTGTAAGGGACCGTGGCTGTCTAGGAGGGTGGGAGGGCAGAGCTGCGTGTAAATTCCAGCTGTAAATGCAAAGCCACAGTCCACGCTATAGCCAGGGGCTCCTCAGCTGGGGTCAGGAGGCTTCTCTTACACAGAGAAAAATTCAGAAATTGATCTTGCTTTTAGCATTTACCAGGCATTCTCTGAGGAGGCCACTTCATCAGCCACAGGGTTTGTCTTTGCAAAAGACAACAACTTGTCTTCCTCCTCCCGTCCCCAACCCCTCATCTGCTGCTCCCGACTCCTTCTTTGTCTCCTGGCTTTAGCTCTGAATTTGCACATCTTATTCCAGGCTTTCTCACTCATGTTGGCCCCTGGTGCCCCCTCAGTGTTTGCAGGGAGTGGGTGCTCGGTAGATAAATATCTATGAAATGTTGCTGAATGAATATGTTATGGCCATTGATTGCCAAGCCCCTTGTTCTTTAACATCATCTCACATCTGCCCCAGGGCCTGAGAAGAAGCCACATCGTAACCCAGGAAGGTATGTGAAAGACACTCTTGTCCTACCTCGCACAGCGCCCTGGGCGAGGACACTGGACAAAGGCCCCTGTTCTTCACTCCCTTTGGCAAGTGTAGATGTGTACTTTTGACTCTCATCAAAAGAAAAAAATACCTATATATATCTCAAGCACCTTCTAATGCAAAGGCTTTGTGCTAATTGCTGTGGGGCTCCACAACTACGGCACAGTCCCTGCCTTCTAGAAAACAGGGCAAGACAAGGTGTCACCAGACTGGCCCTTGGGGGCTTGGACCTCTAGTCTGTGCTCTGCCAGTGGCCTCACCTCTACGATCTTGGACAAAGTGTGCCCATTTTGAGATCTCAGTCTTCTCACCTATAAAGTGAGAGCATTGAGACAGACAATCTACAGGCCCTTTTCAACTCAGGCGTTTTGTGACTGGAAGTGAAGCAAAATCTGAGGTGGTGATACAAGAGATACCACATGGCCGACGGAGCAGGACAGGAGTGACGTAGGAGCAGAGCCTTGGAGGCAGGATGGCAATAGTAACAGCACCATCCTCATGGGTGTTAACAGGATTACATGAGTTAACGTGTGTTAACGTGCAAAGCATATGACTGCAGTAGAACTCAATAAACTAGCACGTCTAATGACCGAAGCAATGGTCTAGAGCCGCACTACCCAAGAGATCTTCCCATGGATCCGAAATGCTCGGTATCTGGGCTGTCTAACAGTCACCACTGACCATTTGTGGCTATTGAGCAGTTTAAACATGGCCAGTGTGGCTGAGGAATTGAATTTTTAATTTTGCTTAATTCAAATTATTTTACATTGAAATAGCCACACGTGGCTAATGGCTCCTGTATCAGACAGAGCCGGTCTAGACATGAAAAGCTATCAGAGATTTAAAAAGGGCAGGGAACTGTGGCACATCCAGACAATGGAATATTATTCAGTGCTAAAAAGAAATGACCTATTAAAACATGAAAGACCTTGAGGAACCTTAAAGGAATATTACTAAGTGATAGAAGCCAGTCTGAAAAAGCTACACACTGTATGCTTCCAACTATGTGACATTCTGGAAAAGGCAAGAGTATGGGGACAGTCAAAGGACCAGTGGATGCCAGGGGTTGGCCAGGAGGGAGGGATGAACAGGTGGAGCACAGGGGATTTTTAGTGAAACAACTTTGGATGACCCTACAATGGTGGATGCATGTCATCATACATGTGTCCAAACCCATAGAATGCACAACTCCAGGAGTGAACTCCGATGTAAACTATGGACTTCAGGTGACACTGGTATGTCAATGTAGGTTCATAAATTGTAACAAATGTCCCACTCTGCTGGGGAATGTTGATCATGGGGAGGCCATGCATGAGTGGGGGCAGAGGGCATATGGGATATCTCTGTACCTTCCTCTCAATTTTGCTGTGAGCCTAAAAACTGCTCTGAAAAATAAAGTGTATTTAAGAGGAGAAAGCAGAGTGTCGGGGGAAGGCCTAGAGAAGTGGGGTTTGCAGTAGTCCTGAAGAAGAGATGAGCTGTGAATAGCAGGGATTGCATTTGCAAGGACGAGCAGCGTTCAGGGCTACGATTCACCAGTGGGCTCAGAAGAGAAGGTTTTCATAGAAGAGATGTGGGGGACAGGCTAGCAGGTACCTGAGCTCAGGCTGGGTAAGACTGGAAATTCCAGGTTAAAGAGCCTAAAATGTATTCAATTACCCACTGAGTCCCTGAAGGTTTTCAGCTAGTGCTATGAGATATCCCAAACATGCTTTAGAAATATTAATGTCCTAAATAAGCATGCTATTTGGGACTTTAACTTTTTTGAGGGTCAGGTCCATGTCTTCAAGTTAAATTATGTGAGATTTCTGCTATCACACCAGGAACTCAAAAGTACTTAAAACAATTTAAATCAAATAAATAGATAGCTTTGCTCAGGATCACAGTGCTTTACAAGAATCTTCCATTACCAATGTGGTGTGTTGCCCATATTGCCTGGAAAATTATAGGCTTTTAGGGACTCCTGCATGATGGATTTGTCTAAATGTGTCTAAAAGGAAGTGCACAATGTAGACCACATCAGCACTGGGCACTCGGCGTTGAGAAGGCCTAAGTATCAAGGAAAGGTTTTCATTTGTGCTCTCCTGCCGTGCACTATCTTCAAAGGTCCCAGATTTATTATTTCATCACCAGATCGGAGAGGGGAGTTTGTACGAGATCAAACAAACATGAGTACTATGGGAAGGCTGGCAGATGTTGGTGTATAAATTGCCCGATGGAAAATGTCAAGAGTTGACATCAGAGCAGTAGGAGGGTGGGGAGCACAGAGAACTGAGAACAAATGATGGTGCCTTTCTGGGAGCCAATTCCTTATACAGCCCGGCTAATGCACTGCAAGAACCTCGGGGCTCAAAAACCCACTGAGAATCCACCGAAACCCATTAAATCAAAATGTATTCTTTATTAAATTTTTTTAAAGCATCTCTTCATTTCTGCACCTGTTCTCATCGCATTTCCATTGTTGTCTTGCATTTCTCTTTTCTTCCTCATTGTATCCCTCCCTCCCTGCCCCTCTCTCTCACACACCCACTCTCGCAGACTTTCTTCTATTCTACCCTATGTGTATCCCTTGTTTCTTTTACATCTCCTCCTTTGCGTCTCGGCCAATCTTTCAAGAGTAGTGTCTTGGTAGCTAAAGCGTCTTGCGAGGTAGAGAATCATTACACCCATGTCCATGCCAGAGCCCTGCAGACCCAGGAAGGACCGGTAACGGTCTCTACTCCCAGTCTCCTGCTGCTCACCGGGCGGTGTCGAATCGGATTCTGTACACCTGAGTCACTGAGTAGCAGGAAGTTCTGGAACATCTAGCTCAGCGTCTGAGGGACGGTCTGTGTTTTGTGTGTATCAGCCCATTTGTGCCCCACCCCTGTCCCCCAGTCCCCACTCAGAGGCCCTCTCCCGGGAGGGGCCCTTCTTGGCTACCTAACCTGAAATCACCACCACCCTCCTGGCCCTTGCCTTGCTCTGATTTCACTGCACTTTTCATTACTTGACACCGCAGTAAATATGTATTTCTTTATGGATATAAATAAATAGTTCGTTTCTCCTCTGTGACAGTGCGAGTTCTATCACACTGGAACCCTCCGGAGCACTGCGAGGTGAGCGCCATGAAGAGCTGCATTTTCCAGGTGGAGACGCCATGAGAGGATGGACCTAATGACCTCACCGAGGTCCTTCGGCTGCTGAGTTGCAGAGCAGAGATGGGCCCCGGGCGTGCCTGCTACCCCAGAGTCAGCGCTCCCAACCGCAGCACTCGACCTTCCTCGTGGCGGTGAGATGCGGATTGTAAGATTAGATGTTTATGCCCAAAAAGAGTCAGGCTTGAATGTGGCTTCAGTATAAAAACCAAAATAGACTGAAAATCTATTTGTTCCCAAATTGCTTTTCAACCCTCTGCTTTCCTAGTGAGAAAAGCAAGGGAGTAGCAACAAATTCTAAACTATAAAAACACAAGCTATCAGAATTTCTCAGAATAAAAGTTTTGAGTACTATGTACAGTTGCTGGCCTGACATGGAGTTTAATCAACAAGCTGTTTATTTTTATTCCCATGTTTCTGTGAGGTTCCTAGCCTCTCCAAGAATATGTAGCTGGTATGCTACCAGAGTCCAATAAATGTCATTTTACTTTATTTCTCAAAATCAGACTTAATCTGCTGTATGCTCC
>CM052438.1:95808913-95867123 GCA_028533085.1 Varecia variegata | reverse complement strand
GCCCTTCCTTCCTGGGCTTGGGTGGGAAAAGGAGATACTAAATTCAGTTACATTTTTTAAAATGAACTCAACCCATTACTTACAGTATCTGTATTAGATTTATTTGTGCTACCACAACGTTTTCATTAATTCCCTTCATGCTCTGACCATTTGGACTGCCACATTTGTATTACATTTGGCTGAGAAATAGATTTGCTGTAGCCAAGAAAGAAGAAAACTCCTTTCCTTCTTCAGATAACATCAGACACATGATTTCTTCCGGGATCCTACAACACAGGCCACTTCCCCTCGGTGGCTGGCAGCACCCCTGACAACCCTGGCTCAAAGCAGAGACCAAGGCAGCAGAGCCCCAGGGCAGTGCCTGCACCACCTGCTCTAGCTCGGTATGAGCTGATGCTGTGCGTGCTGACACGACTCACAAGTATTAACAGCTGAACAGAATTCCAAACCTTCTGTTCCTAACACATTTCTAACACCCTTCATAATCCACAGTTGTTATCAAAAGGCATTTGCAGCTGCGAAGAAAGGCCGATGGGTAGGCAAAATAAATTAATAAGTAAAGAGTTTCCTTGTAGAATGCTCGGCTCAGCATAGCTTGAACTCTTACTGTGACCCATCTCGGGATAAGACAACCTGATCAGGTTACTTTTTTGTTTCTTGCCCTCATGCAGGAAGACCTACTACTAATGCCAGTCAAGCAGATGCATGGTTATAGAATACCCGCTGCACACAAAGAAACGTCTCAGTGTTAGTGAGAGACAAGTAGCCAGCCAGGAAGAAGATCCGCTGGTATGGTTGAGACCCAGTAACAATTCTTAAACATTTTGAACTTGTAAAGTACACCATGAATACTGAGCAATGAGCATGTATCAGAGCAGGACTTCAAATCCAGCAAAAGTGGAAGAAACTCCTTTTGTTTTAATCCTGACAGTTACTGTGTTTTTCAACTTCACTCCCTGTGGCTTTCAAGCTTTTGAATGGCGGAAAAGGTGGAACATTGAGGGCTCGAGCGATCGATACTCCACAGAGGAGTAATAACAAGTAACTGATCCTCCCCAAATGGTTCTCTAGTTTCTGAAGATTTGGTTGAGAGGGATTTTGATAGATTTCTCAGGTTTGAATATTATCTAAGTTGGGGTGTCAAAAGAAGAATGTGAATGATTGGGCTAAGCCACCAATAATTCATGGATACAGCCAGCCAGCCGCCATCCTACAAACATGTATTGAGAATCTCTTCCATCTCCTGTATGCCAGGAATTGTCCTAGACGCTGAGGATGAAGTGATGATGAAGGTATATTCCCCACCCTTGAGAGCTTGTGGGCTTGTGCAGGAGTAATTTTCCTGTGGTAGGACACCAGGTATCACTGTGGCCTGTGTGGGATGCTGTGGAAAGCAAAGGAGTGGACAGTGGAAGAGGGAGCTGGGGGAAATTCCTGGAAAGGAGAGAACCTTGAGCTAAATCTTCAAGGACAAGATGGAGTTTGCCAGCTGGAGAAAAATGATAGAATTATTCTAGGCCAAGTGTACACCAGGTGCAAAGGAAT
Organism: Varecia variegata; assembly: GCA_028533085.1. Classification (NCBI taxonomy): domain Eukaryota; kingdom Metazoa; phylum Chordata; class Mammalia; order Primates; family Lemuridae; genus Varecia; species Varecia variegata. Next base: position 95,865,578 of record CM052438.1, on the reverse strand, counting down.
GTAAAGGAATGAGGTTTATAAAGGAATGAGGGGACCAGGAGCACTTGGGGGAGTTCCATTCATTCTGTGTGATTGAAACATAAGCTTGATGTGGGTGTAGCAAGGAATCAGTTTAGCTCATATTAAGTCTTGTGAGTCATGCTAAGAAATTTGAAATTTACCTTGAGGATCAAAAGTCAGCCTTCTGAGCATTGAAAGGAGAAAGGCATGGATAGATTTATGATATGGAAATATCAGTTGCACATAAATGTGGAGGGCAAAGACTATAAAAATGAATAGGCTAGAGACCGGAACCAGGGAGACCTGTTTAGGGACCATTTGAAAATGGTAGGTAAGAATGAAGGTGGCCCTAAAGTAACAAATAGCACCCATTTAGAACATTTAGATCCTTATGAGTGGTTTCCTCCACTGAGAATGACACACACACTATACCACTGGTGGTGCTAATTTTACCATAATAACAGTATTTCTACAAGTATTAAAACAGCGAACTCATCTGGAAACCTAACTAATGCACACAGGACATTTTCTAACATCGGGAAGAGGGGATGCTCCATTGTGCTTTTGCCTGCAAAGTCTCCTACTTCAGTCTTGTTCTGATTGCAATGGGGCTAGTAGAAAAAGGCACTTCCAGTCTGCGTCTGGTAAATTTATTCACACTGTGATGTGACTCAGCTTAACAGATCACTCCTTCCAGGTTCTTCCTTCTCCCACTCCCCACGCTGCCCCAGCACAACAAGATTTAACTTAAAGCTAAAGAATGGACCCTAATCACAGAATATCTGGTGCAGCTGAAGTTAAAAAGACAGAAGAGGGAAAGAAGGCCTTCCAGATGTTCCTGAAGTCACATCTGAAGTCAGCTGGACCACAGAAGGACATCAGCATCAGTGACTGTGCCCCAGAGGACAGATCAGTCACGTGGAATAGACTCGACTCCAGAGGTAGGGGGCTGTAACAAAAAGACCCCGGCCTTAGAATCAGGTACATCTGGAACCTAGCCCCAGCCTGGTTTCTTGTCTGTCAAACGGAGGGGAAAGGCCTGTCTGCAGTGAGAGCGAAGCCAGATGATATGTACGAAGCCACCAGAACAGAGCCCAACTCAGTGTTCCTCAACCAGGGATAATTTTGTACCCCGCTACCCAGGGACATTTGGCAGGTCTGGAGACACTTTTGGTTGTCACAACTGGGAATGGGAGTGCTACCTGCATCTGTGGACAGAGACCTGGGATGCTGCCTAACACCCTAAAATGCACAAGACAGACCCACAACAAAGAATTATCCAGCCCAAAATTTCAACAGTGCTGAAATTGAGAAACTCTTGTCTACCCAATAAATAATATTTTTGGCTCCTCACTCCCACTGTCCTATGATCCCCCTGGAATACAAATCAAAAGGAATGTCCCTAAGCAGAGCTGCCCACCCCACGGGACAGCCTCTGGCTGCTGGCTGGAGAGATTAACCTCTGTCATTGTCCCCGCCGTCTCCCCGTCATGAGTACAATGACCTGTCTGTGAGGAACTCGCTCATTCAGGCTCAGAGCTATTTACTTTCTCCTTTACTATCTTTTTGAGTGAATTTTATTTTCCACAAAATAAGGCCAGCAGCCCTGATATCTTGCTGACCTCATCCCTCCCCTCACTGTGCTTTCCGGCCCACCCAGCCACCATCCTGCCACTTCCTGCGTCTGCTCCTTCACTGTCCCCACAGACCCAAGGAGGACCGTTCAGTGGCCGCAGAGCAGGCGTGTGCTCTCAGCGAGTGTCCCGGGGCATTAGGACGTGCCCACGTGTACAGGGTGGTCTGTGCAACAGGCTGCTCTGATGAGGAGTCTGCTCTGCAGGTGGGATGGAGCCCTCTGCCCTTCATTCTGCGTGCTCGGATGGAGACCAGAATGCTCTGACCGTGCTGAGCTTGGCGCCCTCCGACTGATGCTCCCTCCACACAAAATAAGGGCAAATATTTGAGAGAGAAGAAAGGAAACAGCATCTTCTCTTTTCTCTTCATCCACATATGTGCATAGAGCCGGCACAGCCCACATTGCACACACACACTCACGTGGGTCCATGCACACACAAAAGGAAAAAGGATGCCCAGGAACAAGCCACGGAGCCCCCAAGAGCTGATTGTTGGCTGTGGGCTGCCTGCAGGGTCAGGGGCTCACAGAGCTCGTGCCTGTTCCCCCCAGGGCACGGCCCCCTGATGCCCCAACCCAGCTCTCCCACACAGTCCGCTGCGCAGCCTCCGTTTCCAACCTTCCCACTCTACCTCTTGAAATCAAGCGAATGTGGTAATGGACACTGATCAGGGTCCCTAATTATTATCAGCTGGAGATTTCCCAGTGTAAGGCCTCCACCCCGTGTCCAAGGGCTGCCCGGATCAACTGGCAACAGTGCACAAGATTTTAAGGAGAGAATAAGAGACAGAAAAAATGGCAGTCACAGAGAGGGGTCTGCGGATTCCTTTACCCTGTCTCTGGAGCTTGTCATCCTGTGGGGGGTGTCGGTAGGGGACCTGTCACTCTGTCTCTCTCCTAGTTTCTGGGACTTGCCTGCAGGGAGCCTGACCTAATCAGGCCTCAGTGAAAAGAAGGACCTAGAAGGCCCAACAAAAGAGAGGAAACTCTATTCCCAAAGTGCTGGCTTTTTTGCCAGAAGTCACTTTGGTTAAAATATTATTTCTTGATCTAACAGCCTCACGGAAGCCACCCCTCAAAGGACCTCAAATCCAACTCCACCTGCTGCGTCCTCTGTGGAGTAGAGAATGCAGTCAGGTTCCTCCCGAAGGCCAGCTCCACCTGCCGCTGGCCTGTCCTGACGACGCCATGCCCACGGCACTTGGGAAGAGCTCCGAGAAGGTGCTGTGGGAGCTGGGGACTCAGGCAGAGCTTTCTGGAAGAAGTGATATCTGAAGAGGTGAGTTTTAAGGTTGAGTGGAAATTGTCTGGGTGGCAGGGAATTGGGAGAGAGCTGCTGTCTGATGAAGGTGAGAGGGCACAAGGGCACGGGGTGCTGGAGTGTACAAGCACTTCCACGACAGGAAAATGGCTAAGAGGCCAGCTGGTGACAAGGGCCTGCAGAGGCAGGTGGGTGGGACTGAGGTCACCCAGGACGTACTCGGGGTTTTGGCCTTGAACCTGCAGACAGGCAGAGGCCCTGAGCGTTTCCAGTGGGGAATGAGGGGCTCAGATGCGCCTTCCACTCTGGCCACTGTGGGTGGGGTGGTGTGGGGAGAGAAACGAAGCACTGTTCTGTCCTTACATGAAACTTAAATGTCTCCGAGATTTATTGGCAACACGTGGGGTTCGTGACCGTGAATCACAGGCCACCAATTAGGTAAGAGAGACTTTTTTTTTGGAAACTCCTTTAAATTTCTCTTTCCAGCCTCTTGTCTGATCAAGGATTTTAGAAAACTTTAACCAGTGTTTTGAAGCATCCCTGCCCCACAGATTGCACCAGAGTTTGGGGAGCTCTTCAGCAATTCTGGGGTGGGGGGACCGTACCTCACACAGTTTACTCTGCCCCACACCCCACAGTCCTGGCCAGTGGTTGTGACCTATATGTTTAGGGAGGAAAGAAAGTCAAAAGATAAAAGGGGAGAAACCACAGTTAATACCTAAAGTGGATTACTCCACCACAATGGCCTTTTAAAAAAATCAAATAATATACACATTTAATGAAGAGACATCAATACTTTATGTTAGAAGTTCTGAGAGCCTGAGTAGGAGAGAGACAGGAGGGGTAAGAGAAGGATTCGGATTCAAGATCCAAGAAAAATGTAAGATATTTAAAATAAAAATAGAACTACCATATGATCCAGCAATCCCACTTCTGGGTATTTATCCGAAGTAACTGAAAGCAGGATCTCAAAGACTCTCTACACCCTGTGGCCATCGCAGTGCTACTTGCAACAGCCATGATGTGGAATCAACCTAGTGTCTGCGGGCAGGTGAGTGGATAAAGAAAATGCAGGGTGCACACACCATTCAGCCTTAAAAAAGTGAGAAGTCCTGCCATTTGGGACAACATGGAGGGCATGTTAAGTGAAATACGACAGGCACAGAGAGACAAACACTGCATGACCTCACTTATAGGAGGCATCTAAAATAGCCAAATTCATAGACTGGAAGACTGGAAAGGTGGTTGCTAAGGCTGTTGGGGGGTGGGGAAGGGGACATTGCTGTTCAGTGCGTATAAAGTTTTAGTCATGCAAGACGAAAACGTTCTGAAGATGTACAATACTTTGCTTATGGTTAACAATAATATATCGCATGTATGGTTAAAAATTCGTTAAGAGAGTGGATCTCATGTTTCAGTTTTTTTAACCACAGTAAAAAAGTTAAAAAAAGAAATATTCCAGGTGCTGTTATTGAAGCAGCAGGATTAACATTTCTTAATAAAGTCCAAAAATGGAGGAAAAAGTAAAAAAAAAGCAATGAGCTGGTAAGCGAGGAGATGTGGAGAGGGGAGGGGGCCTGGGCCTCTGGACCAGGTGGAAGGCAAGGGTCGTGCAGAGCTGGGCGTGACAGCATGAGCAGGAAGGGGCGGCAGCGGTGCGAGGAGACCCCCGGGCACTCGAGGGCCAGAGCCTGGGGACCATCCGTGATGCGCCATCCCCAGCAGCTGAGCTGCCCCAAGAGTCTGTGCACCATGACTGTCGCTCAGTGCTGGCGACCCCGAACCTAGGGTCTCATGGGGGGCTCCAGCTCCTAGGCTCAGCAGCGGCTCGAGTCGCATCTGCAGGGTGTCGCCTGCCCAGCCTCTCCACCTCAGGGCCCCCAGGCATCGGCATGTTCTCTCCGGACTCCGCGCCTCGCCTTCTGTGAACGTTTCTCGCGTTTGCCTGAGCGTTTTCCTGCGCGTAGAGATTGCTCTCCTCTAGCCTCCAGCTGCCATCACAACACCGCTGCTCTGTCCTCTGGGCACGGAGGAGCCCCCAGTGTAGGAGACGGGTACAGGGTTGCGGGGTGCGAGTGCTGGCTGTGGCCATACCAGCTGGATGGTCTTCGGCGAGTCTGCTCCCTGCTCTGTGAATGAGGAAATGATACGTGTTCCAGCAACTCCCAGGGGTGTCACGGTGATCAAAGGACATAATGTATGGAAATGGAATGGAACACACGCTGCGCTAATGGAAATCATTAGGTGCCTTTCCCTTACACGTTCCGTGTTTATCTCTGTCCCTCGCCCCGCCTTTCCTTCCCCTAGCAGCCGCTCCCCCTGGAAAGCAAAGCTTAGAGCCATCTGCGGAAGAGGCGCCTGTGGGTGGAGGTGCTCGGGACTGTGGAGAAACGGCGTGTTTGGGAAAGACCCGCATGCTGCCCTCGGGACTGTGTGACGCTCTCCTCCGATCCCAGTCCACTCGGAACCCCGGAACTCGGCAGTCACAGCCGGACGCCCCAGGCTCCTGTCTGAGGCTGTCGCAGATGAGCTTTTTTTTCTTTTTTCACTCTTGGCAACGTGGGAGAAATGGCACTTGCTTATCCCCATTCCAAGCCCAACAAAATGCAGCTTTCATCACTTGGTAGTGTACATGTCCCTGCAGAGGCACAGAAATCAATGTGCATTGATTCTTAAGCTAGGAATTCATAAACTTCTTTAAGGTCATGGATTGATTTTTTTACTTTTAGTAAAAAACTGTGAGACTCCAGATCTTTCCCTTCATTTCTGCCACCTTTCTCATCTGCAGGGCCACATGCCCTCTCCACCTGCGTGTGCCTTGCCTTCCCTTGCTCTGTGCCACCAGGAGGGAGAAGCACTTAGAGAGAGAGAGGGAGATGCTTAGACACTGCTACATCAAATCCGGGCACGGGCGTAATCCCCTGGATTCATCAAGTAGTGGGAACAAATGGATTGGAAGGATGACACCACAAAAACGAGCACAGTGATTGGAACAGACTCATCAGCATTTGCCAAAGCAGAGCTGGGCAGCGAGGGCTTGATTGCAGAGCAAAGGCGTGGGGGCAGATCAGCATCCTTCCCAATGTCGTGCTGCCGATGGCTCCGAGTGCTGCGTGGGAAGAGCACTTGAGCCGGCATCCAAAGGTGAGCACAGGCCACGACACCAGGGCAGCCTCCTGATCACCTGAATACTCGGTTTATCCACAACTGAAAAAAACCTAGAAAATATCACGATAAATGTAAAAGTAGTTTTTAGACTATAAGGTGTCAGAGGAGCACAAGATAATTACTGCTCTAGTGTTCCAAATCTCCCTCACTTATATTTAGAATTAAAAAGCTTGAAAGAAATTCATGAATGCTATGGCTGATAGGGTTATCATAGATTCCCTTCCTTCTTTCCTCTTTTCAGAAAAATTTTATGGTGATAAAACTTAACATGAGCTCTATCCTCTGAACAGATTTCACAGTGTAGCTAGAATACGTCATTGTTATCTGTAGCAGACCTCTAGAACTTACTTATCTCGCATCACTGAAACTTCATCCTCCCTCCCCCAGCCCTGACAAGCACCATTCTGTTCTTGTGGCTGCGAGTGTGACTGTTTTAGAAACCTCATCGATGTGGAATCGTGGAACCACCATATGATCCAGCAATCCCACTTATGGCTGTTTATCCAGAAGAGTTGAAACCAGGATCTCGGAGGGATGTCTGCGCCCCATGTTCACCGCGGCATTGTTCACAGGAGCCAAGACGTGGAAACAGCATGTGCCCATCACCTTGTCGATGGATTTTAAAAATACGGTGCATGCGTACAATGGAATATTATTCAACCTTAACACAGGAAATCCTGCATGTGTAAGCATGTGGATGAACCAGGAGGTCATTATCCTAAGTGAAATAAACCAGGCACACAAGGACAGAGACTTTTTTTTCTCTTTCCCTCTATACTATCGAGGCTGTCGAGCACAAGCTCTGCAGCCAAACACCCCTGGGGTCACGTCCCAACCTTACTACTTGGTAGCTGTTACCTGCCTTCCTCGCCTTCCTGAGCCCCAAGTTTCCTCATCCATAGAAGGGGACAATAGCACCCATCACATGAAGGTGTCGAGAGTATTTGGAGCAAGATAATTTAGGCGCCTACGCAGACTGCGCAACAAACGGGGCCGCTGTGGTCATCATCACTCTGCCTCAGCAGGTCCCGTCCAGCCAGCTGGAGGCTCAGTGGCACCTGCAGCCGGAGCCGGGCCTCCCTCAGGCCTGTCACCAAGGCCCTTGCACTTGGGCTTGCTGGGCCCCGCCCAGACAGCTCTCTGCAGACCCGGCAGTTGGCTCTCCCACTCTCCGGTGAGCTGGGGGCTGTGGCTCTGGGTCCTGTGGCTTTGTGGTGTCAAGCTGTTCAATTAGCAGCAAATCAAGATGTTCAGATGGTGCCGGCCCGGCCAGAGCCCACCTCCCCAGGGAGGGTGGCAGATTGTGCTGCCCCGGTCATCAGCTTCCTGCCAGCCCCGCAGGCCTCTGAGGCACAGCAGCCTCCTCTCGGAATTCTCCCAGCTCTCCCTACCCTCTGGCTCACGGCCTGCGGGCCGTCAGCACCTGTCCTGGGAGCTGGGGTTCAGCTGCGCCTGCCAACACGTTCCCCTCTCATTAGCAGAAGCCCCCTGCTGGCAGGTGGGCGTGCACAGGTGGGAGCCCCACATGGGCTTCTCTGGCCTGGGGTGGTGCCCTCCAACCCCTGCCCTGACCAGCCTGCTTCATACCCCAGGTGTACAGGAAGGCTTTGACAACCATGCATCCCCAAGGCTGCTAGAGCTAAAGGACAATCTTAGGCATGACCTGAGCCCACAGTCATCATCAGAAGATGACCCTGGCAGAGCATGTACCACAGATAACTGGGCAGTGACCCGGGGAGGAGATAGGCAAATGTCCAGCCAACCAGTTGGTACCACTGAGACCCCAGAGAGACCAGATGATCATTGATAGGCAATAAGCTCCTCCATCATTAAAGCACAAAATAGGACTGCCCTGTCACTTCCTGCACAACTTGTGGGTACCCCTGTTCACCCTCTCTTTGACCTATATACAAATGCTCTGGGTGGTGGGGACAGAGGAGCACATTGCGGGGAGAGAGGCAGCGAGGAACTACTGCCTGGTCCCACGCTATCTGGCCTGTTGTCCCCAGAGCCTGTGCGAGGCACATGAGGGACACTCAGGGCAGGCCCCTGCAGCAGGAGCTTGGGGCCAAGAAGGGAGGCAAGGCTCTCACAGAAGAAAGAGTTGCAGGGCAGGTGGGGTGTGTCTAAGTGCAAAGGGGCATGGCCTCGACCTAAAAGCAGGGGCTTCAGAGAAGGACCAGAATCATGGGCAGAGGCCTCACCTGTGTTAGGCCTTAAAAACTGAGTTTCATCCAAACTGCCTCTCCCTGATTGCCTTCCAAAGGAGGGAACTTCAGAGATGCTAGCTTCTTTAAATGTGAGTCCCTGTTCGGAAACACAATAGGGAAGGTGGAGAAATGCACCCCATTGGTGACAGAGAGATGGAGTCACCTGCACAGTCACTGCCCTCCATGGGGGTCGGAAATAAAAACAAACACCAGAATGGAGCAGACTGGTTCCTCTCCCTTCCCCACTTCTCTTTCCTCATCCAGGTTTCAGAGAGGCCGGACAGCACCCAGACACGCTCGGCAGCGTCCCGGGCTCCCAGCCCATCCTTGCAGTGGAGGCGAGAGTCACAGGGACTCCACCACTTTAGTAATCGGAGTGGGGACTCCCAAGGTGGAGCCCTTCTGGGATCAGCATCCCAGCTTCTCTGCAATATTCCATCATCCCCTCTCTTATTCCCCTTCGGCATCTAGCGCAGAACTTGCTGGGGCTGCTCCCTGAGGAGTATCGCTGGGGTCATGCTCTTCTCTTCGCTGTTACCTCCCCGTAGTCCCGGCAGATGTCCATGCGGATGTGATTCCTCAAAAGGCAGTTCAAGTTCAACTTCAGGCTGGAAAGTGCTAACTCACCCCAATGACCCTATCACAGAATATCTGGAAAGGGACAGAGTCAAACACATCTCTTCTTAACTCAGAGCAAGGGCATCCTACCAGAGCAGCAGCGCCTCAGTTTTGGGGAGGTGGCTGGCATCGGAGTAATTTGGGAAAAGAACCAGAACAGAGAAGCATCAGTTCACACAAGGAAGAGTTGGAGAGTTATTTTGTCATGCACAAAAAAGATCCTTCCTTAAAGAGTTGCTGGGAACTCCTCTCTATCTACATAGAGATTGTTGGTGTTGTTGTCGTAGCGCATCTCATCGCTCCCCTCCTGAGCTCATCTACACAGGTGGAGCAGCTCCCTCCTAATCTGTTCTTCCTGGGTTCAGTGCTGTGAGATAAACGTAAGACATACGCCACCTCTCCTGCTTCACAAAATTGGAAGCGTGTTGCTGTTTTACTCAACTATAGTAGCACCTAGTCTCTTTCTACTCCAGTGAGTTTGTTTCCAGGGAGGGGCCACAGCCCACAGGAAGGCTGGGGAGACAGCAGGGAGGTGGACACATGCTGCACCCCAGGGTTATGCAGGGCCCCTGACCACAGCAAATGAGCTAAAGCTGTTACCAGGGGCTCCAAGCACCAGGGTGCCAGAAAGAAACCCCAGGGTATAGAAGTCAGTAAGACCAGAGCCTGGGAAATTTTCAGAACAGGCAGTACATAGAGAAAAAGGCAGTGGTGACTCCTTTGTGGAGCAGTGACATAATGATTTTAAGTGCAAATTGTCTCTTCTACCTGCTTCGCCCACCAGTATGCCCAGGTCTTGTTGGACTCTTAAAGAGGCCGTGTTGATGGGTGACATTTGACAGACAGAATATGGGAGGGGTAAGGAACTCTAAAGAGCTCCTTTCTCTGTTTACAGCCTTTCTCTGTTTAACTAAGAATGGGGCAAAGTAATGTAAACAAATTACAGACCCTTTAAAATTCTGATAAATACTTGGAACTTTTCACCAGAAAAATGCACATACACAGAAAAATGCAATAAGTAATTTCTGGTGATTCACTGTCCCCCAAAGGCAAATTCCCTACAGTGTCCATAGGTGCCAGGCTCACACCTCTGATGTGACAGACAGAGAGTGAAATAATAAACACTGTGAGACTCAGAAGGAGGGTGGAAGGGGGATGAGGGATGAAAATCACTTGATCGGTACAATGTACACTATTAAGGTGACGGCTACACTATAAGCTCAGACTCCACAAATACGCACTATATCCATGTAACTAAACTGCACTTGTACCCCCCATATCTATTAAAATATAAATAAATAAATGCAAATAAATAAATAAATAAAACAGCTCTGATGTGAGAAGATAATCTGGCCTGTTCTAACCTCCTGGACTTTCTGGTCTTGGGCAGCCATGCAGTCTCCTGTGGATGTGTTGCCTGGGATGGCTCAATGTTGTCCTGAGGGCAGGGCGTGGGCTCAGTGGGAGTGAAGCCCCCGGGACCTCAGGTCTAGTGTTGCCTTTGCAGTGAGCTGTCGGGTGGGGCGGTACCAAGGATGGAGTCATCTCCCCTGCAGCAGACCAGGACTTCCTGCCCTCCTCTCTACCCCGCTGGCTTCTGGAGTCTCTCCAAAGACAGCAGCAGGCACCAATGGCTAATTGCTCCGAAATAGCTAGTCTCCATTTCAGGGTGCTGCTGGCTTTTGCTTTAGTAGCTGGCAAATGAATCCTTCCAGGGATTATAATAACCCTGTCCTGGCTGTGTTCCCTGGAATCTTGGACTCTTTCCCTGGCCCTCGTCCCACAAGGGTTGGAAATCTCTGAGTATTTATCCCCTAGAAGATTCCCCGTGCCTGCCTGGCTCCCAGCCAGGCCGCACACAGACGGCTGGCTTCCTCCACCTCCCCGTGGGACTGATCCTGCCCTGACTCTGCCCCCACGCCCGTCAGGCCACCTCTCTGCTCAGTCCTGACCTATTCTCCTGGGGGCAGCTCTCTCCCCACGGGGCTGTCCATCTGTCCGTCCGGACCTGCCACTCTCTTCCCTCTTCTCTGTCGTCTCTGGCAACGCTTTTGTCCTACAGAATCTTTTCCACCAAAAAGGCCAAGGAAGAGCCAGTATGGTTCTCTGACTGAAGGCAGAGACTAGCAACCACTGAAACAGTGAGAAAATGGAGTGATTATTTCCTCAAAGAGCTGATTGTTCACCCTTCCTGATAACAAATATGTGATTGCTAGGGCAGGGAATGCAGTGACATTTTGGTTCTGCATCTCACAACATTAATGTAGACTACTTAGTAATGGCACAGTGTTATCAGAGCATGGAGGAGGGTGAAGTAAAGCCTTGAACACTTACCAGGTGAGTTACTGTTGTTTTGGGTATCGACCTCCCCCCGCCAGCTTCTGAGCTTCATGAAGACAGGAACTAGATAGTACAATTCTTTGTAGCTATTACTATCTACTCCTTACCCACAGTCACCAAGGATGGGGGGTGGGGGGAAGAGGAGTAGCCAGCACAAGACAGGCAGAGATGGAAAGCTCAGTAAATCTTTGGTAAATGAGTGAACTTCAACAGCCCAACTTGTCTGGCTTTCAGCAAACCCCTTTCACAGAGTGTTGAGTTTTAGTGTAAATGAACCCTGCATGTTGACGGCCACTTAGAATGTGAGGCTGACCAGTGGAGAGCAATGACAGCCATGTGGGACTTTTCATTCCACTAGATCCTTGGCCATGATCATGCATGATGGGGACTGGGAAGAGGGCATGTAGCTGAATCCTAGTATGGCTGGCAAACACGCTGAGAGCAGGCTGGTGCTACTGTGGTGCAGGAAGTACAGCACACTTGACTTAAGTGGGTCTACCAAGTGCTGCACCACACTCAGGAAGATTCTCAGCTGCTTCCTCCAAGGGGCACTTACACTAAACAGAGACCTGACCCAGAAACCTACTGCAGACTTGCGATTCCACAAGTGCCACACCGGGCAGGAGGACAGTCCCTTCCCCTCTGCTCCATAGCTTTCCACTTTGTAACCCAGGCCTGCTGCCTTCCTGACAGCAATTTTGTAATATCGTTTCCGTGTGCCTTTTGCCAAGTCACTATTGGCAACCCATGGCAATTCAGCTGCAATCACAATAAATAAACAGCAGTAATTAAAGCATCGCATAATAGATCACATAAAACCTGTATATGGCTGAAAAGCCAAATAAGTGGCATTTTAACAAGAGAAAAGAGGGGTGGGCCAGCTCAGAGGGAATGTGTTCAGGAAACTGAAGTGTTTTCAAGCAGCGATTGTGAATTTCTCACATTTAAGTGAGTTCATGGTGTTGCCGCACCAGACTCAGGCAGACTCTCCCTGTGCAACGAACTGCAGGCATTGCCAGAAAATCGAAAGCAGGGCATGACAGGGGGCCTGGAATTCTGTCAGAAATTGTTCTGTTAAGTCAGGAACTTAAAAGGGGTAACACAGACGGAAGTGCACGTGCTGAGTCTCCCTCGTGCAGGGTCAGACAGCCTCTGCAGAGAAGAGAGACGCACCCCCATGAGGCTGCAGATAAGGAGATCTCAGAGGAGGGTGGTCCTGGCCTCGAGGAAACATTCCCTTTTCCTGCCCAGCTAGCTGAGGAGGCAGCACAGGGCTGGGAAAATATATGCATGTGCTTTGGAGCCTGAGAAACATGGGTTTGCATAGGAAATCTCCAATTTATCAGCCTAAGCTACCTTAACCTCTCCAAGTCATTGCTCACCTCTTAAATGAAATAACTGTTTCATTTCTTCTGAGAATTAATGAAGTTACAGATGTATGGGACATACCACAGAGTTTAGCATACAGTGGGTATTAATAAATGTCTGTCCCCTCCCATCAAGCTCCCAGTGCTGTATTTGGAAAGGTCAAAGTGAACTTGGCTCAATGGAAAGTGCTGGCCTGGGGAGTTGGGTCCACTCTGGCCTCATTCGGCCTCATCCTGCTTTGTGTCTTGCTGTCATCCTTGGCACCAAGAGTGTTGAGATGAATGTTTCCCAAATCTCAAAAAGAAGGCTTTGAACTGAGGGAAGGATCGTCCTGCCATGCCCAAATGCTTGGCCTGTGGCTAAGGGACATGCGGAATCCGAGGAGGGAGGGATTAAGTCTGCCCCAAGTCATTGGAAGAAGCATCAAAAATGGAGTTAATCATGAATGATCCTTGAGTGAGAACCAAGAATATCTCCCCGCAAAAACGTAGAGAAAGAAATCCCAAGCAGAGGGAAGAGCCTGGGAAAAGGCAAGTACTGTACGCGGTGCATTTGCAAATGCCTTGGAAGCACCTGCCGCGCAGCGAGCGGGGTGAAGTTGTGCACGTGCACACCTCCTTCTGACTCAACCTTCCCCACGGGCACCACGGGGCCTGCAAGATCCCGCACGTTTCTTGAGAGCGCCAGCCACAGATCACAGAGTTAGAGATAGCTGGAAGACCTAGGCGGAAAGGGCTTGGGGTGCGCTCCGCAGAGCATGCGAACAGCAGGCTGGTGGGACGCTCCAAGTTTGGAGCTTGAACTCGGTGCAGGGTTAGGAACGGGGAGTGTCACGGTGGAGAGAAAGCTGACTCCGTAGTTCCCTAATTGAGCTGAGATCCACCCCCAACACCTCCCTGTTTTTAACACCTTCTAATATAAAGAGAAGAAATTTAAAAGGAAAGCCAAAGATGACAGTTGTAGGGTAAAAAAGGTGTGGGAAATATGTGCGGAACAGAAGGCTTGGAATTCTGCTCTGCTGTCAGTAACGCATGAGGTGTCCCCAAGGAAACCACAATTGCTGGGGCTCAGGGGTGGGAAGAAACAGGGGTCGGATAGTCTCTAGCGAGTCTTGACACAGCCCTTTCATGTCAGGCCCGGGGAGGGTGCCAATGTCCCTAACTGTCGTGACGCCTTCCGAGGCCTAGGACCCTACCTGTCTGGCTTTTGTCCTTCCTTCGCGCTTCTCTCTCTTCAGTGTCGCCTTCACAGGCTGTTGCTGACAGCAAAGTGCTTAGCCCTTTCAAAAGGGGGAAGTGAGGCACTCCAGAAACCTTCAAGGAAATCTTTGAGACTCGTGAATTAGTAGGCAACATGGTGTTGTTGGTTAGTGATTCCTTGAAGACAGGTAAGTAAGAACTCTTAGAAATAGGGTTTAGCCTCGTACATTAGCTAAGCTCATTTTCAACACAGTGAAGCATGAAGTTCTAAGTCATCGAAACCACAGGTCAAGTTCACCTTAAATCCTATACCCTCTATTCTCTCAATAATTGAGAATCCAGCTCTGTCTTCATGTCTACACGGAGCTCAGCTCTCCCTGACCTGTAGGTGAGCAGACAGCAGCCCAGTCCCATCCCAGGCCATGTTTCCTGCCTTTGGGGAAGCCAGTCCTGTTGCCTCCACGGGCCCTCCTTCCTACAGTCATCAGACACCGGCTTGCCTACCTGCTTGGTCTCCTCAAGGAGAAACAAGGAGAATCCTTCCACAGCAATGAAAAGCTGTGAAAGATGAAGTTATTTCTGGAGATAAAGCTGGGTATGTGAAGTTCAAGGGAGCACTCTTCAGTGCAAGAAATATCTCCCCATTGGCTTTACAGATTCTTGTGGCCACACTAACAAGCAGCTGCTCCAGGAACAAACGATGTGCTGATGTTGGATCTGAAGGAACTGGCAGGGAAAGGTCCACACCCAGTTGTTCCCTCCTGCTGGTGTCTAGAGGCAGGACACCTCACAGGTGTCACAACACTGGTGTCTGCCTGACATCGGAGCCAACTTTCAATGAGCTGAACAAATGTGTTCAAAGTTGTTACAGATCATCTCAAAGCCATTTATATTTGGCTTCATAATGCATGATGGCAGGGAGGTGGGATGGGGGTGGGAGGTGGCAGTGGAGAGGCCTGGGTAGGAGAGAGTTGCCAAAGATTTATCTTTCTAATTATGCTTTGCTTAGGGCTAATATTAAAATGAGTTTTAATTCCCTGAGCACACAGCAGCTCAGGAACATGCTGGGCATTGGGCAGGCTGGCCTAGGATTTTAAATTTGCTTAGGACATACATACATGGGTAACAGCAACTCAGCTATTAAAGCCCTGCACTTCTGCCCCTGGGTCTGGCTCGAGACCTCCAGTGTCCCTTCTGGTCTGGCTAGTCCCAGAGTTCACACAAGGAGGATGGGAGACCAATCACACTGCCATGTGCCCAGCTCTGCCCCTGCCTTGCACTGGCAAATGAATTCAGCAGGTGAACCACACAGCTCTTTGTTACTGCTATGAGGTGAAATAACCTTAGATAGGGTAAATAATAAGCAATTATCAAATTAATGAAAAATGGTATGCCTCTTCTACCCCCAGTGCCAGGGATGTGTTGTGCTAATGACTTTTGCACCTGCTGAGCATAATTAGTGAGTAATCTGCATGGGTGTGTAATTACTGGGTAAACACATGATATTTACCAATAACTTCCTGCTAGGTAAACACCAATGAACACTAACAGGTAGCTATTGGGACTAACTACAGGTGAAATGAGAACTGGCCCCAAATTTGGCTTGAATCTAGGCGCCAATGCAAACTTTCTTCAAGGAATACAATTTAATATTGAGCAAGCTCCCTACCAACAGCTCGCCCTCCTGGCTGCTTAATCAGACCTTGGAGCATAAATACCAAACATCCCAAGACACCTTACACATAGAGGAGAAACAGTATGAATCTTAAGACTTGACGTTGAGGGAGACACTTGAGGTCAGCCCCAGTTTCTTTATATGTAAACTGGAGATCAGCCTGTTCAGTGGGCTTGCTCTGTCTAGTGAATGAAACAATTAACATGGAAGCAGAGTTAGAAATGTAGACTATAAATAGTTATTAAAACTATGATTCCAACCTGGTTGACATTATGCAAGCTGGCAAATTTTATATGAGAAATTGTAAGAGGGACAGGTATGGTTAGGCAGGGACTAGAAACCCCTCAACCCACTCCCACCCTTGGGGGTATTTAGAAAACCTTCTAGAAGGGAGGTAAAGCCTTTGCACTCTGTATCTCCCCCACACACATGCTCCAAGCATGCATGTGCACACACGAGTGCACACATACATGCCCCTGCATGTCATTCTCTGAAAACTTTCTCATGTGTAAAATATCGCAAGTGCCGATCTGAGGC
Source organism: Varecia variegata (assembly GCA_028533085.1). Taxonomy (NCBI): domain Eukaryota; kingdom Metazoa; phylum Chordata; class Mammalia; order Primates; family Lemuridae; genus Varecia; species Varecia variegata. The sequence goes on along the minus strand of CM052438.1, from coordinate 95,849,569 downwards.
AGAATGCAGAGGAGGAATTAATGTCGGGCCTGAAGATTCCCAAAGTGTGTTCAGGTACTTAGTTTGAACTTCAAATAAAGCTCTTAAAGCATTTTAGTCATGCCTCTACCCCCATCCCAACTCACTTAGGTGCTTGCACCAACTCTAGCCACAGGGTCTGAGTCAAGGGTGAGAATAGAAGCGGGCTGTGGGCAGGAAATGGGATGGGAGGGGGATAAGCGCTGTCAAACCTGCTAGGCTGTCCTCTAGCACTGCAGTCCCCAACCCCCGGGCCGTGGACCAGTACAGGTCTGTGGCCTATTAGGAACTGGGACGCACAGCAGGAGGTGAGCAGTGGGTGAGCTAGCAAAGCTTCATCTGTATTTGCAACCACTCCCCATCGATCACCATCCCCCAACCCCAGTCTGTGTAAAAATTGTCTTGCATGAAACCGGTCCCTGATGCCAACAAGGCTGCAGACCCAGCCCTGCCACTGGGCTGTATTCTCCACATTCTTCTCATCTGTGCCATTGTCACTGATCCGTGCCCCTAAGTTGGCCTTCACCATACACAGGGGCACCCCTGACCTTCCACTTGTCTTTCTACTCAGAGGTGAACTCAGTAGCCTTCCACCCAGGATCACCACGGCAAAGTCAGCAGTGACAAGCAGCTAATGAGAGTGAGACACACACTCTGTGCCCCAGAACAGAGTGCAGGTAACTCGCCATTTGCAGGTCAGACCCAAGACCTCAGCCTCATTCGGGCCGAGCCCCAGCCAGGTGAGTGAGCCACCGCGCACGGACGCACACAGAGTTCCCTCAAGTAATACCCCTACTTCTGGGAGCTAAATCCTTCGTGAGACAGTGCAGCATAGTAATAGATACAGATAAGGGATTTGCTCTGGGTATTAACTGGAATCAACGTTATATTATTGAGATGCATTTGCCATGGCATAGTTTTACAAATATTAAAGCAACTTCTTAGAAATGAACAGAAACTACATTGATTTTCACTAGATACAATCACAATCTATTTTAAGTTTTAATTTTATTTCTTTTTACTGTGAATAGCTAACCCATACGTTCACAAAGTTCAAAATGCAACAGACAAAGAGCACCCAGAAAAATCATTTCCTCTGATTCCTGATCCACACCACAAAGTTCTTCTCCCCGCTGTCACCCGGTTACTGATTTCTTATTAATCATCCCAGAAATAGTCCATAAGCAAATATATAGGCTTTTCATCTGCTTATTTCACATAGATAGCAAGATATGATATATACTCCTCTAGGTAAAGTGTCTTTAATGGAAATTTTCAAAATGCTTTTGACTCAAACATAATTTTCTTATTTATATAATTTTTACATCCTAAAGACTGGACCTCAGATGAGATGACTCTTAGAAGATTTTTTTCAAATCTTTGATTTTTCCTTTGCATGAATAGCCATCCACTTCCTGGTGCCTACTAGGTAAAACAAAGTACCATCTTTGCTTATTCAGCAAGCATGCTATCTTGGGTAACAACTCGGAGGTGGTGGGGCTAAAACTAGCCATCCGCCTTTGCAAAAATAAGCACAGAATTAGCTTATATTGCCAGTTTCTTTTACTCTCTCCTTTAACAGAAGCAGTGACATGTGCTGATTACTGCTGGGGGCAGGAGCACAGGAAATAATTAATTCAGCGTCTGGTATGTGCTGAGCAAAGACATGCTCCCTTACCCTTCCCATGACACTAGTAGGTGAGGATAATTATTCTCACTTTTAGGTAAGACACCAAGACTCAAAGAAGCAAGTTTGCTTAAGGTCATATGGTTTATTGGTGGGGAAGTTGGAGCTGAAACTGTTTTCTAATCCCATACTCTTCCTTCCTTACCAACCTATCCTATGATGTTTTAAAAGTCATGAAAATTCAAAGAATTTTAGAGCAACATGTGTAAATGTTAAGGCAAAGAAAATAGTCCAATTTATATCAAGCCTTGGTGAGTTGCCTCAGGTAGGTCAGAGGGCAGCCACTTTACCTGGTTTGGTAGTGGTAGCACTAGACCTTCCTGCAGAAAATGTCAACTTAAAATCCCTATTTTTCTAGTCCGCTGGTCAGTGTCTGTACTCACATTAGGTGTCCTCCTGGGGCCTAGAAAGTGGGAGGTAGGTATGTGGCAGCCAGGAGTGGAGTGACACCTTGAACTACTGCCTACTCATTCTGCCTTGATGTAAAATAGAATAGTCTGCATCCTGACTCCAGCTGTTTGTTTTTAACTCCATTTCACAGAATCTCAAAAGTGGTTTATATATATTTAAAAACCAGCTTTTTCAATTATATTCCTAAATTATCATAGGGAAGGGCTCCTTTCTATTTTCTTCATTTTCACCTTTCTCAGTTTCACATAGCACCAGGAAGACTACAGCTGCAGCAGCTTTCATCTGGGTGAATTATATGTCTTTAGACCTCAAGTCTCAGGTCCTAACTCACTCCCTTTAGTATTCAAAGAAGGTGCACAACTGTACAATGTACCAATGTATGTCTCTCTAAAATTTATTTGTTGAAATCTTAAATCCAAGGTGATGCTCTTAGGAGGTAACATCTTTGGGAGGTGATTAGGTCACGAGGATTGAGCCCTCATGAGTGGGACTAGCTCCCTTATAAAGGAGACCCTGGGGAGCACTCATGCCTCTCCCATCATGTGAGGATACAGTGAGAAAAATGTCATCTATGTCTTTTCTTCAAGATGGCTGACTACAGGCATTTTAGGCTTGCTCTATCTACTTAGAGAACCAAAATAGTGTGTAGACAATCACACCTTGAACACATTATCCAAGGAGAACCCAAACACTCAACAGAAAAGCAACAGGAAACACTAAAATCTAGGAAGAAGGAGGAAAATGGGCAGGTTATGTGGCTAGGACCAGCCAGGAACTGGGAGTGACTCCCCAGTTTGGGAGAGGGTGAGTGAGTGTCTTTGTGCAGCCCACTTTCCCACTGGGGAATCATACAATCCATGCCATGAGAGAATACTTTGACCTTCCCAAGCACTGAATCCAATTTGGGGAGTGTCTGATAGAGTCTGGGAAGGAACTGCTCCAGGGAGGGAACACACACTGGATCCCATGCCCTTTCTGGAACTTGAGCAGACACAGAAGGATGCATTCTCAATCTTGGCTTTTAACAGACTGTGTGTGGTCCTGGGAATGAGTGACACCAGTCCTAGGAATTAGGGAAACTTAGGCTTCTGCTTGTACAGCTGGGGCATAAATCGGTGGGGGGCTTTTGCAAACAGGACTGAGAAATGAGCATGCCGTGGGTTGTAGCTGCTGTCAGTGGAAGAGGACAACTCCCACTGGATCTGAGCAGAATGAGAGTTGTTGCTGAGGCTTGATCTTGAGCTTGGTGGGGGCTTCCATGGCCTGGGGCTGAGTTCTGGGCCAGTAATGAACTTCTGGGTCTGATTAAACAGCTAGATTGGCTGTGACAGCTGGGATGAGGGATGGATCCCCACTGGGACTAGGGTGTGAGAGGGATACAAATCCCCCACTTGCCAACCAAGACTGTGGACACTTGGGACTAACCCCAGCCTTCCTGTGTTAGGACCTCAGTTCAGCGGAGGTTAGCTCTCACCTAAGCATTTCCCAGAGGCCTGAGGATCACCCCAGCCCCCATGATAGCTTGTACATGCAACTCACCATTGAGGGGCCTGAGAGCAAGCATGCCTAGTCCAGCTCTACCCAGCTTCTCCCCACCCTCTTACACAGAGTATGTGATCCTTGGTCCTGGGGGTTCCATATCCAAAGCACTACCTGGAACACCCAAACACTTCTTCTTGGGGACAAAGATCAGACTTAAACACATTCTACCACTATGACCTCAGCTGGTACATATCTGCAGGCTCCACTTAATAGCTTAGAGGTGTCCCACATAGCCCATTGCAATCACTGCCAACACAAGCATACAGAACTTAGGAATCAGAAGACAATCTCACCACCACTGCTACCACCATCAACCATGCCACACCAGCTGCCCAAGAGCTCGAGAGCCTGCTCACCTGCCTCGTACACTGTTACTTCAACTGACATCCAAGAAAGCTACCCATAAGCCCAAGAATTGCCCTATGTGGAACTGCCAACACAGATGCCAGCATATGCTGTTCCAGGGCACAAGGATAGACACACTTAGGCCACCACCACTACCAATGAAACTTGAAGAAGAACCCATCTGGAATTTCAGTCTTTAGCACAATTTCACCATGGCCTTCACCAGTAACCATACCCTAACACACCAAGAAAACCACAGATACTATTAAAACTATTTATAGCCAATGAAATCACATGGAATCTTCACTACTTCATGTACCCAAGAACAAAGCCAAAGGGCCGTACCCAACCAACATCATAGTCACATTTTCGGGAAAAAGCCCTTCCCTGAAGAAAGTAAATTCAAAAATCAGAAGCAGCAACTGTTACACTAGATGTGCAGAAATCAATGTTAAGACGAACGAAACATGGAAAAGCAAAGTAATATGACACCCTCAAAGGGGCACAATAATTCTTCAGCAAGTTTCTCACCAAAAAGAAATCGTTGAAAACCCAGATAAAAAGTTCAAAATATTGATTTAATGGAAGCTCAATGAGATGCAAGAGAAATCTGGAAACCAATAAAAAACTCAGAAAATCAATTCAGGATAAGGATGGGAAATTTACCAAGAATATAGATATATTAAATTAAAAAAAAGCAGAATTTCTGGGACTGAGAAATTCAGTTGAAGGAATGCAAAATACATTCAAAAGTTTCAATAATACATTAACCAAGCAGAAGAAATAATTTCAGAACTAGAAGACAAGTCTTTTGAAATAATCCAGTCAGACAAAAATAAAGAAAAAAGAATGAAAATGAATGACCAAAGCCTTCAAGATGCTTGAGACTATATAAAATGATCAAACTTATAAATTGCCAGTATTCCTGAGAGTAAAGAGAGATCAAAAGACTCAGAAACCCTATTAATGAAATAAAAGATGAAAACTTTCAAAGTCTAGCAAGAGATTTAGACATCCAGATATAAGAGGCTCAGTGATCCTCAGGCAAATATGATGCAAAAAGGACTTCACCATTGAATATTATAATCAGACTCTTTAAAGTCAAAGTGAAAGAATGAATTCTAAAATCAGCAAGAGTAAAACATCCAGTCATCTACAAAGGAAACCCCATTAAACTAACAGAAGACTTCTCAGCAGAAACCTTACAAGCCAGAAGAAAATAAGATGACATATCCAAAATGCTGAAAGAAAAAAACAAAACAAACTTTCAGTCAAGAATTCTTTATTCAGCAAGATTAACCTTCATAAATGAAGGACAAATGAAATCTTTCCCAGACAAGTAAAGGCTTAGGTAATTTATCTCCAGTAGACCAGCTCTACAAGAACTGCTCAAGGGGGTCCTAAACTTGGAAGCAAAAAAATTATATTCACCATCATGAAAACACATGAAAGTATAAAACTGACTGGTAAAGCAATCACAGAAAAAAGAAAGGAAAAGGAATCAAATGGCACCACTAGATAATTCTATCAGATCACAAAGACAGTCAAAGAAAAAGAAATACAGAATTTACCAAACAACAGGAAAACTATTAATAATATGTCAGAAACAAAGCCTCACATATCAGTATTATATATGTTAAATGCTCCAATTAAAAGATATAGATTGGCTGAATGGATCAACTATATGCTGCTTACAAGAAACTCACCTTACCTATAGACACATATAGACTGAAAGTAAAGACGTGGAATAGCTATACTTATATCAGATAAGACAGGCTTCAAGTCAAAAACAGAAAAAAGAACAAATCAGGTTATTATATAATGACAGAGGGATCAATTCATCCAAAGGATGTAACAATTCTAAATATATATGCACCTAACACTGGATAACTCAGATTCATAAAACAAATATTACTAGACCTAAAGAGAAAAATAGACAGCAATATAATAATAGTGGGGGACTTCAACACTCCACTGACAGCATTAGATATATCTTCTAGACAAAAAAACAAAAAATCAACAAAGAAAAATTGAACTTAAATTGGACTTCAGACCAAAAGTACCTAACAAACATTTACAGAACATTCTACCCAACAACTGCAGAATATATTTTCTTTCAACAGCACATGGAACATTCTCCAAGATAAACCATATGTTAGGCCAGAAACAAGTCTCAAAAAATTTTTAAAACATTAAAATCATATCAAGTGTCTTCTCAGACCACATTGGAATGAAACAAGAAATCAGTACCAAGAGATATTTCAGCAGCTATACAAATACATGGAAATTAAACAACATGCTCCTGAATGACCATTGAGCCAATAGTAAGATGGAAATGAACAAAAATGTTGAAACAAAGGAAAATGGAAACACAACATACCAAGACCTGTGGGACATGGCAAAAGCAGTACAAAGAGGGAACTTATAGCTTTAAATGCCTACATCAGAAAAGTAGAAAGATTGCAAATTAACAATCTAATGATGCAACTCAAGGAATTAAAAAAGCAAGCCCAAAATTTGCAGAAGAAAAGAAATAACAAAATTCAAACAAATAAATGAAACAGATATTTTAAAAAATGCAAAGGATAGACAAAATGAAAACTTGGTTCTTCAAAAAGATAAACAAAATTGATACACCTAGCTATACTAACCAAAAGAAGAAGAGAGAAGACTCAAATAAACAAAATCAGAAATGAAAAAGGAAACATTACAACTGATGCCACAGAAATAAAAAAAATCATCAGAGGCTGTTATGAACAACTACCTGCTCACTAACTAGAAAACCTAGAGGATATGTATAAATTCCTGGAAACATACACACTCCTAAGATTGAACTAGGAAGAAATAAAAAACTCTGAACAGACAAATAATCACCAGTGAGATTGAATCACTAATTTAAAAATCTCCCAATGAAGAAAGCCCAGGACCAGATAGATTCATAGTCAAATTTGACCGAATGTACATAGAAGAACGAATACCAATCTTCCTGTTCCAAAACATTAAAGAGAAGAGAATTCTCCCTAATTCATTCTATGAGGCCAGCATCACCCTGATATCATAACTAGACAAGGACACAACAAAAGAACTAAACTACAGACCAATATACCTGATAAACATAGACACAAAAATCCTCACCAAAATACTAGCAAACTGAATCCAACAGCACATCAAAAAGATAATACACCATGATAAAGTGAGTTTTATATCAGGGATGAAAGGATGGTCCAACATATGCACATCTATAAATGTGGTACATCACATAAACATAATTAAGGACAAAAACCATATGATCATCTCAATGATGCAGAAAAAGCATTTCTTAAAATTTACCATCCCTTATGAAACAAATACTAAATAAACTAAGCACAGAAAAAACATATCTCAAAATAATAAAGGTCATTTATGACATACCCACATCTAATCTCATACTGAATGGGGAAAAACTGAAAGCATCCTGAACAAAGTTAGGATGCCCACTTTCACCATTTCTATTTAACATAGTACTGGAAGTCCTAGCCAGAGCAATCAGGCAAGAGAAAGAAATAGAAGCCGTCAAGTTGGAAAAGAGAAAATCAATTCATCTCTGTTTGCTAATGACATGATCTTGTATCTGGAAAAACCTAATGACTCCACCAAAAAACTCTTAGATTAGATAAATTAATTTAGTAAAGTTGCACGATACAAAATCAGTGTACAAAAATCAGTAACATTTCTATACACCAATATCAATCAATCTGTCTGAAAATGAAATCAAGATATCAATTCTATTTACAATAGCTTAAAAAAAATACCTAGGAATAAATTTAACCAAGGAGGTGAAAGATCTCTACAAGAAAAACACAGAAAACTGATCAAAGAAATTGCAAATGCCACAATTGGAAAAACATCCCATGCTCATGGATTGGAAGAATTAATATCATTTAAAATGACCATACTACTCAATCTATAGGTTCAATGAGATTTCTATCAAAATACCAACATCATTGTTTTACAGAATTAGAAAAAACAATCTTAAACAATTGTATGGAACCAAAAAAGAGCCCAAATAGCTAAAGCAATACCGAGCAAAAACAACAACAACACAACAAAAATGAAGCTGGAGGCATCACATTATCTACTTCAAATTATACTACAAGGCTGTAGGAACCAAAACAGCATGATACTGATATAAAAGTAGATACATCAATGGAACAGAAGAGAGAATCCAGAAATAAAGCCACATATTTACAGCCAACTGACCTTTGACAAAGCCGACAAGAGCATACATTTAGGAAAGGACACCCTATTCAATAAATGATGCTGGGAAAATTACATTGATATATGCAAAAGAATGAAACCAGATCTCTACTTCTCACCTTATACAAAAATCAACTGAAGATGGATTACAGACTTAAACATAAGACTGGAAACTATAAAAACACTAGAAGAAAACCTAGTGAAAACTTTTTGGACATCAGCGTAGGCAAAGAATTCATGACTAAGACTTCAAAATCTCAGGCAACAAAACCAAAAATAGATAAATGGGACTTAATTAAACTAAAAAGTTTCTGCACATCAAAAGAAATAATCAACTGAGTGAACAGACAGCCTGCAGCCTAGGAGAAAATATTTGCAAACTAGTTATCTGAGAGGGTATTAATATCTAAAATATACATGGAACTCAAACAACTCAACAACAGAAAAAAATAACCCCATTAAAAAGTGGGATAAGGACATGAATAGACATTTTTCAAAAGAAGACATACAAATGGACAAAGGTATATGATGAGCAGTTTCAATATCACTGCTCATCAGAGAAATACAAATTAAAACCACAATGAGATATCATCTTACACCAGTCAGAATAACTATTATTAAAATAACAGATATTGGTGAGGAAGAAAAGGGAATTCTTATACATTGTTGGTGGGAAGGTAAACTAGTACAACCTCTATGGGAAAAAGTATTAAGATTTCTTAAAGGACTAAATATAGAACTTCCATTTAATCCATCAATCCCACTACTGGGTATCTGCTCAAAGGAAAATAAATCAACTCATCAAAAAGATACCTGCACCCATATGTTTATCACAGCACTATGCACAATAACAAAGATATGAAATTAATCTAAGTGTCCTTCAAGAGATGATTATATAAAGAAAATCGAATACTATTCTGCCATAAAAATTAATGAAATTATGTCATTTGCAGCAGCATGAATGGAATTGGTGGTCATTATCTTATGTGAAACAAGCCAGATACAGAAAGTCAAACATCACATGTTTTCACTTGTAAGTGGGTACTAAAAAATGTGTGCCCATGGACCTAGAGAGTGGAATGATAGACATCAGAGATTTGGAAGGTTGAAGAGGAGGGTGAATCCACTCCTGCAGGGGGTGGATGATGAAAAATTACTTAATTTGTACAATGTACATTATTCAGATAGTGAATTCCCTGAAGTCCTGATTTGACCACAGTGTAATCCATGCATGTAACAAAATCGCACTAGTACCCCATAAATTTATACAAATAAAAAGGAAGATCATCTAGTGGCTTATGAACCTGAAAATGGGCCCTCACCAGATACCAAATCTGTCAGTGTCTTGTTGTGAAAAATAAATTTTTGTTGTTTAAAAGCCCCCTAGTCTAAGATTTTTTTTATAGCAGCTCAAATGAACTAGGACAAGCTGATATGTTTCTTCCCTATTTTCCAACTAGGAAATACTCAGGCACAAAGGGCCTAAGAAAGCATTTCCAGTGACCACCATGGCCATCCTCCTAAAGAATGGCTCACTAAAATTGGTCTGTGTCCAGCTCAACCATACTAGCACACGTGTGAATGGTGGTCAGATATACAGGGTAGCAAAGGTGAAGTGTCTCTAATTAGTGCTCAGCTCAAGGCTCCTAAAAACACTGTACAAAGTGTCTTGAGTAGCTAAGGATCCATTTCATTCAGTGAATCTTGTTGGTCCCTGCAAAACGCACCAGGCCTGGGAATTCCCACCACAATGAGAGAATCACATCTCAACAGCTGCTTGTAGTATAGGATGCAGTCCACGCCAACAACATCCCTCCCATCTCCAGAAATAGTAAACATCTGCCAAAAAATAGCCCCATTAGTACAACTCCCCCGCTTCTAAGGGTCATCAGTTGAATTTCTTCTGAGCTTGCTGCATGCTTCACTCATCTCTGCAGACTCTTAGAGCCTGCCACGACCATGTGGGCACCCCCAAGCTTCAGCTTCTTTCTTCCTCTCTGCCCACAGCACTTTCCCCTCCAGGAGTACAAACTCTTGAGCTGTCACATTACTGTCAACCAGATGGGAGATCAGCCACAAACTGCTAATGCCTCTTGCAAGGATAGGGGCTCTTGTCGCAAGCAGGCTTTCTGGGAGGCTGCAAGTGGGAGTGAGTGGGTCAGGGCCTCTTAGTCACTGTAGGGGAAAGCAGCCTTTTTGTCACCAGGTTTCCATTGGTAGAGCCCCCTCGTCCCCCGCCCCCACCCACTTCCCCTTCTTGTCCCTTCTGCTCTCACAGCTTCATTGCAGCAGCATGCTGACAGCACAGTGGCTCCAATGAGCTGCCATTCCAGATGTCAGGAACAAGCTCACAGGTAGGAGCCCTGTAGGATATTTATGGCTTTAATTCCTCGGTAGAGGTTTTTGTTCTGTCATGCGGCGACATATGAATTGCTACTCATTTGCTCCTGTATTTCCACGTCAGTGGCAATTACCGAAGGGCTGCTGGCTTCTTGTACGAACCCACAAGTTATGATCCCTACATGTTTCAGACTGAGTGAAGCCAGGAAGGATTGCAAACACCAGTGAGAAAGGGCTGGATGACAGAGCCACCAAGGAGAGAAGCAGGCTTCCAGGCCGGAAGGTGGCTGTGAACTGGTGAGAGGAGGTGGGAAGGTGCCAGTGTTGTCAGGGGGTCTAGGCAGCCGGGGCCTCCTTGGCCAGGTGGCGAAGGAGGTTTGGAGGGTGGGAGCGGGGAGTCAGGGTCCAGGCCCCGCTGTAGAGGATTTTGGCTCTGCTCTGCCCAGCCGCTACTGCCATTGTCAGCCTGTGACCTTGGGAAAGTCACTTCCCTTATCTGGCTCCTGCTTTCCCCAGCTTTGAAACGAGGACAGGCCTCATGGGAGGCAGGAAGAATTCACTGACGCGTGCACTGATGAAAGGTTCTATCCAGAGACCCAGAGCTGCGTTGCTGCTCATGGAATGGGTGTATATTCTGGCTCGACCACACGCATGTTTGCATTCACAAAAGGTCTGTCAAAGTCCAGCATCCAGCAACAGGGGAGTGTAAATCCCCTTGCTATTTTTTTTTTTTTTTGTAATCTACAATGAATTCATAAAACAAAGAAGCTTTTTTTATTTCATGTTTGTCAATAAACCTGGCAATGAAAATACCAATTTAAACAGCAATTTTCCCCCTGGTCTGAGCTGAAATTGGCTCTGAATGAATTGGTTTTCAGTTTTTACATGTAAATTGTCTCCCACCCCTCGCTTCTACAGATAGTCGTGGGACATTACCCTATTTCACGGCCACTTCTCTGCCCAAACCTTTGGTTCCTGAAAACGATACCCGTTTATGCTGCAATGACTTTGACACTCTCTGCTTTAAAGCCCAGTCACAAAGGGCATATTGCCACAGGACCTGTGGGATACCTGCAGGCACCACAACGCCAGCAGGCAGGGAAAGGTGGCAGCCCATCTAGGCAGGGTGGAGCCAGGCCTAGAATACGGGTGGCCAGAGGCCCCGGGCAGGCTTGTCCACTGCACCTCACTCACCCTCGTCTCTCCCACTTCCAGAATCACTACTCGGATTCCAGCCAAGCCCTGGGACCACATCATAAGTTTAGGTTCTGGAAGACTAACTCATTCTGGGGCCAATGCCTTCCTACATTGGTGTTGACAGATTTAGCAAGTAAAAATATAACAGGTAATTTTTAGTATAAATATGTTCCAAATATTACATGGACTATACTCATACTAAAAAATTATTCATTGTTTATCTGAAATTCAAACTTAACTGGGCCCCAAATGAAAGGGCCTTTGTCTCCAAAGACATTGCCCTGTGACTTAGGACAAACAAAGATCTGCTCATCTAGCAGTTCTGCTCCTTCCCCAAATTGTTATAAATTTAAGCACAGGTTCTTAAGAATGTCAACTAATTGTCCCTTACGATACTAGAGTTGAAAGGCCAAGGTGGCTCAAGCTTGGGAGAGACAGATGGAAATTTAAGTCCTGGCTTCACCATCCAGCGGTTGTTATCTTGGGTCAGTTCGTTCATTTCTTTAAACCTTAATTTTCTCAACTATAAAATGTGGACAAAAAATATTATATACTTCAAAAAGATATTCCAAGGATTAGAGAATATATATAAAATCTTTAGTGCAGTGCCTGGCACATAGTAAACACCCAAGAAGTTACTATCACTAATTCTAAAAGTCTCTGTAAATAAAACAGAGTTTCACGCACAAAAACAGGTAAATCAACAGTTACAAAAATTTCTCTGATATCATTATATTTAACCTAAACAACCATGAAATGTATTATTATTTCATTTTACAGATGGAGGTTAAATACATTTACAGAGCAAACTGCAATTTAATAGCAAAGTGCTGTTGAGTTTGGACAAAACTATTTTCAGTGCCATGTCAGTACTTTTCTAATTATGTTTTAGTTGTCCTGATCCTTGCCCTCCAGTAGATTATTATTCTACTTAGGAGGTAGAACAAAGTACAAAGTTATTCCCCAACCAAAATGTGTGACTCTCTTTATTCCTTAATCCGGGCTTTAGCAGTTCATTCAAGACTTTCCCTTAGTTCTCCTTGGTCATGGGCTATTCCTAGACCAGCTGAGGATGGTGTGAAGATCCTGCCAATACTGACTAAATATAAATCTGCAAATCATAGGTACACAGTGTAAGTGCATGGTGCAGCTTCATCCAGCTTAGGGAGAAAGTCTGGATTCTCCCCTTAGTTCCATAGGACTTCAGCTGCCTCAGCTAGCTAGACTCCCTGCCAGCTTCCATTCCTTAAGATGTTCATTCTTGATGGCTTTCTATAGACAGTACTTGGGTTGAGACTAACATCTAAAGCCCCAGGCATCCCAAACTGGTTGATATGTGCTCTCTTCCCAGGTTCTAAATCTCCTTCCATTATTTTGAATCAGATATGCTGCTTCAGTTTCTCTCCTGTGACTGAGAACAGAGCAGCCCAGAGGGCTGTGCATGCAATAACGCACAAGTTAGCCCCCTTTTGAGGGCTGTATCCCCAAAACAGTGGTGACCACTCCATTCACCAAGGCAGGGGATGGTCCAGCATCACACCAGATGCATTTGGTGACGTAACAATTACACTAGTATTTCCGGGAGCAATGCCTACTCTCGCTGGTTTCCAGATGTTGCCAAGGTCTTACTTTGATCATCCCATTATTATTCACACTTTAAAACTCCCCCCGCACAGGGCTGGGTGAATTATATATTTATGTACAAAAGGCATGCGACAGTACAGACAGTACAGACAGTATGGCATGCGAAACCTAACTTCCTAAAAAATACTACACTCATTCCACATCTTAGAAAAATCCATATCTAAAATCCGACGACCAAATGCTTTCCTAGCTTTTTCAGCCCCTACATCATTCTCAAGACTTCTCTCTAACTTCCCCCTTGAATAATCTACAGCCCTCCAGGTTCATCTTTTTTACTTGTCTAGCCCTACTTCTAATCAATTTTCTTTCACACTTCCCTATCCCCAGATAACTGCAATGCCAATTTATCCTCATCTCCCCTGTTTTCAGCCTCCTTTCATCCCACCTCTAGCTCATTGCTAATCAACTTGTGCAAGCATCCACATGTGCATTCAGTGTATACTTGAATTTCTTGTTTGCAGCAAGAAATTCATTCTTCAAATACTCAAGCAATAAGGAAGGACACTGATAACTGCAAGGAAACAGAGTAAAATATTTAAAGCAATTAGAGAACCATTCAAGCTAGCAATGCTATTAATAACTAATAACATTTGTATACAGCTTTACAGGACACAAAGCACAGAACAACTTGAATCTCATTTGATCTTCACAATAATATGTGATCAAACCCAACAATAGAGAATACAGAATGGGGAAGTGAAGTGGAAATGGCATCTGTCATCAAATAAGCATGGATGTGAACTGCAACTCCGCCAGCTAATATGTTGTGTTATCTGCCATAAGACGCTGCACCAGTGCCCTTATCTCAAAAATACAATAAAAATACCCAATATACAAGTGTTTGTGATAATTAGTAGTAATACATACAAAATGCCTTACTCATGGTTGGTGAGCTATTATTATCCTTATTTTGCATTTAAGAAAACAAAGTCCCAAATAATTTTACAAGTTTATTCAAAGTCACATAACCAGTAAGTGGCAGAACTGGGATTCAAATCCAGGCAATCATGAATGAAAGCCTTTCCTTGGTCCATTACATCATGACTAGATAGAGTCTATTGTCCAATGCTTCTCAAAGGTGATATGCACATAAATCCCCTAGAAACCTTGCTAATATGCAGAACCTTGGTGAAATCCAAGGTTCCCTGAAATTCTGCATTTCTTACAAGCTTTGAGGTAATGCTTATCCTTCCACTCCACAATTTGAATAGCAAAGATATAAACTATAAGTATTAAACAGAATTTAGGATTATCCCAATGTGATGCAATTGGGCCTTTAAGAACTGAGGTTTTTAGCAATGAGAATAGAATGCAGAGGGTCATGGACATTTGTTCAAGGTGTTGAGTGCTCACCTTGTGCATGCCATGAAGCCAGGCTCTGGGATACAAAGATGAGCTGGAGCAGAGAAATGTGTGCTCCATGGAGAGTAAGGACAGACTATGGAGAACCTTGGAAGATTTAGAGAGGGCCGTAACTTAGACCCAAGGTAACAGGGACCCAATGTAAGCTTAATAACAAGTAGGAGTTTAAATACGGATGGAAGTAGAGAAACAGAAATCAAGGATACGAACCACAAGGCTGCAATGGAAAGCAGAGGTGAGGAAGTGTGGGGTTAGACCTTGGTAGAAACTGCGAGAATGAATAAAGTAAGACAGATGAGGAGACATTGAGGAAGATCATGTTCCATGGAACACCAGACTTTAAACTTGGGAGAAGGTGTGGGTTCATTTACAGCTCTTCCTCATGTGAGCCATTTGTTCTTGGCCCTCTCTGACCTTCCATTTCTTCATCTATGAAATATAAATCATCTATTTCAGGGGCCATCATGAGAATTAGATAAGATAATGCTCTTTGAAAACTCTAAAACACTACATAAATTAAGGAGCTATTATTCTTAAGTTGCTCATGCAGTATCTGACACATTAGCACTGAATTAATTAAGTAATGAAAGAACAGAATCTGATGAATGCCTGGACGTGAAGAATGAAGAAGAGATAACCAAAGGTGATCTGAAGTTTCCAGAGTGCTAGAATAAGAAGGTAGCTGCACTGCTTGAGGAAGCGAAGCAGGGGGAGCCGGGCGTCCCCAGGGCAGTGGGGTGGGTTAGAGGCTGGTGAATCTAACGAGACTCAACCCTGCTAAGCCTGAGAGTGCCAGAGGTAGGACATTTCTCTGCCTCTCAAAAGGATCATTGGGATTCCTAATAACTGCATGAAAAAACGTTCACTTAATTTTTATCATCCCATTACCATCACAACCATTTGGCGCCAGCTGTATGGCCCTGGGCAAGATTTTGCTGAGCAGTGTCTTCCCATCTGTGAAGTGGGGGTACTAATACAAGCTACCTCAAAGGGCTACCACAAAGACCACAATCAATCATGCTTGTAGAGCCCCTCACCCGGTGCCCACACATCCGAGGGTCACAATAAATACCCCCTTCCTTGTGGCCACTGTCATAAGTGTTACTATCCTGGCAAAGTCCAACACAGAAGACAGAAGAACCTGGGAAGTACATGCATCCAGACCAAAACACAAGAATATTCAAGCTGAAAGGAACCCAAGAGGTTCCAGTCTTCCCCACCCACAGCACACCGTCCATCATTTTACAAATGAGGAAACTGAGGCTCACAAAGGAGGCGAGTGATCAACATCATTTCTTCCAAATGGGCTGCTATAATATTCTTACCCTCATAGTTCTCCCAGTGACATTGAGGGTACAAAAATCTCCAGGAAACTAAAGGGAAAAAAATGCCTTCAGAAAGCACTGATTTGGGTGAGCTTGCTCCATGGTTGAGACCATTCTTTTTACCAAATGGAGAAGTATATTCCTTCCAAGCTGGACTATTAATTAAAATTCAGCAATGCTAATTTTACTGCCAACTTAGGTGATTCTTATTACATTTATTTTCCAGGTAATTGCTGCTTGTACAGGAGTTCAAATAGATGTCTTTTTTAGATGGTGCAATAGATCAGAATTATAATAGTTACATTCCTCACCTTTCACTCTGCTCCCCTCCAATTCTGAAGCCGCTTCCTTAAATTGTACGCTCTCCCACCCTCTCCCTCCCGCCATCCTTGCTTTAGCGCGCTCCAGCGTGTTCTCTCCCTCTCCATGGTAGGATCCACAGAGGCGCAGACTATCAAAATAGAGTTTCTGTTTTATTGTTCACAATTTTGTCATACCACTTCCCCTCAGGGGAAGAACCAAAAATAACCCTTCGCTTATGTCTGGAAATGTACACAAAGCACATTTCCTTACATCGCCTGTTTTTTAGCCTAAGTTATATCCCCAGTTTTTAGGTGAAAAATTGACACTTATAATTCCCACAATGTCACAGAACTGGTAAGTGCCACATTATGGTTTCACCTCTTAATTGTTAATCTTCACCAGGAAACAAAACTTCCAGGAAAAATTGTAATGCATTGTGCTCCAAAGGAGAAAAACATGGCAGTGAAAGGAGGGCAATGTGACTCTCGGGGATCAAAGGTATCTCCTGAGAACAGGGGAAGGGAAATGGGGACGTCCAGGTTGTCTCCCAAATCAGGGTGGCTCGTCCTCATCACTGGGCGGTTGCATCTCTTACAACTGGAAGAGCTTCTTCTCTCTTCTCTGTGTCACTGAATCCCATGATGGCCACTCAGGGCAAGATGAGGCCACGTCTGAAAGCAGTCTGGCGCTTGCCTGGGACCTTCCCAGGAACGTGTCCTAGAGACACTTTTCAGGGGCATGGAGGCCCTCAGGGGGAAGCAGCAGGCACTTGACCCCAGCGCAGTCAGCTTCGTAGCCCAAGGACAGGCCCGGATCTTTGTGCTAGGGTGGCAATGAGCACCATGTGCTGGGGAAGGCACAGTTGATGGGCAGAGGGACATATATTCATTTGAAAATCTCAGCGGTAGTTGCTATTTATTGTATCCTTATTATGTACCAGGCATAATACTAAGCATTTTACATGCTTTATCTCCATTGTCTCAACAACCTTGTAAGATAGGTACTATGATTATAATTATTTCTGTTTTATGGGTGAAAAAACTTGAGGCTTAATAAGCTATGTAACCAACACAAGGTCATGTATCTAAAAATTAATGGAGCTAGGGTTTAAACCTGGGTCTCTCTGGCTCCAGAGCTCCCATCCTCTGCAGCTCTACAAACTGCCCACCTGGAAGGTTTGTTTTTTCCAAATCCCTTTGGTCCTATAAAGTAGTACGAGGTAAAACAGAGAAAGGAAGAACTATATGTATAGCAGTGGCATTCAAACTGGAATGTTTGAATAATAAAACTCAAGCGAGGTGCAAGTTTATTCACCAGAGACCTAGAAAAAATATTAGCATGTCTATTTATATCTTAATGTCCTCCTTTGAAAATATCTATATACACAGTAGTCCCGCCTTATCTGTGGCTTTGCTTTTTGAGGTGTAAGTTACCCATGGACAGCTGTGCTCCAAAAATTGGTGAGCACAGTACAATAAGATAGTTTGAGAGAAAGAGAGAGAGAGAGAGAGAGCACACATTCATGTAAGTTTTATTACAGCACATTGTTATAATTTTCTATTTTATTATTAGTTGTTAAGTCTCTTACTGTGCTTAATTTATAAATTAAACTTTATTAGAGATTTGTATGTATAGGAAAAAACATAGTATACATAGGGCTAAGTACTATCCATGGTTTCAGGTATTTATGGGGGTCTTGGAATGTATCCCTCTTGGATAGGGGACAATTACTGTATATGAGTTTTATAATGTAAACATCACATTAGTATAATAATACATATGTATAATAATTTATAAATGTACATTTTTGAACAGGTCTTTCTCAAATCCCTACAGATAGGATCAAAAATATTCTATGTCTTGAGATGTAGAATTGCATGATCTGAGAGTTGGGGAAAATATTTAGAGAACATCTAATCCAACTTCCTGCCTCCTGCCCACTCTGGCGGGGTTTTAGGATTAACCTCCAACCTCTGGTCTTCTCTTAAGCACTCTGTGTTTGCAGCTGTCCAAGGAGTTTTCTTTGCCGCTATTTCATGGCCACAGAGACCCAGCCACTTCTTTCTGAACTCAGACTCAGGTCTATGTGTCCCAGCTCTTGAGCCAGCTGACACAATAAACAGAATGTGGACAAGGTGGAGGATGTAGACTTTCACATGAATGGTGCCCAGGACTGTTCAGCCTACCAGCCTGGCATGCATTCTTGGTGACACCATTGGAAAATAATCCAGAGGCATCAGAGACTGATACATACCCTGAAGACAGAAGTCCTTCTGGGAGCCAACACTTGTTGTCTCGAGCCTGATGACACAGTGCACTTACTTGGAGCCCTTCTCCAAGTTTCTCTCTTCTGACCTCAGCCCCTTCCCCTGAGTTTTCTTTTTTGTGCTTTTTTGTGCTGTGAATCTCAGAAGTCTTCCATCGGCACAACGGAGCTGAAACTGCTCTAGAAGAGAGCTGTCACGATCCTGACAGACAGCTGGTGAGAGGCAGCGCGACGACGTGAGTGAGGGACTCAGTGCTGACGTGGAGGTCGGGGAGGCAGCCACTGGAACCCCACGCAGGCGGGCGCTGTGACCGACAGAAACGACGGGCGGGTGCTCTCGGAGCATAGACAGTGCTGGGGAAATCTCTCAGTGCCAGCTGGCTCCTGCATGAATGCTTCTCTAGACAGGCCAACCTTTGTCACTTAGGAGGGCGTACACTGCCTCTAAGCACATTTCCAAATTACTGACACCCAGTGGATTTTATTCACCATTGAGCCCTGGCCCCAAAGAGAGCTGCCAAACGTCCTGGGCCATCCATTCACTCAGCAGTTGAATTGTGATAGTCACCACCAACAAGAGCTCTACAGGCTCCCCTGTTGCAGCTCTATGTCCAGGATCTGTTTCAGGTAAGAGCACAGACTTTTGGGACAAGGCCTACCAGAGTTGAAGTTCTGCTTTGCCAACTACAAAACCGCTACCATTTGGAAGCTGCTGAGTTTCCTCTGGTCCCCCGTTTGCACGTCTGCAGAAGAGGCTATTGCCATTCCCTTGAAGGGACATTGCACAGATAAAATGATGTGGGATAGGTGTTGCAGACGCTACTCCTTGCCACCGTAGTGGTCCCGCATCACGTCACCTGTGACGTGTGGGCTTTCTTTTGAGATGAGAGATTGGTCTGCCCCCATGCAGTGCTGGCCAAGAGTTTGAGAATTAAAGAGCTTTCTGATCCCAAAAGAGCATATAAACATCTTAGCTCCTAGCCTCTAGAGTTTGATCAGGCTGAGCACATATTCCACACTGGGCCCAGCACTTCCCAGGGAAACCAAGTTCCACACACCCGTGGTGGCCTCTCACTTGGTGATGTGCCTTGCACTGGCCACCTTCCCCTCCCTCTCTCAGTCCACACTCTCCTACCTGTGTGCCCTAGAATCACCTCCCAAATAAACTACTGGAATCCTTGCGTCAGGTTTGCTCCTGAGGAGACCCCAACTGAGACAATACATAGTGCTCTAAAAACAGTTTGATACAGAGCAGATGATGAAGGGGGAGAAAAAGGAGCTGACAGCTCTAGTGTGAAATTCTTGAGCAGGTCGTGGGCCATATCTCCTAGCCCCCTGCAATTCGTCTTAAACCCTCCCTCCTCACAATACCAGAGTCAAGAAATCCTATCTCCTAAGGGAATTTCTTGTATGGCCTGGGTAGATGCTGTTGGAAGAACATGAAACTGGCCAAGTCTCTTAGCCAGTGGGAATTCATCCGTTGTTTATAATGTGCCCAACACTGCGCCAGCCTCTGTAGAGGACATTAATAGCCTAAGGCATAGTCCTGCCCTCGAGTTGGAGAGACAGGACATATAGAACTAGCAATAAATTTCTAGCCCATGCCATTTTGATAGAAGTGGTGCTTTGCAACACTCAGCCTCACATGACCCCTGCTGGTGTCCCACCCACATTCCCTTGACTGGCTGGGCCCTGTGGGCCTCTGGAGTGTTACTGGGTAACCCACAGTGGTCTTTCCAGAGAATCGCCCTTGGCCAAAGCTTCATCTGGACAACTACTGTCCCCGACACCAGCCCCTCTTCCAGACCATGTCACAGCAAGACTGGCCCAGGGACGCAGAAAGACAGCCCCTTGCCTCAAAATAGGACCCAGTCTGCAGTGTGGTTTGTGCTCCAGAGCATTCCCTCGGGCTCAGCCTAAAGCCAGTCTTTAGCTGGGGCCAATCCCTGCTGGGCTTCTCTCCATTGTCCTGCCCTGCTCCGTACCCCCTCTCCCCCTGAGAGCAGGATCGTGGTCTCAGGCTGGGCTTCAAGGCCAGTGGGACTAACACACTCCACGTCAGAATCCTCTGTGGAGTTTTATAAAAATCCCTACACCTGAACTGAACCACCTAGACTCACTGAACTAGAATCTATAGATCCTCAGGGACGGGGACCACACAATTGTATGTTTTAAAGCCTTATAGGTATTTCTAATGTACTGGTTTATCTCTCAATTTTTCCTTTTGAAAGTTCTAAACTTACGGAAATAGTGAAAGTATAATACGACGATGAACACCTACATACGCTTCACTAGATGGACCAATTATTAACCTTTTGCCCCATTTTATTCTCTCTCCCCCAAATCAAAAATAATTTGCAAATAAATTATAGACATCATGATACTTTATTCTTAAATACTTCAGAATGTAATATGCAGAAATAAAGACATTCTCTTACATAATGCCAATATCATAATTGCTCCAAAGGAAATTAATATTAATTCATTAATATCACAACAGTATACAGTCCATATTTAAGATGCACCCTATTTTTTAGGCAAAGGGTTGAGATTTTCTAAACTATAGGTACAATAGAAGTTTAGAGAAGGGAAAAATCTGTATCAGTTAAATACAAAGGAGAGGTCTTCAAGGAGGAAAGAGGATTAGAAGGGTTGACATCAGAGAGGGGGAGAAGGAGGGAATGCTAAATAGAGGCAGGTGAGTAGCTATGCAAACACACAGGCGGGGGGACCAATGCAGCCCTTTGTGAAGGTGTCACTGAGCAGAGGGGGCCGACCTGGGCAGCGTGTAGCACGGCCGGACAGGCCACGTGGAATCAGAGTACAGAGAGGTTGTCAATTTAAGCAATCACACGTGACCATACACTAAGAAAATTTAAATGTAATGCGACTTACAAGAGTCTCATCAGATTTTTGGAACACATTCAGGTGAACACTAGGCAGAGCCATGTTAAAGAGTTTTCTGTCATAATTTGGCAGAGGAATTAATCACTAATTGAAACCCATTTATTCATATATTTATTCTGAAAACATTTTCTGAATACATAGTAAGTGCCATGTACCAATCTAAATATACGAAATAAAGCACTGAAAAAAATAGACAAGGTCCCTGGCTTCATGAATTGTGTGTGCGTGTGTGTCTGTTGAATTAGGGGTGATACAGTTTAGACAATTGTCACCTCCAAATCTCAGGTTGAAATTTGATCCCCAGTGGGGGAAGTGGGAGGTTCCGGGTCTTGGGGACAGATCCCTCAGGAATGGTTTGGAGTGCTCCCTGCAGCAGTGTGTGAGTTCTCCTTTTACCAGGTCACTCGAGAGCTGGTTGTTTAAAAGAAACTGGGCACCCCCTCCTCTATCTCTTGCTCCCCCTCTTGCATGTGACACGCCAGCTCCCCTGCACCTTCTGCCATGAGTGGAGGCTTCCGGAGGCCCTTATCAGAATCAAAGTTGGCGCCACGGTTCCACTACAGCCTGCAGAAGAACTGTGAGGCAAATAAACCTCTTTTCCTTATAAATTACCCAGCCCCCATTATTCCTTCATAGCAACTCAGATGGACTAAAGGGGGCCGGGGTTCGGTTGCAGGAATCATTCAATAGTTAAATAAATGAACAAGACAAGATGCAATTGCTGGTGACACCGTTAAGATGAAAACAAAAGAAACAGGTTTACTAGTGACTGGGCTTACGTTAGAGGAAAAGCAACGTTTAAAGCACTGCTTTCCTGGAGACAGCTACCAGCTCGGAGGAACGGATTGTTAACATTTCCACAAGTCTGTGAGCTGATTGACATCCCTCCAATAACTGTAGATAGGCCTTGGTAGGGTATTTACACAAAGTAGTGAAGGCTGTAAGCCATGGCTTCCTTTTTCCGGAGAGCCGGCTGTTAGACACTTACCAGCACAGCACTGCAGTCACACCACACCCTCACTGACCGGGAGTCAGAAATAGGAAAACCCGGACAGGATATTCCAGGCAGCTAGTGCCTCGCTCTACAACATAGAATAAAATGGGCATGTGTGAGGGACACAGAGAGGGCTGGAATGTGGTGACACAGGGGAGGGGCCCAGGATGAGGATGAGGATGAAGATTGGCAGCTGCTGGGTCGTTTAGAGCCAGGTAGACCTGGTGTCAGGCACCAGGGCTTTCATTTTGAATGAGACGGGAAGTCACTGGAGGCTCTCAAGCACAAGAATAGCTTAATTAGAATTATATTTTTAAAAGATTACTTGGTTATTAGAGAATGGATTGGAAAAAGGGAAGAATATGAGAAAAGAACTCAGCTAACAGTACAGTGCTCACAAAGCAATGGATGTACAAAATTATTTGTTGCAGTGTTATATAATTGCAAAATATTGGAAACACCCTAAATGCCCACCAATATGAGAGAAAGTAAATTAATAATGGTATATTCATGTAATGGGACCACTCAATAGTTATTTAAAAAAATAAAGACACTCTTTGCTCACTGTTAACAAAATATTTATAATATATATTATTAAGTGAATGAGAAGTTGGTACCAGAATCTAAAGAATACTGTTTTCTTGTGAAAAACAGCGAGGACATAAATTACACTTGTTTGTATCTGCAGGTATATACATTGCAAAATATCTGCAAGGAATTATAAGAAACTAATAGAGCAAACCATATTCAACTGCCATTTGTGAAATTAAAAAATGATCAAAAATTGGCAATTGCATATGATTTGGCCTAAAAGTTGCATTTTTAAATTTAATATTTTTTTTATCAGAGAGAGAATAGATGCGGTGCACTATTGTGAAGATCATTTCTTACTGTATGTTCTTTAATGCTTTATGAAGTCAGGAGAAAAGTTCTTTTATTAACCACTTTAAAATTAAATAGCTGTAGACAGGCAGGTAAGTAGATGATAGATAGATAGACAGACAGGTAGGTAGAGATAAAAGAGCAAGAAAGAGATGAAAAGCTCTTGCAGAAATCCAAGTAAAAGTTTATGGTAGCTGAGCCTAGAGCAGTAGTGGAGATAAAGAGAAGATTGAGTTGAGATATATTTTTGAGATAAAGTTGATAGAATTGGCCGTTAGATTTTACGTTTGGCAGGATGCAATTAAGAAAAAAGAGGAAACAAGAAAAGCATCTTTCCAGAAGGAATGCTTAAGCAAATAATGCAGTTGCTCCAGCTACTAGGTCAACGGTGTCCCCATTTATTAAGATAAGAAAGCCTGGGGAAGCTTAGGTTTGGTGGAAAAACTGAGATGCTAGGAAATGTTGACTTCGAGAGGCCCGCTGGATGCCCAAGTGCATACATCAATTAGGAACTTAGGTAAACAAATCTGGGCATCAGGAGAGAGTTTAGGGCTTTGGGTTATAAAGTCAAAAGTCATCACAGCTATGAGAAGGGAGAGGAAGATATTTTTAGAAGGGATTCTGGCAAATTTCAGGGCTTTTTCTTTTTCCTTTCTCCTAGAACTTCACAGAGGTTACACAGTAGATAAATCAAACTGAAAGTCAGGGAGAAATGAGTAAACTAAGAAAAGTTTCATACATTTAAATACCCTGGTGCCCACATAGCATGTATTATTCAGGCATGTGAGCCCACAAATGTCACCTAGAAAGCTGGGAGGAAAGGTTTTCAAGGGTGACACTGTCACACTGGGGCCAATGGGAGGTCTCCATCAACACAAGGTCGCTGGGAATGTCAAGCACCACACGTCCTCCTGCTGCCTCAGTGGGCGGCACGTAGGCACAAAGTGAGTTCAGATAGGGGCAAGACTGAAATGATTCTATTTTCCCCCCTAAAACTAGCAAATCCAACCGTAAAAAATAACTCAAAGGGAAATAGCACTCAGTTATTGAAGATGGCAATACACTGACCTGGTCATCCATAGGACTGGGAATAAAAGAGCAAGTGACAAAAACAAGATAAATGGAAACATGATCAAAATGAAAAGCTTTTGTGAGATCTAATGATTGTAATTCTCCGCCTGGGATTCGGGCTCAGTACCCAGCAGGGTTTGAAGTGAGTTTGGCAGTGGGGAGAGGAGCAGATTCTCTGTGGGTTTGCAGGAGAAGCACGAAAACCCAGGCTCTGAACACACCGAGCACACTCATCTTCAGAGAAGAAGGTCCCTGGGCACTTCTGGCGAGTGTGGCGCCGTTAGCCTCGCATCCCCGCTCAATTCTAAAAATGGATAATTAAATTCTATTGCTCTAATGAAATTCCGCCTGCCGTTTACACTGTAGAGATTGTTCATGGAGCCTCTGGGAGACGGGCGGAGTACACACCGAAGCAGGAGATCATCCCGCAGCACAGAACCAAACGGAGATAAGTCATGAACAGGGGATTGTGAGCCCGGAGGGCCACTTGGGTGAGAAATTCAGAGACATTCGGGGCCCAAACCGGACAAGACTGGATCAAAACAACTCACAGTCTCTAGGGCCGGGCCTGTCCCCACAGAACGAAATTCACCAGATAATTGCCAAATGTGTACTTAGTTTGGTGTCAGGAACATCTGGTCTCAGTTCACCCTGGAGAGAAATACACATAAATTGGTAAGTTAACAGCTCTCTTGTCTACTCAGAAATCTTCCAGAAAAAGAAGATGTGACTCTGTATAAATGCATACATTGTTCTTATACTTACTGCTGCTATTATTGGATCTGTGACTGACAAGGAAAGAAGATGGTATGAAACTTTTGTGGAATTTGAAATATATACATATTTATTAATGTACATTTGTGGGTTTTTGTTGAAAACCAAAAGCTTGGTGCACTGAAAGCTATGAAAACTCTTACAGCAAAAGTAAGAAAATATTAATTTTTATTCCCTCAAGGCCCTCAAGATTACCTAAGTGCTCTCAGATGGGTCTGTGCTGGTCAGTGAAATGGCGCAGGCCCAGGGAAAGTCTGTTTTTGTAATCTGTTTTGGGTTCCTACCCTCTCTCTCTCACAGTGGGAACTTGCCACTGACCCTTGCAGGGAGTTCATGAGAAAACTTTGGGATCCAAAGAGATACCGAAAACTGTACATTCATATTATAACTCTAAGACAGGAGCAGAGGGGAGGTGGGGGAGGAATGAATTAAGGGAGCGGTGATGACAGTGAAACGCATTATTACCTACTTATTCGTGCACTCTTGGCTTTTCAGTTGATGAACTTTTCACACCAGAAGTGGGGAAACGCATCAACTTTTCCTCGCTATACGTCTGCTTCTACCTTCTCTTCTGTCTCACCTAATTGTTATGCACTTAATATGGACAAAGACATTGTTCTCATTTCAACTTTCTCTACAAAGCTCAGGTGCCCTTATCTGACTCTGAAACACATTTTCTTCTCATCCGGCATAACCTGTCTTTAGTTTCTGCAGAAACTCCTTAAGTGTGCATGAATGGGGAGGCTCCTGGATTCTTTTGAGGTACGAGTGCAATATTAGAGCCTAGCTGCTCCTCCTTCCTTGTCACACTAGTCAAGCTCCTCAGTTTCCCCTACTGGGCTTAACGACCCCTTCCTCCTCTCTTCTCCCAGTCACCTCAAAGGAAATGGAAGTGTCCGACGGTGTTGGTGACCTTGTGAAGACCTTGAAAAAAATCTAATTTCACCTACAAAGCAAAGACCTCCCTGCAAAAACTATTGCAGATGTTTCTAATTCCCGGCATTATTAAGAAAAAAACAGAGGATTGGGGGGACGTTGGATGTATCCAATTTCTGAATTCATGATATATACAGTTAGCTTCTAGAAGGCTAAATAAACTTCGTAAACATTAACCAGGGTTTTCGCATCATGTAGGTAAGCTCTTCTCTCCTGTGAAACTATCCATTTACATGCTCCCTGAATCATCCTGGGAATTTTAGACCTTTTGAATGCTAAGCTATCTAAGACCCTGGACATCAACTCTCTGCTTTAACAACCATTTATTTTTAGGCAGTGTTGACATCACTTCTATGTGACAAATTTACAAAGGAAGAGACACAGCCTAGCACATGAAATATAAGATGATTCTATGTCTTAAGTACTTAAAGCCTATTACCAAAATAGGTGTGCAATGTTGCTGTTATAAATATCATCTTTAACACCTTTTGATTCTTTTTTCTCTGAAGTGTCCAACCTATTATGGAACAAAGAAAGGCCGCCTTTTAAATCTCACTCACTTCGGCTTCCTCAGAGATGGATGTGCCCCCTCTGAGCTCAGCCTCGCATAAAAGCACGGCAGTCACTGCTGTAAATCTGTTTTACATCAGCTTTTATGTGAACCAGGCCTGAGCTGGGCTTCATTATCCTTTTTTTTAACTAAAAAAAAAAAAAAAAAAAAAAAGTCTCCAGTTAACTCAGATGATTTGCTTTGTAAATAACACGAATTATTCTCTTTCCTTTAGAGAAATCTCTTAGGAAGCCTGGGACCCTTGGTCTCTTGTGTGGTGTGATGGTAGGAGCCATTGGCTTGTGGAGGTGCCCTTCCTGGGCCGTCTCCCAGGTACTGTCCTCCCTCCTGCTGGCGGTCAGAGTCTCTGGCTCCCATTGCCTTGCTCTGGTGGGGCCACTGTAGGCCCTGATTCTATAGGCGTGGGTCCCAAAAATGACATGTTGAAACCAGGCAGAAAAGTTAACATGTTTGCATCTTGAGTCCATCATACTAAAAAAGCTTGAATTTTATTTTAAAGTTGCTGTTAGAAGTTATGATCTTCTGAAATGATCACATTAGTGTTTCTTGAGCTGTGTCTATTCAAATACAGCCTTTTAACCACCAGTTAAAGGATTAGAATTACATTTTAATCAATAGCAATTTAATTAAAATTAAGGATGGTATAGTGGAATGGGAGTTAGAAGAGTTGGGTTCATTGGCTGTGGGATTTGGGCAGGTCAGTTAGTTTCTCTGAGCTGCAACTTTCTCAGTTCTAAAATAAGAAGCTCTGACCAGACAATCTGAGAGGTTCTATCTGATTCTAAAATTCTGTGGGACTGTGGATTTATGGTCAGTGGGTGCCTATCATGGAAGACGGCATCCTGCAATCCTTGACTGAGCTTCATTTGGCTTAGGGTAATATTGCTTGGATTCCTGACAATTGAGCCCAGAAAATATTTTCTTTTGCAGATAATTATTCTATCCAGAACAGAAATTGAGAACTGAGGAACTTTTACATAGCAATAATTTAACATCTTAAAGTACTCTGCTAAAGTACTCTGAAGTACTTACTCTGATTAAAGTGGTGGACTAGGCTCTTACACATTTACCTCCAGTTCTGTCTGAATAACCATTGAAATAAAAGTATAGGAGTATACAAAAGAATAAACTAACATGTAATAGCTAACTAAGTAAAGAGGAGCTTGGTGATGGGGTATCACTAACAAACAAGACATTTTAATGCATTTCTTGGATGTGTAAAGCAGGGCTAACTAATGAAGCCATCACCAAGGCCCTCACCTGCAAGGGGTTGGCAGAGAAAGTGGGTCTACACTGCCCCCTGGGACCCCATGAGGCTCAGCATTGGGTGAACAGGAATAGTAGAGAGAGAAAGAGAAAGAAAAGTCATATTGAAACAAATGTTTGCTAAAGAAATTGAACAAAATGTGAAAAGTGAAGGTTTTTAGTTAAGCGTGTTGGCATTCTTCATTCTGGCTCTGCCCCAATTCTATTCAGAGATCAATGTAAAAATTCCTAATTATTTGTCCTCCAGTGCTAATAACTAAACAAGGATAGTTTGTTAAAGGAGGAGAATCAGAAGCAAAAAAGAGAAAGGCTTAGATACATAAACAGGAAAAATAATTCCTGGTAGAAAAAGACATGATTTAAAAGACAGAAGAGAACTTTCATCCTCATCATCATCATCACCAGCTCAGAGAGATTTATGAAGATATTTTCTCCATTATGAAAAAGGGAAGAATGGGAGTATAAGAATGAGCTCATAAAATGTTAAAAATACAAATGATAATTTTTAAGTGCTGTGAGTAGAAAACAAAATTAAGAAAAGCTCTAAGAATATAAAGCAAACAGTCAAAGAGAAAGAAATTATGAGGAAAACTAAGAGTTACAGAGGAGCGATTCCAGAGTTCTAGCATCCAAACAATTTAAGTCCTACAAAGAAAGAGAGAATAAAGGGAAGGAAAGAATTATCATGAAATGAGAGTTTCCAGAGCTGAAGGACATGACTTTTTAGATTAAAACTCTTACAGCATCCAGCATAATTAAAAAAAGAAAAAAGACCTACATCTAGATATAACATCACAAAGAGAAAAGCTTTCAGAAAAACATAAAAAAGAATAACCTGCAAAGAATGAGAATCAAACACACATCCCATCTGATGCTCAGTTAGCATCCAGGATACAGGAAAACAACAAAGGGATGCTTTCAACATTCGGAAGGAGTATCATTTTAATCTAGAATTCTATGCTCACCTAAATAATCAACCAAATCTAAGAGTAGAATAAAGTCACTTTTAGAATATAAGGATAAAAAACATTACTTCCCACGCATCATTTCTTGGGAAATTGTTTAAGAATGGGCTTCATCATAGGGATGTTCCCAGAATAGGAATATGTGTGATCCAAGAAACAAAGGATTCTAGCTGGGAGAGCAGCAGAGAACACTCACCTCGACTGCTGTGGATGAAGCCTAAAAAGTGACCTGTCGGGTGGAAAGAGGAGGATGGGGCTCCAGGATGAGATGGGCAAGAAAAAATGAAGACTCATGAGGATAGATGATGTGTTAATAATTGAGAGTTTGCAAAATAATCGAAGGTATGGTAAGGCAACGGTACAACAAAAGAAAGGTATTAGTTTCTCATGAAAGAAAAAATATTATGTGAAAAATTCGTGTTCTAAATAGGAAACAATGTAAAGTGAGGCATGCTTTTAAGCAAATGATGGCATGTGAAGAAAGAGAATCTGTTTGACTTTGAATCTAGGAATAGTCTCCTAGAGGGGCCTCTCATAGAGAAGGAAACGTAATCCCTGCCCTCTCCTCCGCCAGAGATTGAGTAATATTTTTCATGGTCACAATAATGTAAATGCTGTTTATTAGTTTTCAACTTAAAAAACAAAATAACCTGTGGACTGAGGAACACAAGCCTTGCTTGTGGCTGGGGTCCAGAAGGCAAATGATATGTCAGACTTGACAATGTAAGAGAAAAAGGATATGGGATAGTCCCGAAAGAATTGGAAGAAAAAAGAGGACATCAATGCACTCTTCTTCACTAGAGAATATTCAAAAGATACTGTCAACAGTTGATGCTGTAAAAAGAAGAATTTAAGTATGTTTAAGTATGGAGATATATATACATATAATGTAACCAAATAGGATCATTAAAAAACAACAATGAAACTTTCAAATACTGAAAGGGCCTAGATACTGTGCGTGTGAGAGGGAGCACTGATAACCTAACTTCTCTCCATTCACGTAGGAAGTAGACTAAGACTGACTGAAATTGGGAATGAAGAACTAGAGTGTTAAGCATCCTTCCTGGTGTCTCGTGAGGCCCTAGATTAAGACATGGCTTCAACCTTGGCCACACACCACAGTCACTTGGGGGATTTAGGAAGTACTGGCGTGTGTGTCCCACCTCAGAGATTCCAAGTTGATTCTGTGGGGCGCAGCTGGCGTGCTGGGTGTTGCAAGGTCCCCACGTGAAGGGAATGTTCAGCGGGGAGAGCACCACTGCCCCCAAAGGATAAGAAAGACAGGGGGGCGGGGGGGGGCAGGGACTGTTTATTTGCATCACCCGGTGCTCTATACAACTGGATTTATCACCATATGCATATATTATCTTAATTAAAATTGAATATATAATTTTAAAGGTGGATTTGATAATAGAAAACACCACTGAGGTACAGAGCGCAGGTGAGATCAGGTTAGAGTTTGAGAGCATTTTAGCCTTCAGAGTCCGGGGGTTGAGGTGTCTTCTCTTCATTCCTTCCTTATTTTAGAGAAGAGGACACTGGGGCCCAGAGAGACCCAGTAATAGGTGGTACCTGTACACAATGGGTTGATGTGCAGCCTCAGAAATGAAGGAGATCCTGTCATGCGCCTGGATGAACCTGGAGGACATTAAGCTAACTGAAATCAATCAGGTGCAGAAAGACAAATGCTGCATGATCTCACTTATATGTAGAATCTGAAAAAGCCAAACTCACAGAAGCAGAAGAGGTTGGTTACCAGGGGGGTGCGGGTGGGGGGAGGAGGGAAGATAGTCAAAGAGTGAAATTTTTCAGTTAGACGGGAGAAATGCACATGGTGACCTACAGCACAGCATGTTGTTAAATAACTGTAGTTCATAATAATGTATGTTTCAAAATTGCTAGAAGAGTAGATTTTAAATGTTCTCACCACCAAAAAAAAAAAAATAAGTAGGTGAGGTGTTGGATATGTTAATTAGCTTGATTTAATTATTCCACAAGGTACACATATATCAACACATCACATTGTACCCCATAAATATATACAAGTAATATTTGTCGGTTAAAAATCAAATAATAACAAAAGTAAACAAGACTAGCCAGAAGCAGGGCAGGCTCTGGACAGCAGCATGCCTCTCTCCTGGGCATCTCTCCCCGTCCAGTTCCATTTTGGTCGGCCCCTGCGAGCTGCACTGTTTGTCACCTCTCCTCTTCCTCCCTCTTTTCCTGACGCCCTGGTCTCCACTGCCCTGGGCAGGAAACAGGCACATCTTAGAGAGCGCGGTTCAGCCTTACTGAGCGGGCCTGGGTTTCCTCGTTGTTAAAATAGACATGCTTAATCAGCTTCGGCCGCTTTCTCTTTCAAAATAAACTAAATTAGCTTGCATTTCACTTCTGCTTGGTCTCAGTTTCCTTGCTCTGTGGGTTGCAGAGCCTCCGTGGAGAAACCGCTCTTTACTCCAGCGAGCCAGGGGGTGACCTGCCTGGCGTTACACGGCATGTCACGGAGGAGCTGAGTTTACTTTGTTCCTGGCAGTTTCTGCCTTTGTTTCTTCTTTTCACTTGTATCAATATGAAGGACACATATATCTCCATTCTCGTCCCCACAGCCATGGAGAAATATGACAAGGCCAAAAAGAAAGGTAAGAGATTTACGGACCTCAGGAGATCCCAATTAATAGAAACCGTCGGGACCGTCACCGCCTTCTGCCTCCGAGGCCTCTAAACACGCGGCACAGCCTCCCATAAAGCACAGCGTGTTGACACTGGAAATAAAACATCCGTACTGGTGCTCAGAAAATGCTTTATGTGCATTCTCGAGCCATACTCTGTGTTTAAACTTTGGCTTTTTAGTATAATTTTAGCCTTAGAACTTAACATTTTTACTGCCTTTTCTCCAAATAATCAATATTGATTTTACTGTATCTGTTATTATCCTGACATTAAGATTTATTCTCTTACTTTACTTCACATGAGACTGTAGTTTATGGAACGAACATTTATTCCATTCTTTCAGGAAAGCTCATGGGATAATTATCTTGCCCCATTGGCAAATCATTCAGCTTATGTTATATTGAAAAATAATCATTGGTTTTGCCGCTCATCAGGTTCGAACAGCTTTATTATCATTGCGCTTACTGGGAGGTCGTGATAGCACCTCTGCAGGCCCGGGAACTGCCAGGGCCTCAGAAACTCGAATCCATTAAAGTACGGTTCCCGCTCCTAGCCTGCTCAGAACTCTGTGTGCTGTGAGCGGTACAAAGCACACTGACATTCCACTTCTTGGCTCCAGTTCCCACCATTGCCTTTGGCCTACGTCTTTATAGATGCCAGGAAACCACCTTAGCAGGTGTAAGGCATCTGGGCCGTGGTCATAAGCAAGGGAGTGACCAGAGGAGATGACAGCCCCAAGAAAATGTATCTCCTACATTTGTATATTCACCATGACTTATGCACTGGAGTATTTCACAAGGAGTCTAACTTTAGAGGAAGCTGAAAGATGGAGTGGAGAGAGTATAAAATCAGAAGCCAATGAGCCTGAGATCGACTCTTTACTAGCTGTGTGACCCTACACAAATTACCTAACCTTTCTGGGCCTCAGAGTCTTGCCTTAGTAGGAATAGTAACACAAGAATATGTCATCTTGTTTGGTTTTGTGTATTAAATAAATGATATCATGTATAGTGGTTTATAAATGGAAAGTTATATATAAATATATGTTTAAACAATGTCACAATGTAGGAACTTATGCAAAATATCCAGAGGGAACACAGTTGTGGGAAATCCACCATTCTTTCACTCATTAATTTATTCATCAACAAATATTTATCTAGCACCTGCTACATGTCAGGCCCTGGGTGAGGTGCTAGAATTCCAAGAGTGGGTAAATCACATGATCCTTTCTCTCATGGCTCTTACAGATAGTTGGAAAAACAGGCATTGGTCTAACAATCCCACAAACAATTGTCACATGGTAGCTATGATGAGGCCCAGGAGAGGTACATGGAGCCAGAACCGCCCATAGCAGGAAAGAACCTTGGGAGGTGGCAGCTGCACTGAGGACCTCAGCGGGAGGAGGCGGTGCTGATGGCCAAGGTTGAGCAAATCAATCCAGGCCACGGGAGCAGCACGTACAACGGCCCCACGGCTAGAAGGAGCTAAGAGAACACAAGAAACAGAAGAACAGTCAGTGTTTTTGCCGAGGGAACACCACAATGGACAGCACGGAGGCAGGTAGACAGGTCAGGAAGCCGACGGCTATATCAAGGGAGCTCAAAGAGCAGGGTAAAATAGCAACGTCTGCTCTTGGGGTATGGATCGTTTGTGTTTCTGTCTTCATAATTTCTTCATATTAAAGGAAAAGCTAATAATTGCAAACCAGGAGGTAAAGATGGAAATGAGCCAACATTTAATGTTGAGAGCAGGGCACGAGGGGTGGGCTAAGTGGGTGCCGGGCTGGGGAGGCAGGGTGTGCTCCACGTCTCTTATAAACACCCAGTGCATGTCCCGGGTGCACAGGGATCCACAGGTGCTGTGATGGCTGGAGTCACAAATGGACGCGTTATGTTCATGAAGAAGAGAAATCAAAACACAAATAGGTGTGGTGTAGTGAAAACCACACTAGGCTGGCATAAGGCATATATTCTGTACCCTGTCTAGAGTTTCCCAGAATTAAATCCCTCTGTTCTGCCACTCTCATCTCCAAAGAAAGCTCCCATGCCGGCAGATACAGCTCTCTGTCTTAAGGGAGCCTGTAATTCCCCTCCTGATGCTGATTTGCCACATCTGACTGCTGTCCCAACCTGCTGTCCCTCTCCCATAGCTGGGCAGGAAGCCGTGAGCAGGCCCTGTGTCCCTGGAGCTCCCCTGCAGTCAGACAGCCTTGGTTCTAGAGGGGTGTTCGGTGGAGACTTTTTGGAAGTTATCACGGCTCACAGACATATTGCTCCAGCTGACCTGCCAGGAGACGGAGCATCTGACCCTGACATTCAATTAGCAGGACAGACGGCGTATAACGTATGCTTGACACTGATATGATTTAACGTTAATAACTGGTTTTCAAATATTTATTACAATGGCTGTTTTAATAAATATTTCATGAACACTATTTTTTTTCAAAAACCCTCTGTTGTCAGCTTTGCTGCCTTAATTTGCCTTAATGAGGATTTTAAAAAATGCAGTGATAAATTGCTTCCCTGCCAGCGTACAGGAGGCAAAGAGAGCTCTTATGGAATATCCGTCATCTGGCGCAGCAAGCCCAGGAAAGGATGAAAAACTAGCCTAAAAAGAGCCCAAAAGAGGGACAGGCAGCTGCTCTGCCAGCGTTAGCCCACTGGATGTAAGGAAGTGTGTCCGTGACAGGGAAGGGCACAGAGCCCTTGGTCAGGTGACTGGGGAGTAGGGAGGGTCCTCTCAGGAGGTCCTGGGAACGTGGAGGCTTGGAGGGAGAGGCAGAGCAAGCCACTCTGGGGCCTCGTAGCCTGACGACGATGCTTTGGAACACAAGCAAAGCAGGGGGGTAAGAGGGACTCCGTAGGGACGGGGTCTATGCCTTCCTTCCCTCTCCCCTGTGTGGAACCCAAGGCTCCTCTGTGGTCACAGGTGTGATGCACAGAACTCACCAGGGGCCGCCGCCTCTGCCTGCACCTGAATGTCTTCCTGTGTGGTTTGTCTTGCCTCCAACCTGAACTGCTCGTTTGAATATTTCTGAAGTCAGGATGCCTCCCATGACCCATGTGCACATTCTGTGTGGAAGTGTGTCTTGTCCTCCCTGGGAAGGTGCTTGTACAGCAGCGCTGCATCCTGTCACTGAAGGCGTCTAAGAATGAGGAATCATGGCGCATCAGCAGTCGCAGCAACATCTGGTGAGGTGTGGAATTAGGTGCCTGTCCCAACCAGGATCCCAGAGCCCAGGCCCAGCTGCCCGATGACCCGATTGCTCCCGTGGCCTCTAGCTTCCACTTCCTCCTGGGAGACGGTGCCTAAAATGGCCTGGGCACCCGCATCGCCCTGTAACAATGCCTCCCCTCACCTTGCTTCCTGCCATGCCATGTTCAGCGGACTGAGATCTTGCCCGGTTCACGTCTCCTTGGTTGATTATCCTTCCTGGCAGGACTGGGGCCCAGCCCTCCGTACCCCACCTGGCAACAGAGGCAACACTGCCTGCATCCCTGAGGCTCATGTTCCTTCTTGGACTGGGAGATGTGTCCCTGATGACTGCCCCGGGACAGAAGAGTTCCCCTGGATGACAGGTAACCCAACTAAAACCCCTCCATCGCCCACCATCTATCTCTAGTGGGGGGCCCTTCTGGAACTCTGCTTGTCCCTTGCAGCTATGCCTCTCTCTGGAGCCCACCTCCACAGCCATTCCACTCCCCCAGACCCTGTTTCATTCTGGTGTTTCAATCTTCTGCCATCTGGTCCCAACATTTTACCACCTAGCCCCTTTTGCCTCAAATGACCTCAAATGCTATGTGTTTATCATGTTCCAAGCAATTGCTTCCTAATGAGGATGCTCGTATTGCTGTGGCCTCTCCTAGAGGGCCACTGCACTGCAGAGCTCCAGGAGACTCAATCCAGGAGACTGTATTTTACCCGGATGGAAACCTTTGGAGTTGCACAGTGCTCAACCTGCATGGCTGAGCCTGGCAGACCTGCTTGCCCACTTTCATAATTCACAAAGTTGCAAAGCTATGGCTTCCATGGACCCACTCAGGTATTTTGCCTCATCGTAGGCAGAGGAGACAATTGAGGAGAGCTAGCGTTTTCTGGACATTTACTATTACTGTGCCACACATTGCAGACACAAAGAAGAAAAAGATGTAGAGGAGATGAGCACATAATCACTTGTACCGTCTGTTGCATTCTAGGACATCAGCACGCTCAGAGGCTATGAGTTAGGGGCACCTAGTCTTTTATACAGGAGTATGTAAAGATGGGGAGGGAGGGGTAGAAAGGGGGCACACCTGAACTAAGCCTTAAATTCACTGGGGCTAGCCACGTGAAGAAGGTGTGGGTTGACGGTGGGGGCGGGGCACTTCAGAAAAAGAGCCCTGAGCACAGGTACCTGCCTGCCCCTGCGCAGCGATTGGTGATCTTCATAGTTTAGTGGAGATGGAACATAACACAAGTCAGAAGATGCCAGGGTGGAAGCGGAGAGCAGACAGCCGTGTCATGCAGGGGCTCACATACCTTGTTAAGAAACTCTGTCTTATCCTGTGGGTAATGGGAACCCTAGAAGTGTTTTAAAAGAGAAAGGTATGATTAGATTTGTATGTTATTTTATCAATCAACTCCAATAGCTCTGGAAAGAACAGATTTGAGAAGGACAAAATAAGGTAGACAGCCCAGTGAACTGTCAATAATGCAGTAGTTTAATATACAGAAAATGAAAAATGATAAAGACCTCAACTAATAATGTAGCTAATAATTATTGAGATACCATTCAGAGCCCTTAAAAGTATTACATATTTAATTTTTCACAATAACTCTATTAGGAAGGCACTATTCAGATTTCTATTTTATAGAAGGGAAAGTGAGGTGCAGGGAGAAAAGGACTTGCCCTCGGCCATGCAGCCAAGGGAGGTGTGGAATGGAAGGCCCGCAGGATGGGAGAGATTCTGGGAAGGTTTAGGAAGCCACCAAGAGGAATTGTCCAATGCTAGCATGGGTCTGGGTGGTAGGGAGCAATGAAGTGCTGTTTCCCAGTGTCCAGCCTCAGCCACTAGGGGATGGGGTTGCTAACAAATAAGATAAATATTCGTAATTTAGGGTAAATTTTTAAGCCAAAGTGCAGAGGAGTGGCCTAGATGAAGGTAAAGATTTGCTGGCTGTCCACATATAGCTGGTAGCTCATCATAGAGAAGGCTGTTTAAATGCTGAAAATATAATACCTGCATCCTGTTTTGGGCCTAAGAAAGTATAATCAGGGAAATGATTCTGATTTCCAGCTTTAAGAGTTGATAAAAGGCCCCGGCCTAACCTGTTAAAAATAACAGCACCGTCTGAGGGATGGACGTGCTTGAAGCTCTGACTCGGGTGGGGCAAAGGCAATGTATATAACCTAAACATTTGTACCTTGGTAATATGCTGAAATAAAAAAATTTTAAAAATTAAAAAAACAACAGCACTTTCCAGGCCCTGGGGTGTCACAGGTGTGTGGCTACTACCACCTGTTACTGAGCAAGGCAGCAGTCTGTCCCAAGTTGCTCACCTTGCAGCCTCCTCTTGAAGCATTTTGCTGATTCTATCTCACTTGGTGGCACCTAGAACAGGGACCAGCAAACGCAGGATGTGACCAGATGAACCTACGGCACAGTGTCTGGGCTCGTGCTGAATGACCGCCTCCCATTGTTTTCAGGAACTATGGAAGGAGCTTTAAAACATCTCATAGAATCACCTAGTAGGAAGGCTGAGCGAGGCCCATATGACTCCCAGTGGCAGAGAACTCAGTTCTGGTTCCCATTCTGGCTGTGCCACCACAGAGTGGGACAAAGAATGTGTGCACATCCCGGACCACGGACGAGGGCCTTGGTGAAAGTTCTGTACGGAGCCCTGCTGCACCCATGGCCTCCAGTGATACATTCATGATGCTTCTGGGTTTAGCGGCAATGAGTCATTGCTGCTTTCCATTCTAACCAACGCGGAGGAGGTGGAGGCAGCGTGGGCGGAGGGAGCTGGGAGTAGAAGGGCGTGACTGAGGCTTGGAATGAGACCCCGAAGAGCCCTCTGCAGCGGCCTCGGAGCTAAAACCTTAGAGGTGCCCTTAGGGGTATGGGAGCAGACTGAGCGGACAGCAGCCCAAAGGAACCCGGGTGACAGCCAGTGTTTCAAAGATTGGCAGAGGACGGGAAGCCCAAAAGAAAGGACCAGTTACACAGAAAATATGGGTAAAATCAGAGGGGACGTCAGAGAGGAAGGAAGCTGCGCCAAAGGCCACGGCCCGGCCCACACGTCAGGCAGGTGAGGGTGCTGGCGACCTTACCGGGGCGGTGGAAACCGGACCGCAGGGAGACTCACTGGGGCGATGAGGGTCAGAGAGAGACACAGCAGCTGCTGGAGAGGAACAGTGTTTAGGCAGGACGAGGTTCGCAGTGGGGAAGTTTGTATTAGCTTCCTAGGAACGCCAATGACACATTGCCATTACTGGGTGGCTTCAAACATCAGAAGTTCATCCTGCCACACTTCTGGAGCCCAGAATTCCAAAATCAAGGTGTCAGCAGGGCCACGCTTCCTCTGTAGGTCCCAGGAGAAAATCTGTCCCTTGCCTCTTCCGGCTTTTGGTGGCTGTGGGCATGCTGTGCCCGTAGCTGCGTCCCTCCCACGTGGGTCTCTGTCCATCCCTGCGTGTCGGTCTCAAAACTCCCTTTACTTCTCTGCACAAGGTTCACTTATGATTGGATTTAGGACCTTGATAATCTACGATAAACTCCTCCTTTCAAAAAAATTTTAATTTAATCCTATCTTTTGCCATATAAGGTGATATTCACTTTTTTGCCATATAAAGTAATATTCACAGGCTGGGGATTTGGAAGGGCACTTTTTCCAGCCTGCCACAGGGGGAGCAGTATGCTTCTAGGCAGAGGAGAAGAAATCAAAGGAAAGAAACGGGAAGAGGGGAAAGATTGCAGCAAAATTCTGAAGAGTCAGGAGCATCCAGAGGAGGAGCCGACCAAACGCAAGCGGAAGGACTGCTGGGGGAGCGGGCAAGTTCGGAGAGCAGGAGTCTCTACTGCTGCTGGGCTACGTGTGCCGCTTCCAGCCTTTTATCGAGCCCCAGCAGGAGCAGGAATTGTGTGTCATTAACTTGGGACTATGGCTTTGCTAATTGTATCGTGTTCTGTAAGTGACCCCTTGCCCAGGAAGAGGGGCAGCCAGCTTCAGAGGACACAGACACAGGCAACAAAAGTGGGACATGAAGCTTCTGATGACAGGAGGCGGGTGGGGGGGCAGCGTGCCCCCTAGGGGAAAGAACTGAGGGCGGGAGCCAGTCCTGGGTGGGTGGAAGAGGCTCAGGGTGGGGAGGGAAGCGCCCACAGGCCGGGCAGCACAGTCCCCTCACGAGTGCCCCCCCAGGGGAGGCTGGTGAGCCGGGAGCAGGGGGGGGGGAGCCATGCTCCGCCTGTTGCTTCACAGCCCGCAAACGGCTGCATTCGCAGGACGGTGCCAAGTCTGCTCAGGTATCGTGGGCTCCACCTACTAGCCGTGTGTTCTTGGACAACTCACTTCACCTCTCTGGGCCTCAATTCTTTGCACCAACAAAATGGGGCTAAAAAAGAATCTACCTACTTCAAAGCATTGCTCTGAGTGTTGAAGGACTAATGCACATAAGGACTAGGGCACAGCCCCTGGCACACAGAGGCTCTTGGCAGCTGGCAGCTTTTAGCTGTACTTACCAGCACCTGGGACTTGAGCCTCAGGGTGGTTCCTACACCGTGGAATCCGAATGAGTCACCCTCCCCTCCTCGGAGTCTCCCATTCTCCCTGCAATACCCTGTTTCCCAGGTTGCTAGCAAGTAGGCTTCATCCTCTGTGCCTCTGGACTCTACCGAGGGAGCATTGCTACCGACTGAAAGCAAGGTCCTACACCATCCCAGGGTCCTGCAGCCACCCCGTCTTTGCCTGCTCTGTTTCTGTTTCTTTCAAAGGATGTCAGCCTTTTCTCTCCTGCTGCCCTGCAGCCCAGGTACCCAAACAGCAATTTGTTCCAGATGCTGTGCAATTTGCATAGTCCTGCTCAGCATAAAAAATATCTCCCCAATGCTCATGGACCTCTGGAAAAGTGGATGTTTTCAAACCTGCCAGCCAATCACCAACACTTACCTGGAAATGCGTGGGCCTCTAATCATCATTGTCCAAACATGGGAAGAGCGGCCGCCTGCAGAGAGGGAATTCTTGCCGGTGAGACCAGAGGGAGTCATGCTGCCTCTCACCTGCCAAGCTCTGAATGCAAGCCCCATGGAGTCATGGTTCATTTGTCTTTCTGGGCCATGTGTCTCCAAGAGGTGGAAGAGAGTTTGCCCGATGGATCAAGTTGGATTCCCAGCTGAGGCAGGAGCAGTGGCATGTCAAAAGTAGGCCAAGAAGGAAGTTTAATGACTCAGACCCCTTCTTCCTGCTGACAGGGAGGAGATAGCTACTGAAATGTGTTTATTGCCTTATTACTTCAAGTGTGGTCCAAGAACCGGCAGCACTTGGGGACTTTGGAAATGCAGACTCCTGGGCCCCACCCAGACCAAATGCATCAGAATCTGCATTTTTAACAAGATTCCTGAGGCGTGCCTGTGTCCAGCACAATCTTGGAAGCACTGACTTATGGGGTACACATAGAGTCTCTTTCCCCTTTCCTCCCCAAAACACCTTCCATTACGCTCTGCTGGGGAAGCCTGGAATTTATGCATTCATCACACCTCAATTAAGACTGGACATAAATTTAAGGCTGGGCGAGGTGGCTCACGCCTGTAATCCTAGCACTCTGGGAGGCCGAGGCGGGTGGATTGCTCAAGGTCAGGAGTTCAAGACCAGCCTGAGCAAGAGCGAGACCCCGTCTCTACTAAAAAATAGAAAGAAATTATCTGGCCAACTAAAAATATATATAGAAACATTAGCCGGGCATGGT